>BSBM01000449.1:1115000-1797500 GCA_027924585.1 Larix kaempferi | reverse complement strand
AATCATGTAAACATATGAATTTACATAAAAAAAATATACCACTTATCTCATTAATGTGCAACTGATATCGACCAGACCAAGTTCCACCCAGCCAAAGGCCAAGCCAGATCTCACTTTGACAGGCCACCCTCGAGCTGAGGCCATGGATCCACAACAGAGGTGCACTCAAGTATAGATCAAGTATCAGTTTTAGAAGCCACGACTCAATTCCTCACCACCTGCTTTCTCCTCCACCCCACTACTAAGTGAAATGGTAATCCCTTCACCCCTTAGGTTCCTAAGGACATCGCCACTCACCATCATGATTTATTTGTAGCTCTAGGACAAAGACAAGAAATGGACACAGAGGAACTATACTAGAGTTGTTAAGGCTTGCCACAAACACCATACAAGATCATAGTGATTCAAGCACAAGGTTCATTCACATAGTAGAGCATGCATGGATTCCCAAGTTCCCAATCTTATCAAGCTCACAACATTAATACATTAATGGCATGAACAACCAACATCAACAATCAATAATCGACAACAATCAATCACCTTAACCAAGGAGATCAACCATGGATTTATAGACCAAAGGAGACAATTTGAACCCAAGGGGGTGAAAACAAACCAATGTAAGCCAACTTGAGTCAATCTAAGGGGGGTAACTCAACCACAAGAGGTTAACTCTAATCCAACCCAAGCAATTCCAATTTCAAGGAGAGTGACTCCAAGCCACTCCACCCAACTCAAATTCATGTGTGGACACATCATCCATGAAGATGAACCAAAATTAGTGAGGTGACGTGTTACACAAACCAAAGGCATCTCCCCAAAATATCAAAGGAGGGGTTACACAAGGAGTTACTTATCTTTTGAGGTGTTATGGCTAAAAATAGTTAGTGAGGGTGCACTTGTGCAAATGGGGGTTACAAAATCAAGTGTAACCTCTAAAAGGAGTTACAAAACCACCAAAGGGGCTCAATAAATAAGTGGAAACCACCCAAGCACCATGGGAGGCCCACTAAATCATGAATTAGGCTCAATAATACCAACATAAGCTAAAATAATCAAAAGATGGGTTCGTTGTACAATGTTTGGGTGATCATCAACTAATAAATCCACCAAGGCATAAATACAGACCAAGCTCAACCAAACAAGTTCTAAATTGCTAGGAATGTCCCCATTCCCCCTCGCATTGTGGATCTAGGCCTCCCATACTCTTTTAGTGGCCTCCGGTGTGCCAGTTGTTTTTATTAATTAATTATTTACAAAATAATAATAATAATGTCTCTCGGTCCTTAAAGACCCTTGTCTTGGAACCTAGTGTCACAATAATAAACAATTACAATTTACATATGTCCGGGGCTTAACACTCTGGGTATTGTGATGGGCACATGACATACTTTGATAAAGCAAAACACTGCTTTTTGCAATACAAATTTTTATATTATTATTTTGAAAACAAAACAAATCTTAAATATAAATATATTAAAATACTTGTTTTTTATTTCAAGATAATAATCTATGATTTGATTTTGACAATTAAGAAGATTATGAGAATATAAAGGAGGACTTTAACATTTGGCTTGATTATGAGTAATAAAGGTTTTTATACAGGAGATAAAGATGTGGCTAAAAAGAGACTTGGTTATAAGAGAGATCTTGGCTTGTTGTAAACTTCAAATGCATATGATCAAGAATAAAAGTGAGACTTGGTAAATTGAAAGTTTGGAACGAAGGAAGATTGACCAAGTTGACATATAGATTTAAGGCTTGGCAAAACTGACCCAAAATTGGCAAAAAATCAAAATTTAAATGGGGTAGATTTTGGTACCAACAGAAGGAACACGAGAAAAAATATGTCACGCATGATTTAGAGCTGGTTGCTATAATGCACGTCTTAAAAATGTGGAGACATTATCTCACGGGCATAAAATTTGGGCTAAGAACAAATCACAATGGTTTGAAGTACATTTGTTTATAAACGTACTTTAAATGCAAGGAAGACAAGATGGTTGGGATTTATTTGTAAGTTTGATTTTGGTATCAAACATATAAAAGGGAAAGAGAACAAAGTTGCAGATGCATTGAACATGATAGTAGATGCAATGCATACTACAACCATTAGCATGTGCAAATCAGATTTAAAAGCCATAATTCTCAAAGTTGCTATTTTAGATCAACATTATATTAAGGTAAAAGAATGATTAAAATAGGAAAATGTACAACATAAATTTAAAGGATATATGCTGGAAAATGATGAGATTCTTATGAATAATAATATAATTTATGTTCCTAATTTTGTTGAATGAGGAAGCTAGTAATGGATGAGGTACTCGAGGTTTCATATGCAGGACATCCTGGATATCAAAAGACTATTACAACAGTAAGAAGTCAGTACTTTTGGCTAGGAATGAAGAAAGACATTGTTGAATATTTAGCAAGATGTATGGAGAGCCAAAAAGTAAAAGTTGAGCATCGACATCCAGTAAGATTACTTTAACCATTGCTAATACCAGAGTGGAAATGGTGACAACTGATTTCATCACCAAATTGCCTAGGACAACAAAACGACATGATTCAATCATGGTAGTGGTGGATAAGTTGATAAAGGTTGCACACTTCATTCTAATCAAGTCAACTCATACGACAACTAACATAGTAGAAATTTATATGAAATGTATTGCAATATTACATGGAAAACCCAGGGCAATTGTTTCAAACATGGATTCAAATTTTTCTTCAAAATTTTGGAAATGACTATTTAAAGGATTTGGGACAAATATGAATATGAGTACATCATATCACTCACATACATTTGGCCAGATTGAGAGAGTTAATTAGGTTATGGAAGATATGCTCACAATGTATGCGATGGATCAACTATCCAAGTAGGAAGATTACTTGCATTTGGTGGAGTTTACTTATAATAATGGATATCATGCATCTCTAAAGATGAGTCTATTTGAATCCTTGTATGTCAGAAAATTCAATACTCTGATCAGTTGGGATAATCCAACAGACATAGTGGTAATTGGGCCATAATTGCTTAAAGGAAGGGAAGCACAGATGGTTAAGATCAAGTAGAATTTGAAAACAACACATGATAAGCAAAAAAATTATGCATACAAGGGCATAGTAGCAATAGAGTTGAGAAATGGTGAACATGTGTATCTAAAAGTCAGGCCAAAGAAGAGTTCCCTAAAGCTTGGGATATGTCCTAAGATAGAGCCCAGATACTCTGGGCCATTTGAATTATTAGCTAGGATAGGGCCTATTGCATATGACCTTGCATTTCCTGCCTGCATAAAATTGCATAATGTGTTTCGTGTGTCTTTATTGAAAAAGTATGTGCATGATCCTAACCATATTATTTATTGGAACTTGATTCAGGTGGAACCAAAAGGAGATATACCGGTGCTACTTGTGTGTATCATGCACAAGAAAGTCACGTTGTTCTGAACATGGTCATTGGGCAGGTAAACGTCCAGTGGACTTATTACAACCATGAAGAAGCAACGTGGGAGCTTGAGGGTACTATGTGGGAGACATAGACATAATTGTTTTGAAATTTTGTATATGTAAATAACGTTGATATGCACCGTGTACTATGTGGGAGACATAGCCATAATTGTTTTGAAATTTTGTAAATGTAAATAATGTTGATATGCACCGAGGATGGTGCATAAATTAAGGGGAGGGGAATGTAACACCTCGTTTTTTACCCCAGTATGTAATGATGTAATTACGTAAATATGGATGAAATGGCTAAAATCTAGACATGAATGGTCTAGTGTGACCAAGATGATGTAATTATGTACATTTTACATTGAATATAAAAACCATGACAACTGCAAACTAAGAACGACGAAGAAGAGATGGGGGTCTATGATTCCACAAGAGGGAAAGTAAGAAGGGGGTTTAAGGGGGAGATGACCCGAATGACTTATAATTTAAGTCATTATCTTTATTATTCTTTTTTATCCTAAGTTTTATAAAGCCTCTTTAATTAAAGTGCATTATCCTTAACTTGAGTTAATTAACCTAAATTTGGGATTAATTGAGAAAAATGTGAACTTCCCATGAGTGCCATTTGTCTAATTCTCATCACACTTACATGTCACTTGGTTAGTTCTCAACATGCACACAAATTATTGAGAACTAGTTCATTCATCACCATTCTTCTATCATTCAACCATCATGTGTTGTTAGCTCTAAGCTACCATCCCTACCATAGCTTGGAACTGTACTTGAGATACTGGTACCAGGGAAACTGAGTATTCTTGGTGAGATAACCTGTCCTACAGTTGAGTTCCATGGAGTCTTGACACGAAGAGTCTTTGGGCGTTCTGTGCTGGAGCTTTGGAAAGGAAATGGGGAAATAACACAAGGGAGTGTTAACTCAAAGAAGGGAAATTGAGGGATTGTTAACTCAGAGAAGGGGACCCCATTCCTTGGGTTGTGCAAGATGATGGGGGAGGAGTGCTAGCATATTGGGATAACTGTAGAGTGAGGTTCGACACCTTCTTGTGGATTGATAACTCCAACTTGGGGGTGGCCTCTGTTATAGAGAGAATTAATACAATAGAGTGCTTACGACTGGGAGGAACGTCCTTAGTCAATAGACAGTTGGAGGATATTTAAGATACATTTATATTTGTGTATAAAATGCTATGTTTTTTCTTATCTTTGTTATATCCCTTACTTAATTACTACTATCTGATTATTTGAATGCATGGAATTCTTGGCATTGCATGAATGCGTCCATGCTATAAATTATTTGTAATGTTTTTGTATATGCATATGTTTAATTTGAGTAACTATTTATATTTAATTCCGCTGTGAATTTAATAAATACTCCAAGAAAAACAAATTTGAGTATCATAGATGATTCTAATAAGTGGTTTGAGTATCCCATGGCCCCAAAGGTATGGTGCGGTCACTGAGTACGTGACACACCTTTAGTTGCTAGGGATTTTGAGAAAAATAAAATATTTTTAGACCACAACTCCCATGTCTTTAGAATGACTATTTTTTCAATTTACAAGTGGAATCCCCTTCCTTTCTTTGCATCCATACCAAATAAATCTAAAATAGATTCTTCTAATTACCTCCAAAATACATAAAGGAATCCATGATAAAGTCATCCAATAAACAAGTACTTCTTCTAAAACTACTTTCACTAGCACTAGTCTACATCCTCTTCATATAATCATTTGGTTTTAAGAATAGCCCTATATACTTTAAACCATCCTCCAACTCTCACTAATTAATTAAATGGAAATAACTGTGAAATATATACTTTATCTCCTTCAATAAGTTCCATGAAAGACATAATACTATTTTCTATGTTTATATGCATACCTTAATTTTTTATTTTTTCTAGGTAAATGTTTTTGGGTAGACTTCCTAAGTACTTCCTCTCATTTCGAGGATGGTACCCAGGGTAAACCTTAGATTCTTCATGGCACAAAGCCATGTCAATAACACAACTTGAAACCAATACAATAATATACTTATTATGAGTTCATCATATCATTTACATAATAGAACTTGGGTGGGGAAGATAACACTCCATTTCACAACCACTCACACTAAATCCAATTGACATATATACAGGTTCCTGCTGTAGGCGGGGTGGTTGGGGCGGTCAACTGAGGTCGATTGGGTTCCTGCTGCAGGCGAGGTGGTTGGGGCGGTCCGCTGAGGCCATCCCCACCCTGGATCGAAACCCATGACCACCTATACATGATGCCCTTGGATGTGTCAACTATTTATAATGAAAGAAAAACCCAATTAACATATATACACCTTCTTATTTATTTACTATTCTTTTAAAATTAAATTAGAAAACACAAACTAAACATCTATTCTACCAATTTTACTCAAAAGTTATACCAAATTCTAATTATATAAACTTCTATGAATGAACAAGCTAAAACAATCATATCACTAAAAATAATAAAATAGAAATACCAACCCCACTTTTAAACAACCAAACAAACTTCCACTAACAAAAATACAAATATATATACACTAAATACAAATGTGAACATTCAAATAATGATTGATTGAAAGTTTGATTTATAAAAATATATCTTCTAGAATCATCTAAAAGTGAAATCTCTATTGAGGTAAAAATAAATAACATGTAATTCAAAATAAAATAAATAAAAATAATAAATATATAAAATTATTTATTTATTTCCAAATTTTAAATAAAAAATTTGAAATATTTATATAATTTCAAATTTTAAAAATATAGTTACTCTGTGTTCAAAAGGTTTTAAGAATATATAAAGCCACCCACAACATTGAAGTATCTTAAAACAATTTACAACTTTACTAAACTATATATATATATATATTTTTATTTTTATTTTTTTAACCTACTTTATCATTTGAATAAAAATAATTCTTCCCTCTTTTATATATATATATTTTACCTACCTTACCCTTTGAATGAAAATAATTCTTTCCTCTTTTATATTTTTTTCCACAATTTTCAATTTTAACATAATCTTATGCCCAAGACTATTTATATGCCCTTTATTTATTTGCTTAACAAAATTTCAACCACAATGGCATTTTCCAAACCGTTATAAATAACCATATAAAATCCTACCTTAACTTTCGGAGTTGTATAAGGGTTAATCAAAAGGCCTCTGACTGGCCGAAATCCAGCAAAGCAATTCTTGTCAAAATCATCATTTGGAATGCTCAGATCATTAATTTTGCTATCTAAATAATTTTAAAATTGGGCAATTAATCTAGAACAGACAATCCCGATTACAAAAATTACAAAATTATCAAAAATAACAATTTTCAAAAAAAAAATAAAAATTTAACCTGTTTTTATCCCAAAATCACCGAAAAATACAAAGGCGTTTTGGTTGTCTTTTATCCTACGCGCTAACTTTCCCTCTTTTATACATATTTTAGCCCACACCTTCAATTTTAACATAATCAGCGATATGACCAAGAGTATTTACAATCAGGCAATCTTTCGATAAATATTCCATTTCTTGCCGCGAGACCACCGCGAAGCTGACAGACAGTGCTTAGGAGAGCTTTAAAAATCATACATTTCTTTCTCCGACCCGTGTAGAATGACATCGAGACTTCAGAATTAACATGGAAAGAACATAAAGCCTTATTCCACTCAATATTCCCAGGAAGTCTCGCCCTGTCCTCCATGGTGGATCCTATTACAACTACCTTTTTCACTGTACTACATAATCACAAAATCACTCTTCAAATTTCGTGTACTCACCAAAAGTATAACCTTCCTCTGGAATGCCCAGATCCTCATTTCTGCAATTCTTAAGGACCCTCTATTCATTAGTCTGTCGTCCTATAGCAGAGATTTCGTTGACCAATTTCACAAGGGCCAAATCTATCTGAGTATGCCACTGAATTGAATTAACATACAGCAATGGCGGACACCAGTTTGTACGAACAAGTCCTAGAATGGATCAAGCAGCAGAAGCCTCTGTATTTGAGGGCAACAGATTATGTAGGTATTGCGGTGAAACAAAATTGGCCCATAATCTCTACTTGGTCGATGCATTGTGCAAGGTCGTTCATGTGGGTTTCTGGACTGTGGTTAGAATGCAGTCTTAGAGGCCTGAAGTCTTTACTTCAGTTGAGCTCCACAGCATATTTTCTACTACTTTGGTGCAGTTTTCTCAGCATGTCGTCTATTTCAGGTCTTCTATATGTGATCATAAGTTCGGTGAGTTCATTCACTATATGCTTTCTTGCTTCTCTTACTCAATCGAGCTAATTTATGTCTGTTTGTATTATCAGTTTCGCTTTTTGCTACTACCGTTTCCTAGCGTTAGGTCACTTCATACATACCTGTGAGTCAGGTAAATAGAATCGTAGAGCTCGTTATGTTAAACTAAAGTTTCGTGATACTGTAGCAGATGAGTTATTTGGGGTACTGTTACTGAAAGTTAGGGCGGCTTTGTGATTAAAATATTATGGGGGCAACTTTATCCTGGTAGATAAATTAGGCTAAATTGAAGTAGCAACATATCTATAGATGTGGGTTTTGGTATATGAATTTTTTTATCAGGATGCTATTCAACAGGGATAAAGTCTAATAAGAAACCGTTTGCCTATATCACTGAAAGGGATGCAGTTTCCATCCCTTGAAAAAGTAAACACAAAGCCAACATCATACCAAAATAGCTTTTTATCCACTTGTGTATGCAATTAGGTCAACTGCATCAGCTCCTAAATCCATCTTTTCACAATCTTTTCTTACAGCAATCATATGGATTTGATCAGTGCATAGTTATATTCAAGACCAACTACTCGTGGATATGGGTTCTTAACCCAAATTCGAGAACTTATCAATATTAATAAACCTTTATATGGACACATCTTAGAACATCTTGGCACATTGATTTTGACACATTAAGTATTCGGTGACCATTGTTATAGCACCAAAGGATCCATAGAAGAACAGCCTGCCAACATAGCCGTGAAGTGAACTTATAAAAATACTTTGAACCAATGTCTATACCTCCTTAGTTAATGTACGCCTCATGAAAACCCAACCAACATCCTTTAGTTTCCTGCAATAATTGTAATTTCCATCTTTGTCATGTGAAGCTCATTTCATTAAACTTACTTTAATTGGGAACGCCATGTACAAAAATGAATCAGTAAGGAAGCTTATTTTTTGAAGGAAACACTTGCATCTCATACAGATTGCACCCTTTCTTGTGATTTGTGTTCATCTTTGAGATCCACCTTCTATCAAGTTAAGTTTCAAGAGAAGCTTCGAGGATCATATTCTTGTACAATTATCCTGACTTGTATATTGAGAAAGATGTCCCACACCTCTAGCTTCAATCCCTCCAATATTGAGAGAGGAGGGCAACTAATCCATTGTTAATTTTTTTTTCAAAAATGACTTCACACATATTCGGCCAAGCGAATTCACCACTCCCTAGTATCCCTTTGCTTTTGGCTATACCTCTCCACCCAAGTCACCCTTGTTTTTAAAAGTCCCTAAGGTCCTTCCATTGTTTAATACCCTTATTGCTCAATTGCTTCTCCTCGTACTTGTACAAAATGCCTAAAGAGCCTTTGTGAGTTCCAAAAACTTCAAATATTATTATTACCAATGTAAGGTTCCTTCTAAGTTAAAACCTTTTGTTTAACTCACTTGGTGGAAAGTTACTTTAATATGTAAGAGCCAGAGGTCTTGGGTTGAAGTCTTTCTCTGAGGTGGTAGGTGCGGGGGCAGGGGGGGCGGGGTCCTCTTGGATCCCAATGGACAAACAGTATTGACTTATTCTTGGGGCCTAGGCAGTGCCACTACAATCAGGCAGAACCGTACGCCTTATATATGGACTGGAAATGATCTACAGTCTTCAGATTCCAAAAATCCTCATTATAGGCGACTCCCTCCTCGCCATCAAACAAATAAGGAAGCAATATATCAAAGAGGGCTCTGTTTTATAATTTATTCAGAACTTATGAATGGATCTTATGACATCTAAATAAGATGGAAGAAACTACTATTCTTCATGTTTGAAGAGGCAATAATTCAATTGCTGACCACCTTGCCAATGAGGCCACAAAGCTGGATAAAGGGGTTATTGTTTAAAATGGAGGCCACCCTGAATGGAGGTGGCTCCCCTAGCTAGCATGTTATTAATGGAAGGTAGGAGGCACATTAATACATCAATCAACATTATCAAATACGGAATGTGGTGACATGGTATCCACTTGGCGGATCAGCTCATGTGCGAGCCTTCACCTTGTATTAATGCCAAGAGTGGGAACCGAGGCACACACTCATGCTTCTGGCTCTCCTCCTCGAGTAATTTTCCCCCTATGCTTTTGTGTCTTTATGGCTCTTCCTTGGCAGATACATAGTGATGGTGGGATTATTCTCGAAGTTGTTTGCAGGAGTGTCGACAGGTTGGATTTGCAGGCAGCCCTGAGCACCATTGGAGGTCTCGGAAGTGGTTCAGCTCAGCATCTCTGGGTGGCGAACGTCAGTAAGGCCTCTTGGCTATGTCCCATTGTGTTTCATCAGCGTCATAGTAAGCACTCTGTTCTTTATTCTGGTTGTGAGGGTATTTTGGTGGCCACTCTGTTTAGCCCGATTTTTTGTGGTGTTTCTGAGAGTAATCGGGGTTTTTTTATTGTGGAAGAGAAACCCTCCTCTGTTTCAAAATCCCTTGTCGATGGTATGGATAGTCATTAGAATTGGGGCTCTTCTGGTGTAGAAGAGGCCTGCATTAAAATTAGGGAGATCAAACGGATGATGAGACATATGAACACTTGATTTCGATGGCCTGAAAGGATCAGTTGATAGTATTAATGCACATATTGCCCGGTAGGATGTCAAGCAGGAGAACCTTGAGAACACTGTGAAAGAGCAAGGGGAAAATAAATAAATAAATTGATAAGTGATTCTGAAATGCATTTTAATTTTTAACATTATTCTGGGGCTCTCTAATGCTGCTCAGTCTCACAGGGCTTATTCAGCGGGTTCTAGATGGATGGAGGACACAGTTCTTGAGCCTGCAATTGCTGTCATAGAGATTGCAATTGCTGTCAAAGAGATCTCGAGCTCCAAATAAATTGCCAAAGATGACCAGCAGGCAGAAGAAGAAGAAGGCCACAGTGGCCATGTGTTTTCTTGTCTTTCAAGTTTTATGTTCTTTACTTGCTTTCTACTGTTAGGATAGAGTCTGTTCGGATTTATAGTAGCAGACTCTATGGGAATTTAGTATTTGCTGGGTTATGGATGTATGATGAGAAAAAATTTTGTTGGGTAAATTCCCAGCTGTTAGAGTCTTTTTGGATTGTCTTTCGACTGTAAAGTATGGCTGTATTTTCTCAGCTTTTTGTAATATAAAAATCTCTATCCGTTTTGGTTAAAAAAATATGTAAGGTTCCTTGTAGCTGTTAGAGTCTTTTTGGATTGTCTTTGGACTGTAAAGTATGGCTGTATTTTCTCAGCTTTTTGTAATATAAAAATCTTTATCCGTTTTGGTTAAAAAAATATGTAAGGTTCCTTGTAAGACGACTACATCTCATTTAAAATTTAAGGAGACCTCTTGCCAACATTTCCTTATTCTCTAAGGCATAGCAGTACCTTTTATGCCAAAGTGTTTCGAAAACGTGATGATGTCATTGAGTGAAGTGTCCCTTAATTTCTTTTATACACCTAGTTTGTTCTATTGCATGCCTATCAAAAACTCTTCCAAGGTTCATTGTTTCAGAATCCACTTGGCTAACAACGCTTGCCTATCCACTTGGCTAACAACACTTGCCTTGGACTCCAAAGTCCACCAGCTCTAGGCCACCTTTATGTTTCCACAAAATATAGTATGAGTAAGCCTCTAGAATCAACCTCCTCGCTACAAAGGAACCTTTCCAAACTCTTCTCCAATAAGGCATAATTTGCAATTTGCATTAGATGGAAAGTAGGGAGTAATATATATTCCGAACGTCCATCATTATGCAAGTTGAGACTCTGCCATTAAATTTTGAGTGTAGGGCATGTACCACCTATCAAGAGGTGAGACATTGTTTCACAATTCTGTATATGTGGTCACTTGGCTCAACTTAACTGCCATGATAGCTTTTGCTGATCAAACAACTCCCTTGTGGAGGCATGCCAACACATAAGTGGTAAACATGTCACTTTGGGGGAATTCTAACTTCGGTGGAGACAATATCACTACTCCACTTTTACCTCCTCGACAAGACTCCTTTGACCAATCTCAATCACTATGAATTTTTAGTGAGAGGAAGCTTGCAATTGCACTATTTTAAGGTCCAACCCTTGTTTTTTTTTCTAATCCTAGTTCGACATCTTATTGAGAGGGATCTACACCAAAAAGAATGTCTAATTAATGGGTAATTTTTCTTATTCTTAAAATGCCCAAGTCGGATCAAGAAAATTCGGAGCTCAGATAGTGCCTATGATATTGCACAAAGCCTCGTGATTGACAACAACCATACTTGAAGACTTAGCAGAATTATCAAGGCAAGTCATCCACCTGTCCATGAATCTCTTCAACAAAACTCGTTTTTCTTAGTTTTTCTGTCTATTTCCTATTTTTATCTGTTATTCGTAATATATCCCTTTTAATTTAGCGTATTATTCATACTCATTGGCATAAAGTCAAACTTTAATGCTCATACAACTAAGGATTTTACTTTAATCCATTAAGCATATATAAGAAGGCCCATCTAGGTGATTGCTGAATAATTGTTAACAACTTGTCTAAAGAATATCTTCCATTTCTCACCAACCTATGATATTTGATATCTATCCCTCTCATAAATTTGATTAATCATTATTTCTTTCCAAGTACTATGAATTCAGGGAATAGGACATGTGATGGAATTATTTAGAGTGAGATTGACGCTCTTTTGAAGTGTACAGTTTACTTTTTCTTGTCATTTGAGAGTAATTTATGTTTATACTTCTTTCCTAATAAACTTAGCTCCTTTTGGATGGAAAGTGGGTTTGATGAGACTCAATAAGTTAACATTTGAAAAGTGGCTGCAAATATTGTAACATAAGCTTCCACCTTTTTTCAATTTCTAACTTTTCTTTTCATACAAGTTGAATTTTATTTAGGAATGCTATGGACATACCAGTTTCATTAATCATATTTTTTTAGGAAAACCTTACCAAGGGATGCCTCCCCACATTCATGGATGCCATCCTTAGTTAACCCATTGGTGTAGACTAGTGTGCCTAGTCCAAGGGATTCAAACTAGGCATTTGCTGGCACAGAACTAGCTAGATGGCCAGCAACATTGACGACAACCACCCGTTGAGCAAACCCCTCAGGCTAGTGACCATGTACTCTTATATGTACATATAATGTGATGTGAAATGTACAGTTGTACAGGCTGCAAATACTTGTGTCTCTTGTGCATGTGTTTGCTTTCATGTGTTAGGTTATTTTTCATGTTTAAGCTCTGAGCACATATCAATTGGTGTCAAAGTCCACAATTACGTTTTTGGAGTTAAAAAGTTATGGTTTCTTTAAGACTTTCTCATCCCAAATTCTACTTGGACTCTACATCTCTAGTTTTCTTAGGATTGCCATCAATCCCCTTCTAGGGTTTATGCAACAGTAAAATTTGAGTGATAAGCATGTGGGTGCCTTCCCAAAGTTGTTTACAGGATGCTGCCGTGTCTCTTCACCTGATTGCTAGAAAGTTTTTGTTCTCAAAACATGATTTTTTGTCAATGCAAATTTTTGCACGCATTAATAGATTCCGTGCAATACTGTGATTTTTTTGTGAATTCCACTATTTTTTCACTATATACCCATGAGATTTCTTACATCCTGCAACTTTCCCTATTGATAATTTGATTCCACTATTTTGTGACTTTACTCCTACCACTCATTGCTTCTAGTTCTGTAACCTGCAGAAAGACTGTAATTCGGAATTCCAATGATTTTGCATATTTTCGACACTTGTGATTCTTTTTCCTGAATTTGAATTCCACCCGATTTTTGCTACTGGACTGCATATTTCTGCTGCAGGTTTGCGGGATTGACCGTTTGAACTACCTCGATGACAAAAATTGTCTTTGTGGAGAATAGTCAGCACACGTGGCAAATTAGAAAAAAAGTCAAATTTCGTTGACTCTCAAGCAATGGCGAATTGAATGATTAATTCGCAGATGTAGAATGTTTTGTTGAGATTCAAAAATAAATGTTAAGATAATTTTTTGTGAAACTTAAGAAATATAAAACCAAATTTATGTGTGTGTATGTCTGTATATATTAAGTCTTGACAATTAATTTGACATATTTTTGGGTTTTGAAGTTAAAAAATATTTTATTTGTATTTCTCTTGAATACATGAAGTTATAATAAAAATCGCTTAATTGTTTTTATCGAACTTAATGGCAAATTTAATTGTGTCTTTTAACCGGTGATTTTTTTTGAATTTCATTGTCCTCTAATTCAAACATGAACACAGTCTGAGTGACTTACTCTGTACCAACCTACCACTCTAGAGCATTAGTCAAAAAAGTCAAATTTCGTTGACTCTCAAGCAATGGCGAATTGAATGATTAATTTAGAGATGTCGAATGTTTTTTTGAGATTCGAAAATAAATGTTAAGATAATTTTTTGTGAAACTTAGAAATATAAAAACAAATTTATGTGTGTATGTATATATTAAGTCTTGACAATTAATTTGACATATTTTTGGGTTTTGAAGCTAAAAAATATTTTATTTGTATTTCTCTTCAATACATGAAGTTATAATAAAAATCGCTTAATTGTCTTTATCGAACTTAATGGCAAATTTAATTGTGTTTTTTTACTGGTGATTTTTTTTTGAATTTCATTGTCCTCGAATTCAAACATGAACACAGTCTGAGTGACTTACTCTGTACCGACCTACCACTCTAGAGCATTAGTCAACTGTTGCAATCTAGCTTTCAGCACATGAGATTCGTGAACATCGAAAACAATATAATCAATTTCAATCTATGCTGGCCAAAGGGCAGACTGAGTTCCGGGATGAAGTGCTGACTATGTTTGAGAAGCAATTGAAAATCAACAACAGCAACATATTCTGCATAATCTTCTTGGAAATCCTCCACTTCGGTTGATACTCAAAGTCAACCTACCTTCAAGTTATTAAGATCTCCATTCCTTATTTTGATGGTTCACTTAACGGAGAGAAGTTTGATGCATGGATCCTGAGTTTATAGGCCTAATTTCAAGCTCAAAAGAATATTATTGATGATCAAAGAATCATGGTTGTTGAACTTTATATTGGGGATGAAGTTCTCACCTGATGGCACTCTCACATCTATTCACTTACAACCTTCAATCAACCAGCTATTATCTTTTAGTTTGATTTCAAATTTGCAATCACGAAGAGGTTCTCTATCCTGTCTATAGACAAGATATGTTGTCCGTTGGTTTCATCTTCAACAATCTGCTGGTCAGACAGTTGACAATCAGTACATTGACACTTTCAACAAGTTGTCCATGAAGCTTGAGGTGAAAGTCGACGATGAAACCCTCCATATTAAGTTCATTGGCAGACTACTTTTCACACTTTTGCAGAAGGAGTTAGAGATACTGAACATTACTTCTCTTGAGCAAGTTTACCAGGTCTCACTGAAGGTAGAGACCAAGCTGCAGAAAGCACCTTCTAAGCACATTCTTCTCTCAACAAATGTCACAAAAGAATTGTTTTGTTCCAAAGCCAATTTATTTTTCTACTTTCTTTTCTCAACCTTCAATAGAAGAAACAGCTACAATTCAACTCAAACATCTTCCCAATGTAATGGGTAGAAGAAGTACTGCATATATTATAAGAGGCATGGCACTCCATTAATGAGTGTTACAAGTTGCAGGCTACGAAGGCTAAATCTCTATTTTTAGAACAACAACAACAAGGTAGTGAGGTTGATATCTGATACACACCTTTTAGTTGGCTCAGGTTCACACGAGATTTTTGAAACTCAACGTTTCAATCCCCAGAGTTGGGATTATCTTCATGAATCATAAGTTTGTTCGACTCAAATTATGTCTTCATAAACCATTAATTTATACAAACATCCCAATGCTTTAATATTGGTCATATATCTATGAGCCGACCATCCTTTAGTCGGAGATTTTTTGGCTATATATTGACCATTGAATTGTGATTTTTGCCATTCATCTTCCATGCTTGTGCTTAGCGACCATTGAATTGTGATTTTTTGGTTATATATCGTGATACATTCAAAGTTCGAAAAAATTATGATTTTCTTAGATGATAATATCGTTGAGTTGAAGGAATCGTGATATGTTGCAATGCTAATGCTTCTCATAAGAACCCCAGATTCTACTTTATTGACCTCCATAGCATAACTTCTGATTACAGCTGCAAGCGAGTCATGAGGTGCCTCGTCGATGTTCAGTTCTACTGATAAACTTGTAGCTGCAACTGATCTTCCACTTAACCTAATAAAGTAGTGTCATGTTGTAACATGGAGCTTGCATTGAACCATCTTCATAGTAGCCCTATTCTTCTCCTCAACAACTCCATTCTAGATTTAAATCCTTTGAATTTCCTAAATGCTTCATCCTTGGATTGAATGGTATATATCCAAAGGTAACATGAAAAGTCATAAGAAAAGGTGAGAAAGTACTTAGCTCCCCCAAGAGAATGGATGGCCATAGGCCCACAAATATCACTATGAATCAACTCAAGAGGTTGAGACGCTTCCCTTACTTTGTCCTTTCCTGGAAAGGACTCTTGATGATGTTTGCCAACACACACCCTTCACGGACACCACTAGGTGGTTCAATCTGTGGATTGTCATCAATCATATGCAGACAACTCATATGATCCAGAATTGGTATGACCCGGGGGTTGATGCCATAGCATGCTGGTGTCATTAGCATTGGCTAGTGGCTACCACAGCAATAAGCCTTTTTGTTTTGGTGAAGGAGTCTTCCCCAATTTATATATATGATCGGACTCATTACAATATCCTATGGCAACAACTTTAAAACCATCACTCATGTCCTTTATGACATGCATCGATCTGGCCAAACTTCCACCATTTTATTGGTGAGTCATGTAGTGTAGAGAGATGATTTACTCCAACTATCGGAACATGGAGAACATCTCCAAATTTTGCAGTGTTGATAATGACATCACAACAACTTGAAACTAGTAAGGTCGAGTTATCACCGATAACTACTTTCTCTCCATTGTGCTGTAGTCGATAATTGAAGAGAAGATGCTGGTGTTTGGTCAATAGCCTAGTAGCTCCAAAAACAACAATCCATTTGTGTGAAGAAGAGGAGGACCAATATGCGGAATGCATAGTGAAATGCGCATTTTGAGAAGATTTGAAGATGAGTGAAAAGATTTGAAGACATGTCCCTCATGATAGTGGTCGCATATGAGTGTTTCTTCTTGGAGCATTTTGAGTTTTTCCCCTTAACCTATTTGTGTTCATGCCTAGAGGAGGCCAAGGTAACCTTTGGATGGGCTTTAGTTGGGGGTGGGTGGGGGAGGGTAATTCTTCCATATTCTTCAATGTGACTTGATGTTGGATAAGGTTAGGAAAAATCTCCTCAAGAGAGTTGTGTATCCTTCACAAATATTCAGATACTATAGGATATAATAGCAAAGGATTTGAATGCTGAAGAGAAATTATTCAGAACGATACTGACATATTCTGAATCTGTTTTTGTTTTTCTTCTGATGTATGATGCCAGCCTTCAGGATCGTAAACCTCCCAATATACTCAATGCTTTCAAAGTCACCCATCTTGAGATTGGAAAGCTTGGTTTCAAGTCTGTTGATCTGAGTAGTGTTCACAGTTCCAAAGAGTTTCTTGAAGGTATTCCAGATTTCCTGCACACTTTAATTGTTCTTGGTATGAGAATCAGATCTAGTTTGATATTTTGGATGATTAACCCAAGGGCTTCGTCCTTTTTCAGAAGTATGAGGTCATTGTCCTTCAATTTTTCACGAGGAACCGCATCAAAACGTATTATGTCAATGTTCAAACTGAACGCACTGACTTCCCATGTAAATTCCTTGGATTTCATACCTACCTATCTCATAGAGATTTCGATTTCCAGTTTGTTTATTGCTTGTGAAAGTTTTGATGGGAATAGGGGGTTTTCATTTATGGTCTTTGTTAATCTTCATAATGTAATTAATATTTAGAAAGTCTAATAGAACTGAATTGACAGCAGTGAGTGCTTCTATGGCTGATAATATTGATCTCAATGCAGTCTATTATAATTGTTACTGAGACATAAAATTAAGTTACCTTCCGTTTGATTTTGATCATGGGCTGGTGAGTCTTATGGCTCAAGCAAAAGTTGTGGGTCACTTTCCACAACTTTTGCTTCCAAGAACTCCGTATCATGGTCGTGACTCAAGGCATGTTCAAAATCACCTCTCATGAGTGATAACTGATGTGGTATTAGGGGATATATGTTTTAGTGATCTATTATAAAAAGAAAATCAACTCCTACTAAGTTCCCAATTAATTTTTGCTTACCAGGAGTTTTGATAACCTTACTTCTTAGGCAAGCTAAAACGGTCATCACTTGTAGTACATGATAAGGTCACATGCTTGCATGGCCTGTACTTGAGCCCTGCATATTTCTATGCTGATTACTCCCCAGGGTACTATCAACCTGAGCCATTCTCCTGAGAACATTATCCAGCAGGCACTTGGTATGGATATCTGCATCATTGATTCAGAGGATGAATAGGGCTTGCTCCCCCCTCTCTTGGTTCCAGATAAACTTATATCTGGGTATGGATATCTGCATCATTGATTCAGAGGATGAATAGGGCTTGCTCCCCCCTCTCTTGGTTCCAGATAAACTTATATCTGGGTATGGATATCTGCATCATTGATTCAGAGGATGAATAGGGCTTGCTCCCCCCTCTCTTGGTTCCAGATAAACTTATATCTGGGTATGGATATCTGCATCATTGATTCAGAGGATGAATAGGGCTTGCTCCCCCCTCTCTTGGTTCCAGATAAACTTATATCTGGGTATGGATATCTGCATCATTGATTCAGAGGATGAATAGGGCTTGCTTCCCCCTCTCTTGGTTCCAGATAAACTTATATCTGGATATTGTTTCTTCACTGGTTCTCTTTTACTCTCTATACTCTTTAGGGTTTGCCCTCCTGGGATAACCGACTTGTACTCACAGGTTGTTTCATTTCCTGTTGTTGTATTGTCATTTTAAGGGGCCTTTTGCTGCCATCCTGTTTTTGTATGGGCTTCCTATGATTGTTATAATCTCTAGTCCCTTTTACCTAGTTTGGTCTTTAGTGGACGCTAATATAAATTTCACCTTTTTCTCTATCATTGATGTATCATGTATGATGCTCTTGCATGTCAATGATATGTGAACTCTTTTCTGACACTTTTTCTCACCATGAACTTGGTGGCAACACTGTCAAGCATCTCTTGTCTTACTTTTGTGCAATGGGATCCATATTTGATTTATGTCATTTCCATCTTATGTTATTTTATTTGATTCCATCACCATCGATACCTTAGTGCACCCCCTTCAAAATGTAAACTTTCTCTAATTTTTGTAGTTTGGGATACTAGACTAGAAAATTCATATAATGTTAATTGATTCAAAAGCTTTTCTGCTTTTGCAATGCCAGTGGTAATCTTGTGTAGTGCATTCTTTTATGCCCTTTCTCGAAGTTGATTTTTATGGCACAAAAATGATATGTGAATCGATTTTCAAATGACTCAGGGCATAGCTTGTCTAGCTGGACTTCTTCTTGGTTTTGCACCAGCAATTTTTATCACGGCTATTTTGGGGGCTACAATTATGTGGATGTATGGAAGCTTTTGGATCACAGGAGCATTGATTATAATAGGAGGTAGTGTAAATCTTCCTACATGCCTTCTTAAATGAGGGCCCTTGGTTTGCAAGTACCTGTGTAGGTGCACTTCATTTAAGATTTTTTTTTGAATTTGAAGATTTATCTTGTGTCCCTTTTCACATTCCTGCTTTATCCTGCTTCATCTCTGCCCCAGATTGCTACTTCAACTCAAGTCTAATGTCTTGGCAATTTGGATCCTGCAGGAAGTCTATTCACTCTGAACCATGCACAGTTGGCAATTCTGATCACAACTGCATACTCTATGTATTGTGCTAAAGTTCGTGGTGGATGGCTTGGTTTAATCCTTTGCATGAACATGGCCTTTATTTCAAATGATGTTTTGATCCACTTATTGAAAGTTAGTGTGAAAGAAGATGAAAAGGAATGCGTTAATGATCGAGCCGAAAAGGAATGCGTTAATGATCGAGCCAAAGAAAGCAAAAGGAAAAACTTTTGTAATGGACATGGAAGCACTAGTTCTAATGGTAAACAGAGAAAATCTCCTAAAAGTAGCCCAACTGGTGAAAGTTCATGTGGCCAGTTTGTACCAAAACATGAAGAATCACCAACTTCTAGATCAGTTGAAGAAGCTCCATCTGTTGGAGAGGAGGTGCTACGAATAAAAAGTAGCTCAGATTATTATGAAACATTGGGTCTCTCTCGCTACGAGAACATAGATTTTGCTGTCCTTAAACGAATGTACAGGAAAAAGGTAGTGTCCTGTCAAGCTAGTAAGTGATTACCAATTATTTTATTAACATAGAATACTATGTGTTGACTATTTCCCTTGACTACTGAGGGGAATGTGATCTGCTGATTCATCCTGCAATGCTTTCTTAGCATTAAACTTTTTTACACTCCTTTGATTAGGCGATGCTAGTCCATCCTGACAAAAATATGGGCAATCCAGTGGCAGAGGAATCCTTTAAGAAGCTTCAAAGTGCATATGAGGTAAAAATCTATTTCCTTGCTTGCCAAATTGTGAAGAAGGAAACCCCTTTTTTGAATTTTGTTTTCGAATTAAAAGTTATATGGATTGGATACTTTCAGGTTCTATCAGATTTGCCGAAGAAGAATACCTATGACATGGAATTGAAGACAGAAGAGCTATCAAGGAGTCTTCATCCAAATTTTCAAAGTGGTGCTCAAAAGGTATTTTTGTTTCAATGTTGCTTATCTTGTAATTAGATTGGCATTCCACCTATTTTTACTCAGTTGAATTTCTCATAATTTTCGAACTAGTATGGAAGGCAAGGTATACAAAATTGGATCATAAGAATGATGAAATTAAAACATATCTCCCCATATTTAGGGAGACATCATCCTCATTTCTCTCTCTTTCTTGATCAGCACTGAGATGTCCTGTCGCACACTCACTTTGTATTACTACAACTATGACATTTATATATCTTTTGGGTTTGGTTTTAGTCAGCTCTAGTGGTTAGCTTAGCTGGAAACCTATCTAGGTTGCACTTTTTCTTTTGCTTTCTTTATCTCACTTCCAGCATTACCTAGGAGCTGCTTTTGCATTCCCACACTGTATTCACACTGAATGTATCTTTTAATCCCATTGACCTACTTTTCTGGTCATTTCTCAGACATTAATAAAATTATCTTTATCTTATGTATACAAGGGTTGGTTGGTTTCCTGAATTATTATTTTTGAGAATATACCTTTATATGATCTTGCTTCCAAGATTTTGCCACTGAATTACCTGCACTATATATATTTTATTTGAATTTCCTAGACAACATATATTTTATCTGGGGCTATAGCGCAATAGTACCTTCTACAGTGCTCGGGACCTTTGACAAAAGTATTGTCTAGGGCTTGCTACACATGCCTGCCAATGGTTGAGAACTACTGAATATGAACACAAGCAAGATTGTTTGTTACTGAACACCTTCCTCGACATGAAACAAATTAAAACAAAAAAACTTGGCATTATATGGTTATGCGAATACATACCTACTCAAGTGCTGAAGGAGTATTGTTGGGCATATAAGCCCCTTATTTTGATAAACACATTTTTTTTTAAATAAGCAAAGAATGGGCACTGACCAAATCGTTTGAAGAACTAGGTCAAAAGAGAGATGATAGAGCTGTTAAAATTAGGGTGATATTAGGGTTTTTAAACAAAAAATTTAAATAATGCAGATGCACACAGTAAAATCATGAACAGTAAAACAGTACTACTGAAGTTCAATCATAAACAAATGACAGCAGCAGTAAATAAAATCTAATTAACAAAATAAAATAGATCTGATAACTTATCTGATGGTGAGGACGTTCCTTATACTCAGAGTTAACTTTCAGATCAGACCTTGCCTCTCAGAGGCATGTCAATAAATTGAACAAATAACTGACCCTTACCTGAGGGTATGCACATACCTGAGAGAGAGAGAGAGATAGAGTGCTGGAGAATAGGGTTAGACAGTTACAGTAGTAGCTTACTGAGGGTACAGTATATCCCAAAATCAATCCCAAGAAATTAACCAAGACAGTCAACAGGTGCCCAACAGTAAAGGGCAGCCACAAAGCCCCACAACAGTGGATGGCAGCCTTCTAACAGCCCAAGGCAGACCCAATCAACTCTTAACAAGCAGCGGCAGCCTCAGATCAAACTTTACAGTGGACGGCAGCCACAAGGAAGGCAAGCAGCACCCTCAAAAACAGTCCACACAGGCAGCGGCACCTTCAAACAGTCCACAACAGGCAGCAGCAGTCACAAGAAGGCAAATGGCACCCTTAGAACAGTCCAAAACAAGCAGCAGCAGTCACAAAGAGGCAAGCGGGACCCTCAGGACAGTCCACACAGGCAGGGGCAGCCTCCACACAGGCATCAGCACCCTAAAACAGGCAGTGGCACCTTCCACAGTCCAAAAACAGTCCACGGCTCACACGTGTGGGGGAGAGAAGGTGTAATCAGCCTTCAAAAGGGCAGCCCTGAGTAGTAGGGAAAAAGAACAAGAGAGCGTCCAATGACTCCAATCACAAGAAGCAAGGGAACCCTGGATGTCACCCAAATAATGCTGTTGAAAACCCTAGATCAGTCACAATAAATCAGAGCTGAGTTTTCTCTTTTAAGATGTCAATACAATGAAAGCTAGGCTCAAATTTATAGTCTCTTAAAGACCTTCTAGAAGGTTGCCTTTCTAACTTTCCTTTGACGTAAGGGTTACATTACTAAAGTCAAGACGTCATACTTTTAGGATGGTTTCCACATAAAGAATAATTTAATATTAGGATGTCTTAAGGTGAGGGTTACACATAAGATATAATATTAGGATGTCTTAAGGTGAGGGTTACACTCTTTGGCTATTGCTTGTATTAATGCATGGGAGGCTTAAAGATATTTCATTGCAGATTTATTATAATCATGTAGTATCTTTTTGAGCTTAGTACATCAGTTGAAAGTGAAATTTGCAGACCTGTTTTAACTGAAAAGATTGCTGTTCTTGGCATGTTTGTGCGCTATGATAAAGTTTCCATTCCATTGAAGTGTTTTGATTACGTAATCCAAGGATATGGCACTCATCTACTTGAATTCACCACCATATATCAATTGAAAACTCTAAATTGCTGCTTGTCCATGATAGTAATTATTTGGTTTTAAGAGCAGACTGGAAATCATATTAAGGAAACTCCCTTGTGCTGGAAAAGAACCAGCCTGAAGTGAGGAAAATGTCTACTGAGGTGACAGTGGGTGGAACCTCCAAGTTGTCTTAGGTTGTGAATTTTTATAAAGCCTTAAATAGAACTGATTACAACTTCGGTTTAATTATTTATGTTCAGATATTTCCTCAGCAAACACATTGCACATCTGAAAAAATTAAACACTGTAAGACACTGTCTAAGCTAACCATAAACAGAGAAAACCACAACACACGAGATACCTTGGAAACCCCAACAAGGGGAAACCAACCAATTGTTTATCTTTTATTGCAGGTTTGTTAATTAACAATTACAATGATAGGCCTCCGGATATGACACACCGGATCTCAGACTCCTGACTCTCACTCTGCCCAAACTCCTTAGCAGAAAAGACAAACTCCGACAGAAGATATGACTCACTTCTATCACTCACAAGAGATGTAACTCACTCTTGTCCACTCGAGATATGACTCACTCTTGACCTCTAACCACTACAAGAGATATAACTCACTCCTAACTTGGTGGTGCCTAAACAACTCTCCATAGACTCTTTTATAACATTCACTTTATGTCAATACCATGAGTAATACCATGGGACACCCAATACCATGGGCCCTCCAATACCATTGACCATAAAGTATTACAAAAGACATTTTTACAAAGTCTGTCTAGAGAGTTACTCTTCCAGACGACTTCTGCATGCTAGACACCCCATATAGAAATACTTGTCCGAGCTACAAAATCTAACACTCCCTCTTAGCGAGGAAGGTACTTCTTGAGAAGCATCCACCGGGATCAAACACATCCTTTGTTGCTGTAGCTGCTTCGTCCGAACTAGAAGACTTCTTGGCTGCATTCGTTGCACTCTGATATGAAGATCTGCTCTCCTCAACCATCATTGTCACCTTGAGGGAAGCCTCACGCTCTCCCTTTGTCATTGACACCAATCCAATCTCCAAACTCTCTTTAGAACTCTGCTCCAAACTCCCTTTGAAGTTGACCACAAGCTGTCCCAACAACCTGTACAACGTGCCCCCCCTGATACCAAGCCTCACTGCTGCAGTTTGGGCACCTGCTCTTACTTCACGTATGAGTACTGCTCCATCCCGAAACTCTACCTCATACCCCTCATCTTCCAGAGCTGATATTGAGAGCAAATTGACACTCAGCTTTGGAACATGCATCATTCTTGTCACTTTTAGTAAACCTTTTGACTCCAGCTGGAACACCATCGATCCAATTCTCCTCATTGCATGATTGGTATGTGCGTCACAACTCACATAGCAGTCGAAGTCTGTCTTTGAAACACTAAGGAGCATTGACCTCACTCCCGTCATATGGCTAGATGCACCATTGTCAATATACCAACCACTTCTGGATCCACAGCCCGTTTCTCGGATTTGTAGCCTTATTACTGTCCAAACCTTTTTGGGCATTGCCCAATCATCCTACTAGGCTTCCCTAGCCTCTATCTCATTGCCCAACATCATTTTTGGGCTTCCTACAACCTTGCCTGCAACCGTCCTGGGCAATTTACCCTTGGATGGAGCTGCCCAACTTGCCCTAGGCTTCCCCAGAGTCTGAGATGGCTTGCCCGGAGGTTTTATGGTGGTTGCCCGCCTGTTCTGGCAGCTGCCTGCTGTCGCTCGTAGCGTCACCCTTTGCATATGTGTGCTGCCATTGATCCAACTCTCCTCATTGCATGGTTGGTATGTGCGTCACAACTCACATAGCAGTCTAAGTTTGTCTTTGAAACACTAAGGAGCATTGACCTCACTCCCGTCATATGGCTAGATGCACCATTGTCAATATACCAACCACTTCTAGACCCACAGCCAGTTGCTCAGATTTGTAGCCTTATTACTGCCTGGACCTTTTTTGGGCATTGCCCAATCATCCTACTAGGCTGCCCGAGCCTCTATCTCGTTGCCCAACATCATTTTTGGGCTTCCTACAACCCTTCCTGCAACCTTCCTGGGCAATTTACCCCTGGCTGGAGCTGCCCAGCTTGCCCTAGGCTTCCCCAAAGTCTGAGATGGCTTGCTCGGAGGTTTTATGGTGGTTGCCCGCCTGTTCTGGCCAATGTTATTGGAACTGGACCGGTCATCGAATCGGCGAAGCCCAAAATGTGAACCGGACCGGTCATCGAATCGGCGAAGCCCAAAATGTGAACCAGACTGGAAACCGGAAAAAAACCAGGTAAAAAACCGGTTGACTAAAAAATACATAAAATATTCATATTATGTAAAAAAATATATATATTCATGTGCATACATATGAATCCAAACCATTAATACACAAATATGCAAAGTTTCTCATATATATAGCAAGCATGGGTGCAAATAACCAAAATAGCACCTAGTGCAAATGCAATACATCTCTGAGGTTAGAAGCATCAATGATAAATACATTTTCTCCAATACAAAGGATGGCCATTTCTTAATGAGGATAAAATTATAAATGCACTGCAATATATTGAACTGATAGAACTATTTTTGTTCACATATAATCTGGAGAGTTAGCATTCCCACTGATAGGAACAAATAAATAGGTACCAAACAACTTCATATGTTTTGCCCCTTCACATTATATATTAAACTGTGTCAGAAATAGTAGAACAAGCAAATTTAAGCCCACAATTAGGTTAGGTTAGGTTAGGTATTGACCGGTTAGGTCAGGTTAGAAGGATAGGATAGTTTTTTTTCTGTGATTTAAAAAAAAAAAATTGAGTTCAGTGGGCACAGTACGGATTGGCCGGTTCCTTGCCCGGTTTGGAAAAAAATCCGGCCCAGCCGGTTTTATGCTTTGACCGGACCGGCCACCCCTGTAAACAGGTCGGACCGACCGGTTTTGCCGGTTCCGGTCTGGTTCCGATAACATTGGTTCTGGCAGCTGCTTGTTGTAGCCCGCAGCGTCACCCTTTGCCTATGCGTGCTTCCTTTTTGGCTGTTGTGTCTTCACACGTCTGCGTCACTCTCCCAGCCCATATGATGGCTGGAACAACATCCGGTGGCTATTGCTGCGGTTGTCACAACTCCTCACCCGACGACCCTTCGTGTCACACCCTGCTGGCAGCTAAGTCCTTCCGCTGTTTGCATCCACTGTGGCCATGGCCTAGTTCTCCAACTACCTATTGTCTATCTGCCGCGTCCACGATCTCTTGCCGATCGCAAATCCTCTGCATGCTCTCTCTAGCTCGATCCTCACATACAGGTCGCAACTACTTCGAGAAACCCATTTTCTTGGCGTTCAGCTCCCATCCTGATTGCTACAGTGGTCGCTTCCTCCCCATGCCGCTTCTTCCACAACGTAACCCCTGTTGTCGGTTCCTTCCACCTAGAACCGTCGACTATTCTAAGCCCACACTGTTTGTTGGTACCCATGCATGGATTTGTCCTCCACGCGATCTCCATGCCCCCGGACTCACGCCCAACTCCTGTACGTGGCGGTTCTCTCTACTGCCACCAACAACTCGACTCTCTGGCGATGGCTTTACTATTGTTGCACCTCCCTGCTCCATGAGCTCGTGTGCCATTCGACAACCCGCGAGATTGTGCTTGAGCCTTAGCCTTCTGGTCCATACTCAGCGTTGTCCGTGACCTTACCTCATGGCGGCTTTGCCTTGCTTGGCTCGATCTCCCTGGCAGCCTCCACTGTACCTCTCGACGGCTTTGTAGGTTTTACACTTTCGCCGCGTGCTGGTTTGCAATCCCTCCGCCAATGACTTAGCTCCTTGATGATCTGCGTCCCGACTCTAGTAGTTACTGCAGCTGTGCCACCACTTGTGCCCAGTGCTGCCACTCACGATCAACTCGAGTCTGCTGACCAATCCGTCCAGTTTGCAGACTTCACGTTGCCAACACATGACCCCATGGCCCATGCTCTACTTAGTAGCTCAATCTGCTCGAATCTGCGTCTGATTCGTCAGATTTGTATGCCGTACGACTTGTACTGTGGTCATATGGTACAAAATCTCTCTCTCTCTCTCTCTCTCTCTCTTTGGGATCTTGTGTAGGTCTCTCAGTCTTGATTTGATACCATGTGAATTTTTATAAACCCTTAGATCTGATTACAACTTCAATTTAATTATTTACGTTTAGATATTTCCTTAGCAAACACATTGCACATCTGAAATTAAACATTGTAGCACATTGTCTAAGCTAACCACAAATAGAGAAAACCACAACACATGAGATACCTTGGAAATCCCAATAGTGGAAAACCAACCAATAATTTATCTTTTATTGCAGGTTTGTTAATCAACACTTACAATGACAGGCCTCCACATATGACACACCGGATCTCAGACTCCTGACTCTCACTGTGCCCATACCCCTCAGCAGAAAAGACAAACTCTGAAAAAAGATATGACTCACTTCTATCATTCACAAGAGATGTAACTCTCTCTTGTCCACTCAAGAGATATGACTCACTCTTGTCCACTCAAGAGATATGACTCACTCTTGATCTCTAACCACTACAAGAAATATAACTCACTCTTGACTTGGTGGTGCCTAAACAACTCTCTATAGACTCTTTTATAACATTCACTTTATGTCAATACCACGAGCAATGCCATGGGACACCCAATACCATGGCCCCTCCAATACCATTGACTATAAAGTATTACAAAAGACACTTTTACAAAGTCTGTCTAGAGAGTTACTCTTCTAGACGACTTCTACATGCTAGACACCCCATGTTGAAGTACCCGTCCGAGCTACAAAATCTAACATAGGTTTGCATCTTTTTAATGGATGTGAGTATTTTCTAAGTGCAAGTCTAGAGGGTAACAATCCCTATTCTGTTGTAGTTTGGAATGTACAATCAATGCTCTCTCGATCCTTGCTTCTCTGCAAAAGGAATCAAATTCCTTGTAGGTATACTTTCCTCCATTATCAGATCTCAGTACCTTCGTCTACCTACATGTCTAGTTCTCCACAAGTGCTTTCAACTCTTGGAACCTATGGAAGAACTCATCCTTGGTCTTCACAATATAAATCTAGGTTTTCCTAGAAGAATGATCAGTGAAAGAAACGTAATAGATATTACTTGTCGATGACTCTGGTGACATGGGTTCACAGTCCACACATCTGAATGTACATGATCAAGAATCTGTCTCGATCTATGTTCCTGCCCTTTTCATCTTGAAATCCGACAGTGCCACCACCATGCTTTAGGAGAGGCAAAACTCCAAAGTGCAAGTGACCTAATTGTTTGTGCCAAAGATCACACAGATTGTCACTACCGTGCACTAAAGCACCATGCTTCATAGTATTTGCTAGCAACCTATAAAGATCACCCTCATGCACTTCTTTGGCCAGAACTCCACTAGGATTAGGACGACGATTTTTAATGATCACATGCTGATCATCAAACTTAGCGATTTTGTCAGACAAGAAACCAAAATAGTTTCTTCGTTAAACCAAAAGCATACAATACCTAAAGTAGCTCAAGAACCTCTCCTGCTGGCATGTAGAACGAGACAAAACCCATCCAAATCACTGAGTACTTGGCATCTTCACCAAGCTTCGCTTGCATGCTATAATCTCATTCATCTAGTTTGAAGAAAGCCGATTTGTTGGTTGTCATGTGTCTAGAAGCTCCACTGTCCACATACCTCTTGACACTAGAAACAATGTTAGTGTAAAGGCATGACACCATTGAGAAGGTTGTCTTCAATCTGGATGCAAGCTCATCAACTCCTACGAAAGCTTCTGCACTCCGTGCAAACTACTTTTGGTGCTATTGCTTACCCTTTGTCTTCTTCTCAAGACAGTGAGAGGCATAGTGCCCAAACTTGTGGGACTAAAAGCACTTCACATGGCTTAGATCTTTTTTCCCGCGGTTTGAAGATCTCGAGTCATCTTTCTTCTTTTGACCCTTATTGGATCCTCCCTTCTTTCCTCCTTTCCTCACCGTCTTGATGAGGGCTAGGTCTCGTGCTTCCTCGAATTTAGCCAAAACCATCTCTAATCTTGTCTTCTCTTTGTTGAAGTCATCCCATAGTTTTTCAAAAGTGGATAACTTATCATGAGCACAAGTACACTAAGCAAAGTGTTGCCACAATGGACCAAAGCCATTTAGAATGATCCAAACTAGCTCACTAATCTCTTCTCCAATGGCAGCAAATTGATCTCTCAACTTTATGATCTTCATCAAATAGCTCACTACATTATTGATCTTGCCCATGTGGGTATTGATCAGCTTGTTATTCAAAAAGCAATTTCACGAGACATGTTGACACCTTGGTACAACATGACTAGGGCATTAAACATCTCCTTCACTGTCTTCTTTTTTGTAATTTGAGGGATCAAGTGATCCTTCACCATCTTCTTTGTGATGTGAGGGATCAAGTGCTCCACCAAATCAATGACGATTCACTTTGATTTGTTTTTTTGTTATTACGTTTAGCCAAGTCCTTGGGATTAGTGGGAGACATGACCTCCATATCCACAAGATACTATAGTTCAAATTCCTCCAAGAGATTCTGTAGTCTACACTTCCATGGTACAAAGTTGGAAGCTCCCTCCAACATGTGACCACTGACACTCTTGGAGTTCGAAATTGGCTATCACCACAACCTTTAAAGCACACTTGAACAAACAGATTAGATTCAAAAGAAATGAGATCTGAAACCTGTCCCAAGGGTAGATCACCTACCTCAGGGCACTAACAACCTACCAATGACTAGAAGATCTTGGGTATCTCACCCAACAACCTATCACAGGCCTGGATTAGCTTTACTCACTGAATCTTCAGCATCACACCTGTTGAAACCCTATGACAACTCCCTCTCATAGGCAACAGCCCATTCCATACACAGATCTTGAGGATTTTAGTGAACATGCTTTAATACCATGTTAAATTTCAAACCACGGTAAGAAGATTTTGCACTTAGAAAAATTAACCTTAAACCTAGTTAGCTTAAAAATTGAAAGCTTCAATCAAAACGACAAATCTGAGCAGTGTTAATCTATGGACACATACTACTGGAAATTATGAGCAGCGGAAACACTCTAAACAAAACCACAGAAGAAAATTATTCTATTTCAAATTGTAAAGAAGAAAATTACAATTCATAAGCTCAAAACTAAAACTCGCCAACCAACATGGTGGTGTGTCTTACATCTCCTTTATAAAATAGGAATAAGAGGGAAGACCCTTTGGTTCTATCTCGACAAGACCATTTGGTTCTATCTCCTCATTCACACATATGGCATCATCTGTGTATTTGTCCCATCTTTTGCAAGGACCCTCCTTGTACCTTGGGGTCATTTTGAGATATGAGATGAAGTGTGCTATGAATGTAGACTAAGTTCTTTGCTTTTTTTGATTTAAACTGATTTCTCTTTACTAAATGGATGAAAGCATAAGTGCTCCGATTCATCATACAAGATGAGGAACTAGCTACCTGCCCAAGGAATCGTATGGAAAATTGTTGCAACTCGTGAGCATCAACACTATGAAGCCACAACCAATCAATTAGATCCTTTTTCTTGTGCCTATCTGTCTTAGAAGCATGTGAACTAATCACACCTCGCCCACGTGAAAATGCAAATTGAGATTGTATCTCAAGACTCAAAGGCCTCTTTTGTAGAATCATACATTTTTTGACCAAAAATGATAAACCCTTTCACCACCTCTCTTTTTTGGGAAGGAGGCCTCCTTCTTGTCAAGGGATCATACCATTTTGGATTAACCGCATAGGCTGCCATATGAAGTGGGGTGTTCTATTTATTCCACGGTCCATGTATGAATGTTTTCAACTCTGGCCATTAATTAGGATCTTTCCTCTCTATGATGGATCTTATCCCCTCACACATAGAGTCCATGTTCTCATAAATCTCACATAAACTTGGACTATCTATGTCTGCATAGCGAAGCATATCACATATTGGCTCTACAAATTCCACAACAAATTTGACATCAACCCAAAACCGATCATCCAAAATCAACCACTTAACCTCCATACTAGCATCTGAGTTAGACTGCTTCCATTGGTCCCACATATAACTGATAATTGTGGCAGTTAAAGCCCCCTTCATCTCCACAAGCCGCCTAAGCAGAATGTAGTAAGTTGCAAATTTGGTATCAGCTGGTTTAAGAAGCTCCATTTTGGCATGCTCGTGGTAAATGGCTTGTGAATGGTGGTGGTTGCATATGGACATCTGAATTTTGCACCCATTTTCAATTAGCACTTGAATCTAGTCAATTTTCCCATGCGCAATGCATTATTCAAAGAATGCACTGCACATTCCCCCAGCATCCCCATTTATGAGGTACGACATCTCCTGTGGGTGCCACGTCCCCCTTTTTGAGGGTATGGTGTCCCCCATTGGGGCCACATCTCGGATTCTTTAGGGGATTCCCCAAACAAGCTCGACCCTATTTCGGGGATGTGGGTACATGTACTTGGGGTGGAGATGCACATCCTACTCGCAGGTTTGTGTACCAATGCAACAGAGCTCTAAACAGAACCACTCAAAATTACATTTGTCTTCTATTTCAAACTGTAAAGAAGAAAATTACAATGCAGACTCAAAGCTAAAATTTGCCAACCAATAGAGTGTTTGCGCCTTGCATCTCGTTCATAGAATAGGATGAAGGGTGAAGATACAATGTATCTGGTCACATGCATTAGTGTCCAAGGTGATGCAATCAAACCTTAATCCTAATCTACTTAGCTAGTTCGCTCCCCTGCATGGATAGAAGAGCCAAAGGTAGTGTTCCCCAACTAAAGGATAAATATGGCATCCATGCATGCACACTTCTTGGGATCTATATCCTCAACTTCCGATGCAAGCGTCCTAACATGAGTGTGCTCTCCTGCATGGATATAAGAGCCAGAGATAGTGCACCCCAACTAGATGATAAATGTGGCATGCATGGATGCACACTTCTTGGGATCTGCACCCTCCTCAACTCATGCAAGCACCCTAACAATACCTAGGGGTTTGCACCCTATTTTAACAATAGATAATACAGGTAGTAACAAACTCCAAAATCAAAGAATCTAACTGAAGTGCTAAATCTGAACAACAGTTTAATACATGCGCCCTTTCCATCTCTCTCCTACATTACTGCTTTGCACCTCCTCTATTGCAATAGTGCTACACCTTCATACACATTGCCCTCTCTCTGCTTCTGCCTGCAGGAACCAAGAAGAATGAATCTGGAGCACCATCACTACTGGAGACAACTGACAAATAAACAAAGGTAAAAGATCTAACATGATGGAGGCCATGAGGCATCCTAGCACCCCAATCATTTTCAGAGCTGTTAAGCATGGAGCAGTGGAACTGTACTCAGCAAGATTTATTGAATCACTCAAAATCACAGGTAAACACATAGATGTCTTTGGCAGCAACAAAATGAGAATGTTGTTATTCAAAATGTAGAGATATATAAGTACATTTTGGAATGGAGGTCGTAACCCGTTTAAAATGGAAGGTACATATTAAATAAGGAGTGAATCAATAAGTGGATAAACTCGACCTTTCCGGAGGGTTTATTTCTTTCCGGCAAGGCAAAGTTCCTCCTTGATCTACTAATTTTTTCAAAATTTCGATGATCCAGATTATCTTTAAATGCTCCAAAATCCCCAAGGGCAAAGTTCCACAATGTAGAGATATATAAGTACATTTTGGAATGGAGGTCGTAACCCGTTTAAAATGGAAGGGACAGATTAAATAAGGAGTGAATCAATAAGTGGATAAACTCGACCTTTCCGGAGGGTTTATTTCTTTCTGGCAAGGCAAAGTTCCTCCTTGATCTACTAATTTTTTCAAAATTTCGATGATCCAGATTATCTTTAAATGGTCCAAAATCCCCAAGGGAAAAGTTCCACGGTCAAAATTCCTATCATCAGTTTGAACCAAGGTTACTTGGGAGCGGGAAGCAAAATTTTCAAAAGCTTCCGGTTAGGAAGCGTTTTTTATATAATATATATTTTTTATATATTTTGATGCATATATGTCAACAAATGCAAGTAGAATGTTGAATTAGTTATGGAAACGATAAAAACATGAAATAAACAATAATACCATATAACATCATTCATTAATCATTTACTAGTGAATTCATCAACCATAGGTCCAATATCCATGATTCCATAAGTTATAACATCAAGATTCAACCTTAAAGCTTCAAATTCAAAGGTAGGTTCAACTTAAAACTTCAAACTTGAAATGCCATGTAATGTTTACAAAATATATGATAATAAATATAAAAGAGTCAATAGTGCCGAAACTTGAAAGTACTGTAAACAAGAAAATACAAGAAAAGTAGATTTTATGGAATCATGGATGTTTCCTCTTGCCACGAGAAATTTCCATTTTCTTTTCTCGTGCTCTCTGAACAATGGGAGTGGGATTATCATCCCCAGTAGCCACAACTGCTGAGCCACGTGCAAGACTCAATCCTGCACGACCCCCCCTCATTGATGCAGATGGAGGTCGTGAACCTCTAGGCAAAGATGGTGCATCTGGAAACAAGGAAGAAGATGGCGGCGCCATTAGTAGTGGTATTGCATATGAGTCATCCTCATCGCCCAAAAGCTCTTCCTCCAAGCGCTCTAAAGCTATGGCTCCATCCTCCAAGTTATGCTCCTCCAGATTGTTGTCCCAAGTGACATATGATCTATCAGTTTTGGCACGCTCACAATAATGAGTCAACAACCTCAAGTTGTAATGTACATAAACCAAGCTTTTTGCTCGGTTTTCATTTAATCGGTTTCTTTTCACTGAGTGGATGAAGCTATAGGTGCTCCAACACCTTTCTACAGAGGAACTGTTAACCACCTGTGAAAGCACTCTAACAGCCAATTTATACAAGGGTTGGCATGTTGAGCCATACATGTTCCACCATTCGATAGGAGGCGCCCTATCTTGATCTCTGATTGCATGCAAAGTACCAAATGGACCAACTTCACTGAGGTATTTGCTTAATTCACTGCGCAATATGTTACATTCCTCTACATCAGGGACCAACTTGTCTATAGCATTCATGTACGCAAGTTGTACCTCTGGATCTGTGTGGGGCTTTCTCCTAACCCCACCCCTAGGTGCTGGTTTGGCCAACCAAGATGGAGAATAATATTTTGGTGTTAACACATACGCTAAGGCATGCAGTGGAACGTTGAGATGTTCCCACCTTTTGACCACATGTGTGTGAATATGGTCATACAAGATGGGATCTTTATGTTCAACAATATCTTTAATTTGACCCAGCATGCTATCCATCTGCTCATACACCTCCCCAATCACCGGCTTATCTGTATCTGCAAACCGAATCATGTAATAAATGGGCTTTGTGAACTGCAAAACATACTTGACACTTACCCAAAACCCCGCATTAAGAACTCTTTCTTCCACCTCCTGAAAATCAAGCCTGTCAGATGCGGATGTACACCTATCTTTCAAGACCTGCCATGACTCACTTGATACCATGCTAGCCAATGCCTCTCTTACCTTCAAAAGGCGCCTGAAAGTGAGGTAGTAGCTAGCAAATCTAGTCTTTGCTATCTTCAATAGCTCCAACTTTGAGTGACTGCGGAAAATGCCATGGGCATTGCTATGGTTGGTTATAAATCTTATCATCTTCTTGCCCTTTTTGTACAATTCACCAATCCATTTGTATTGATTTTCCTTCAACTTAATGATGTCGTGCATCAAAAGGTTCATTGTGTGAACCAAACACCCAGACCAAAATATGTTGGGGTATTTATCTTCAATGATTGCTCCCACTGCCTTACAATTAGCAGCATTATCGGTTATGACTTGGATGACATTGTATGGACCAATAGCTTCAATGGTTTTGAGTAGGAGTTCTGCAATGTTTATGCCAGTCTTGAATTTATTTGAGTAGTCATGGGCTGAAAGGAAGATTGCACTAGTAGCAGACACACCAAGAACATTTATCAATGGCTTGCCTTTTACATTTGTCCATCCATCTGATACAATTGATACCCCATACTCATTCCAAGCATTTGTGAATTGCCCAAAGCATTTTGGATCTTGCCTCTTTCCTTGTCAAGCCCCACAGTTCTAGCTTTGTCATACCCTGGGCTCTTGTATCCTGTTGGAGCAGTGCGAATGGCCTCTACCATTTCATGCCAATAGGGTGAGCGAAGGACATTGAATGGTATGCCACATGCATAGAGAAACCGAAACACTTTTGCATCCACGTCATCCCTACCACCAAGGTCAAGGAAATCTGATATTGTCCTGCGTGACCCAGGGGGTGAGAATCCACTACCTTGGGTGGATGGGCCTCCAGTTCTCGGTGAGCTCAATGAGGGGTCATGGTCAACCCTTGCTTTTGATTTGTTTTGTGCTTCAAATTCTTCCTTCTTATACATGGCTCTTTGTGTTGATGGCACACTTTGGCAAACACAAACTCCTACAGTTTTGTTTTCATCACATGGCATGTTCCCACATAGATGTCTTCTCAGACGGGTATATGAACCCGTGTAAGTCTTTTTACAATGGGGGCAACCAAATTTGGCGGTTCCACTCCCCTTGCTTTCTCCATGCTTGGTGACATATTTCCACAAGGGTGTTGTGTCCTCCTTGGTTTTCATTCGGTTTCCCTCCTCCTCCTCCTCCTTTTCCCCTCCCTCCTCCTCTCCACGGTATGTGCCACTACCTACTTCTTCATCATCTCCCTCTCCCTCATTCCTCCTCCGGTTTTCAATGAACATCATCAAAACAACAAATGGAACCAACAAAAGAAACCATAAACCCATCATCATGTTTGTTGGACTTGGAAGTTGGAAGTGAAACTAGAGTTTAACTTGTTGCCCTGCAATAGAATGATGGAGAAAACATGGGAAAGAGTAGGAGAGGAACATTTACAATGACATTCTAGATTCTAGTCAAATTTCAAACTTCAAAAGTTCAAGTCTCAAGCATCAAGCATCAAAACTTCAAGTTCAAACTTCAAACACAAAGCAAATCTTTAATCAACAAGAAAGGGTTTAGAGCCTACCTATTTGGATGTTTAAGACTCCAATGGTAGTGAGTGTGCCAACTTGCCAAGGCTCCAGGCATCCAACCTTCTTCAATCTCCAATGGCACCTTCTCCTCTTCTCTTCTCTTCTCCTCTTCTCTTCTCCTCTCCTCTCTTCTCTTCTCTTCTCTCCTCTCCTCTCTCCTCTTCTCAAACAAAGCAAAGTGACAAAATGGAGTGTGGAGGAGGGCTTTATCCCTCAAAGCCCTATTCCCCCCTCCAAAACCCCAAGTGTGGACCCCACGAGCTCCACTTCACCAACAAAATCGCAGATTGATGCGAAGCGCACTAGGAAGCTACGGGAAGTGATCTCTGAAGCGCTAGGAAGCGTTTTTTTTTCTCTGGGAATCGACTGGGAAGCGAAGATGGAATCGATCCGGAAGCGAAAGGGAAGTGGCGCTTTAGATCGATTCCTGCATGCTCTCACACAGTGGCAGGGAGCGATTTTTTGGAGGAGGAATCACGCTTCATAAATTCGCTTCCTCCCGGAAGCGAAACCGAATCGCGCTTTGGCATAGCTTCCGCCTAGCTTCAGCCGGAAGCTAGCTTTCGGAGTGGGGGCGAGGGGGGGGAGCGCTTCCCCGCAACGTAGGTTTGAACTATAGATTTCGGTAAAATTTCATTTGGAGTTTGGGAAGAATTTTCACTGAAAAGAAGCTGAGTTTGTTCACTAATTAACGTACTTCATTAAATAACATTGGGTCAAAGTGAATCACTTTAGCTTCCCAACTTTCTATCTTCTGTTTAAAAAATTATGTACAAGTTATTTTGACATGTGGAAAATATTGTTCATTGTGGTGGAGAACGAATTCATGTTAGACAATCAGAAGGCCAGCTGTTGAAAATGTGCCAATCAATCTTGCAGTTCCATTACTGCAATTGTTCACTATCTTCGTCTTTATTTAGTCCATTGCTGCAATCAGTAGACAGGAATCCCACATTGTCACCCTTTGTTAAAACTTGAGCCACAACACTGATTGGTGCATATGCTTCATCCCACAATAAGCAACACATAGTTTTCTGCAGCTTCCATGTTTAGGTGAATTCTGATTTTCTCGGCAAAATTTCATCTGTAGTCTTTAGACCAATGTAGTTTGACTTGGCCAAGATTTGCGAGTCTTGTCGAGTCTTGGCTGGGGCGTGTACTTGGCTCATACTTGGCCATGAACTTGCCACTTGTCAAGACTCACTAGACTTGGCCAAGGCTCGCCAAGACTCAGCCAAAACTCAGCCAGACTTGGCCAAGACTCGCTAGACTCGACCATACTTGCCTAGACTATATTTGATTTTTTTTTACTGAGTCTTGCTGAGTCCTAGGCCAGTCGAGTCTTTTCCTAGTACAAGTGTGACAACTTTGCTTCAGACTTGATCAAATCCATGATCCTCTAGGATCAAAATTCCTCGCTTTGGAATTGCTAGTCCCCATTGATGAAATTGTGACTCCCCAACAACTGTAGAATCAATTGGGGAAACTACTTCTTGATTTGTTCTGCACTGAATTACTTTTCGGTTGAGGCAATTGTCCTTTTATCAAATTGTACCCTGCAAGGTAACTGTGCCTTTGCTATGCAAAATGGTGACTTCCTTTGTATCTATGTCATTGTATGCAACCATCTCCTTAGGAAGTAGAGCAATAACTTCCATCTTCTTTCCCATCCAATATCGATGGCTCAAAGAGCTCCAGAAATTTTTCTTTATTGTAGCAGTTCTGAAGCTCACCAAACCACATGCTATCTAGCCACAACGTCTAAGGGCTTTGCAACCACAATAAGTGAGGGCTATCCAATTCTTTCCAAGAATACACTCTAGCATCCAAGCTAGTCAATAGTACACACTAATATAATGAATTTATAATCTGCTCACTGACTCAAGTTCATCTTTGGCTATCCTCCCCAAACTATAAGCCAACTTGCATTTATAAATCAAGGTAGGTGTCTGTTGCTTTTGCGAATGCTAATAAATTTCTCATGACTTTTATTGATTATTACACCAGAATGTGTTGGGTTTATTTACTGAAGCAAAAATCTGAGGCATTTGAAATATTTAAAAATTTTCATGTATGGATAGAAAATGAAGCACAATCCCACATTGGCACTCTTTGTAGTGATGATGGAAAAGAATATACTTCTAATGAATTTGAAAACCATCTTTATCAACATGGGATTATGCATAAAACAATTGTTCCATATAATCCTCAACAGAATGGTGTAGTAGCAAGAATAACAAGACACTCTTGAATATGGTACGCTCCATGCTATTTCTCAAAAATGTGAAATTGATGTTTTGGGGTGATGAAGTTCCGTGTGCAATCTATTTGAGAAACAAAAGCCCATTTCATGCTCTTGCCAACAAAATTCCATATGAAATGTGGTATGGTTGCATTTTTTCAGTAGGGCATCTTAGTGTTTTTGGTTCCACTTGTTATGTCTTATATTCCTAAGGAACAAAGAAATAAACTTGGTGCAAGGAGTCGAAAATGCATCTTCTTGGGGTATTGAAATGCCACCAAGGTATATCGTCATTACGATGAGGTAAATAACAAGTTTATTCTTTCTAGAGATGTGATTTTTCTTGAAATAAATAAAAATGGCAAGTCCATGGAGAGGTAGCTTGATCGTCTAGATAAATTTACCCATGTAAAGGCATATCATGAGTTTGATAGTGAGATTCCACATCTTGAAGGGGGGATCCCTATCTTGGATCAATCCTTTGAATTTCCTTTTCTAGCACCATCTCTCCCCTATGAAGAAGTTTGTGCCGCTTCACCAGAACAGAGGGTTCAATTGGATGATGTGATTGAGAGGATTGGAAGATTGAATCTTGAAGAGAATGAAGCACACGTCCAACTGAGCAACTTGATCCTTTACAAAAACTTTCAAAGTGGGTCATGAAGACACTTGAAAGTGTTCATCTTGATGAGGTTGGAAAGACAAGAACCCGAAGTTCGACAAGACAAGATAGAGGTGATCAAGATGAATCAAATTTAGGTGATTTAGATGATATGGATGTTTCATATAATTGTGAATTGAATTTATTTGCTAACCATGAACCAACTTCCTTTGAAGAAGTTGCTTCTTATGATGAGTGGAAAGAAGCTACTCATAAGGAATAGATGCTCTCATCAAGAATGGGACATGGAAGTTGGTAGACCCTCCTTTTGGAACCAAACCAATTGGATACAAGTGGGTCTACAAGAACAAGTACAAATCAAATGTTTCATTTGACAAGCATAAGGTGAGGCCTGTGGCAAAAGGTTTTGCACAAAATAATGCATTGATTATAAGGAGACATTTCCCCCACAACAAAATGGGCTACCATTCGTACTCTATTGGCTTTGGCTGCATAGAATGGGTGGAAATTTCATCAATTGGATGTGAAGATTGCTTTCTTGAATGGAGATTTGAAAGAGAATGTCTCATGTCTCAGTCAGAAAGTTTTGTTGTGAAGGAACAAGAACATAAGGTATGCAAGCTCATCAAGTCTTTGTATGGCCTGAAACAAGCACCTTGCGCATGGTATGAAAAGCTAGCCGAGCATCTTTTGAAATTGAATTTCAAACACTTTAGTCTTGATGATGCAACTTTGTTTGTCAAGAAAGTTGGAAGTTGTGTTGTATTCCTTGTAGTGTATGTAGATGATTTGTTGATGACAGGGAACAATGAAATTTACGTTGCATCCATAAAGAAAGAATTGAAGAAATACTTTGAGATGACATATTTGGGACATTTTCACAACTACTTGGGTATTGAAGTAACTCAGAATCCAAATTATATATGCTCCTCCCAGAAGAAGTATATTGGAGAGTTGTTTAACATGTTTGGCATGATAGAGTGTAACCCTCTCTCTACTCCAATGGAACATAATTTGAAGCTCACATCAAAAGTAAATGAATTTGAGGAAGGAACCAAGTACAGACAGCTTGTGGGAAGTTTTATCTACCTTACCACCTCTAGACTAGATATTTCATTTGCTGTTGGGATCCTTTCTAGGTTCATGCAAAACCCTTGTGAAGGACATTGGTCTATTGCAAAGAGAGTTCTAAGATACTTGAAGGGGACTCAAGACCTTGGACTCAAATATTCTATGATGGATGATTGCAAATTGATTAGATATTTTGATTTAGACTTTGATAGCAATAAAGAGAGGAGTGTCTACTTTAGGCTACCTCATGAGTCTTGGATTAACAACTGTCTCCTGAAGATCATGCAAACAGTCTGTTCCAACAAATTTCACAACAAAGGTAGAATATGTGGCTACAATAGAAGCAACAAAGGAGATGCTTGAAGATTTGTAGAAGAAATAGGTGAATTTTATTCCTCTATTGGTTGACAATACTTCTGCAATCAAGTTGGCCAAGAATCCTAGATTCCATGATTGATCCAAACACATCAATATAAAATATTGTTTGATTCGATATCATGTAGGGGGAAAGACTTCATTTGAGACATCGTTCCACAAGTAAATGAATTGCAAACATCTTCACCAAAGCTCTTGGAAGAGAAAAACTTAAGAAATTCAAAAAGATGCTTGGACTCACAAACACCCCTTCGAATTAAAGGGGAGAATGTCGGAGACTTGATCCTACGAGATTATTGTCAATTTGTACATATTGTAAATATTAGACTATTTAGGCTGTATTTTTCGGTTACCTAATAATAAACTGAAGAGTCGTTGAGAAGTCCAAGGACCTTGAGAGATAAAACCAATGGTCGTTTTTGCATGTATTTATGACATTCACGTTAATGCAAACTCATCCAGGCATTGGAGTTATCCTAGGCCTCTCAGTAGGTATTAAATGTAGATACCACCCCCAAGTTGGGCTACGAGGCCGCAAGAACAAAGGAAGCAACTACATGCTACACTCTCTCTTATCCCAATTCATTTGCTCTCATGCTTAGCCAACCTGCTGACCATAGAGCACTATAGGAATCTCATTTAACCATCCTAGCCATAGAACTATCTTCCAATACCCACACAACACAAGGAAGGCTTATCGTTTCTCTGCTCAATAGTCCCTTAGAGTACCTATCCCTTACAATGCTCTCCAATGTGTGTAGAAAGAGTCCAACCGGCTATATTCTTTCAAAGAATTTCTTGTAAAATCAGTTCATGGCTTCTCAAGCATCCACTGAGCAACAAATAAACAATGGGTAAAGGTTTCCTAACTTGCGCAGCCTCTATGCTCACCAACAACCATCATTCTTCACTCTATGTCTGCAATTTCCTCTTTGCAGTGCTAATTTACGGTTAATTTCTCAGTGTGTTAATTGGCAATGGAGAGAGCAACATGAAAACTATGTAGAGTATGAATTATGCATAGAGAGTGAGTGTTAGAGTCAAATGGAGATGAGAGGATTGATGAAAAGTCAATTGACATTACTTCTAACCATAGAATAAAGGACTCTTACAATTGTCATAAAAAGTATATTCATCCCATGCTTTCATAACTAAATGAGAAGAATTTTCCACCAACCCATGCATCCATTCAATGATTGGATTTGATAAGTCAATGGAAGTAAATGGCTTATTTAAGGTACATGGTAGAAAATGGATGAGTTCTAAGCAAAACAAGATTTACTCTCCCATAGGCCCCCTTTCTTCTCCCCCTCTAGTGGAATCATAGTCCCTCTAGTGCTCTTTTACACAACCATCTTGGACCATTTTATTATATTCCAACATAAATATTACATGTCTTTTGAATCATCATGACAAACCAACCACATGGCCCATATATGGATAATTATGTCATACATGTCTAGCCATTCACTAGTTGGGCCTCAGCTTTGAGCTCTGCACTAGGAATCTTTACTAGCATATTTACACCATTTTACATAATCTGATTTAATACATTTCAAGGGTCAAAACTAGGGGTATTACACAGAGTTTGGGAAAAATGGCTCAAGAATCTATGATCTTGATTGAGGATGGTTAGTTTAAATGCATCCACATTTTGTCGAAGAACATTTGCATTGCTTTATGCAATGTGATGGTGTTGTTAAAGATAATCATTATTGTAATTTGTCAAGCAATCCACGACTACCATCAAGTAGTCATCATATTTACTAATTATTGGTAAACCTCCAAGCAAGTCCATGGATACCTATTCCCAAGGTTTGCTTGAGATTGGCAATGGAATGCATTTACCAAACTTCCAACTAGCCAACTTGGAAATGCTGCAAAAGGGGAATCTTCCAGTGTTCCTTATGATGTCAGTTTGCTTTGGCATCAAAGTTTTTAGTATCTCACTTTTGAGTAGTTTAAAGATGGTTGTTAGTCTACTGTCTATTCAACGGGAGGAAGTGGTGCGTGCAAGAACACATATGTGGTTTGTGTGCAAGAAGACATATGTGGTTCAATGAATACACCATCATTAGCAGTTGCCAGGTACTTGGCAACCTCGGGTTAATTTTTAATAGATGTGGGTTTATTTTCTTGACGAAATGTCAGATGTTTTAAGCTATTGAAGAAATATAAGGCCACAATTGAAGGTGAGTGTGGTAGAAGAATAAGGGTTCTTTGGTTAGACAACGGAGGAGTATATGGCAAGTGAGTTTTGTTACTTTTGTAAGAAAGAAGGAATCCAAAGGAAAACATTGATGGTGAAAGAATAATAGTTATAGATATGGCAAATAATATGTTGCAAGCCTATAGTTGTTAACTAAGATACATGACACATCCTAAAGGGTCACCGTGTCCATGTCCCACGTGTCAGGCACGGGACACGACCTGACACGTGTCCGACATGTGTTTTTACTTGTCCTAAAGTGCAGGACATGTTTTGGGCAAGTGTCAGACATGTGCCCTAATGTGTTTCGAATTTAGGTCACGTGTCTTAAAAATTAGTCTGTGGTTAAATATGTTGACCCCTCTCCCTTTTTTCATCTTTATTTGAAGTTTAAGAGTTGTTGAGGGTGATTTGTTTTTGCAAGTGAAGGGTTTAATAGTGCAAGGAAGGGATTGAAGATGGTTTCTAGTCACATTTGGCAGCTAGGGGATTGCTTTTTACACAGTAGCACTGCTTTTTTCACACAATAGCACTGATTTTTCATTTAGCTCAAGGATTCAAGGAAATGATGGCTCAATCTTCAAAGGAAACTAGCAAAGGTCAAAAGAAAGGGAGGAATGCCACTATTGGTGGTCCCCGTCCTCCTAGTTTTACATTGTTTGTTGGTGGCAGTGCTCCAAGTGCTTCAAGTGGAGCTGTTGGTGCTTTCATGCCTGGATCGAAGCTTGGTGGGGGAGGGAATGTTGCTTGGTCTTGCAATTTCTGCAAGGGTGAATTTAAGATCACCTACTATCGAGTTAAGGGCCATTTGTTGGGCCTTCCTTGTGGACTTGCAGCATGCAAAGCAATCAATGCTACCCAAAGATATGACTTGGACAAAGAGGATACAATTGGCTTTTGGAATGTGGCAGCAACAGGGAAGAAATTTCAAAAACATGATGATCCTATTCCTTTCTTAAGGAAGACATCTAACTAATTTTGGAGTGCGAATGAAATTCAACCACAAAAAAGGAGGGAAGCCCCAACTTATGGACAAGATTTATCAGCAAGAGAAGCGAGATCAAGTTGATCTTACCATTGCATTCTTTTTCTATCTCAACTTCATTTCATTTGATGTTGCACGATCACCTTTGTTCATTGAGATGTGTCGAGCTCTAGCTGAAAGGGCTCCAACCGAATATGTGCCTCCAAGTTCAGAGAATCTTAGAAGGAGGTGGAAAAATTCCTACACCCTATCAAATTATAATGGCCCACATCTGGTGTTACTATTGTTTCTAATGGATGGACGGATGCTGCACGTCATCCACTCATCAATTTCATGGTGTCTTCCCATAATGGACAAGTCTTCTTGAAAGCGGTGGATGCTCTTGGAAAATACAAGGATGCACAATATATGGGTGAGTTGTTTGTTAATGTTATTGAAGATGTAGGTGTTGATGCTTGTGTGCATATCATCATGGATAATGCACATGTTTGCAAAGCTGCTTGCATGATTGTGGAAGCTAAATATCCACAAATATTTGGGACACCTTGCATTGTTCACTCTTTGAAATGGCACTTAAATCTATTGCTTCACATGTGACATGGATTGACAATCATATTTATGATGCATGCTATATCCACAATTTTGTACAAAACCATACCAATTCCTTCACAATATATAAAGAGTACACACATCTATCGTTGTTGAAGGTTGCAGATACTCGGTTTGCTTCCTCATTCATCATGCTTAAGAGGTTGAGGGAGGTCAAGGCGACTCTTGGGGCCATGTTTATTTGAGTTTTGGTCTTTTTGGAGAAAGATGGATCATCATTTCTTTGTTGCGGTTTGCAGATGTAGACCAACCCATCTTAGGAGATGTTTATGAGGGGTGGGATTCCATGATTGAGTCTGTGAAGACCATTGTTATGCAGAATGAGTGCCTTGAGTATGAGACATCAGCAGATAACTTATGGTCCTGTTGCCGCCTGGTTCCACACCTGAGGAAAACGTAGCAGAAGTCTTCAAGCTGCTGGTGTGGCCTTGGGGGCAAGTCAGAGTCAAGTGCTGTCACTTGGGACTCGACTCCTTCGTCTAGGCTTTCCTAGCGAAGCCAAGGGGGGTGGACCCTAAAAATGAAAAGAAACTAAAGGCGTCTAATCTAGGAGTTAGGAAAATATTTTTGGTAACCAAGAATAAACAGCACATACATTTGTCAAATAAATTTTTTTTATTCATCATTTACTCCCATTTTAGAATAATCATCATTTAATTGCACATTAGTCAATAATATGAAAATAAAATTGAACAAGACCAGTACCTTATAATGGAGTCAAATAAACAAATGCATAAGCAGAAAAAGTAGATGTTGTGCGAGTGTTCTTGGTTTATTTTAAAATTATTTTCCTAACTCCTAGATTAGACGCCTTTAGTTTCTTTTCATTTTTAGGGTCCACCCCCCTTGGCTTCGCTAGGAAAGCCTAGACGGAGGAGTCGAGTCCCAAGTGACAGCACTTGACTCTGACTTGCCCCCAAGGCCACACCAGCAGCTTGAAGACTTCTGCTGCGTTTTCCTCAGGTGTGGAACCAGGCGACAACATTTTGGCGCCGTTGCCGGGGATTTAGCACATGTCCATATGACTCAAAATTAACGCCTAGCATGTTCATATACATTGACCCATAGACTCTAATAATTCCCTAAGGCCCGTCAACCTCCCCAGGCATTCCAGCTTTGGAGGAGCAGGAGAAAAACCAATTAATTATGTTATGCACTAATGCAAGACATAATAGATAGGTGAAAAAACTCCTTGGAATACCTGACTTAGCCAAAAAGTCCTAGGGAACCAAGTCTTTTACAAAACCCCATGCTAGTACGTTTTTATTACAAACCCCGCAGGGCCATGGACATGTGAAAAAAAAATTAAAAACGGGGCCCTTTAAAAGGCCAGCTGGATATCAAATTACCAAAATTGAACATGTGTCATGTTCCACTCAGCCCGCTCGCTTGACAATCCAACCAAGTACAACTTAGTTGGCAACATCTGGCTCCAACTGCGGGACGTGTGCTCGATCCGATTCAATCAAATAGAGTACGCGAGAATCCAAGAATCTCTGGTTCTTGCCACAAAATTAAAATGCATCAGTCCCGTATCTTTTGCCAAATGAAACATAAGTTGCAACATTTATTTCAAAGTAAAACTAAAGTAAGCAAATGAAACTAACATGCATCAATAATATATAGAACATAATGTACAAAAATGCAAGGCAAAGGTTTAGAGATGGCCCTGCTATCAATCTGCCCCCGTGGGCATTAGGAAATCTTCTTTGAAGAACAGCTTGAGATGTTGCCCATTGACTGGGAGAGTCAACCTTTCTCCATCCATAGTGCAAAGGAAGAAAGAATTAACCCCTGCTGGTTCAAATATAACATATGGTCCCAACCATAGGCTATCAAACTTTCCATGCTTCCCTGGCTTATCCCTTCGCTTGTCCCATAAAAGAACCCAATCCCTTGGCTGGAAATCTTTTGGCTTAGCTGACCTGTCAAAAGTTCTTTTAACCCTGTCCCGATTTCTGATATTTTGGTCTAAGGCCTTTCTTCTAGTTTCATCCAATTTCATAATTTGCTCAATTCTGTTCTGCATACCATCATCATTTGAATCATAATCATGCAACATCTGATACATTGGCAACTGAATATGAATGGGAACAGAAACTTCCAAACCATAAACCAACTGGAAAGGGGTTTTCCCAGTAGCACGTTTCTGTGTTATTCTGTCAGCCCATATAGCAAATTTTATCTTAGAATCCCAAGACCTCTTGTTATCCCCAACAGTTTTCTTTAAAATGTTCATTAAGGTCTTGTTGGTTGATTCAGCCAATCCATTTCCTTGGGGATAATAGTTGGATGAGTGGGAAAGGATTATACCATACTTGAAGCAAAATGCTGAAAAGGCCATGGAACTAAAACTGGGACCATTGTCAGTTGTTATCTTGGATGGCACCCCAAATCTAGTTATGATATGATTTTCAAGAAAGTCCATAACTACTTTATCTGTGGCATACTTAGTGGGGATTGCTTCAACCCACTTGGTGAAATAATCGGTGGCAGTGAGGATCCAGGTATAACCATTGCTTGAATTTTCCTTAAACTGACCGATAAAATCAAGACCCCATTGTTGGAAAGGAGCTTGAACAACTACTGGCTCAAGAGGTAAAGTTGCCAACTTCTGTTTCCCGGTGAACAACTGACATTGGGGACAAGATCTGACAAACTTGTGCACATCAGCAAACAAAGTGGGCCAATAGTAACTTGATCTAAGGATCTTGTGCGCTGTGGTGTCTGCTGCATAATGCCCACCACAAAATCCATATGAAATTCAACCAGAAGTTTTTTGGAATCAGGTTCATCAACACATCTAAGAACTAAGCCATCAGGATTTCTCCAACCTAATCCATTTTGAGTTATGCAATACTTAGTGGCTTTAAGTCTTAGAGACCTTCTTTTGTGACCAACGAGATGTTCAGGACATGTAAAATTGTTAAGAAGGTAAATAATGTCGGAATACCATTGTGTTTGACTTAATCTTTGAAGCTCTTCAGATATGATAGGTGCTGACTCATTATTCTGACAAATCATTCCTACAGCTTTCTCATTGCTTTCCGTCATCATGCGTGCAAGACCTTGTCCTTTGATTAACTTGGTGGGTTTTATCTCCAAGTCATACTCTTGTATTTTGGACACCCATTTTCCCCTTATACCAAGGCAATCCTGTTGAGCTAATATATCTTTAACAGCGGTATGAGGAACATAACCCACAACCTTGGAATACCCAATATATATTCTGAAATGTTTCAAAGACTTAACAAGGGCATAAGCTTGTTTCTCCATTATAGTATATTTAAGCTCTGAATTTTGTAAAGCTTTACTAACGAATGCTATGGGTTGTTCTTGGCCTTGGTCATTTTTCTGAAGTAAGACTCCAGCAATAGTATGCTCAGAAGCAAAGGAAAAGATTTGGAATTCTTTTGAATAATCAGGGCTTATCAACACAGGGGCTCTAGATATGGCATCCTTGACACCTGAAAAAGCTTCTCTTCCTTGCTTACTCCATTCAAACTTAGCATCTTTTTTAAGTAAGAGTTGTAGAGGCTTCATTAGCTCAGCTAGATTTGGAATAAATCTTCTAATGAAATTAATTTGGCCATTGAAGGATTGGAGAGCTTTGACATTGGTAGGGATAGGAACTTTTTTAATGGCCTCAACTCTTTCAGGATCAACCTTTACCCCATCTTTAGTGATAATATGCCCTAATAGTTTGCCCTCATCAACACAAAGCACAGACTTAGCTAGATTTAAAGATATGCCATACTTTCTGCATCTCTCAAAAATCTTTCTAAGATGGCCAACATGATCTGATCTTTCCTTAGAATATACCGTTAGATCATCCTGATATATTTCAATAATTTTACCAATCAACCCATTAAAAGCAACATCCATAGCACGTTGAAAAGTAGCACCAGCATTAGTAAGACCAAAAGGCATTCTAAGGTACATGAAAGTGCCCCAAGGTGTAGTAAAAGTAGTTTTATGTTGATCTTCCTTGCTCACTAGCACCTGGTTATATCCAGAAAATCCATCAAGAAAAGACATCATACCTGACCCAGTTACCTTCTGAAGTAAAGTGTCCATGCTTGGCAAAGGATAATTATCTTTCAGGCATGCCCAGTTCAAGTTTCGGAAATCAATACACAATCTGATATCCCCATTCTTTTTTCTAACAACCACCAAGTTAGAACACCAAGAAGAGTGTCTTGTTGGAGTAATGATGCCTGCTGCCAACATCTTTTGAAGTTCTTTGTAAACCATGGGGGCCAACTTAGGATTTATTCGCCTCAGTTTTTGGCGAAAAGGCTTGATACCTGGTTTGAAAGGGATTGTATGTTGAAAAATATCCTCACGATAAGCTTTAAGTTCTTCATAGCTGAAAGCAAATATATCCCTATATTCATAGATCAAGTCAATCAAGGCTTTTCTTTCTTCTTGAGATATTCCTTTTCCAATTTTTATCATTTTCGGTTCCTTTTCAGTTCCTATGTTTATTCCAATATACTCCCCTGGTTTTATTGAACCCTTTTTCTTTTTATGGCCATCTTGCCTGTCAAAAAGCTGCTCTAACCGGGTGAGGCCTTTGGGAATTTTGTTCCTCGGTTGATCCTCTTCCTCTGGATACTCTTTCCCTTCTTCCTTATAGGTGATTTAACAATTAGAAAATTCTTGAAGATTATGGATGAAGTTGAGAATTTGCTTGTCACTATCAAACACTTGCCAATGATCTACGTTGTCAGGTATTAAAGGTCTAAAGTTGATTTCAAATTTCCCATTCCCCTTTAATAATTCCTCAGTTGGTTGAAGTGTAGAAGCTGCCACAGCTAGTTCATCTGCCTCAGTGTTTTCTTCTCTAGGAATTGCCATGATATTAAAGCATCAAACCACTCCATAGTATCCCAGACAACATTCCTATATTGTTTCAACCTTCGACTTTTGCAAGCAAATATGTTTTTAACCTGGGAAACCACTAAGTCAGAATCACCTTTAATAGATAAAATTTTAATCCCCATATCTTTGGCGATTTCTAACCCTTGCAAAAGGGCTTCATACTCAGCCACATTATTTGATGCATCAAACTCAAGTCTGAAAGCAAATTTGAAAGTTTGTTTAGAAGGAGAAGTTATGACAATTCCAGCTCCTTTTCCGTATCTTGAAGATGCCCCATCAAAACTCATCCTCCATACCTCATCTTTCTTTTCATCTTTGGATACTTCTTTAAAAGGTGCTATGAAATTTGTCAAGATAGCATAGTTTCCAAAGTTGTCTGTTTGATGCACAAATTCATTAACCAGGTTCTGTGGGTCTTCAACATGGAGTTTTCTAGCTTGTTCATTGTATAACTTAACAGTTGTATGTTCTGATGCAGGGATGGTAGCATATGACCAATCCATCCTTATGTCTCCCCCTAAAGATGCAGCCCACTTTCTGGATAAAAGCATTCCCCAATTGTCTGGCACATCAATAACTACGACATCCATGGTTAAATGGACATCAGGATACTTGGCCAACCTAACAGGTAGATTTATAATTATACCAATAGTATCAACTTCCCTCGAATCCATGGCACACACATTGTGATATGGTCTAGTTGTTTTTAAACCCAGTTGATCCATAACCCTTTTGGTCATAACGTTTGAAGAGGCACCAAAATCCAACATGCAATTGTGCACAAGCATATTATTGACAAGCAAGGAGACATAGAAGGGAGGGTGGTCTTCCTTATGAGGATCCACACTATGCAAAATAATTGGGTCATCTTTATGGTTGACTATGTTTTGAGGCTTAGGTTCTTCTCTAGTCTGGCTAAGATTCATTCTCTCTGAGTCCATAGGGGTTTTGCCCTTTTCTTGTTGAGGATGATCTATCACTTTCATAAGATTTTCTTGTAAGCTTGGGATTTTGATAAGGTCAGTAACAAGAACAGGAACCTTTGCAGAAGATAACCATTGAGCCAAATCGACATGAAGATTTTCAGAGTTGGGAGAAAGCGTTACCTTAGGAATATTCTGATTTGAGTTTGATGTTCCAATATTGTCCTTTCTTTGATATGTTAAACCTTTGAACTTTGACATCTCAAGAATTTTCTCTGGTGGAGGCATCTCACCAAATCTAAGGGTAGCTTTATCCTTCAAATCCTGGCTGTAATATCTAGCTTGTTCCCAAGTTTCTTTGGAGACAGGATGAGTTTGACCCACAACATTGATATATTCAGGCTGGTTCTCAGGCTCGCTTGCTAATCTGACACTGCTACTGGCTTCTGACGGATTTTGTTCCATTGACCATTTAAATATAGCACAAGTAGACTCCTCATGGAAACTATCACATGCCCTACAAAAGGGAGGAATTTCTTCTGAAAGAGCATTTACAGTTTCCAAAGGGTTTGGGGTCCTCTGATCTTGAAATGGAACTTTTCTCTGAAATTGAGGCCTAGGAGCATATTGGGGCTTAGGCACATACTGGCTTGAAACTTGGTGGTTTTGAGATCCTTCAATGGAGATCAACCTGTTCTGTATGGCAGTCATGTTAGAAGCTTGATTTGAAACAGCCTCTTTTAGGAGTTGAGCAATTTCTTTCAAAGGTTCCTTTGAAAGATCCTTGATCTCAGTGCTAATGGTCTTTTCCTTACTCTCACTTTGCTTCATAGGAACATTGGCCCTTGTGAAACCAGGAAGATGAGACTTGCCACAATTTAACATGTTCTTATCAATTTTCTCGGCCAATTCCATGGCCTTCTTTAGATCGGCAGGTTCTTTATCACTTAATTGATATTTCAACTCTTCGCTAAAAGCTTCCATGTAGTAAATGAGGATGGAATTATCAGGTGGCTTGATATCAGCATGAAGTCTACCCACAATTTCATTGAATTTGTTGTTAAATTCTTCCATTGTCTCATTTTCATTTTTCTTAGTATTGGTCAAGGCAGCTAGAAGGTAGCGGTCTTCTTTGATGTCCCCCCATTTGGCCAGGAAAGCAGTGTCAATTTCTTTGTAGGTTTTGTACTTGTCAGCTTCCAACTTGTTAAACCATTCATAAGCATTTTCTTCCAAGGACAAAGCAAACAACTTCATTTTTACATCTTCATGCTTGGCACCCAAGCACCACTTGTCAAAACAATGGCAAAAACGAGTTATATGGGATTTAGCACTAATAGCATTATTTCCTTGAAAAGATGGCAACCTATCAATAGCTTTTTCAAGAATATCATGAGGGTAACCAACTATAGCAGTAAAATCATAAGGACCAAACTCAGCCATTTCAACAATAGAATTATTCAAATTATTTTCTGTGAATAAAAGGTGAATATCAGAAATTGACTGAGAACCAAGATCCTCAAGGGTTTTTCGAGAAGATAGCTTGCTTTTCCTTCTATGATAGACCTTTTCAGGCTCAGGAAAGAACTGAAGCAAGTTCTGAGGATTCCTTCTTGTAAAACGCCTTGGTAGATTTGTTGACAGTGGAGTCGCCAGATGTTCTTAGTCAATTTAAAAAATTCACTACATACATCAAACAAAGCAAAAACAAAAAGGAAAACTCAAAAGTCGTATTCCGGGAATAGAAAGACTTATCCCTCGCAGTGGAGTCGCCAAAAATGTTGCCGCCTGGTTCCACACCTGAGGAAAACGCAGCAGAATTCTTCAAGCTACTGGTGTGGCCTTGGGGGCAAGTCAGAGTCAAGTGCTATCACTTGGGACTCGACTCCTCCGTCTAGGCTTTCCTAGTGAAGCCAAGGGGGGTGGACCCTAAAAATGAAAAGAAACTAAAGGCGTCTAATCTAGGAGTTAGGAAAATATTTTTGGTAACCAAGAATAAACAACACATACATTTGTCAAATAAAATTTTTTTATTCATCATTTACTCCCATTTTAGAATAATCATCATTTAATTGCACATTAGTCAATAATATGAAAATAAAATTGAACAAGACCAGTGCCTTATAATGGAGTCAAATAAACAAATGCATAAGCAGAAAAAGTAGATGTTGTGCGAGTGTTCTTGGTTTATTTTAAAATTATTTTCCTAACTCCTAGATTAGATGCCTTTAGTTTCTTTTCATTTTTAGGGTCCACCCCCCTTGGCTTCGCTAGGAAAGCCTAGACGGAGGAGTCGAGTGCCAAGTGACAGCACTTGACTCTGACTTGCCCCCAAGGCCACACCAGCAGCTTGAAGACTTCTGCTGCGTTTTCCTCAGGTGTGGAACCAGGCGGCAACATTTTGGCGCCATTGCCGGGGATTTAGCACATGTCCATATGACTCAAAATTAACGCCTAGCATGTTCATATACATTGACCCATAGACTCTAATAATTCCCTAACGCCCGTCAGCCTCCCCAGGCATTCCAGCTTTGGAGGAGCAGGAGAAAAACCAATTAATTATGTTATGCACTAATGCAAGACATAATAGATAGGTGAAAAAACTCCTTGGAATACTTGACTTAGCCAAAAAGTCCTAGGGAATCAAGTCTTTTACAAAACCCCATGCTAGTACGTTTTTATTACAAACCCCGCAGGGCCATGGACATGTGGAAAAAAATTAAAAACGGGGCCCTTTAAAAGGCCAGCTGGATATCAAATCACCAAAATTGAACATGTGTCATGTTCCACTCAGCCCGCTCGCTTGACAATCCAACCAAGTACAACTTAGTTGGCAACAGGTCCACCATACAGGATATTCTTATCGCCATGTGGGATAAGAATTCGATAAGAATTGCACACCTTTGCATTGCTTGGCTCACTCATTGAATCCTAGGTTCTACAATCATGAGTGGCTCAATGATGGGCCCTCTTGCAGATTCCCTCCTCACATTGATTGAGAGATTTCACACGGGAGGAAGGTAGCATTTTAGAAGGATATATCATGATAGAGCATCCCTTGAGTAGGTGGAGGGCTTCATAGAGTTCTCCACTGGCACTGGGAGATTTGGAGGGTATGATATGCTTGGAGATAGGGGGGTCAAGAATCCCTATGGTTGTTGGGAAACTCATGGGGCATCATGCCCTATTCTACATCAATTAGCCATGTGGGTCCTCTCTCAGGTTACTTCATCCTCTTGTTGTGAGAGGAACTGGAGCACATATGGGAACTTGTACAGTTTGAGGAAGAGAAAGCTTGAGCAGAGGCAATGGTGTATGTGCACACCAACCTTCATCTTATTTACAAGTAGAGGCAGGAGTGGTTGAAGGAAAAGACAAGGATCTGGGATGTGTTTCTTGATGACATGGGTTTGGACGACAATGTGGAGTTGTCATTAGCCAACATGGATCTTAATGACCCTGTGCTAACTTTTGATGATTAGCCTCTTGAGGGGTCATCCTCCACACCAGCAGATGCAGCATCAGATCCTAGATTGGGTACAGAGGAGGAGGATGGAGGAGAGAGCAGTGACAGTGATGCTGATTTTGTCATGGAGGAACACTATTGACAACGGCCAGTAACACTGACCAGCTATGAGATTCTTCCCTATCTTGTATCTACTCTATTTTGTATTTGCCTGTGGCATTCTCTTGATATCTATGTAATAGATTTTGATTTTGAACTTAACGAGAAATCTGCAATTTTGTGGTTCTAAACTTCTATTATTCTTGTGTGCTTGATTATGATTCATCGTTGAATGATTGATGTAGTAACTAGTTGTATGATTGTATGATGTATCAGCATTTCTAGTTTTTTAAAAAATTGGATCCTTATCTATATATATATATATATATATATATATATATATAAACGTGTCCCTTGTGTCCTATTTCCGAGTCTGCCGTGTCCCGTGTCGGACACTTGTATTTACGTGTTCTCCGTGTCCCATATCATCTTGTCATGTGACTTAGGTTGTTAACAATAACACGATAACATCCAAAATATTAGGATGTTTGTTTGTTGTATATACAACACAATTATAATATGCAATCTACAGTTTGAGACAGAAGTCACCCTTCCAGGCATGTCTTGGTTTCCGATTGAAGGAACTGAACATACAAAAGCAGGCACTCAGGTTCATTGAGCATTTGCAGAAGCTCAATCAGCACGTGCAAGACACCTTGATTAATAACTAACAAAATTGCAACAAGAGACATGAGGTATGCCCTGTTGATCATAATTTACAAGGTGGAGATCAAGTTTGGCTACAGTTGCCCCAAAAAAATTCTTGGGGTTAAATTACAAGTTGAGAGTCGAGACCCATTTACTATGGTCATATATTCTTGAAAAGGTCAATAACAATGGCTTTTGGCTATATCATTGTTTAGTTTTTGGGAATACATTGTACAATGTCCACAACCTTAAACTGTATAAGCCATTGATATTAGACGAAGATGAATTAGGTGCAGAAAATATACTGCTATTAGATGAATTCATATCTGATGAGCAGAAGCTATGAACGAGGATATAATCATCAAATCAAAGAGAAACTACTTGACAGGGAACAATGAAGCTATGCAATGTGGATAAAGCAGGCCAATGGTTCACAGAAGAGCAAATGAAAATAAAATTTTCAGGTCTCTTTGACAAGGATAGAAGCACAGAAGATCAAATGAAAATAAAATTTTCAGGTCTCTTCAACAAGGATAGAAGCATGTTGGGAAGCAAGACTTTGCAAATAGTGAGGTATGATCTGTGGACAAATTCTCCATTGATAAGTTTTGATGCAAAGCTAAGATCCTTGCAAGATCATTAAAAGTGAACTTTGCAGAATTTGCACAAAGTTGCAGACCTACAGAAAGAATGCATTCCTACAGAAATCTGATCTGTAGCAAGGTGAGGGAACTATAAACCTGCTGAAAGATTCAGTTGTTGACCTGCAGTAAATGAAGTGCTGCGAGTTTCATAAACCTGCAAGAGAATGTTGATAAGACTTTTAGCCCATAGAAAAACCCACGGACTGTTTGTGACATGTCAGAAAATAATGGTTGAAGAAGCAAACAAGACAAATAAATTGATTTGCCATTAGAGTCTCATTGTTTCTTTTTGTAATATGTATAAACTTGAAGCATACAAGCCATATAAAGGGTGGTTAGAGTAGGTAGGTATATAGGTGACAAATGATGAAGAGTCGACTTTGCAAGATAGCAATCTATGCAATTTATAAGTCTTCAACTAATGAAAAAGGTCATTTGCTTAGATGCAGTGCCGTGAAGTTTGTGTGTTTGTCCAGTATTCGACACTGTTGCTTGTAGAGGAAATGTTCCTTTCTGCACAATCAGCACAACACACTACTGATAGTACTACATGGTTAGTCTGGCTTTAGAGATCTTGTAGAATCTGAATGCGTCAACTACAAAGCAAAATTCTTGCATGAAAAATAGCAACCATACAAAATTCTGCCTTTTAGCTCCTTTTGGATTGTCATGTACCATGACAGCTTGCTTTGTACTTTAGGGAGAAGATTTCAAAATTATTTTAGTTAAATTAAAATTTAAGGCATTTGAGACAAAATGAAAAAATAATCAGCGACAAAAATTCATCTTGGTATCAAACGCAAGAATAAACAACCTAGTTATGTTTTTTCAGAGCTCAAATACAAATATTGACTGTGAAGACCTTCATTTCATTGCCAGGAGCTTAATGATATCTTCTGTGCAGCATAAATTGGCTTGATGGCATTGCCAATAAATCCAATAGTTCCAGAATTCCATTGCTCTATTCTTGGTATATATGCTGTCATTCACTGTTAAAATTTCCAGGACGCTTAGTTTGTCCATGAAGAATGTCTGTGAAATTTCAAGTCAAGGCTTCTGTTGTAGGTGACTTAACATCCAAGAGAGTCATGCTCCTCCAGAAGACATTGACAAGCTTCGGTAATTTATTTTTGCTGGAAGAAGTATGCATGGGACAAAATGAATGGGGCAATTATTTTGTTCATAGATAGGGCCTATGTTCCTAACAGAGTCCATCCAAAAATCTTGATGAAGAAATCAATGGTATCTGTATTGCTGACATCATAAATATGAAAATCTTTGCAAAATCACACTAGCACTAACCTGAGGATATTAAGTACCTAATCATCTATCCAACTACCATGTTCAAATCCAAAGAAGCAAAGCCACACATTTCAATCTACATAGTTTGAAGTTAGAAGCATATTTTTAAGGCAAATGTTTGAATGCATTTCAATTGCATGGACTTTTGAAGTGCAATGAAGTGGATTGTTATAGGAATTCACGTCAAGACTCTAGAGTCTATAGTATTAGTCTGGAGCATTAAAGTACAAGAAGGTGAATTATCTAGAAACTTATGGATGAACTAAATAGTCTTCTTAAAAGACACACTTTGAGTTAGGCATGCATAGGAAGGATACCCAAGTTCCTCTTTAAACTGAAACTGCATTATTATTTTGAATTTGGCTGTTTCCTTAGTGTCATAAGGTTGGACCCATTGAGCTGAAAGAGTCTGGTAGTTTTTGTGTGTTTCTATCAGAAACAAGTCTCAAAACCTCCTATGAATAACTGTAACTTTTGTCGAAAATGTCTACTGCAGCCTTTTAATACAGTTAGAGGCTGAAAATAACGTCTTCTGTGAATTTTGTCTTTACCCTCAACTTCACAATTTCTTTCACTATTACATTTGTTTTGTCTTCTTAATCATCCATCCATTATACTTAAATGGTGAGATAGGAAGGAACATAATTTGTTGCTTGTAATTCTGGATAAACTAAAAAATACATAATTCTGGATAAACTAAAAAATACATAAATTGCTTTCATCAATTTGTTTTTGCAGCGGGAGATATTAAGAAGTTTATGTGCTGACTTCACTATGTTGTTATTTCCCTTTTTCAACAGGGTATGAATAGGCCACCAAACACTAAGAAGGCAACTTGTCATGAAAATGCTGCCTTTAGGGGGAAGAAAACTGCACATGAGAGCAGTCGGAGACCTAAAGGCAGTGGCTATCATAACATGGATATTGACCTTGAAGACTTTCTGATGGAGGAGTTTTTTATGTGGAATTTGATGCAATCTGGTGATTTTGATATCACTGATTGTTTTTCAGAGTTTACAGGAACGGGGAGCATTTATAGTGGTAAGAATTACCAGAAAAGGAGGGCCAAGAGACAATGGTAATATTGGAACTGATGGGCAGAACTGGTTGAATTGTATCTGACATATGGTACAATTTAGGGATTGCTTTTGCTCATCAGCTGCATGTAGTTTGAGTTATGATGGTTAAAAAATCAGTGTTATGCCTCGTGGGCCCTCTCTGCCTTGTGGTTGTTATCTACGTGATGTCCATAATTGTAATCTTGGTGGGCTCTCTCTGCCTTGTGGTTATTATCTATATGATGTCATCATGTGTGTAATTGGAAGCTACCATGGGATTTCATTCCACATCAATACTTTCTTTCTTTCCTGTAACACTACCACATAATGTTTCAACTTCTAGGCTGAATGTAAAGCTTTGTTTTTGCTAACAAGCATGCGTAGAAACCAGATGCATGTACTTAGAAAATAGTAAAATACTTCTATAAATGCTGCTTTCTTAATTAGATTCTAATTTATTTGTGCAAACATCAGCTCTAACGCATTCTTGATCTCATGGCAAAGTAAATCCCTTTTTGCTTCACATATTCCCTATGTAGCATGGGTACCAGGGGGTAGGGTACACGTACCCTAATGGATACTTGTACCGGGTACTTGGGTACACGTAAGGTACATCTCCTGCCGTACCCTGTCGTACCCCATACTGGCTCCACGTAGCGGAGATGCCGTTATAAAAAAAAGGGGTACTTATAGGCTAAATGGTACGGTGTACCCCGTGTTTGGGTACTCCGGGGGTACGCCCGACTCAGCAAAATGCAATTCCACTGGGGAAAATATAATGACCCCCAACCAAATTTGAACTAAATTTTTGCTAACTGCATATGGAGTCTGGTTCAAGACTTATGCCAAGCACTTTGCAATACTGTTCAAATTCCACTGAATATTGTCCAAATCTGGTAGACTGATTTTGCATTGATTTACAAGGAATGTTTTTATGGTTTTGTGTTCAGCACTCATGGAACATAATTTGACTAGTGACTACCAAATGTGCATATAAAAAATATACATATGTATTTAATACTAAGAAATACACTCACATCAACCCAGTGTTACATTTGCAACTTTTTATCGCCTATAACAGCAATACAAATAGGTGTTTGAAATCAGATTTCAAATTTTCAAGTGTACCTTCAGATTACAGTTTGACTATTTGTTACAACTACCTGGTACAGTTATTTATCAAATTTTATGTAACTTCCTGTCTTCCACTTGATATCTACTATGAGTCTATGATTTTCAAATTTTCAATGTGAATGTTCATTGTTCAATGAATTATTGAATTTAGAATTATGAATCATGATTCATAATTTATGAAGAAATCTGAAATATCCATGTATAATGTGACTATGATATGTTTTATTTTTATTATATATATATATATATAGTACCCGACGTACCCAAGTATCCTGTTTCAAAAAGTGACGTCCCCGTCCCTGTCCCCGTATCCAAGTTTCCTGGCAACTTATAGCATATTCCCCTTTTTTTCATATAATCATAAGCATGTTATTGCTCAAGGTGTATAAGTATTTGACATGTTAATGTATTTCGAGAAGCCTAAATCCTAAAAATCCGTTGCTATCATATAAAATGTGATTTCATCAATAATTTTTGAATTCTTCAAAATGAGTTGAGCTTAGCTTTTTACATCCCCATAATATGCTTAGCATCATTAGAATTTAAAAAATGTAACCTTTGCACAAATTAAAATTTTGAGGCCAAAGTGAAACCACCCATGTAAATAGAGGCAGAGATAAGCAGGCATCCTATAGCTCACTAATTTCCCTTTCCTTTCCAGTGACAGAGCATGCTTATTCTAGAATCATGTAGCAAGAACCTTATTTCAAAATCAACTCAAGAAAAACAACATATTAAGATCTACACTAGCCTGTTTGTGAAGATACTCTTCGAGCCTGGGTTGTTTCTGCTGGCCCCCTCATTAACCTGCCACTGTTATATGGAGATTATGGTGTTATCGTAATCTGATTTTATTCGAGAATGGGGAGCGGAGCTTCTACAGTATTACGACCAATATTGTTGGTGCTTATTTGGAATACTACCAGGAACCAACACAGGCCCCTATCTGTCTCTTGAGAACAACAACATTTATTGCGGACTGCCCTGTGGGCTACTTTGATGGAGCAGCACAGTTTGAATGTTGTGGAGCTTGAATGGTAATAAAAATGACTGAAGACCACATTTATCAGTTGTGGATGTATTGTGGTATTGGGATGAATTCGAGGGCTGAGTTATTGGCCTATGGGGGCTTTTACATTTGCTTGGAAAATGAACATTTCTTACTTACAGGTTTTTAGTGACTCCTGGGTTATAGTAGACTGGGTGAAGGGGAGAGCTCGACTACAAATTCCCTCACTGGAAGGCTGGAAATCAAGAATACTAGAGTTCCAAAGGAGTTTTCAGTACATTACATTTGAACATATTTTCAGGCAACTGAATGATCGGGCAGACGGACTCTCTACGAAGACATTAGGAAATGCGAAAGGCCTTATTCTATACGAAGAATACTGGGATCATACAAGGACATCTTGGGGTCAGTTCCAGGCATACTGAGAGGATCTGCAACCCGGTCATTTCTCCAGTTCCAAGGGTAGATTATATACCTTTGATATATTCTGTTGTAGAAGATGTAAGATATGTTAACCTTTTTTGTAGTAGCTGATAGCAGTTTTTAGTATACATTTTGAAAAAGGACTGCTTTAATTTTGTTGTTTCAGCAGACCGATCAGATTATAAGGTTGATGAGAACATCATGGTATTGTAATGTTCACTTCGATTCATATTTACTGAATATCAAGTAACAGTCTTTTTCATGTTGAAAAAAAGGATCTACACTAGCCTGTATAAGTATTATTTTGCGTGCACCACTTCAACATTGTACTTCAAGCTATTATCTCATATACTATTGTATTGAACCTGATAAAAGATATAACACATGTTAGATGCTGAATTCCCTTCACCTTAAAACACTACCTCAGAGAGGAATATTGGTCTTGGTATTAGTATATATATTATCTAGTAAAGGTTAATGAATAATGTACTTTTAGGGAAAGGTATATGGCCAATTTCAAGCCTCCCAATGAAGATTGTGCTCTAAAAGTCGATGCTATCAGCGAATATCAAACCTCTCAATGGAGATTGTTTATGTAGCTCAACATTATTTCATATCCGACAATATAGCCATAGGTATATGAGGACTAACTTTAATGCCTTGGAGTATCACGATATTAATAGTAACATGTAAGATTATGTCTCACCAAACATCTCTCCCCAACTTCAAATTTAACATTATCCCCTTGAGAATCTATGTATTAACACAACATAGTTTAAACTACAAGCACATCAAAGAAATGTATCATATATGTAATATATACTAAACAACACATACATGCTAATTTTTACAAATTAGGTGTTCAATTAACTAATATATATTGTATTTCCAAAAAAGCATTCTAACTATTAAATTTACCTTAGGATATTTTTAAATTTACTTTAGGATATTTTTATACTGTGACACATCATGTTAATATCGCGTACAACAAACAAAATTGCCATACAATTAACATAATATTAATGATGAACAAATGATGAATTCATTTAGAACTTAGCACTAAGGTTAATTGATGAAAGATGAGGGTGGCATGTCTCTTTTCCACAAATAAATAACGATAAATATTTTCTTTTCCAAAATTCAACAACAATGAAGAAGAATGTATAAATGATTGACAAGAGAGTTAGTAGGGATAGGAGGGGTTTTGAAAAAAAAGACATGAAGGTAATTTTGTGAATTTTCAAGAGAGTTAGACAGGGATAATGCAAACCTTAATGACATAATCTCAAGTCATTTAAACATGATTAATTTTCCAAGGTCGTGGACAAAAAATATTAACAAGTTTTTTTTGTTAATCATAATATTGTTGAAAATCATATTTATCTATGTTTACATTTAAAAATTAAAAAAAGTGTTTTATTTGATTCATTGTGTTTGTGGTGTAACATCTCACTTGATTAGACTGAATGACGACATTTATTGATTGCTTCATTGATGAGTTGAAATGCAAAAGCTTAATTTTTGCAAATAATGAAGAGTGTATAGCAAATTCGTCTCCATAACAAACACATGAATATAGATCAAAGAACATTTAAGTTGTGAAGAACCATAATGATAATTAAGAAATACAAAAGCCTATATTTGTTGGACATAATCACACAAGCATAATTAACTTCTTCCATATCATATAGAATCAAACAAAATGTGTTAATATGATATCATTGTTTGAACTTACAATATCAAATGCACTTTAATTTTTATTTATTTATTGACTGATGTAGTGTATAGAATTTGCACTTCACAATTTCCATGGTATCCACTCTTAGTATGATACCAAGAACACCTACAACATTGAGTGCAAAAGATAATGTTTCCTTCTAACCAACTTCCCATGGTCTAATTAGACAATTTTGTGGTTTTCTACCTTATGTTTGATGCCTTTTTTTATTAATTTCTAAATTAAAATGGGTAGATGAACATCGTCTACCTTAATCATCCCTTCTATAATCTTAAATATTCAAGTAACCCTTCAAACAATGTTGGGGCCCTTCTAACCACCTTTTATCATTCCAGTGTCTCAACTTCAAAATTGTTAGGTTGTTTTTTCCCTTGCTTTTTCCTTGTTTGATTTGGTTATTGACTTGGTAAATGAATTGTTTTCACTTATTTTTTATTCTTTAAAATCTATTCCCATTGTAGTGAGTTTCCCCTCTTTAACATGAGGGATACCCATGATCTCACTAGTGTCTATTGTGGTCTTGCAAAATATATAGGTGTTTTTGCTTTCCACTGTTTGATCTTTCATTGTGATAGGTAATAGGTTGAGCCCACAAGATGGTAGAAGTGGATGCCCAAGTCTCCCTAATTTTATTGGTTGACCATTTTAGTTATATATAGATGTCATACTTGATTTTTTTCCTCTTCAAATCTCTTGCATTCTTGAATCTCCTCACACTATTGATCTAGTAAGTTTACATCATGTGATTTCTCTTTTGGGTTATTGTGGCAATTTATTCCCTCTTCTCGCTTTCATGAGGAGGCCCCCCTCCCTCTATTGTTCGCAACCCTATTACAAATTGGATGGTTTTGTGGCTCTTTTAGTCTCAATTTGGTTTTTAGGTTTCACCAAATGGTGATTGTCTTAGAAATTATGGAGAGGCCACCTTCTCCCACACTTAAACAACCTTGGGGCTCAACATTAGTTGTATGCATAACTATTTCAATGTTTATTCTTTGTTTTACTTTCCATATACATCCCTACATTTTTCAATTTATTTCTTGCATTTTCTCGACATTCTTGAGAATCGACCGCTTTTGATCTACACAATTAGATTAGGAGCATCACTAATCCACCCTAAATGATGACATTAACAACATCAAGGTAGGGGATCTCTCCTTTCTACAGACACAATCATGATACATCTTTTGTTTTATGATTTTGTGCGGTCCATGTCTTTCAACTTCCTACTTAGATTTAAATTTCATTTTAGTATTGTTATATATTATGGAGGCCCAAGCAAAATGGCTCTTTTGTAGTTGGAATAAGCGAACACTAAGTATGTTTGTAGACTTTTTCCTATCTTTTCATTATTGAATTGTTTATCCTCTTTACTTAATTCTATTTTAGATCTTATCATTAGCCTTGGATATCACATAGGAAGGGTCTCGAAGTCTAGTTAAGGAATCAACCAACTACAAGGCCTATTTTAATTATTATTATTATTTATTTTATTTTATTTGAGATTTGGAATAAGAGAAAGTAAATATTTTTTATTCTTTACTTTCTTATCTTTAGTTTTTTAGTTGAGTTTTAGTTTATTTAGACACCAAATAAAAGAAAATTAATAAATCAACATTTATCTTTCCATTTTATTTATTTTTTTAGCTTGTTTAAATAAATTATATCAATTTATAATAAACTTCATCCTCTAAGTAATCAAGAAATATATATAACTATAACCTTTTGTTCACATAAATAAATTTGAATTAATCTAGGTTGTGTATTTTCCATTTTCTAATTTTGAAGGTTTTGACTCCTTTTTTGTTTATGTGTGGAAAAGTCGGTGCTAGGGTCTTTGGGCAGACAATAGGGGTGAAGACCGAGACCAAAGGGAAGAGAAGAGGGCACGTAAATGAAAGGAACAAAGGGTAAAGGTAAAGGAAGCAACGAAGGGTGTAGACAGGCCCTAGAGGAGGAAACATGTGGGAGAGGAGCAGGTCGAGGTTGTATAAGGGTGCCCAAGTCCTTTAGAGGAGACCCCAGTGGTGAAAGGAGGGAGGAGAGCTGGCCCGAGGTCTGCAACAAGGGATCCGAGGACTGCTAAGCCTAGGCTGAGGTGGATGAGAAGCTGGCTGAGGGTTAGAAGCAGGACAAGAGGGCAAAGCGAGGAAGAGGAGAAGGGGGGCGAATGTTTAAAGAAGGGATCGAGGGTTAGAAAGGGATGTATTAGGAGAAGGAGGGGGACAGTTAGTTGGACCCTACCACAACCTAGGAAATCCAAGAAGTAGCTAACCTAGCTCTAGAGAAGCTTAACCTAGGTTTGACAACTAGCCCTAAAAGTCTTAAGGTTCTAACCCTAGAAGGACTCCTAAAGGACGTACTTCTACAACCAAAGTTACTATAAGTTGATGAAATAAAAAGCCAAGATAAAATGCAACCACAGAGGCTACCATTCAATCAACAAACATGCATCAATCATCAACCAATAACAAAGAGAGATCAAGAAGAAGAGATCTTGGATACCTCCTTGTGCAGTGTTCAACCAATCAAAGCATCACCTTTGCATGAGTCAAGAACCCAAAAAACTTCAAGAATTTGTCATCAAATCCAGAAAATATCTTCCTCAAGAGTGGCGCATCACTTCAAAGAGTCGTAGTTGGGTAAAAATCAACAAAAAATGTTTTATCCCATAAGTTGTTATGTTAAAATGAAGTGAGGAAAATTTTATTTATACCTTTTTACACTCACTTTACAAAAATAAATAAAATCAAGGCCGACATGCCTTTTTAAAATGTCAATTTGAAATTATAAATGTCAACTTAAAATTAAAACAACAATAATATAAAATAATCAAAACTGTGGGTAATCTGGGGTATTTTCCCTAGTCTTTAACTACATATGACTAAAATGACTAAAAATGAGCAAATCAGCCTGTTCTGAAGGCCAAACTGTGGAGGGGGGGGGGGGGGGGTCGTCATGCCCCATCTAACCCCAACAGTAGTGAAAATCCCTCAACACCCCCCTTAATCAAGCATAACAATATGGCCTCAAGGATAACGCCATCATCAAAGGAGGACCCCAGAGAGAGGGCATTGATGAACTAGAGGGCCAGGAGGGTGTGTAAAGTGTTTTGGAGGATAGATAGGTGCCTCAATATTGAAACATCTGCTGCTGGAATGATGAATCAAGGTTGGGGTCATGTGACCCAGTGATCCACCCCTGGAAGCCCCAGACACCAACCTCAGGGTTTTAATCCCTTTCATGAGCCAGTTAGCAATGCCACTAAGCCATAGTACTTTCAAGGGAGAAACCAAAGGGTCAGGCCATAACCCCAACTCAGAAAAGGATGGATAAATACCACTCCTGGCCAGAAAAATGACCCCCTCTCCCTGGGGCACCTCTGCAGGTGCGCTGGTATTGGTACCACGTAACAGAGAGTATGATGTAGAGTTGCAAGGGGAGTTTGTAGCATTGGTGATATATTCTCCCTGGACTGAGAATGGTGAAACTCTCCATGTGAGGAATAGATCTATGTTGTGGACATATCGACAGACTGATATGTTGTGCATGGGCGCACTCCTCGTTGAGTTGAGCTACCATGAGATGCATGCGTGCACTCCTCGCCGAGTTGAGTTACCATGAGATGCATGAGATGCATGGGTGCACTCCTTGCTGAGTTGATTTACCATGAGATGCATGGGCTCACTCCTTGCTGAGTTGAGTTACCATGAGATGTATGGGCGCACTCCTCGTTGAGTCGAGTTACCATGAGATGCATGGGCGCACTTCTCGCTGAGTTGAGTTACCATGAGATGCATGGGTGCATTCTTCGTTGAGTTGAGTTACCATGAGATGCATGAGATGTAGGGGTGCAATCCTCGATGGAGCGAGTTGAGTTACCATGTGATATTATGCTCCTCGATCGACTCAGTTGAGTTAATTTGTACTCCTTGATGGACTGAGTTGATTATGACACTTCTTGATGGACTGAGTTGTGTTGGAAGACCTTTCTTATCATGAAGAGATGTTCAAGACAAGCCGTGATGCTCATATGATATCCAGATGTGTTCTAGCATGATGATACCTCTCTAGCTAAGAGGGAGTGTTAGTGTTTGTAGCACCAGGAGGTCTCATCCTCAAGTCGGCCCAAAGAAGAAATAATAAACAATTATTATTATATATTAAATGTGCAAGTCGACCACAACAAATGTGGAAAAGTCAATCACCAATCAAGTATACATAGAGAGGACACCTTTCTCATTCACACACCAAGCAAGTTCGTTCCACAAGAAGGAAGGACACATCATCAAGAAGAAGACTGTTTTATGGGGTTGCTATCTTTGGGACTATCCTTCTATGTGATTACTCTTATATATGGATGTACTATGTATCTTGATCTAAACATCTACATTAGAATGGTTGTTGGGATTTCTTCCCTTGTGTTGAAGAGTTTCCCATGATAAAATCTTTGTGTCTCTTTGTTTTTGTGCATGGTTATCTTTCAATGATCATATTTTTGTTACTACTGCAAATAAAGTTATATTGTTATATTAAAAAATCCAACACGTGTCATGAGATCATTTAATACAATCTCTTTAGGTGCAACCACATGTTCTTCCACTGCCTCAAGTTGACCCCATGGCTTTAGGCTAGGCCCGCACGAGAATTGAACCTTGCCCACCAATAAAAAACTCCTTGCTCTTCACCAATGGATCCAACCTCTTTGGCCGGAATCAATTCATTTTAAATAAAATAGTTTGTTTACAAATATTTTCAACTCTTAAATCTCATTAAAAAGAAATGGGGATAATAAAACTTTGTTGTTCTTTCTTAAATTTATTTTATTCATGGTGTCGGATAAAAGAAAATGTTCAACAATTAATTTACAAAGAATCCTGTTAAATGAAGAGTGAATATGTTACAAATGAGATTTGAATTCAAGCTCAACCCAATTGACAATTTTCTTCTTTTCTCCATTTCTTATCTTTTTATATCAACACCCTTTGTGACTCCCTTAGAAAATCTAGATATCATGCTATCCTTAAAGTTTATACATTGAATAGTTAAAGATTAGGCCACCCTAAACCCTTACATAAATAGAGTCCGATGAGTTTGACCACTCTTGGTAGCCCAAGCAACCTCCCATGGTGGAAGCAATGGGAGATGATGAGACAGGAGATGCTATCAAGTTGTTGCTCAAGGAATCCTCGTGCAATAGAGGAATGAGATGATGGATAATTTTTCCTATATCCTTTGACGACATGATTATTTTCTCCCATGCTTACACTGATGTTAATAGAGAAGCCAAATTTGTTGAATAGTTTTTTTTAATTGGAAAGATGTATTAGGAGGGGGGTTCAACAAAAGGATTTTGGGAGCTATTTTTCAGTATCTAGTAAAATTAGGGATATTATTTAATATCCCTTGAATGAACATGTTATGTCATAGGTTCATTGAGTGAAGCTCCCATGCCATGACCAATTGTTCCATCAAGTAGGGGTTGTACACTTCTTTGCCTACACTAGACAAACCTTAGGAGTTCGTCTTCATGGACTATATGTCAGGATTGCCTTCAACCAGCAAGGCAATGATTGTGTATTTGTGGTTGTTGATCAATTATCTAAGATGGCTATAATGACACCCTACACGAAGATTATTACAATAAAGACAACTTCTAATCTATTCTTTGAGCATGTTTGGGTTCATTTTGGGCTTCCATGAACCATTATTTTAGATAGGGATAGAAGGTTCCTAAGTAATTTTTGGTCCAACTTCTAGTCAATAATAAACACTAACCTAATCAAATTGACTACTTAAACCCCCAAATTGATGGATATACATAGATAATCAACATGATGATTGTACATATCCTAAGAATGTACAACTCTAAACATCCACACACATGGAATGAGAGTCATTCAGCACATGAAGAATTCTCCCATATTTAGACTGAGGATGATGGAGTAGCCAAATTTGTTGAATGGATCCAACACATCCAACAAAAAGTTCATGATATTTTTCAGAAAGCCAATTCTAGGTATAAGCAACACCATGATCAACATTGTTTTCCACACAAGTTTTAGGTTGGAGATAAGGTTTGGTTTCACTTGTGAAAGGAGCATCCCATAGGACTTCATCCACCCACTCCGACATGAGCCTTACACCATCACTAGGATTGTGGGTGTGAATGCTTTTGAATTAAGTATTCCCCATTTCCTTGGCTTGCACCCTATATTTAATATGGAGTTGTACTGACCATATTTTCTACCTATCTTGGACACCTCAAGGTGGTCAAGCACTTGGCCCCTACATAACTCAATCTTGATTGCATTGAGTCATCTAGATTCGATTGAATCATGGACACCAAGACAAAAATGCACCCACCAATAGAACATCCTACTCTATTAGGTCATTAAAGTAGAACAAATCCTCCATCATGGCAAGGTGGTTCACCATGAGTTAGATTCAACAAAAGTCTCCCCATATAATGTAGGAACTTGATACAATGGGGGCAATTACTTCTTAAGGGAGGACTACTACTCACAAATCACCTTTCCTATGTTTTGCATTATATTTGTGGATAATTATAATTGTGAATAGTTAAAGAAGTATTTAGAGATAGGGTCTTGTTCTATTTCTATTTTCATACATAAACATTGCCCTTTATAAACATCAAACTAAAGAGTATCTTACTTTTGGTGGTGTGCTTGTCATGCTGTTTTTTTAATAATCTTTTTCTTCGCTTCTTTGTTTGTGACGAGTCATAACTCAAGACATGGAGGGAGGTGTTTTTTATGAGTTTTATAGTTCTTCAAGAGTTATACCATGTAAATCATTTAATGCTCCCTTACAGCACAATTTTATAGTAAGAAAATGCCTTCGATTGAGGTAGATTAAGAAATATGGTTGATGGATGTCTCTAGTGTTATCTTTTCTCTTTTAGAAATGTACGAGTGTATTTGTATATCCTATTATTTGAATTTTGAATACATACATTAGGTTTCCCAATATCGGAAGTTTTCAATCACCAAGATCTTTGAAATGCAAAATTGTTTGAAATATGGTTGATAGAGGTGGATGTCTTTAGTGTTATTTTCCTTAGAAATGTAACAGTTCCTATGTATACAATGGCATTTGAATTTTGAATATATATATTAGGTTCCTTAATATTGAAAGTTCTCAATCACCAAGATCTTTGAAATGTTTTGAAAAGTTGAAGGCCAATAGAAGTCATTAATCTTTGAGATCTTGGAAGAGCAATGCAACTTGGGTTTGAATACACTAGAGTGTCCAAATACTTTCTAGTTTCCATAAATTTTTACTATACTTTGAACCATTAAAATGATAAAGTAATAACCTGTGTACAACTCTAAATAATGAATGATGTGTAAAACTATAAATACATAGCATGGTTCCTTCTAATGCCTTTGACTAGATAGAAATGAAAGCTCCCATGAAGAGTTATGGAAAAAACACTACCAATTTAGTTTATAAAAAACGCCAAATGCTAAACTCCTTCACAACCAAATGATGGTTTGCTTGCATGCAAATATGGATGTTAACCAAACGATGGTTTTCCTACATGCAAATACGGATTCTAAGAGGAAGAGATCCCTTGTCTCTTCAATTGAAGACAAAGCACCCACCAAATCCTCCATAGAACCTATTTACTTTTTGCAATAAACAATCGATACCTTTTGAGATCGTTGGACACCATCGATAACACTCGAACTTGTGGAGGAACAATCACACAATTACAATTATCGAGACAATCTGTTATTGCTAAAATCCATTATTTTGAGATTGGGCAATGAAGCAAGCAAGAGAACCATGCACATTATAATAAGATATGCATTGTAGATACCCTTGAATTTGCTCACACCAATCACAAATAAAAAAGTAAAAACCACTTAAACATATCCATTTAACTAATAGCTATTAGCCTACATAACCTGAACAGTTGTAAGTACACTCTGTTTTTTTTTTATGAATGTTGATTGTTTTATTAGATGTGAACTTCATTATTTTCCCCTTATTATGCTTATACTACATATAAATTTTCATATTGTTCACACTATTTTTAACTTATCCTAGAAATATGAAGATATTGCAATGTAATAAAACTAAATAGTTTAGTTGTGTTATTTATTAATTAAACAGGTTTACAGGTCACCTCATTTTATGGTGACCTTGAAATGTCTAAAGCCGCACTGTAGCCTTGTAAAAATTATCTATTCAATAATATATTTTGGAATATACATTCCAAGTTGGTATCAGAGCTTCAGCATCCTTCCGTCATCCATCGCCTGCATTCACCCTCGCACACCACTTCATCACCAGCACTTCATCTTCCGCATCCTGCCATCATCCATCTCCAGCACTCACCCACGCTCCTTCATCATCCGCTGCTCCCTCCGCGCTGCGCTCAGCAGCTCTGCTCAGCTCCACACTCCTTCATCCAACCGCTGCTCCCTCCCTCCGCATACGCCCTCTCCATCCCCCGCGCGCTGCTCCCTCTGCATACGCCCTCGCCACAACACCCTCTCCAATCCAAATTAGCAACATGAATACAAGAAATACAGAGAGAAACCCCCCGGAGAACAAAGATGCATCCATAAAATCAGAAGATGATCGATTTCAAAAGATACTAGCAAAGCTTGACCAAAAAGATGAGGACATTCGCGACCTAAAGCTCGAAATTCTCTCACTACTAGACGAAGTTAAAGGGAGTAATAACTCACATACAGTCCCAACCCACAATGTCGTTCACAAGATCAAGATCGATTTACCAAGGTTCGATGGTGAAAACAATCGAGACGAGATTCGATGGATCAGCAAAATCGAAAAATATTTTGAAATGTACAATATCTATGGTGACGGCGACAAATTGAATGTTGCAGCAATGTACATGGATAAAATCACTTGTGATTGGTTCTTATGGTGGGACTCAGCAATGGCGGGAGGAAGACTAGTTAGAGACTGGAACACCTTCAAGACAAATTTCTTTAAACTGTTTCACGACATGGAAGAAGCCGAAATCTACAGCAAGCTCACATGCTTACAACAAGAATGAACTATGGATGAATATTTTAGCAATCTATTAGTCCTGGCCACTCATGTCTAAGATATAACTGAAGAACGACTCCTGCAAATTGCCATTGGGGGGCTAAAACAGAGTATCCAAAGCGAAATAAAATTATTAGACGGCAAAGATGTGGAACAAGCTCATCAAAAAGCAAAATTAATTGAAGAAAAGCAAAGAACACAACGTTCGTTGGTTTATATACCACCCCACCTCAGAGCAAATGGGAAAAAGGACGACAATCCATGCCGTAGGTGTAATGCCCCTAATTGGCGTCCAGGACATAAGTGCAAAAATAAGAATCTATTCTTTTGCGAAAAAAGTAATATGGGTAATGATAATGATGAAGAATCAAGCGACGCACCTTCCTCCGACACAGAGTCAGATAGCGACGAGACTCGCAAAGACGAGGCTAACATCACACCAACGCTCTCAGTGGCTGCAATGACAGGTATTTCTCAACCCCAAACTCTCAAATTGTTTGGCCATATCAAAAACACTAAAGTGACGGTGTTGATTGATAGTGGGAGTACACACAACTTCATAGACTCTAGGGTAGCAAAACAGTTAAACATATTCATCTACCCTACCGCCAGCTTCCAAGTATCGATACCAAGAAACAAGACCACACTGTGCGTCGGTAAATGCCATAAAGTAGAACTGGCTATTAAAGACTACAAGCTAAGATCGCCAATGTATGCTATTGAAATCGGAGGGGTTGACATTGTGTTAGGTGCACAATGGTTGGAAACGTTGGGGACAGTTGGATTAAACTTACGAGAACAATTTATAAAGTTCTATGAAAATGGGAGGAAATATAAGCTTTACAATATTAACTCCCCTCCCCAAATTGTCTCATCCAATAAAATGGAAAAGATGATAAAAAAGGGAGCTCAAGCCTTCTTCTTACACTACTATGCTATGGAAACAATAGTTGAAAGACAAAATATTGATCCACGTCAATTAGCACAACTCTTAGGAGAACATAGTGGCATCTTCCAAAATCCTCCTCATGGTCTCTCGCCCCCACGTTCTAGGGATCACATCATCGAGTTGATGCCAGGATCAACTCCAATTAGAAAAAAGTCGTACAGACAATCTCACAGGAACAAATCAGAGATCGAATGTTTGGTGCAGGAACTATTAGATGCTGGAATAATCACACGTAGTAAGAGTCCTTTCTCAGCACCAGTCATACTTGTTAGGAAAAAAGATGGATCATATAGACTTTGCATTGATTATCGAGCATTAAACAAAGTCACCATAAAAGATAAATTCCCCATTCCCTTTGTTGACAAACTGCTTGATGAGCTACATGGTGCAAAATATTTTTCTAAACTAGATTTAAAATCTGGATATTACCAAATCCGTATTCAAGAAGAAGATGTGCCCAAAACAGCTTTTTGCACTCACGAAGGTTTATATGAATTTCGAGTGATGCCATTCGGATTATCCAACGCTCCAACAACATTTCAAGCAGTAATGAACGATTTGTTTCGTCCATACCTAAGGAAGTTCGTATTAGTATTTTTTGATGATATCCTTATTTATAGTAAAAATTGGAACTTGCACCTCAAGCATTTAGAAACGATATTGAAGCTTCTAGAAGAAAACAAATTTTATGCTAACAAATCAAAATACGGTTTTGGGCAACAAGAGATAGAATTTTTAGGGCACATTGTTTCAGCCGATGGCATTAAGGTCGATCCCAAAAAAATTATGGCGATCACAAAGTGGCCGTCCCCCAAGTCAATTACATCGTTAAGAGGATTTTTGGGTCTAATAGGTTATTATAAAAGATTTGTTCGCAACTACGCCCAAATTGTAGCACCCCTAACATCATTATTAAAAAGGGATGCCTTCAGATGGGATAAGGATGCAGAAACTTGTTTTGAACAATTGAAAACCCTGATGACATCCACACCAGTGTTAGTAGCTCCTGATTTTACAAAAACATTCATCCTTGAATGTGATGCTTCAGGGACAGGCTTAGGAGCTGTCCTCATGCAAGATAAACATTCCATTGCTTTCGAAAGCCGGAAGTTAAAACCAAGCGAGCAAACAAAATCCACATACGACAAGGAAATGTTGGCAATAATGCATGCCCTTGTTAAATGGAAGCAATATTTGTTCGGGGCAAAATTTCTTGTTAAAACAGACCACAACAGCCTGAAGTATTTTCTAACTCAAAAAAATCTCTCTCCCGAACAACAGAAATGGGTAAGCAAAATCCAAGTCTTTGATTTCGACATTTTGTATAAAAAGGGTAAAGAGAATAGGGTTGCAAGCAAAATCCAAGTCTTTGATTTCGACATTTTGTATAAAAAGGGTAAAGAGAATAGGGTTGCAGATAGCTTATCAAGGAAGCATGAGAGTGATGCCTCACTATGTGCCATATCCATAGTTGTTCCTGAATGGATTTCAGAAGTCCAAGGGGAGTATGTGAAAGACCCAGAGACAAGGAAGCTAATTGAAGAGGTTGAAAACAACAAAGCAACAAACTCCAAATATTCATGGGAAAAAGACATACTATGGTACAAACAAAGAATATATTTACCCAGTTCATCAAAATTCAAAACTCAAGTCTTAAAAGAGAACCATGACTCCCCAACAGTAGGCCATGTTGGTTTCTTTAAAACATACCACAATACCCGCCAATCCTTCTTTTGGAAGGGAATGAAGACTGATATCCAGAAATATGTGGCTGAATGTGATACTTCTCAAAGGCAGAAGTTCGAAACGGTGGCCCCTCCAGGTCTCCTACAACCCCTTCATATTCCAACCCAAAAATGGTCTGAGGTATCCATGGATTTTATCACTGGCCTTCCTACATCAGAAGGAAAGGATAGTATATTTGTAGCCGTTGACAGATTAACAAAATATGCTCATTTCATTAGTATTTCATCCAAAGCAAAAGCAAGCCAAGTTGCGGATAGTTATGTAAAGAATATATTTAAGATCCATGGGTTTCCCAAGGTTATTGTTAGTGACAGGGACCCCAAATTTACCAGCAACTTCTGGAAAGAATTGTTCCACCTAGTTGGCACTTCATTAACTATGAGTACCACGTACCACCCTCAAAAAGATGGACAAATAGAAGTAGTAAACAAATGCCTTGAAGGATACCTGAGGAATTTTGTGAACGACCAACAAACTCAATGGGTATAATGGCTACACCTTGTAGAATGGTGGTACAATAGTACATATCATACATCAACAAAAATGTCACCTTTTGAAGCCTTATATGGGTATCCACCTCCTACAGCAAAAGAATATTTCATCAACAATTCCAAAGTTCCAGCAGCAAGAGATTACCTAGCGACGTCCGATGAGGTCATCCGCATTTTGAAGAACCATCTCGAACACGCAAGAAACCGCATGAAACAACAAGTAGACTCAAAAAGAACCGATCGAGAATTTGAAGTGGGCGACTGGGTGTTTGTTTGCCTTTAACCGTACAAACAAACTTCACTAAAAAATTCCAAAAATCATAAACTTGCACCCAAGTTCTATGGCCCATATCAGGTTCGAAAGCGAGTGGGATAAGTGGCCTATGCTCTAGACATCCCAAATAAAGGAAAAATACATGACGTATTTCATGTATCATGCCTAAAGAAGAAATTGGGCTTAACCACTCACATACAAACTGAATTGCCTATGTTAGATGATGAAGGGAAGTTAGTGTTGGAACCAGAATACATTTTGGAAATTAATACCCGAACACTTCGCTCCAGGTCAGTCAATGAATACCTTATCAAGTGGAAAAACTTACCAGAGGAAGAAGCTACATGAGAGAATGAGGATTTTCGTTCGCGCCACCCATCCTTACCAATACTTCGTGGATGAAGTATTCCAGAGAGGGATGACTTGTAATTAAACTAAATAGTTTAATTGTGTTATTTATTAATTAAACAGGTTGATAGGTCACCTCATTTTATGGTGACCCTTGAAATGTATAAAGCCACACTGTACTCCTTGTAAAAATTATCTATTCAATAAATAAAATATATATTTTGGAATATACATTCCATGCAATGTCTTTCCTTGTTGCAAATGCATTTGGTTTTACTCCCATTTGTGTTAAAAGTGAGCAAGGAGATTACAAGTTCCATTAATGTGTTTGACTCTTTCTTGCATTCGAAGTTTTTCCTTTGTCATTAATGAAATGATATTTTTACATCACTTTGCATTGTTTCGTTTGTTTTTTGGTAAGCTCTTTTAATTATAGCTAGCCTTCAAGTTAGTTTTTAAAACTATGTGCATAAATATTATTAGTCCCTGCTCCGCAGTGATTATAGCGATCACTTGGTCGCCCAACTGGTTTGACTTTTAATTATTTATGTTTTTTCTTCCAATGTTACATAAAGTTTATGAAATATTTTTTATTAAATTTATTTTTTCAAAATATAAAATAAAAATTATAAATTTTTAAAATTAGATTAACTAATTTCGTGATTGGTAGATCACTCAGATTTAACAATTTTCTCCTGGTGTGCAAATCAATTATCATATTATAAAAATATTTAAAAATTAAAAAACTGCAAAAAACCATAAACTTGCCACGTATGTACTTTGAAGTCCTCATTCCTTTATGATTTTGCAGGTCATTAATAATATGAAATCATCACGATTTGAAAAGTTATTATTCAATGGAGATTTCTACCCTTATTATTCAGTGGTGGCGACCGGGAAGTTTCTCGTGCCTTCCATGAACCTTCTAGCTAGCTAAATCCCTTGCCCTCCCTTGCCCATAAATCTCGATCTCTCACCCCCCATTCACAGTTCTTCCGATCATTTTGTCTGCTCTCTTTCGGCTCTGCAATTCATAGTTGCAATATTCACATCTTCACTTGATATATTTTATGTCATTGCAATATTCACAAAGAACCTTTGACTAAATACTAATTTGGTTTATGAAACCTTTGTTGATATAAATAAAATAAGAAACTACATAACTAGATTCCTGGATCACAGGGAAGGCATAAGATCCGCCTTACTCAGTGAGGGAAACGATTCATAAGAAAATGGCAAATACCAAGACGAATTGCTGCATCGCCATGAGTTTCCCAACGATCGTATGCCTATTACAGACTGCAGAAGTCTTGCTAATGGATGCTGGGACGAGTCCAAGAAGCTCTGGTACATCGCAGGTCCTTCTATTTTTACTTCAGTTTGCCGGTACTCCCTGGGTGCAATCACGCAGACCTTTGTTGGGCATATAGGCGATCTGGAATTGGCGGTCTTTTCCATTGAGAATTCGGTCATTACTGGGTGTTTTGTAGGGATCATGGTGAGTACACGACTCCTTATCTCGGTTGACAAACCGCCAAGAAAATTAAACAATTTTGCAAATCAGCACAGTTTTTAACCCTAGGTTGAATTCTTTAACTATTCTTCATTCTTCAGACTAGAGGACGCAATTTTATGAACATACCTGTAGGGGTTTTGGTCCCAAAAAGCAGTCGAAGGTAAACCCTAGAACCAACATTATACCCACTGTTGGCTCCCCAAGCTCATTCTTGATAATTGTAACCAGGGTCTCCACGCGGAGACTACTGAAATCAACCATACAGAGCATTGTAGCGGAGTCATATAATTCTGGGGGGTTTGTGCAGTCATGAAGATCCCCTCATACCTTAAACTCCTTGAAGCAAAGTGTTTAGGGAGCGTGGTATGTTTTGTTGTGGCGACGCTCAGAAGAAGAATTGCAATGAAGAGATTGCAGAAAATGGCTGTCGATCTGCATAAAATGAAGTACTTTGTTCACGGAGACAAGTTCAAGAACATCGGTGGTAAATTCAATAACCACTATGAATTTTCATGCAGTAGCTCTCCAGTAGGTGCAGCACCTTCAACTAATTCAGGAAGTGGACTAAAGAATTGGGCTGGCCGTTTTCTTCTGAGAGCACCCATGCCATCATCCTGCACTCGTGTCAATGCGAATGACGGATTGGAATCCGAATCGGATTATGTGGGAATTCCCCAATTCATTACCTGCAAATATAAAGATGATGATCAGTATTTCAGCTATGTGGATCCTGGCCATCTTTCAGCAAACTCTTATTCTAATGAATCGTCATCTGATTGTTGCACTTCTGTTTCAACGACCAGATGTTCCAACTGCTCAGAGATTGACAGACAGGCAGAAGAGTTTATAGCCTCATTCTATCACCAGATGCTCCTACAACGTCAAGAATATTATGGAGAATGCCAGGAAAGGTTAGCCAGAGGGTCCAGTTAGTTGAAATCAATCGCACCTATATATTTGTATTGTCTTTAATGACAAACATGTAGAGCTTCTATTGCCAGGCTTTCTACTGAAAACACAGATAAGGAATGAGTTAGAAGTGTGTGCTAAAACTGCACAAAAATAATAATAAAATTATTCCCCTACATCTTTAAAGCAGGGAAGGAACTTACAGTGCTTTGAGGCTATGTAGTCGATTGTGTCTGCTTACTTCTTAACTCCTTCACATCATACCTGTAATGTGCAAGCAAGCAAGCATGTATTCTCTAAGGAAGTTGAAGTGACTTTCCATATACCTATGCACATTCGAGTATTCTTTATGCACATTGTTCACAGGAAGCTCGGTGTCTTCACACAAGAATTCCTCCAAATTCCTCCACATTTGAAACTATTGTTCTGTGATCTTTGAAATCCTTCTTCTTTGTTACCAAAACGACAACAATCTCAAGCAAAACCAAAAATCTCTGTTACCAAAACGACAACAATCTCAAGCAAACCCAAAAATAAAGACTTTACTGCTACCTTTCTAACCCAGAGAATGAGATAAAAGTTAAGCAGAAGAAGCAGAATGCAGTTTAATGGAGAAAACAGAGCACATTTGAGGAAAACAGAATGAGTACGGAGAGTAACACTCGATCCGTTTATATTGACTGAAGCATTCACAAAACGGTTACAACAATCACCGCAGAAATAGGATCTGCATTAAATCAACTGTAGTTCATCTATCTGTCTTATTAATTCTCCATTACTTCAAGTCTTCCCCTTAATGGAGAATGGATTAACAGCTACACCTAACATTTCTCTAAACAATTCAAATTTGATCTTTCCGAGAGGCTTTGTGAAAATGTCAGCAGTATTTTCACAAGTATTACAATAAATGAGATCTATTTCATTGGATTGTAGCTTCTCTCTAACAAAATGATACTGAGCATCAACATGCTTTGTCTTTGCATGAAAGATGGGATTATTTGCCAACTTGATTGTACTTTGGTTATCACATTTGATTACTGTAGGTTCCTTTTGTTCTTTTCCGACATCTTGAAGAAGTCTTCTCAGCCAAACAGCTTCACAGGTAGCTGCACACAGGGCCTTGTATTCTGCTTCAGTAGAGGACAGAGATACAGTAGGCTGCTTTTTACTGCTCCATGAAACAACTCCAGATCCTATGCTAAATGCATATCCAGTGGTTGATCTTCGATCATCCGGATTCCCAGCCCAATCAGAATCTGAATAACCTGTCAACTCAACAACAGAAGCATCAGTATATTTAATACCAAAGTCAAGTGTTCCTCTTAGATACCTGAGTACCGTCTTTGCTGCATTCCAATGGCTTTCTTGCGGTTTTGCCATAAACTGACTTAGCATACTCACAGAATATGCAATGTCAGGTCTAGTTGTGGTGAGATAATTCAAACTACCCACCATCTGTCTGTACATTGTAGCATTCACCTCCTTTGAATCATCAGCACAAGAGAGTTTCACATTCTGCTGCATGGGAACAGCAGAAGATTTACACTCATCCATTTTAAATCTCTGAAGTACATCTCTAACATACTTACTCTGACAAACAAATGTTTGACCTGCATTCCTCCAAACTTCAAGACCTAGACAGTAATGAAGCTCACCCAGATCTTTCATATCAAAAACTTGTGACAGCTGCTCCTTTATTTCATCAATCAGATTCTCTGCATTTCCTGTAATTATTAAGTCATCAACATATACAGAAATCAATACTAGATACCCCTGCTCATCACATTTGATATATAGATTTGGATCACTCTTGCTCCTCATAAATCCCTGTTGAAGAAAGAAAGAGTCTATCTTCTCATACCATGACCTAGGTGCCTGTTTTAGTCCATACAACGCTTTCTTTAACTTACACACTAAGTGTTCTTGCCCCTTTTCCACAAACCCTTCAGGTTGAGTAAGGTACACCTCCTCTTTTAACTCACCATTCAAGAAGGCAGATTTAACATCTAATTGGTTTAACTTCCAATTATACTTTGTAGCTAAGGCAATTAATAATCTGATAGTATTCAATTTAGCTACAGGTGCAAATGTTTCAGCATAGTCAATACCCTCTGTTTGTGAGTATCCCTTTGCCACCAATCTAGCTTTATATTTGTCTATGCTACCATCTGATTTAAACTTGGGTTTGTATATCCATTTGCATCCTATTGGCTTTTTATGTTTAGGCAATTCAGTCAATTCCCAGGTATTGTTTTGCATTATTGATTCATATTCCTCCTCCATTGCATTTCTCCATTCATCATGTGCACTGGCTTCATCAAAACTAATGGGTTCTATGACATTCGAAATGCTACTCATAAGGGCATAGTCTTTGTACCTTTCAGGAGCTCGAACCTGTCTTGAAGATCTCCTTAGCTGTTGATTACCTTCCTCTTCGCTGTGTGAACTTTTGTCTTCATCACTAGTTGAGTTTGAACTGTTTGTATCACTGAATCCCTCTTGCTGTTGCTGCTGTCCCTGTATGTTTGGCTGCTGTAATACAGTTTGCTGTTCTTGTGTAACCCCTTCATCAATAACTGGTTCATCAAGAACTTTATGCCATTCTTCATGGCTTTGGTTGATGTTCTCTGAAATTTCTGTTTCCTGTTCATGGAAGAGTACATCTCTACTTGCAAATACCTTGTGAGTAGAAGGATCAAACAATTTATATGCTTTGAATTGAGAACAGTAACCTATGAAGATACATTTAATGGCTTTGGCATCCAGTTTCTTCCTATTTTCCTTTGGAATATGTGCAAAAGCTGTACACCCAAAAACTTTCAAATTCTGAACTACTGGTTTGAAACCATACAAAGCTTCAAAAGGAGTAATATTATCAAGACTCCTAGTTGGACTTCTATTCTTTAAGTAAACAGCAGTATTTATGGCTTCACCCCAGAAGGTATTTGAGAGACTCTTACCTTTCATCATACTGCGTGCACACTCTACCAGGGTTCTGTTTTTCCTTTCAGCAACCCCATTCTGCTGTGGAGTGCTGGGTACTGTAAACTGCTGTTCTATTCCATTATCTTTGCAATATTTGTTGAAGTCTCCTGATTTATACTCTCCCCCTTGATCTGAACGAAGGATTTTAATGGATTTTTCTGTCTGTTTTTCAACCATGTTTCGGAACTCCTTAAAGTACTCAAAAACATCACTCTTTCTTCTAAGAAAGTAAACCCATGTGTATCTTGTGCAATCATCAATAAATAGCAGAAAATAAAATGCACCTCCTAAAGATCTAGTCTGCATAGGCCCGCAAACATCACTATGCACAAGATCTAACACATCTCTTTTTTTCTTATCAGGATTAGAAGGAAATTCATTTCTGTGCATCTTTCCTAATGCACATCCTTCACAAGGAATGTTCACATTTTTTATCATGGGAAGTCCTTCAACCATATTATGCTTTAATAATAACAATAAATCTTGATGATTGATGTGACCATACCTTTGATGCCAAAGACTCTCTGTTGGCATGATTGCAGAAGTTAATGCGTAATGCTCTTTACTAGTAACATCAAGTTTGTATAGGCCTCCTACTCTGACTCCCTTTGCAAGAGTTTTGTGTTGGTCCAGTAAGTCCTTCACTATGCAGTAGTTTTTGAAGAATTCAACCTTCAAATTCTGATCTGTAATAGTAGATACAGATATCAGATTTTTCTTTATCCCTGGCACATACACCACATTGCGGATGTGACGAACACTACCATTCGGCAATGTCACTGGAATATCTCCGTATCCCTTGATCTGATAAGCACGGTCATCACCAAGATATATACTAGCACCATTCTGTGTTTCTTTATAGTTAGTATACCACTTCTTATTACAAGTCATATGCACTGATGCTCCGGAGTCAACAAACCAAGCATCAATATCATCAATTTCAGCAGATAAAGCAGCATTAGACACAAACAGTCTAAGATCCATTGAGTCAAAGTTTGGCGTTTCAGAAATCTTATCAGCAATTTCATCTCTAGCCATAAACAGTTTTAGATCATGTGGTGAAGAAGAGTCTTCAGCAAAATGGCCTGAATGTTTTCTAGGTTGTCTATTCCTAGCCTCATCATTCTTTTTCTTATAACAGTCTTTAATAAGATGTCCAGGTCGACCACAATAAAAACAACTTTTTGACTCATTCCTGTTAGATGGCATACCTTGATTCGGTCTTTGAGAAGCTCTACTCTGTGATGACCTGCCTCCTCTGCCTCTTTCTCCTGATCTCCCTCTCGGAGATCTCTTACTTGACCACAATGCCAAACCTGAATCTTGAGGCTTAAAGTTCCCACGCCTCTCTTCTTCTTGCAGCAAAATACCTGTCAGCTCTTCAAACGTAGGAGGTTTCTCCCTTGCTGCGAGACCTGTTATAAACATATGGTAGTCCTCTAGCATACCATTCAATGTAATTGTTACGAGATCAGTGCTGGAGACCTTTTCTCCTATGTCTCCTAGCTTATCTTTTACTTCTTTGAGACGACCCAAGAAGGAACTAACAGACTCATTTGCATCCATCTTAATGCCTAGCAATTTAGTTTTTAAGAAAAGCAGACGGTTTGTATTGCTAGTTTCATATAGATCTTTAAGTGCTGTCCATGTTGCAGCAGAAGTTTTAGCTTCTCTGATATGTGGAATAATACTATCTTTAACAGACATTCGTAACAGTACCTTAGCTTTGTTCTCGCGCTTATCCCAGTCTTGAATTTGTGCTGGTGTTCCACCTGCAGCTGCTACAGGTTTCGCTTCATCTCCATTGGTGATTGTCCAGACACCATAGCCTTCCATCAGGGTCTGCATTTTGAATTTCCAGTTTATGAAATTCGAGCCATCCAATTTGTTGGCCTCATTGAGATAGGTATCTGCCAATGGATTTGACATCTCAGCAACTCCTTCTTTCCGTTCTTTACCAGCAGATCTCCTTCTCAGCTGTGCAAGGATTTAGTAGCAATTTCTCCACCAGCGATTCAGATCGATCCCAGCAGAGAAATATTGAAGAGTGATCCGAGACTTTTCAGCCAAAAAAGGCACATAAATCTTCAACCCGAAGACAAATCGAGGCGTGCGGACAAAAGCTAACCAGATCCGGAGACAAAACCCCTACTCGCTTCGAAATGACACAAAATTTATAAAAAAAAAACGGAGAAGGCAAAACCCAATTCGAAAAAACTGACAGATCAGTCGAAGTCTGCTAGGTGCGCAACCGCGCCACAACTACAAAGGCCTCTGCAGACAACAGGTAGAAATGTTCTGTTCTCCACGCCGGTCAACACGTATCCACAAAAAAATAGGGTTTCAGCAAATGATGGCTCGATCTCTTCACTCTGCGTTTCAATCTTCAGGTGTACCCACACAAAAGCTGGTGCTCCTCTTCTTCACACAGGCCGTCTGTCCTGCTGCAATTTCAAAATCGAATCCGGCTCTTTTAAAGCTTGCACTCAGCACTTACACTAGCGCAGACCAGGGAACGCGGTCCTCACGGCTTTCACAGCCCAACAAAGATCACACTAGCGCAGGCTCTCCAAAACAACCTCGCTCTGATACCAAGTTAAGCAGAAGAAGCAGAATGCAGTTTAATGGAGAAAACAGAGCACATTTGAGGAAAACAGAATGAGTACGGAGAGTAACACTCGATCCGTTTATATTGACTGAAGCATTCACAAAACGGTTACAACAATCACCGCAGAAATAGGATCTGCATTAAATCAACTGTAGTTCATCTATCTGTCTTATTAATTCTCCATTACTTCAAGTATAAACAGGCCAGCATTGTGAGGCATTTACATCAACTTTTCGAGGTCATCTTTCATTATACCAAAACGACAACAATCTCAAGCAAACCCAAAAATCTCTGTTACCAAAACGACAACAATCTCAAGCAAACCCAAAAATGAAGACTTTACTGCTACCTTTCTATCCCCAGAGAATGAGATAAACAGGCCAGTATTGTGAGGCATTTACATCAACTTTTCGAGGTCATCTTTCATGAAAACATTTAGCATTGACGGAAACATTTCATATAATGAATTGGGTTCTTGGTACCTCTTCCAAACCTATTCGCTTAACTGCAAATAGGAGTTGTACATTCACCAATTGACAAAATGCATGGTGTTGTATTTATACATCAACAAAACATGAATTGCCACAAGTAATTTACTCTCTGGGTAGCCGGAGTATTCCTGGCTCCTATCGTCCCTCTCGTTGAACAGGTATGGGCAAAATTTAGCGAGCGAGCGCCTAGCAATTTTTTCATGAAATGATGAATGGTCCAGCATTGCTTTCGCCGTACACAAAACCAAAAGGTAATGGCGTCCATAAGCCATAGGCCAGAAAATTTGGCAAAGAACAGTGTCTAGGGTTTGTACAAGTGTCCATACAGTTGTTTACAATTGTTATAAACAAGTGTTGAACTCAAATAGAGACTTCAAAGAAAATCCAGTGAAGTTGTACTCAATCGAAATGCCTGCACATTTTGATGCCTTTGTGTAGACTTTAATTCATGCATCTGCACTTGGCAATGATAAGAACAAATACATTACAACAAGGAGACAAGTGCCAAATGCGACCAAGCGGTTCCACCAAGAACATGGCAAGTTGATCGGTCAGGGGGAGCATTTCTAATCACCAGATCGCCACTTGCCAGATGCGCCTCCACATGGATAATCGCGATAGTGCTCTCTGGCATCTCTCCCGAGCTACAATGTATCTTGTCCTGCACTGGCTTCCATCGCTGTGGCTGGATAAGAATCTCTCCTTGACACATGCTTGCTTAGGACTGAACTAACTAACTCTACTCCAAAATCATTTTACACTTCTACCTTAATTAAAATATAATATTCTTAAATATATATTTTTTAACTTTATTTTTTAAATAAATGAAATTTTTAGTAATTGTACCAAAAAGTTGCTATATAATTTACATTTAACAAACCTCAAACCTTAAGAAAACGAAGCTGCAACAAGAGAGAAAATGAAAGCAATTTTTATTTTATTTTTTGTATGCATCGAGCGAGCAACTGAGAGGCAGATCATGGAGGGTGCCATGTCAGGTACAAAAGCACATTTGCAATCCCATGGATAAAAGTGTGAAGAACGTCAACGCTCCTGCGATGAATATCAACAATCAACAGAAAATAGCACGCATGATACCAAAAATGAGCATGGCGCATAATGGAAGGGTAATCGAGCAGTAGAAATGTAGTTGAATTGACTCAAGAAATGAAGAATTAACCCAGGGTTCCCAAATAATATCCTCGAAAGTAACCTTGGGAAATCCAGTATCCCATTCAGTATCCATGACCACAGGGAAAAGACTTTAAAAAAATTCAAAAGGGGTAGGATCATTGCTCCTTTTCAATTCCGTTGGTAAAACTTAAGCATGTATCTCATATACATTGTTAGGAAGATGATAGGTAAATAATTGCAGGCTTGTGAATTGTTTGTTAACATATAATATAAATTCATAGAAGTAGCCAAATAACATAGCATAAGATCACCTGAATGTTTGTTAACTTTTACCATATTTACTTAACCATTATTGCTCATTTGAGATGAGGTGACAATACTTCTATAAATTTACTTTTCATTGTCTCTTTATTGCCTTATGTTGGGTCAACTTTTGTCCTAAGTTACTAGGATTTGGATATAGATTCATTATTATCCAACAAGTTTTTGAAAAAATCAAGATTTAGACTGAGATGTGAACATTGAAAAAGAAAATCATACTCTGTATGTGACTCAGAAAAATGTCACCATTAATCTCTTTTCCTTGCCACAACATTAAGCCCATTTCAATCCAAGCGGATTGGGCATCGATATATATATGAAGTGTTTGTTGTATGGAAACCTTTAGAGGAAGTTGGGAATGATCTCCTAACAATCTAGGCCATGGGATAGAACCAAGTGATAATAGATTGGTGAATCAAGGGGGAAGGCAAGCCCTTGGTTTGCACTGAGAGTTGAGATGAAAACTTTGTAGAGATTAAGAACTAAAAATCCTCAAAAACCTCGACAGGGTGGTTTTTATAGCCAAGGATTGAGAAGAGATTTGTGGTCTCAATGATCTAGTGTTGGAAATATCTTAAGTCTCTACGTACCACTTGTTGCCACCAAAAAATGAGACATGAGAAAAAGAGAGAGGAGATCTCCCTGATGGAGTTTGAGTTTGGAGGTCCGTGCAGGAGTTAAGACCCATGTCTCAACACCTCCTTCATAAAAAGTGCTTTGCAATATTTTTTGGAATCGAGGAAGAAAGTAGTGAGGGAAACCCTCGGGTAACTATAAAGGTAGTGGGACCTCCTATGATATCCTAGAAAATACAACATCTTTTCACTTGGTTTCCAATTGGCATTTTGACATCATTGTCATGTCACTTGTTCTATCTTTACTTTTTTAATTCGTGTTGCTTTCATTACTTTTTACCTGCCCAGATGGAAGTGGAAATGTAAGAGTGGTGTAGTAAGCTAATGTTTCCTCTTGAACAATAAAAAATTAGACGACTTTATTACAATTTCACCTGCTTATATAAAAGGCATTGAGTAGTTGCAAATAAGTTTTCCATCCATACATTTCAAAGATAAAAACAAAGGGAAAAAAAGTGGCAACACCTCCTAAAACCTAAACATCGAGGTACATAGAGGGCTTGGTGCTCTTGATTAAATGCCAATCCGATACCTTCATACATGACAAATTCCAATGGAAATGTTATAATCATGAGAATCCTAAGATCCTGAAAATTGTTAAGTCCATTGAATTTTGAATGGGATTCAAGGAAGATTTTAGGGACGAAATTTAACCCATGGGCTAATTTTCAATGGTTTTTTCCAAAAAAAGATTTGCCAAGTTCCATTGTTTTATAAAATGATTCACCCAAATTCCACATGATAAAAACAACTTACTTTAAAAATTGACAAAATTGTCTAGAAACTATATAAAACTCTTAGAAATTTGAATACTTTAAAAACATAATTGCCAAACATTTTATGTTTGGAAATTTAAGAATTAGTAAGAATCACCAAGGTCTTTACACTTTAAGAAAATTATGGATCCATCAAATTTTCATTGTTGAGATATGAAATTCTACTTTCTATGTATGAAGTTTGACGAGGTTGATCTACTCTCAAACATCATGGAACAATTAATGGTAATGTCAACCATTTAAGTGAAAGGATAGAAAATAAAAGATAAAGGAGAATGCCAATTTTACTTCAAGAATTTAACATTACTAGTAATGACTAAAGAGACAATGTGGGAGTAATACCATAGTATTTAAAAAAATGGTTGTGGATGCCAAAATATTGATGTCCAACCAGCTAGAATGTCATGCTTGACCGATGTTCTTGCCCATACCAATCATGTTGATTGTATGTTAAAATTCCAACTTCCGACCGATGGTCTAGTGTCGAGGAATTATCAATTTACTTATGTATATTTTGATTTGAAGTAATATATCTCTTTGGCTAAAAATATGCTTCGATGTTGACCTTTTGTCAACAAATCATTAATATTTCGATGACTTATGCTACTTGAGAGAAATCAAACATTGTCATGTGGCTCTCTATCACTATTGGAAGTCCAACAAGGGCTCGACATAGGTAAATTGATGTTGAAATTACGATGAAATGATTTTGACGTTAAAATATACTTCATTCCAATGTTGTTCCGAGAATACTAATGTTTGAATTTATACCCACATTTAGTGGTGATAAATGATAATTCAAAATGGAAAAGAGGCCCTTGAAATGATTATTATAGAACTCTAAAAGTTTAAATGATGACGTAATTATTTAAGACTTAGAAGTTGCATTAGATGGAAGACCAAAGATCATTTCTATTTTGTTAAATAAAATTTTGTATTAAAAATAGGGATTCTCATTTTTTTTATGACTTGTTAGTATATCAAAGTAGAAGAACTGTAATAATGATTTATAGATGCAAACTATCTTCAATTTCATATACAATTTTATTGATTACTTATCATCATATACATTATTAATTTAGTTTTGAAATAGAATGTGACTAAGATGTTTATAATCAATATTGTGAAATTAATTAATTTTTAATATAAATAATATTATATTTCTTAATTTGAAAGTTTTTATATAATTAAAAAATAATTATATACACATAAAATGAATTTGATAACTTGCTAACTTAATATTTGTAAATAAAGAGGAGCAAAATTAACAATTCAATTTGTTCCAAATAACCCAACCCTACAATCAAGAGACAAATGTATGCTATGAAACCAAAGCGTAATATACAAGAGAGGCAAAAAACAATCCTACTTATTTTGAAATAACAACTTTGGCTCCTAGGCCTAGGTTGGCAGCTATTAAAATCTGACAACCTGTTCCACAAAACCAAATCTCTTGAAAGTTTAAAAGTTCCAAGTGAATGAATGGTTATTTCATAACAAAGACATTAATCATGGCCTGATTCCAGCCATTAATATCTAACAACCCGATTCACAAAACTAAATCTCTTAAAAGTTCCAAATTGAATGAATAGTTATTTCATACCAAATACATTAATGATGCCCTAATACCAACTAACTTATGCATTAAGTAAGGGTTCAGAACCCAATATTTTGCATGCTTGAAAACAGGTAGGGACAGGTGTGTTTTCTAAGTTTTCATGGTCTGTGCAGGCATCTGCCCTTGTTGCCATATGAGCGAGCTATATCCATCAATCATCTCTCTCATGGGCCACCAAAACCATTACCTGAAAACTCCAAATATAAATGATATGTCATCATCAGATCTACACCTTCAATCATCTCTCTCATGGGCCACCAAAACCATTACCTGAAAACTCCAAATATAAGCCTTCAAGTCTAAGGAATATAAGAACAGGCCAGCAACTATTTAACCAGACAGGAAGGCCTCGGGTAATTGGTGTTTCTTTCAACAATGGAGGGCAAGGAAGACATTAATGGAGCCATGAAGCTTTGCTGTTACACAAGATCTGTGGGCGTGCTGTTGATGATTTTTTTGATGCAGGGGAGTCACGCGGCATTAATGGAGGAGTCTTCCTCTGTGGTGCATGGGCTCTCTCATGAACCTCCATTAAAGCTATCACCCAGTGCTGTAGATTTCTTCAGTCCTGATATAGTGAAATCCTCTCCTCCTCTCCATTCTGCTTATCAGCAGCACCAGCCTTACATGCAACAACAATATGATAAATCTTCTTCCTTTTCTTTTTCTTCCAAGAAAAATGTAGATTATATGAGCAGAGGTGCCTTGGCAGGCATTGTGTTGGGTATTGTTGTATTTGGCGTTGTCTATGCAGGAAGGAGATCGTATTTGTATGCAACTCGCAGATTTAATAGGAAGAGCTCCCCCAACGCCATTCTCCCCGGTCCTCGATGATGATTGGGATTCGGCTGTATCTTATTTTGATTATATTACTTACAGTTATTGGTGATTCTAGAACTTGTTATTGCTCAATTTCTCCTAATAGCAAATCACATTGTACAGGGAATGCTTCAGATATGACCGTAGGAAGAACGAAACTTAACCCTTTATCATATAGAATTTTGGGTCTGTTTTGTTTATCCATTGTTAAGGTGTACTCAGATTTAATCAGCTTGCCTTCAAAATGAGTTTTGATTGCTTCATAACATCTATATTTTGAAGACAGATCATTCCATAATGCGCTTTGGATTAAAAAGATTCATATTTTATTCATCTCACATGATTAGTTTAATGTAACATGCATAAGTATAACAAAATTCTTCATACAAGGAAGTTGAATTGCATTCCAGTATTTTGAAATAGTGAGAAAGCTTAGATATATCAAAACATAACACATTTTGTTTCTGGACAAGAGATCTTATACAGTAATTGAAAAAGCTTAGATTGATCAAAACATAATACATTTTGTTTGGACAATAGATCTTATACAGTAATTTGACGATTACAGTTTATGAAGGTATACATTATCTGTTTCGAATCTTTTATCCTGTAACCTCCTCTTCTGACTTCTTGCTCCTCCTTACTAAAAAAGGAAAAATTATAGTCCTGATTCTCCGATTAAAATTTGTATACATACTCAGCTCTTTCAAATCTTTTATCCTGTAACCTCATCCTCTTTCTCCCCTTTACTAAAAAGAAAAAAATATTACAGTCCTCCTCCCCCTTAGTAAAAAGAAAACAGAAAATTACAGTCCTAATGCCAGCATGGAGACAATGTAAATACACATTAAAATGAAAATCTACCGAAACAAAAAAACCACAACATTTAAGCTGGGCAAGGCATTAACCCCATGTGACCAGCGGCCTCCGAATCTAACACACAGTTCCCACTTCTCCCGTTTTGACCCCCGTCGGGATTCCTGAAAAAAGAAGATCCAGAAAATAATAAATAAGGCTATCAGACCTGAGAGCTTATGGAATTGACCCGCTTAATGTTGGCCTTTCGCGTCACATAAATGTAACTCCCTCCCACTGCAAAAACGACCAGAAACAGAAGGGAGAAGATAATTCCGGAAACGGCTCTTTCACTGACACCTTCAGACGAATGCTCTAAATACTCCCCTGCCTTTGACGGCTCCGCTGCCGGTTCTTCCGCATAGCTTTGGTGAGGAAAAGGGCGCTTTATACCTGTTCCTGCAGAAGGGCCGAAGAATTCCATGGCTCTCGGAGACATTTCCGTTCGGCTTACTTCTGGAATCTCATGCACTGAAAAATACAGAGGTCGTGCGTTCGACCCTTGTACTGCAAATATGTGTAGCAGAATCAACAGGACTGGTAGAGTGAAGATGCCAGGTGATCTGCAATTAGCCATGCTTACAACGAGTTCCTAATGGCACTGTATATGACAAAGTATAAATTATGCAGACACAGGAATCAGTCGCGTATTTGTTTGGTTTTTCCCACGGGTTTTACAAGGGTGTAAGAATATGTTGGGAATGTCAGGAAAGTTCTTTTCGAGTCCAACAACAAAATCAAAGAAGGATCGGTAGTTGTGAAGACAAATATTTATTAATGGAAGACATGGGCAGTTGGCCAAGTGAATCATAGCTGGAGCCTAGTGGTGGGCAGTTGGCCAAGTGAATCATCCCTAGAGTCTGGTGGTGTGTAAGGGAGCAGATTAACATGTGAACCAAAGCTTGGTGGTATTGGGTTATTGATATGTTTCCTTATTTCTTATTCCTTAGTTTGAAGAATTAAGAATTAGACAAACTCTTAATTAATTAGAAGTAATTTAAAATCATGTTCCAAAATCAAGATGTTACTTTAGTCTAAATAATACATAACATAATAGAGGTGGTAATGGCCAGGGGTTAATAAGTGATGCTATAATTAGGTAGATATTGACTTTATATCAAGGTCTTTCGATGAGTTTAAGAAATGGGCATCCAGAACATCACAATAATAGGGGATTTAATGATAGCGATTCACATATGCACCTCACCACATCTCCTAAAGATACCCACTTGTTTAGGCTTTGTACATAGAACACAAGTAAAATCCATAATCTTCAATAAAATCTCTTCCTTTCATGTCTTAAGGTATCAAAATGTTGAAGTAGAGTCCTTACAAACAAAGCCATGGGAATGGGCACAACTTTGGAAAAGTGGGGGTGCTACAACTACAATCCATCTCCCATGAAGAGTGACAAAGTAACCATTGATATGACAATGGCCCACAATTACAAATGGTGGAACATGGGTGAGGTCACCCCCTCAAATGGCACCGAGCTATTAACACACATCACCTCTAACCCATTCCTAATATACCTATGCATCATGCCTCTTTAGACCATCATAGTTAAGCATCTAATGATGGCATGTTATGTGGGAGAATTAGGCATATGGCTGGCAAGAATTCAAGCTGGGTTATATTTAAATGGAGGTGCTCTAGAATTTGAAGAGGAAACCACAATTCACCATCTGTATCAAGACACCAATGTGCATAATACTCAAGTTAACAAAGGACAAGTTGGGCACAATGTGATGAAACACCGTCATCCCAATTGTTCCACACACTATGAAGTATTGGAGCTAAGAAGAGGGGTCAAAAGATGCGACTGACACTTTGAAGAGCTTTAAGAGTTTCATGGCTTATTGGTGTGTACATTGGACGAGTGGAGGCAGCACTGGTAGTGTAGGCATGAGGAGGAGTGACAATGTTGGAATCAACAACTTAAAGAAATCAAATTAAAAATGGAAGTTGTAAAGATCAAGCAATGGAGTGAAATCTTAGGAAGCAATCGTGGCTTATAGATGGATGAGGTGGAAGATAAATGCATGGAGTTGTTGGAAAGAATCGAGTAGTTGAAGCAAGGTAAGAAGACGACAAAAAAGTGGCAAACTTCTACACACTTGATTAGAGTATGTGGTATTAAGTTGCATAATGAAATGGAAGAAGCAACAATCCAACAAACAATTGGGAATTAGAGCAAGGAATCTTCAATGCCGAAGGCAAGAGGAATAACTGTGGCTAGTCAAGGCAAGGCTCCAATTTAATTTCAATCCTTAAATGATATGTGATTTTTTATTTTTAATAAGACAATATGTAAAGCAATACACTTGTGGTTTTGGAACTCATATAAATAGCTATAGGATCATATTTTTTTACGTGAGAAAGAAGAAATACATTTTGTGATAAATCAAGCACGAGTGACATATACATACCCTTCATTTTGTATTATCATGTTGGACAACTATCTATTTTAATGCAAATACACTAGTTATTATAAAAAAACATAAAACATACTACATACAATAAAGCCACCATCCCTTACTACTATGATCGGAATTAAATACTTTTAGTAACATTTAACCTTAATCTCTATGTATGAAACTATATACTACCTCCCATTATAATTTAATCTTTTAATTAAAATATTATTAACATATTTAAATAATTAATAAAAAATACATTAATACATTTATTAAATTTTAGTGGAATTTTTAAAAATTAGTTTCCTAAATTTTAGCGAATGTAACGATGCAACTTGTTTGTGGGACAAGGGATCCGCCTCTACGTAGTGATTTAACTGCTAAAGCATACAAAGGTGTACATACCCTACCCCCCTCCGGATTTGAACATGTGACTTCCTATGAGGAAACACATGCTCTTAAACGTTAGGCCCATTCAAGCTGTACGGTTCTCTAGAGAACATTATCTTGTTTCATTAACTATGTTCTCTAGGGTATTTGAACATGGATATCTTTCTTAAAATTCAAAGTATTTTTTTAACTTAAATTGCAACTTAATTTTAGTAATTAATAATATATAATAATTTTATTAAAAAGTTATTAATTAATATAATTTATTTATCTTTAAAATGTTTATATATATATATATATATATATATTGCCAAGAATGGTTGTCTGGGCTTTGTTCCCATATTTACCATCTCTTCGTCTCATACAAATCCAACACGTGTATTGTTGCTGAAGTTTCAATGGTCACCAAGTCTTTTCTCCTCACCAATAGTTGTTTTGACATGTTGCTGAAATTTTTGTGGTATGCAAGTCTTTTCTCCCTTTGACACTGTTGTTTCCTAAAAAGGCCCATGGCCCAAAATCTAGTTTTTCACGTGGGGTTAACATTGGGCCAAATTTTGCAAATCAACACAATAACATATTTGAACGCAAGGAATGGGTTAAGTAGGTTTATGGGGCTCATCAATCATCAAGAAGATGACAAAATCAAATTCCAAGTTATAGAAGTATGAAAGTGGGGTGCTCCGATAAAAGATATGTGGAATTTGAGTAATTTTTCATTTTTATGGGATTTTGACATTAGTGGTAAGAAACATGTCCACTTGTAATCAATATGTGATCCTATTCGACCTATCATTGCCATGTCACCCCCTACCACTTTGAAAATGCCACTTATCGAAGATGAGCGATTTCTGGGCGATGGGAAGGTTGTTTCCAAAACCTCCCCTTCAACCCGTAGGGAATGTGGGACAACCATGTGGAAAAGTGGTTTTGGATTGTGGGTTGACCAAGAAAAATCAAAGATCGAGTAGATTGATGATCCGCAATGAATTTGGGCTACCGATCTCCGACCATGGCCTCCACCGATAGATCCGCGATAACACAACTCACCACATTCGCTACGGATCAACATGCGTATCAGCCCACCATCTATTTGCCTCCAACCCAATTGAAAATTAGCTTGTTACAATAGTGGGTTTCCAATGAATTAGAGTTTCTAATGGGATATCAAGAAATCCACTACAACCATACAAGATAAAATTGCAACAATTCCAAATTAGCTCCAAATTCATGCATGCATTTGGTAAGGTGCTCAAATGCGTATTTTTTAACTGAATGATAAAGGCAAAGCCAAGCATTCCTATTGGAGTAGGAGAAAATAGATTCTAACCTAATTTTTAGGTATCACATTTCTTTCCTAGCAAGCTATAACAAAGATATTTGTGTAGATTATATATATATATATATTCAAAAATTACTCATTTATCACTAAATTATTTTACGTGCACACAAGGCGCTTGTTAACTTTTTCTGAAATTTACAAGAAGAAACCTATCATTAAATGCAATTTTGGCATATTAAACAATATTATTATTTAAAAAAATATAGGTGGAAAGACAACATAATTCCCTACAATTTGTTCTTTTGTTGCATGTGGGAATTCATAAGGTAAATAAAAGTTTTGAGGGCTTCCAGTTAATAAACGTGTAAAAATTGAATTTTCACCGTTACTTTTAGCCAAAAAGTGTTGCCCATCTTCATGGATTCACCCTACTCTTCCTTGCCAGGGGAAACCTAGCAGCTCTTTAATACTATAAGTTATCCATTTCTGTAAAAGAAAATATTATGTATAAAATGAATACCCAACTAAGATATATTAAAAGTATTTTCAAGTAAAAAACTATAGAATGAGATAACTTGAAAGTATTTTCAAATAAAAATCTCATCCATTACAGAGTATCTTGTTGATTCATCTTTCGATTGCCGCCCTGATTAGCAATGCTCACACCCCATTTGGTAAGAATTCTTCGCTCAGGGTATCCCATATCCCATTCCTTGTCGTTCCATTGGGAGACTCTGATGGATTCCTGGATATGAGTCTCAATCATTAGCCACATCTGCCTAGGATGGGAGTTCGACTCCTGGAATACCCTACGATTCAATTCTTTCAAAATTTCCCACATAAAGAAGCCTGGAAAAAACAACCATATGGAATTCACTATGGGATTCTGAAAAGCCATAAGTTCCCAGTCTCTGATAGTCTGGTTAGGTCGCCCCCTTATTCGATTGGATCTTCTTAAGATTTCCGCTCCTTTGTCCCAGAAGTCAGAAACAAAGGGGCAAGAGTCAAGTAAATGATCCATAGTTTCCTCGTCGCCACAACACATAGTACATTGCGACAGACCCACCACCCATCGTTTTTTAAGGTTCTTTCCAGTCAAGATCCTTTGATAGATGACTAACCATATGAAAGTAGAAACCTTCGGCCATGGGTTCATCTTCCACACCCTTTTCCAGATTTCATCCCGTCGTTCATCCCGATTGTTAGTCGAGAGGTCATAGGATTCTTTAGTATTAAAGGTCCCTTTTGACGAGTAACCCCATCTCAATTTGTTTGGGCCATCGTGGATTCTTATACATCTTCCCTTAATGTTTTCAAAAATCCTGGGCCACTCCTCTTCAGAGACCCTCTAAAGCCACCACTGAGGTGGATGCCATTCTCAGTACTCCCCTTCCTCAATTACCGGTTTCCAAAATTGGTTAACCTTTGTCCGACCAAGCGCCCTACAACTAGCCTGGTAGGTAACCAAGTTGTCCCGAGCAGCCAATTTAGGCATTTGCTTCCAAGAGTATTCCCGGAAATTCGTCGAATCCCCATCACAGACTTACCAAAAACAGTGGTCTTGGATTATACTTCTATTGTGGAAGGTCGTCTGCCAAATGTGTGATCCTTGTTTCTCCTCATTAAATCTGACCAGGTCTGTTTTCATGCGATTTTGGGCATGCTTTATATGCCACAGCTTTTCCCATGGTTTCGAGGAGTGCGTGACCCAACCCCACTAGAGTTTGCCCCCTGGGACTTCGTTATTCTTTTCCGGATCTCTAATCCCCGGGCCTCCTTGAGATTTAGGTTGGCATATCTTGTCCCAACTGACCAACACCCACTTTTTCTTATTAGTATTTCCTCCCCACATAAATTTTCCTTGGATACTCCTTATTTCTTTGAGGACAGATTTTGGCGCCACCATCACAAAGAAAAGGTAGATGGGCATTGCTTGCAAAACCGATTTGATCAGAGTTACTCTACTGACCAGATTGAGAGTCTGTAGATTCCAACTCGACACTCTTTTTTTCATGCGTTCCAATAAATCCACCCATGACACTTTCCTGATGACCCCCTCAGCAAGAGGAACACCAAGCTATTTGGAAGGAAGGGAGGCCCCCTAGAAGCCCAGAATGCGAGTTATATTTATCTGGGCAATCCTCAAGGTATTAAAGAAAAACACCTGTGAATTTTCTATGTTTACCTCAAGGCCCGAGGCCCTGGCGAAGGAGGTCAAACACTTCTTAAAAGTCCTGGCTTCTTGGACAGCCGAGTGGCCCATCAACATTGTGTCATCGAAAAATTGTTGATGAGTTTGAGTATCAGATCCCGGATGAAGCCTTAACCCTTTAATTTCTTCTCTCTTGGTCATTGCCTTGATCTTCTTGTTAAGGCCCTCCGCCATTAAAATGAACATGAAGGGAGATAAAGGATGCCCTTTCCGGATACCCTTGGATGGGATAAACATTTTGGTGGGATATCCATTCAACATAATGAAAAAGAACGTGGTCGAGGTCATATTCATAATCCATTCAATACATTCTGGACTAAACCCAAAAGCTTTTAGCATTTCTTTCATGAAATTCTAGTTCAACTTGTCATATTCTTTAGAGATGTCCAACTTGAGAAGCATACCCAGTTTTTTAGTGATCTTTAAGGAATGTATCACCTCATGGACTAGTATCACCCCATCCAGGATCTGTCTCCATTCCATAAAACTGGATTTCTCCGGAGCAACCATATACGGGAGGATGGGTTTTAATATGTTGGCCATAACCTTTGTAATGATTTTATAAATAACATTGCACAAAGCTATGGGTCTAAATTTACCTGGAGAGTCAGCACCTTTAGTCTTGGGAATGAGGGTCAAGAAAGTTGCATTGATCGCCTTCAACACCCCTTGGCCTTCCTTGAGTCCTCCACGATCCTCCAAAATTCCTCCTTGATAAGATCCCATAAGTGGTGGAAGAATTTTGTAGTGAAACCATCAAGGCCTGGGGCTTTCACATCAGCCATCTGATCGACCGCCTCTTCGACCTTTGTCATCTCCACTGGTTTGTTCAAGAGCTCATTCTGACTAGGGTAGACCAAAGAGGGGATATGCTGTGTTATATTTGCAATATCCACTTACCGATCTACCCTATCTTCTTTCATTATGGTTCGAAAATAATTAACCAGTTCCTCTTCCATGTCCTCCCTATTTTCTACTTAAGGATCGGCCTCAATCTTCAATTTGTGAATTGTATTTCTTTGCTTAGTTTGGATGACAGAATGGTTGAAAAACTTGGTATTGCGTTCACCTTCCTAAAGCCATTGATTTTTGGACTTTTGTTGCCAGTAGATCTCCTCCTGATGCTCATGGGCACAAAGTCTATCAAGGGTAGATAACTCTTTTTGTTTTATCTCCTCATCATAACCATTGTCCATTCCTATTCGTTGGATTTCCTCGAACTGTTCTGTCAGCCGCTTTTTATCCTCAAAGATGTTTCCAAACTCCTCTCTATTCCAAGTATGGATCTTAGACTTCAGAGTTTTCAGTTTTTGTTGAAATTGGTACATCCTGGTTCCCTTAGGGGGGACCAAGTCCTTCCACCATTGATTAACTAAATATTTGAAATCCTTGTGTTCCATCCAAAATTGCTCAAAACAGAAAGGCTTCCTGGTTGGGGGTCCCCACCAGTCCCATTTCAGGTGAACATGACAGTGATCTGAACCAATCGAGGGTAAGACTAAGGATGTCAAATCGACACCCCCATGGACAATCCCTTCCGAAGTCAGAAATCTGTCTAAACGAGAGGCCACATGGTGATCACCTCCCCTTTTGTTGTTGCAATTAAACCATCCATTCCTTGTTTCCACATCAACCGGATTATTTTCCTCGATAAAGTATTTAAAATCTTTATTAACATCTCCCAGAATTCACCTACCTCCCTTCTTTTCTCATAGAGAGGTGATCATGTTAAAGTCCCCTCCCAGGATCCAATGCTTATCCCCCAACCATCTCCCTGCCCAAGATAGAGCTTCCAGAAAGGCGTTCTTTTGAGGATAGACACTTGATCCATAAACATTTGTAAGAAATCCTTTGACCTGAGTATTGCAGATCTGGAAATCAACTGAAAGTAGGCCTTTTGTGGCCTAAAATTTTGTGAGAGTCACTTCTTTTGGGCACCATAAAATTGCCAGACCTCCTGGCGTTCCTTGAGCATCAATAGCCATTGTTTCACAACCGTTCCAAACTATCCTTCCTATCTCCTTCATTGCTTCTGTTCCACATTTTGTTTCCTGTAGAAAAACTATCATTGGTTTCTCCATTCTCAACTTATTCTTAGGAATCTTAACTTTGTGAGGGTTTCTCACACTGCAAATGTTCTAGGTTATCACCTTCATTGGGAAGCTTAATTAACTTCAGAGAAGGCCTCCCTAATCGTCGGGTATTGGCCTGATTCTACTAGCTTTGTTCCAACCTCTGCAATTCTTTGTTTGTTCGTCTTTCTTCCTCTCCTTTCCCCTTCTTCCGCCTGCTTCCTTTTGCTGCCCTTCTGTGGTTACTTGGAAACTCCAAGTTGGGGAGTGGACATTGTCTTCAGAATGGCCTCTTTCAGAAGCTCGAGTTGCCTTCTTGAGACATAACCCTTCCCTTTTTTGTTTCACTCCTTCTCAATTTCGTCTAGATCTATCTCTCCCAGATCCATATCCTCCTCTTCATCCAGTTGGTCATCCTCCATGGCCTCAACTTTTTCCTCTTGAGTCTCCGGTAGCATCTGGGGGGCTTCTAGGAGTAATTTCTCATTCAGAGGGGCCCCTTTTGGGTTGTCCTTGGTGCATTATTTTGGATCTTCTTCCATTGCCTCTAGGGTTTCAAATTTATTTGCAGTAGCAGTCCTTGTTTCAGTAGTCGACCGATTTTGCGTCTGATTAGCATTCTGCCTTCCATGTCACCGCCTATGGCTAACCTGGGTGAAACCCTCAGAATCACTCCCTTTCTCTTGAGTCTCTTTGGGTGGTGGAGTCGGGGTAGTCTGCAGGAAGTTCCTTCTAAAGTGGTTGTGTTCATGGCACTGTCTGCATCTAAAAGGGACATTCTCATAATCCACAGGTTGGATCCAATCCTCATCATCCCAGGTAAAATTGATGGCCTATGGAAGCTCACGGGACATGTTCATATAGATACAAATCTGAGCAAAGGACGTATATATGCGTTTTTTGGTTTGCTCCGATACTTTCACAAATTTGCCCAAGGAATTACCTATATCACACAATATTTCTGGCTCCCAATACTCACATGGAAATGAATAAATCCGGATCGATACTCATGCCATACTCATATCCTCCTTGTCCAAGTTGAATCTCTCCTTCCAGGGTCTTAGGTAGAGCCCTACTGAGAAGAAGAAATATGCCCCCTTTCCATGATCCGATCCCTATCTTCTTGATTGAAGAAGATGATCATGAAAAAACCCTTTGAACCCAGCTGTAGGTCATAATGACCCTTAGGGTTCCATGTCGCTTTAATCAATCGAAGAAGGTATTTCTCCTTCGGCCAAATCCCAATAAAATTTCCGATTAGAGCTTTTTCCTTCCATAACTCTACTTCTTCTTGCAGTTTATTAGATCATATCTGTAAATAAGGGATCTCTGCAGATCGAGGAATACAACCCCCAAGCCTGCACCCTATCCCACGCCGATCTGGGTCTCTGATCCCCTCACTTCCATCCTCCCCTCTCTCCTCTGAGTTGTTCTTTTCCGCCCCACTGTTCTACCCGTCCTGGTGCTGCCGAACGGAGGGGGTAGACCCCCCTCCCTATGAACTCATCGTGCTTGTCATAAAAAAACCCTTGTTAGACACCGAGCTCTGATCATGCTATCTCCAAAAGATTGTTTTCAACTAAATAATTTTGATGTTAAAATATACTTCAATCTAACATTGTTTTGATAATACTATACTTGAAATTTGTAACCAACTTTAATAGTGATGAACATTAATTCAAAATGGAAAAATATATTATTGAAATGATAATTATTAAATTTTAAAAATTCAAAGGATAACTTAATTATCCAAGTTTTAGAAAACACATTGAAAGATGAAATGTCTCATAAATATAAATGTTATAGAGGTTAAAGAATCTTGAGACACAGATGAAAATTCAAAGACCATTTTTATTTTGTTAGACAAAGCTTTGAATGAAAAATTAAAATTTATATTTTTTTAAAGTAAATTATTTTATGATAAAGATTTGAACATTGAAAACATATTAAAATTAAAAAAATTTGTAATGAAAGCTATTTTCACTTAGTTTATTTGATTCACTACAAGTTTATCAAACTATTTATGTTTTTTTGATTCAATAATAATAATAATAATAATATATACTCTATTCTCTCCGAATTTGAACATATGTCCTATTAAGAAGAATGACATACTCTTAATCGTTATGCCCACTCAAATTGTCTATCACTATTTATTTATACATATACTTATCAAACTTTTTATTTGTAGATATACTTATTGACTTTGAAATAAGAATGTGAGTAAGGTGTATATAACCAATATTCCAAAACTAATCAATTTTGATATTATATAAATGGATAGTTATTAGTTGTTTATAATTTTATTTTTAGTTTGTATAACATTGTATTTTTTAATTTTTTAATTTAAAAATAATAAAAATTATAAACATATAAAATGAATTTGAGATGAGAAAAAAAAAACATTTTAAATTTTAAATTTAATTTAATTATAAAATTTATAAAGAAATTAACAATGGACTTTGTTTTATATTGAAGGGTTAAGAACTTGGTTCAAGAATGTTAGTCTCACTCTTTTCACCTGTGTATGTATGGCGAGAGGTCAGTTTCGCATGGAGTGGGATATGGGTAGCTAAAATGCCTTGTTTTCCCACTCTGGGCTTTGTGCAAAACCTCCCATCCCAACCCGGTTACTATTGTCCTCATCCCCCGCGACCCTAATGACTCTCCGGACTCCGATCTCTGCAATCTTCAGCGTGTCTGAAAACCCCATCACGGTCCCCCTCCAGTGTCCTGTTGCCACTATGATTCGATGTGCATGGCATGAATTTACTCCACTGGGTCATGGTTGGTGCATGGGAAATTTCGAATGCCCTCCTCCATCCCTCCTCCCTCCAAATCCTCCACTCTCCCCTGCACCACCAAGAGCGCACAGGAAACCCGCAGACCCTCCCTTGCATCAGGACGCTACTACAGCGCATTTCTCGGACTCTCCTATGCACCTTGGACTCTCTTGGACGTTGCTGCTGCTTGGTATGTCTTCACCCCTTCTCCCACTCCCGTCGTTGCAAACTAAATGACTAGCATATCACTGATGTTATTCAAAATAAGATTTCTTATCCAAAAACGTTTCATTCATGAAACAAAAAACATTTTCCCAGAGGCGCGGCCTTTCAAATCTATTATGACCATGAGTGAAGTTGAGAGGAGAGAGTTATATAGTTATATTAAAGAGCTATTAGAGTTATAATAGTAATTGTTAGACACAACCAATTTAGGAAATCAATGTGTTGGTGATTAAAACCATTCCGTGCTGGGACGAATTAAGCAAAACCATATAATTTTCACAATATAAAAAAAAAGTTGATAAACAAATAAATAGGTTCATGCTCCCTTATCATAAAGTACCTTATTCGAATCTCTAACTTGATGGGCCTCTAAAAATAGGAGTGGGATATGGGCTAACTCATTGTTTCGTATGATCGAAAGAAGGCATCACTATTTTATATCAATGTTTTTGTCCAATTTATCATCCACCGGGGCTTCACCATTTTTCTCTGTTTCAGGAGACATGTGAGGAATGAAGCTAGGCTCAACCAACGATCTCTGTTGGGCTGGAAAATTAGAATTCATAGGCATAGTTTCCCCTGAATTGTATCCATATATTTGCTCGTTAGCTCCCATAAAGTTTCCACTTGTAAGCATTTGAACAACATGACCTAACTATAGCATAACATAGTAAAACATGGATGATCGAAAGAAGACATCACTTTTTTATACCATTGTTTTTGTCTAATTTATCATCTGTAGGGGCTTCAACATTTTTCTCTATTTCAGGAGACATGTGAGGAATGAAACCAGGCTCAACCAATGATCTCTACTGGGATGGAAAATTAGAATTCATAGGCATAGTTTCCCATGAATTGTTGATGTATATGTAACTTCGGAATGTATTTCACATATATGTATATTGTATTCCTATAGAGATGGTATTATTCCTCTATAAGGAAGTGTCGTCATTTATATTGTAAGTGTCGTAACTTATACTTGATGGGTTATTAGACCACCTTGTTTGGGGTCGGCCCTGTATAAGTCATGTGGGTCAAAGGGTTATTAGACCACCCTATTGGGGGTCGGCCATGTGGGTCAAAGGGTTATTAGACCACCCTATTGGGGGTCGGCCCACTCAGCATTATGTTATGTGGTTAAGTTAGAGCCGACATGAGTTAGGTAAAAAGGCAAGTCAAGTCAAGTATAAATAGAGTGCGGGAGGCACTCTATTTGCTCACTCACTTCTCACACATGCTCTCAAGGAGGAGAGGCGCACTTATGGAGGAGGAGGATTGCTGCTAGGTTATGGCTATCTCTATTGGTTGGTTGTATCATTGCTCTATCTATCTTTGAGGAAGTTATTGGGGTTTTTCACCTTTATGGTTTTCCCCAAGTAAATCTTTGTGTCTCTTGTGTGCTTGCATTATTGTCTCCATGATTGATATGCTGTAGATATGCTGTACATGTTGTTCTCTCAGTTAAGATCCTAGATCAGATTGAAGCAAATTCTGAAAATTTAACATGGTATCAGAGCTAGCCTGACAGAAGGCATGATATGGCATGTATGACACTTGTTGCACTTACGATGCTAGGGCTTGATATAGCAAAAACCAGTCATCGTAGCACTTTCGCTATAAATCCGTTTTGGCGAAGTTTTCGGATCTGAAATTGTTACAGGCCGAAGCTAAGATCTCCAGGTATCTTGTGTCCAAAGGACAACCTCTAATTCGTTGTACTTTGTGATTTATGATCTGTACAATATAGGGTTTCTGCGTCTTCCAGATCTGAGTCAAAATCAGGTGACCTTGGGAAAAAGGTCATAACTTGGGCTAGGAAGCTCCAAATGAAATTTCGTGAAAAGTGACAGGTAGTACACAGGACGAGCTATCTCAGAAAACTTTTTCAGAGGCCGAAGGTCAAACAGTGACACGTGGAACTCCGTACAAGTTCGCTCTCCTGTATTATCCCATAAACAGGTCACGTTACGACACTTGGCATATCTCTCTCTCAGAGAATCCAATTGAGGTCAGACCTGTCAGGATGGAAAGATAACAGGCCGAGCTATCTCAAAAAACTTTTTCAGAGGCCGAAGGTCAAACAGTGACGCGTGGCACGCCGTACAAGTTCGCTCTCCTGTATTTTCCCAAAACAGGTCACGTTGCGACATTTGGCATAACTCTCTCTCAGAGAATCCATTTGAGGTCAGACCTGTCAGGATGGAAAGATAACAGGTCAGGCTATCTCAGGAAACTTTTTCAGACCCTGGGGATCAAAATTTTTGGAGTTACACCAGAAACAATCAGGTACATATTTCTGTCAAAACAGAATTATTTTTTGGTACCTTCATTCATGGCTTCCGGAATTTAGGGCTTTGGAGAAAGTTGGAATTTTTGTAATCGGAGACCACGGCTGGATGCTACTCATCAAAATAGAAATTTAGAGACCAAGATCAGAATTTTTGGTTGGGCAGAAGGCCGGGCTTGATTAGACCCTAGTTCGGGACTTTGATCAGAAAAGTGGAAAATTAGGGCTTCTGTAAAAATGGGAATTTTTGAAATCTGTGAACACGGCTGGAAGCTCCTCAGAAAAATAGAAGCTTAGAGATTTGGATCAAACATTTTGATGGGGCAAAAGAGTGGGCTTCATCAAACCCCAGTTCAGGGTCACGACCAGTGAATCCAGAAGTTTCAAAGACAAAATTGAGGAGAGAAACTTTGCAGTTTTCAAATTCTGAATATACCAGTTTGATCAGTTCATCAAGGCGCATATTCCTATCCTTTCGGAAGTTTGAAATTCAAAGTTTGAATTTTTGGAGTCTCTCTGACAAACCCATATCCAGCTCCAGGTCCAGTTCTTGCAAATCAATTGGATTGGGTTGATCCTAGAAGAAGATGGATTGGTCACTTGCATAAGTGAAGAAGTTCCTGTTTCAGAGGGAGATGAGGCTAAGGCCTTACATAAGAAGATTACAAGCGATCTCGACAGGTATGACTCATCGAGGTATGTTTCGATATTTGTCCATGATTAAGTTTATGGTATGTTTGTCTTCATGTTATTACGGTTAGTACAATTTTGATTTTATATTTGTTGTATCACCTTAACAAAATTATGAATGCATGATAGAAGATATTCATTGGTTAGGGTGTTGACACTTATGTTTGTACTAACACATTGTGATGTTGTATGAGTTTTATGTTGTCTACTAACATGAAAGGTACACCAAGAAGACAAATCATGTTCTGGTTCAAGAACATATGATCATGATGACATGAGGACAAAGATTCATCCATTGCCATGGATCTCATAAGAGATCCATTCTCGAGGTATGTATAACTTGGTTAAACTATGAGACATGCAGGTTACTAGCACAAGTCATCGAAGAGAACCAAAAGACATTATACGGGTATGTTAGACATAACTAGCTAACATGATAATCCAGGTATGTTTTTCCTATATCAAGCTAGATTCCTACCTTGGGTTAGGATCTTATACTATCGCGTTGTTGATAATGATTATTCATGAAGTCATAGGTTTGAATAATCATGATTGTATGCATATTATGTTTCTTACCATAATTGATGATATGACTAACCAGAAGAATCATGATGGTATAGGTTTGAATAATCACAGGTTTTATGCATTTTATATCTCTTATCTTGATTGATGATTCAACTAACCTGAAGAGTCATAGGCTTGAGTAATTACAGGTTTAGACATGTTATGTTTCTTATGATTTGACTAAACATAAGAATCCTTGAATGCTAATGCTTATTATTTCTGTTTGAAATGATCATGACTATACATGCTTGAGATTATTGTGTTTTAATAGTATACTAATGAATGTATGATTTTATATGAGATCACAAGGATAACACATTCATGATACTAATAAGCATGCATAGGGACCAAGGATGAATATGAGTTCAAGAACAGGTAATTCAGGAAGCAAAGATCAAGAGGGAGTACACTCTAGTGGTTTATGCAAGGATGCAGATATTCAGAGGGAGTTGTCCATCTCTCTACATTCCACAATAGAAAGGTGTAGAAGAAGCTACTTCAGATTAGGACTCCAGCAGCTCCTGCAAGGAAGCGAAGACTCAGAGGGAGTCCACCCAATGAACAAACAAAGATAAGTATTTGAATTATCATTTTTAAAATAAAATTGTTCAATAATGTATATACTGATGTTCCTAGAATTAGGTTGTGTATTATGCATATTAGAATAATTGCATTGATGAACAGTATACTCCTAATATGCATGGGTAAGTGGCCTATGGCACTGTACAACATTCCATTGCTACTTATCTAGAATGAAACCTCTTTGCTGACATGTTGGGAGTTGTGCACACTCTTAACAATGTTCTGGTAGAGATTGGAAGGCATCTAGAAAGTTACGGAATATGGATAAATGTTGTATTGAAGCATTGGCTAAGATAATTGCATGACTGTATGGCATATTTCTTTATGTGTAAGAATTTGTTCTAAAAACTATGAGTTGTTTTCTAATCATGCAATTTAACTTGTTGTGTAGGAAAGATCGTATGCCATCTCCTACAAAAGAAGAACTACAACATTTTGTTCCAGCAACAAAGATATCTATTGAAGATATTGAAGATATTGAAGTTCCCAGGATCTGGGATGAAGAAATGAAATGCCTTGATCCGTCGATCATGAAGAATGATGTTTGGGATGTAATCCCAAGACATGAAGGGAAGTTTGCTATGACTTCCAAATGGAACTATCAGATCAAGCATGTTGCAGATGACAGCATTAAGAAATATAAAAGTGATGAAATAGAAGATGCACCAGATGGATTTCAAGACAGCATGGTGTAGTCATATATGTGTGCAGAACTTGGTATGGTAGGATAGACAGCTTTCTATCCAGTTTGGGTGTTACCAAGAGTAAAGCAGATTCCAACCTTTTCTACAAGGTTGAAGAAGGCAATCCAGTGATACTACTTTTATATATTACAGGTAAAGATAGATTGATTGCCGACACGCAGCGGAAGCTTTCTTCCAAGTTCGAGATGAAGAACTTGGGGATGATGCACTATTTGTTTTTGGCATGGAGGTGTGGCAGAGTGCATATGGAATCTTCCTTGGACAAGGGAAGTATGTAGTAGAGATCCTGAAGAGGTTCGGGATGATGGACTGCAAGGATATGGCCACACCTATGGCATCGAATCTGAAGCTTCTATATGATGCTTCATCTGAGCCGGTTGATGTCTCTTTGTATCGTCAAGATGATTGGGTCCTTGATGTACCTGACGAACACGAGACCAGACATTTGCTTTGCTGTGAACACATTGAGCCAGTTCCTGACGGATCCGAGGAGTATTCACCTGGTTGCTGTAAAGCATGTTCTGAGGTACCTGAAGGGTATAGTGGATTATGGGCTCAGGTATGAGGAGAATCAAAAGTTTAACCTACAGGGTTATGTTGATTCAGATTGGGCTAGCAGTGCTGCAGATAGGAAGAGCACATCTGGGTGCTGCTTCAGTATGGGATCAGGTGTGATCTCTTGGTTTAGCAGGAAGCAGTCCTGCGTAGCACTGAGTACAGCTGAGGCAGAGTATGTTGCAGCCTGTTCAGCTAGTTGTGAGGCAGTATGGCTACGGAAGCTACTGTCTGAGTTATTTGATCTCCCGTTGGAGGCTACTGGTATCTTCTGTGATAACCAGAGTTGTGTGAAGCTGTCCGAGAACCCAGTGTTTCATGACAGGTCGAAATACATAGAGATCAAATATCACTATATCAGGGATATGGTGCAGAGAGAAGCTGTGAAGCTCCTGTATGTTGCGACGGACGAGCAGATTGCAGATGTGCTGACGAAGCCACTAGCCAGGGTGAAGTTCGAGTACTTCAGAGAGAGGCTTGGCGTTATTCAGATCGAGGACACTTCGAGGAAGAAGTGACGGACACATTTGCTGAAGCCATTCCAAGCATGTTGGAAGGAGGATCCTTCACATGGCTGTGGATGTAAGCGCTGGATGATGAGCATCAGGATGATGTTCTAGTTTCTGCTTGATATGATCAGTTGGATCATTTTATGTATGTATGTACGCATCATGTTGGATGCTGGATATGATCAGTTGGATCATTTTATGTATGTATGTACGCATCATGTTGGATGCAGGATATGATCAGTTGGATCATTTTATGTATGTATGTACGCATCATGTTGGATGCAGGATATGATCAGTTGGATCATGTGTATGTATTGTTTATGCATCATGTTGGATGCTTGGACCATGTATCTGTATATGTATCAGGTGGATACATTGTATGATCAGGTGGATCATGTATGGTGATATGTATCATGTATTTGTATATGTATCAGGTGGATACATTGTATGATCAGGTGGATCATGTATGGTGATATGTATCATGTATTTGTATTTGTATCAGGTGGATACATTGATGATCAGGAGGATCATGTATGATGATATGTATCAGGTAGATACTTGGTATGCATCAGGTAGATGCATTGATGATCAGGAGGATCATGTATGATGATATGTATCAGGTAGATACTTGGTATGCATCAGGTAGATGCATTGAGGATCATGTATGATGATATGTATCATATATTTGTATCAGGTGGATACATTGATGATCAGGAGGATCATGTATGATACTTGGTATGCATCAGGAAGATGCATTGATGATCAGGTAGATCATGCAGCAGGATGTTGCAGTGATGATCAGGATGATCATAGATGACGAGCTTCAGGATGTTGCTCCAGATGACATGCAGCAGGATGTTGCATTGATGATCAGGACGATCATGGATGACGAGCTTCAGGATGTTGCTCCAGATGACTTGCAGCAGGACGTTGCAGTGATTATGATCAGGACGATCATGAGTACATCAGGATGATGTATGGTGAGTATCAGGTTGATACTCTGTGGCCGTGGATCAGGTTGTGCAGATGAGCATGTCTGGGAGATCCTATAGGTCGGAGTTGTGTACCCGTAACAGCCTGGGATGCTCTTTCGAGACATTGCTCTGGGAGGACATGTAATTTGTGCCCTGGGAGATCTCAGGTCGGAGTTGTGTACCCGTAACATCCTGAGATGCTCTTGCGAGGTTTTGTCCTATGGCATGTAATTTGGGCCCTGGGAGATTTCAGGTCGGAGTTGTGTACCCGTAACATCCTGAGATGCTCTTTCGAGGTTTTGCCATGACCACATGTAATTTGTGCCCTGGGAGATTTCAGGTCGGAGTTGTGTACCCGTAACATCCTGAGATGCTCTTGCGAGGTTTTGTGGTGGACCACATGTAATTTGTGCCCTGGGAGATTTCAGGTCGGAGTTGTGTACCCGTAACATCCTGAGATGCTCTTTCGAGGTTTTGTGGTAGGGTCACATGTAATAGCGCCCTGGGAGATCCTACAGGTCGGAGTTGTGTACCCGTAACATCCTGGGATGCTCTTTCGAGGTTTTGTGACGCACGTAATAAGTCCTGAGGATTCCACAGTATGGCCAGTGATGACGAAGACCTGCAGGTGGTGGGCCTACATCCAGTATGAAAAAGGACTGGCTCTGTAGAACTTCCTATGACGAGTAGATTCAGAGATTGATTGAGATAGCAGCAGCAGTGACGATGATGATGACTCGATGACGATTATCCAGTGACGATGATCCAGAGAAGATGACTTGTGCTAGAAGAACTGTGCTGAGAAATACCTTCCTAGTTAAGAGGGAGTGTTGATGTATATGTAACTTCGGAATGTATTTCACATATATGTATATTGTATTCCTATAGAGATGGTATTATTCCTCTATAAGGAAGTGTCGTCATTTATATTGTAAGTGTCGTAACTTATACTTGATGGGTTATTAGACCACCTTGTTTGGGGTCGGCCCTGTATAAGTCATGTGGGTCAAAGGGTTATTAGACCACCCTATTGGGGGTCGGCCATGTGGGTCAAAGGGTTATTAGACCACCCTATTGGGGGTCGGCCCACTCAGCATTATGTTATGTGGTTAAGTTAGAGCCGACATGAGTTAGGTAAAAAGGCAAGTCAAGTCAAGTATAAATAGAGTGCGGGAGGCACTCTATTTGCTCACTCACTTCTCACACATGCTCTCAAGGAGGAGAGGCGCACTTATGGAGGAGGAGGATTGCTGCTAGGTTATGGCTATCTCTATTGGTTGGTTGTATCATTGCTCTATCTATCTTTGAGGAAGTTATTGGGGTTTTTCACCTTTATGGTTTTCCCCAAGTAAATCTTTGTGTCTCTTGTGTGCTTGCATTATTGTCTCCATGATTGATATGCTGTAGATATGCTGTACATGTTGTTCTCTCAGTTAAGATCCTAGATCAGATTGAAGCAAATTCTGAAAATTTAACATGAATTGTATCCATATATTTGTTGCTTAGGATAATGGATAGATACATGTTGCCCTATTGTTTGTCCCCGGACAAAAATAACAATGGGTGTCAATTGCAGAACAAATTGGGGGCATAAGCCATAAGAGAAGTGATGAGGAAAGTAACCAGCAATATTTTCTATCACAACCACAAATTTGGTGCCTAATGAGACAAAAATTCCAAATATAGAATGAAACCTATCATGCATCTTACATGAATGAAATTTCGTAGTGGGATATGCAAACTTTAAAAATATCAAGTTTCATTCTATAACCAATCACATAGAATTGTAATATTAGTTTGTTAAGGGAACATACACAAAGGGGATGTAATATGGTGGTTGATGCATTGCCCACTCAATTGGAAAAATACAAGTTTGATATTTGCAAAAAATGTTTTAGGATGAATTCTAATAGGATACAAATTAGCATGGGAATCTTTTTGTTACACGTAAGATGAATGGGAGTGTTAAAATATTGCAACCCATCATATCGAAAAGAACATGGAGCATTTGGAAAAGTATGAATTAAACTTCTTTGTGAATTGCATTTTTTATGCTATATATATATGTTTGTGTGTGTGTGTAAGAAAGGAGATTCTTGAAATTTACTTTTTATTTTTCCCTTGCTTGTACAATTTATGTTTATGTACTCATGCATTCTCTGTATCAATTTTCAACTTCTTTTCTTGATCATCTAAATGATAAACTATTTGCTTGTTTTTCCATTTCCAATTGCATTTTTTAAAACTTTTTATAATGACTCATCCTTCTTCCTTCACTGCCATGCAATTCTTTTATCATTCATTTTTCAAAAATATAAAGCACAATATCTGACATGTGTGTAGTGTTCTTCCACTGAATACCAAAGAGGATGGTTCAAAAGAAAAAGTGGAGTTCTATTATGGATATAGAAGTACAATATCTATCCGAGAAAGAATTTTTTTTCTGGTGTTGATTTGAGGTGGAGTGAAGTGCTAAAAGAGGACAAAGCTATTGACCGTGTTGCAATAATTTTATATTCTAGAGTTCCATATTTCATCAAAGGGGGGGGGGAATCCAATTTATAAGATGCACCATGTATTTTCTTACGAACGTGAAATGGCGTGAAGGATGACACTGATAATAGAGATTCCACTTCCAATAAGTATTCAATGTGAGTAAGCCTAGTATTGTGATACATGTGTTGTATATTGCTTATTTTGTTTTATGAGTTTACTAAATCCTATGTTTGAAAAAAATGCAAATGTACATAGATATTGGTTTTCTTATGGACCAAGAGATAAGAGGACTGCACCAAAACCTTCCCAAAGAAGGCAACGCTATGTTCATAAGAGAGGATGCCAATGCCACTTCATTATTAAGGAAATAGTTGGTAGACTAGGGGATGCCATAATTACATACAACGTGGATACACATGAGGATAAAAATTGTTGGCCATGCCATGGAAAGCTTGATAGATCAACTAATCCAAGGGAAATGTATGCACCTCGTCTTTTAAGAGAAATGGTGTTGTCATTTGAGGCATTATATGACATGGGATTGTCCATTGACATGGTTTGTGAGCGACACATGTTGGAGGTTCGAGAAGGTAGATTCAACATGGATCCAAGAAGTGATTGAGGCAGCTTTTTGACACGAAGAGATGTCATGAACATTTTCAATAGACTAGCTAAATCAAAATTTTAACTCAATAAGAATGATTCAATAAGTGTTAACTTATGGTATCAACAAGAGCAAAAGTCATTCTTTTTCTACCAAAGGCCCGAGGGTGATGATGTACCGTTTATAATTGGTATTCAAATAGAGTGGATGTTGTGCAAGATGGTGAAATACTCACATAGTAGTATCATTGGAATGGATTCGACGTTTAGCAAAAACAAATACGGGGTGAGTATTCATTTAAATATGGGCACATATGTATGCACACTTTATTTTTTATTTAATCATCTTTAATATTTATAATGCCGTGAATGTAGTATCAATTGTACACTCTACTCGTATTTGAAAAACAACAAAGTGGAGTCCCAATTGCACGGGTCATTTCATCGTGAAACAGGTCATCTGACATTTCATTATGGTTTTCAAAAATCACGGATAGAGGTTGACAACTTAAACCTGAATGGACAGTGAATGCCTTCATGAAAGATGATGCATTAGCTGAAATCAATGCAATAAGGTATTACGTTTGGAGAATAAGCAATCATATGTGCTGAATGTTTTGTATACTTTACTAATTTATTTATTTGATACAATTTTTTTTCTTGTTGCAAGTCCATTACAGGTTGTCGAGTTTTATTATGTGTATGGCATGTCAAAAGAGCTTGGTTAAAGAATGTTTACAGATTGGCTAGTTGTGAGGAAATTGGAAGGAAAATGTTTTCAGCATTAGGCGCAATCATGAATAATTGCCATGATCCAGAGTCTGTTATCCAAGCTTTAAAACATTTTTATACTGAATTTGCAAATGAGAAGTGTTTCTTGGAGTACTTCTCAAGAAATTGGATGCAATACCAACAATTCTATAAGAATTTATTCAATTTGTAGCAAAATAATTTATTTCTTGAATATGGCGAATTTCATAATTGTATATTTTTCTCGCAGATATGTGGGAAAAAGGTTACAGGAACTTCTATCATTCCGACCAAGAGACAAACAATGCTATTGAAAGTTATCATTGCTTTTTAAAAACGAGATTCTTCAATGAACGTAGAAGAAAGTGTGCACGACGGATGGATTGGTTTATCTACACTCTCCTGAAAAGGGTTGAATTTTATTACTGGAAAATTGCTCGTCAAAGGAAAGCTGGTTTTCTAAACAACTATTGGAGCATATCATAGAGACATCTATGGAGAAAGCCTAAATGTTGATATTCAAAATTCCTATTGGGTGCAAAGTCAGCCGCCTTTGAAAATATATCTCGTGGTTTATTCAGATCAAGGATTTAGTTATTGTGATTGCATATGGGATATGAAAGGTACTTTTTGTAAACATGTCATTAAAATAGGCATGTTGCATGGAGACTTTAATGATTCTATGGACATCAATCGATTAGCTAAGTTTAATGTTGATATTGATATCACAAATAGTGGGTCTCCAATCATGCAACATGATTATGACATTGTTGATGATCAAAACATTTCAAATGCAAGAAATGAAACTTTTGAGCCAATCATCAATGAAATTAATGACTTTGATCTTGGGAGATGCCAAGATATTTTTGATAGATGCAACAAGAATATCCAAGAAACAATGGTGCAACCTCCACGTTCTATTTCAAAGGCATTATTGATGGAAGTGCTAGTGGACAACTTTGTTGCTGAAATGAATAATCAATGCATAAATGATTTTGATTTTAAGTATAATTATAATGAGGCCACATTGAAGCGAAGTAAAAGCTTTCTAAGTCCCAAAAATATGTATTTCCAACGACAAAAAAGCGTCAATTGCTACAAGACTTGAACCGTACACCCATTCAAGGTCATGATAATGCTTCCATAATTATTTCCAATGTTGATGCAACAAAATATAATTTTCCAGTAGCAGATGGAGCTCATTTGAAGAAATCTCTTGAAGAGGAACTAGAGACAATGTATGCAAAGAAGAGGTCAACAACAACTGCTCCATGTATTATTTGAACTAAAATGTCTCTATTGGAGTGAGACAACATAAAGAATCTTATAATTGTAATATATTGACAGGTGGAGAACGTGTTTTACGAGCCACACTACAAAGGGTTGGAAAGCATAGGAATTGCATTAAACAAATTTCAAATTCAGCTCAACCATCACCAATCAATCTTGCACAATCACCATTAGAGTCACTTCCAACCATGAATCTATTAATATGTTTGGTTTTACATGAAGGTAATGTTTTGTTGGATTACTCGAGAAACACTATAATATTTAATTGTTTCGTATGTGTTTGTATGTGTATATTTTCAGGTGATGTCTCTCATGTTACACAAACACCACCAGCAAGGAGAGCAACATTGACATTATTCCCTGAATTGGATTGACAAAATCAAGGTGCACTACTAGAAATGGAAATACTACCAGACAGTAGTTTTGTAGCATGGACACTCTACAATTTGCCTTGTTGAGCTTGTTTCAGAGGATAGTCTTTTAGCAGGTGCCCACCCCACTCGTTACTTGTTAATATGAAGAAAACCAGTGGCAAGTTGTGCAGGTTTTAACATGTCAACACGCAGTGGGATGAACGGTTCCCCCGATGCACCAAGCTTTGGTAGAATCTGGCTGGCATCCCTTCTTTGAGAGAATAAGAGGCTACAATGTGGAGGTTACTAAGTATTTTTCCTGCAACTAAATAGGTTCGACCATTGATTTTCATACTTTGAGCTTTGAAGTGTTCGAGGGTTTGATCACATAAGAAATAGGTCTACCTGTTGAAGGAGATAGGTGGTTGAAGAAACAACCTTTCGAAGTTGATCTAGACCAGTACCTCTTTCCTGGACATGAAACTCTTGATTGGAACACAGGGATACACCTAGACAATATCAAGGAACAGTGGAGGGATGTGCGAAGTATTATCCAGCGCTATGTTACCTGCGAGGGAATATTTTCTATTGTCTACAAATATCATGTCAGGTTCCTTCTCCATGTGCCATGGAAAATCTAAACTAAACCTCCCTTATTATCTGTTGAAGAGTCTTTCCAAGATGGAAACTAGGGTTAGAAATCATCCCGAACACACCAGTCACTCCATCTTCCACCATGGGTTAGTGAAATTGTTAGTATTGATTGAACTAAGGAAACATGGTCGCTCTTGGAAACACTTTCTCTTCTGGGCAGGATTTGGATTAGAGAAATCAGAGGCACTAAGCAATCTAGAAGCCGAAGCCAGTAAATAAGAGACATAATTCTCAGTTAAAAAGAGCAGGGCTTCTCATTCCAAACGCATAGATCAAGAGGGATAGGGGACTTCCAAGACACAAAAAAGTCACGAAAGGAATGTGGAGCAGAAGTTTGAACAAATAATGGAAGAATACATCCCTAAAGGAGAGCCTATTACACAACCAGTTGAAGAAAATGTCCAGTATAAAGAAGCTCCCGCACCTGAAAACTAGTATGTGTCTGTCCCTAAGACACCTAAAGATACATAAGAGAAGGAAGGATCCATAGAAGAACAAGGTATGCCTGAGAATCCATATTCCAATCCATAAGTTCTATCCACTTCTTCCTCTCTAAAATTTGAAGGAAGTAGATGGAGACCTAAGACTAGGCCTACTAACAAATTGAGAATGAACATGAAGGATACCCTAAAACCCGGGTTCAGGAAAAACACAGTGATCAACATCAAAGATTCGTCAAGTGAGGAATATCCCATAATTAAGTAAATGGAAGAAACATTAGCCCAAACCCTAATCAATATTGAAAAGAGTCTCAAGAATTGTCCAGAGCTACCAGAGGAAAGTCGCAAGGGAAAGGAAAAGTATAGAATTCAGAATTTTGAAGCTGGAATGAGCTCAAAGAGTGCAAACATGGAAATTCAAACAGATAATGTTAACACACAAAATATGGAACAATCCCTTAAGAGACAGGAATCCCGGGATGTTGGAAATTCAATCGAAATCGCTGCAAATTTGTGTATGAAACACCCTGCAGATCAATCACAAGTTGAAACAGAGTCAGAAATAGAAGGTCTCAAAAAAGCACTTCAATATTACAAATCACATAATGAGCATCTAAATACCTCTAATGATCAACTCGTTGAGGCTAATCGAATATTAAGGGAGTATTTAGTGGAAATAAATGCCATTTATTAAGACTTAGTGGTGACTACAAAAGAAGCTGTAAACAGGAGGAAGTTAGTGCAGCAGAGGAATGAAGGGTTGACCAAGCATAATCGAGATCTTCTAGAAAGAGTTCAAGCACTAGAACCAAAGAATGCTTGGTTACAAAGGATATCTCAAGCACTAGATGGATAAACTATGTCGGCTGATGCAACTCGACATATCTGACAAGTCACCCTATGACAACCTCTATTTCCAGTTCTCTACGTGGCATAATGGTCAACAAAGGAATGGAATCAAAGACTCAAGACAACTCATCATTTTGGATCTATCAAATAAGCATGTGGCATATAGACGTAACTAGCAGATTTTTGCATATGTTAATATAGATAAACATAGAGTGTAGTTATCAAATGTAATATTCATTTTACTATTTTGAGTGTATTTTATCCCCAAAGTTTGGATCTTAAAAACTGTTTTAATTCTCTATTGGGTTATAAATGTATAGAATAGAATAGAGAAAGGGATTGGTTTTTTGAAAGATCAAGTGACACAATGTTGAATATACAACATGCAAAATTTTATATTCAGTAAGCATGTTTTGAAGATCTTTTTGAAGATGATTTGTAATACATAATATAAGCCAACTTAATCATTAATGATTGTGAATGAATGTGTGATCAATATGATTCCTGTCTACTTATGAATTCATTCTTGATAAAGTGTTTATCAATGATGCTCATAAATAGTTTTTCCTTCACTGTTATTTCTTGTCAGAAAGTATTTATGTCTTAAAATACTACATCCTCGTATATGAGTACAATGTGTGCTTGTAGTTCATATTTACATGCTCTCTGAAACTGTTTCCTTTTTATATCAATACTCGTTGCAGAATACTTGTTATGTTACTTTATTCCTTGATACTTATTATTTCCCACACTTTATACAAAATGCAACCACTTCCGAAATCTAAATCCTTCCAACTCAGATGTAGTCTAGTACAAACTCCAGTGAAAACACATTCTATCATTCAATTTCATTAATGTGGCATCTAATTAACACGCCACAGAGCGAGTTGATATAAGTTTCATATATGGAAAGATAAGCATAGGTCAAGGAAACATATGCATAGGGTGCGGATCCTATTTCATTTAAATAGCATGTTGAGGGATATAGAGTCTATTCTGTGCGTATTTCCTTAGCAAATCCATAGCTAAGAATGTTTATCTGAAATATCGATTATCCAAAATTCATTCAAATATGCATGCCCATTCAAGATCGACGATGCAAATTTAATGAGCCCTATATCAATGGGTAGTATGCATTTTGGAGCTGAGAAGTACACGGAGGTTAAAGCCAAACAATGGAGCGAATTTTCAAACAACCGTTCTATTGATGAAACATGGCAATCCGTTGTTCATTTCGCTAGGAAAGGGTGCCAGGAACAAAACCACCTTTTTGAGTTGCGAAAACCATTTTCCTTTTGTTTATCAAGTCGAGATAGTAGGGTTCAAAAGGGAAAATATTTCAAGTGACCTATGCATATTTAGTAATGTTGAAGATTAAGGACGCTTTCTAGATCCAACGTGTTGTCAAAGTGTAGAAAGGGCGCTCATAAAATCAACAAGCAAAGATCGACGATGCAGATTTAGTGAGCCCCAGATCAACGTGTGATATGCATTTCAAAGTTGAGAAGTGCACAAAGTTTAAAGCCAAAAAGTGGTGCGAATTTCCAAACCACAGTTTCGTTGATGCAACGTGGAAATACCTTGTTCATTTCGCTGGGAAAGGGATTCAGGAACAAAACCACTTTTTTGAGTGGCGAAAACCGTTTCCCATTTGTTTATAAGTAGGGATAGTAGGGTTGCAAATGGAAAACAAATATTTTATTCTCCTCAGCAAGGGACAACTGACACGACGACAACAGTGCACCAGACCCACTCTCGCCGAGGCAAATTCAAATCTATATCCGACCTCCGTCTATCCCAGGTATTTAAAAAACATTCTTGCCTGAAATTTCATCACGATGGAGTCCATTTCTGTTGTGTTTTTCAAAAACCTAGATGCGAAAGAGAAATTGATAGTCGATAAGGAGGGAGATATTTTCGATCCCATTTTATCTGTTTGCAATGTTTCTCAAACCAAGCAGAAGCCAGATACCCGCAGGTCTCAAGGAGGGGATGTTTTAAATGTTTATGAGTCTTTCTTGTATAATTTTTGTCCAAGGAAAACCCTGCATTTTCCTGAGTTTGTGGGTTGGTGTGCAACCAACTATTCCCAGTCTGAAAGAGTCATTATTAGTACAGATGGGTCTAAAATCTTGTGTCGAGTCAATTCTCATACTGTTAGAGAGTCACTAGGTCTACCTGACTCATTTCCTAGTAACCCTGAGCCTTTTAAAGAAGGGGAATTGATCAAATTGTATAGAGAGTTGGCTGTAGAAAAGAAGGAAAGGTTTTTGTCAAGAATCTTAAAAATGGGTCAGTTGATTAAGAGTCTATCTTTCCCTTTCGAAGTAAGTATTTTCCAGGAAAATGCATAGTTAGTATTTTCCCTCCCAAGTCAAGTTTTAGGTCATTATAGTGACAAGCTGGTTGATGAGTTCATGTTGATTATTGTATCGAAAATCAATCAGTCAGAGTCATGCCAGTTTGCTTGTCTTAATTTTGATGAATTCCTAGCTGAGGTAATTCACGCCCAACTAGTGAATTTCCAAACCTTGAAGCACTTCAAATATCAGTCTTACTTGTTGAGCATGTTTATGCTCTCAAATGAAGCAAAGTTAAGATTCTTGGACTCGATTTCCACTCCAGATCCTCCCAAGAGAATCAATATGTTTACCTTCATGAAAATCATTATGTCAAAGGTCTATAAGATCATTTTCAATGCAGATTCCCCCAGAGTGATAGAATATATCAAAAATTTCCTGCAATTGGCTCCTGAGAGTAGAACTGGGGATTGGTTTTTGTATATAGATCATACTGTTGTAAGGGTTTATGTTTTCACAGGGACACCATATATTTTTCCATCATTCTTAACTCCAAGGGTGTTTTCCCTCGAATTTTCCAGGCAGATATTACATTCAGAAGAGGAACATTTTTTCAGTCACAAGAAGCTGTCTAATCTTAAATTTCCCTTCAAGTTTGGGCCTTTTGTTATAAAGAATAAAGCAGCCTTACCTATAGTTTAAAAGGTTCTAGAAAACATGGATTTCTAGACTGCTAAAAGCATAAACTATGACCCCCATTAGATCATTTCACAGAGGAGACAAGAGAATGGAAACAAAGCTTTTGAACATCAAGTAATAGAAGGATTGGATAGAGAGGCAAATGTGTTAAGTTTAGATTAGAGTCAACAACATGTCAAAGATATTAGTACTGAGAAAGGCCAACAAATGACAATCCAAACTGATACATGACAATCCACTTCTCTTTCCCTAGAAACTCAAACTCCAGCTAAAGCAGAGTTTCTACATAAAAGGACTCCATTAGAGGTGAGTGACATGGATATTAATGAAGAGGCATCAAGTTAGATCAACAAAAAAAAGAGAAATATTTGATTATGTTAGAAGGGAAAAGTATCACTACTTCAGAAGGAAATACTGTATCTAAACAACCAACAGTTCAGTTGCATCAATACTCATTCATAAATGCTCAAAGTAATGGATCCATCTCCCAATATCAATCAAGGAGTGAAGTAGTTTCAAAATATGCAGAGAGAGAAAATAAGTCCTTTGAAGAAACCCAAGAGTTAGTTCCTCAGGTGCAGTAGTTAATGAAACAAAAGGTCTCATTTGTCACAGCTAGAGATATAAAGAGAAACACTCTGAAAATTGCAGTGGTCACTGATGGGGAGTTTTCAGAAATGGAGGTTGGTTTGTATCAAATAAATATCCCTGACATAATTCATTTTCACAGACATACATGTGAGATTCTGTATTCCAATCTTTTACAGTCTACTTTAAATATTTCTAAGTTACAATCAATAATAGAGAAGTTGGAAGGCCAAGGAAGGAAACCAAAGAACAAGGCACATAAAATTCATATTAAAAGGTTGCAGACAAATATTGTGACCCTAAGGGCAGGACTAGAGGATGTGAAAATTACTAAGAAATTGTTAGACGAAAAAGAAAATACCATTCAGATGTTGAAGAAGAAAATTGAAGTACAAAGTAATCAACACGTTGAAAGCACCGAGTTGACAACCCTACAAAAAGAAAAGGATTCAACTCACCAATAAATGAGTGCGCCGAGAGGCGCTCTACAACCCAGTATGAGGGAGATCTTGTAACATGTGTCGAGTGTTTGTCGAGTTTGTCCAATAACAAAATAATACAAAGTAAACAAAAAAAAATACAAAGTAAAAAGTAATAAATATTTTGTCGGCCATTGTTGGCCCGGTTTTGCAACCAGGCTTAGTGCTATGGGCACCTGCTAACTAGTAGCAGCAGTTTCAATAGAATTAAATAAGAAACTAATCTAAACAAAACTAATCATGGATCTATGCAAGAATCTAAGCAAATAATGGAAATATTTTAAAAACAAGAACAAGAAAATATGAAAGAATAAATTTGCATTTAAAAATGGGGCAAGCTAATGCTTGCAATAGTAATACCTTCAATGGTGAAGGTTGATGTAGAGCAACTCCCAAGATAAGTAACTCCAAGCTCCAAGAGGTCTCTTTCTCCAAGGTTGCTTATAATGGCCAAAATGCTCAAGGGAGATTTCGGCAGCATGAGGATGAGATAATGGATGGATGTGAAATGAGGAGCCCCTACCACCTTTTTATAGGTTTTGGTGGTGGGGAATACCATTTGTGGTTTTGTGGAAACCCAAATGGTATTGACCAACATTGTTTAGGTACTTTTCCCTCCTTTTTCCTTTTTTGAATAAAATTAATATTTTAATTCCCTTTTTAATATTTTTGGGAATTTGGACCCTTTTTGAGGGTTTTTTATGCTTTTCAGGAAAAATAATCTTTTTGAGTGGGAAAAAGGGGTGTACTAAGGTCTTTTGGTGACCTTTTGTTGGTTTCAGAGGCTCAGATGGTGGAAAAGTGGACAAATGGGTCATGTGAATAAGGGAATGAGCTAGTGAGCACTTTTTTGGTGTTAACAGCCATAAACAAAAAAGAATAATACAAAGTAAAAAGTAAATATGAGACTTAAACTAGAGACTTTAGAGCTTAGGATTAGGTGATAAATAATATGTCCGTCATAAACAAAAAAGAATAATACAAAGTAAAAAGTAAATATGAGACTTAAACTAGAGACTTTACTTTTTACTTTAATACAAAGTAAAAAGTAAATATGAGATTTTAGAGTGTTTCTCGAGTTTGTAGAGTAACAAAATAATATAAAGTAAACAAAAAAGAATAATACAAAGTAAAAAGTAATAAATATTATGTTGGCCATAAACAAAAAAGAATAATACAAAGTAAAAAGTAAATATGAGACTTAAATTAGAGACTTTAGAGCTTAGGATTAGGTGGCTCAGGTATTGCACTCAAGGAGCTATTCAAGGAGAGGTTTGCACCTCGGGATATTTGATCCCTCTCGGCGCTTGATAGATCCTAGGATTTGGATCTATACTAGTCGATTATAAGGCCATAGTTCTGAAGCTACTGGATGAAAAAAAAATGTGGGAAAAAGAGAGATAAAAAATACTGGCACAAGTATCGGCTATAAGTTCACAGTTAGTCATTGAGAAGCAAAGGATTGATGATCCTCTTAGAGATATTGCTTCGTTAAATGAAAAGCAAGTGGATGAGCCCAGCGTTGAAGAACCTGTTGCAATGAACACAGAGCAAGTGACTGAACTTCCTACAACAGATGAGGAAACAACAAGTGATCCTCTCACTAAAAAATCACTCAAGCCATGTCAATGATCTCCTTGAAAGATGAATAAATCAAGGTACTAATAGAAGAGAATAAAAAATTGAAGGAGGAAATGGCTCATGAATTGGAGGAAGGAGATAAAGTCAGGAGTGAAGGGAAGCAGCTACAGAAGAAGATAAGTGAGCTCAAAACCAAAGTAATAGGTAAGATACCTTTACAAGGATCCAAGCACCTAATATGGGATTCATTGTTAGTTGAAATCACCAAGTTTAGGCCATATCTGGATTATTTCAAAGATTAAAGTACCATAGCAAACTCAACCCTTGAAAGGTGCAAAGTCATCAATGAAAATTTGACCAGAAGGCCACTAGAAAAAAACCAAAATGCAACCAATTTTCTTAATTCATTAACTAAAGCGGAGATGCAGTCACTTGGAATTAATGAAAAAATTGCTATCATCATATGGGAAAGAGAGATTATGTGAAAGCATCATCAGATGAAAAATGTCCAGACTAAAGCAGCGCAAATGTTGCAACAAGTTCAGAGTTTTAAAAATATTTTCAGTAAATTGATTAAGAAAGGGCTTCCTTTTTTTTGGGATGAACATGGAAAGTTAATCCCCCATCAACAGTATCATAATTTAATAGTCAAAGCTCGTATGGATCACTCTAAATTTGAAGAGCTAACCAAGGGATTAGCTGGAAAAACCATTGTTGAAACATTGACAGATGATTTTGAGGTATTTTCTCGTTTTCAAATGACTAAAGCAGATTTGCCTCCTATATTTGTTTAAACCTGTGTGGAATTAGAAATATTAATCAAAGATATGGATGAGTAAGAAATTCCCAACCTGGAGCAGTGGAAAACCGTTGAGAGATTTGGTAAAATGAAGTATACTATTCATCCAGGAAGTCGTTAATCCAACTAGTATGAAGATTAGGGTTCTTTCATGCAATTCACCTAAGCACTACTTGGCGAGATGCATTCAATTTGCATTCAACTGAGCAGTACATGAAGAAGAATGTTGGCGACAAAGAGAATCTCGATCCCTTTTTTTTTCAGGAGTTTGTTTATCGGGAACAAGAGTTGTTTATTTTGAAAGATATTTTTAGAATATGTTGTTAAGATTTGCTCTGAGAGATATTAGTATATGTAAGGAATTTTCCGATGTGTTAAGTGTTGGAATTTTGAGAGAAAAACTGTTGTGTTGTAATTTTCCTTTGAGATTAATAAAAACTACAGAGAGCAGAAGTACTTATTTTCTTTGATCTCCAAACTTGGTTACTCGATAGATCTCCAAACTAGGTTACAACACTCATTTTTATTTTAACAAATCCAAATTCGTCAACTATTTAACTAAAGATACAACACCTGTTCTATGGTGTTTGATCACTATGTATTTTTTGGAACTAAATGGAGAGGACATGCATATTTTAGCATTGTATGCACATGTCAAGAAGTGTCTACTATATTTATTATTACGAGTTCAGGTGCTTTGAACCAAATTTAGCCTTATCACTTCCTAAGAGATATAAAGATCTTGTACTTTTATTTCACTGAAAAATGGGTTTGATAAACATCGATATATCAGTATGTGGCTTGAACTATGGATTTATATATTATTTTATACCTTTTAATGTTTTAACATGTTATAAATAAGCCTATTTTTCTTGGAGAGATCTGCTTAGAAATATCTTCTATCTAAAATTTATGTTGCAAACATATTGATTGTACTTATTTAAGAGGGATATACCCACACTTGCGATTTTCCTACCTACCGTTTAATGATGGGCATTTTTACCATTTTGATATCAAGGTGTGAATTGGCACCTCCAAGATCCGTCTGGGTTGATGTCAAATGGTGTAGTAACACATAGGCATCTTTTGCAGTGATGTTTTCAGGGAGTAGTTCAATTTTTGTTGATGGCTCATTGTCTTATGCTAAATAAAAGTGTGCTCTTGGTATGGGGACCTCAAGGTTGAGTTGATTTTCTTATTTAATAGCTTTGCCTTTTCTAGACAGGACTAGAGTTTTGTTGAAATGCAGCAGGTGCATTTGTTGTTATGATAATGGGAAAGCTCAAGGTTTGGGTTTTGTTAAGAGTTCTTTGAATGTTTAAAATCATGTATGTGACTCTGATTAAAGTTTCTTCTTGATTACTTATTTCAGTGGGTGGATATAAGTTGGCGGAGATAAGAGTTTATAACACTTTGTGGATTACTTCAAAATTTATTTCCTATTTCCATACACCATTGCCTACAATTCCATAGTGGAATATGCATAGACTCTAGACTATTCCTTGTTCAATTATATAAGGACATTTCCTAATATCATGCTCTATGCCATGTCCCAAATTTCACTTTTATTATGTTGAAATTCAACTCAAGAATATGTGGCAATATGGTCATATGTTTACTATGTATTTTAATTTTCAGTTTTGGTCTTCCAATTAATCAATCATGTACCAGATCTTTTATGAGATACTTTTTTTAAATAAAATAAGATGATGCATGCAATCTATGATTTGTATTTGACACTTGCAATGAGGAGCTTTCAGAGGGTGTGAAGTCAATTTTACTGTTATTTTGATAAATTAAAAAGATCCATACCCTATGTACTAGCACAAATAAGTTTCTCCTAGGATTTCATGTAGAGTTTTATCAATAGTGTGACTAATAAACAATGGAGATCCTCTTGCAAGATTTAATTTCATTGAGGCATCCATGTGTGGGGAAAGCCACGAACAACCAAGATTAGATTGAGGAATATTAATCAATGACCAAAGTCACATTGCAAGGAGATAAGGTTTTTCCAAAAAAAAAAAAAGGAAAAGCCACAAAGAACTCAGATCAACCCCACCCACCAGATCTGCGATGGAGATTTGAACTATAGGATGCCTTTTAACCAATGATAAAAATTGCAGCATTGCCTCTACGAATATCCCCTGCAAAGAATCTCCAAGGTCCATGTCAACATGGAAAGCATAGATAGAAGAGGATAGTAGTTTTGCCAAAAATTTCTAAGTCTATAGAGAGTGCAAAAGGACAAAGTTGCCAATTCCAAAATAATGTACAAATTGATTGGAGCATTGGATCACTGATCTAAATGTCTTTGAGTACTCACGAACATAAGTGTTATTAGCACCCGATACAAAAGTTATAAGGGTTCAGTTCTCGTTGGATCTTCTTCTACAAATTGATGAAGTAGGTCTCCGAGTTTGATTGCACAAGGGAGAAAAGTGCAGAAAGTGCACAAAAATGGTAATTTCAGAGCTGTAACTTTTAGCTTGGAACTCAGAATTAAACACAAGTACAACCCTTGTAAAGGTAATATTGAGGAGAATATAAACAAAGGTTATGATTTTTAAAATTATGTTTATGATTGTTTCAGAAGGGGATCAAAACAAAGTATCAAGGCTTGATTAGACAAGGCAGGTACCCATATGGATAACCTTCGAAGTTTCAAGATTCTTTAAGTGGACTCACACCTTCTCTATGCATGGCAGAACATAGTCCTATTTTCCATGCGCCATATATAACTAACTGGAAATAACTGCTATCTCGACCACTCTCAGGAACTTGACTTGCCATTTTTTGCTTTCCTTTTCTCCAACCCATTAATTTGGACTGAATTTGAGAAACTGTCAACCACACAACTTCTTGTCGATCGAGTGTTTTGATTTTCTGTTCAGATGCACATCAAAGTAATGATATAAAGGTCTTCTTCTGCCATGGAATCATAACAGTCACATGATAAAACAGAAATCCATCACATTGGAGTTGTGATCTCTTTTTTGCAATGAAGGGAAAATGGAATGCCATATCCAAGTCGTAGAGATTTTACAATTCATAAGTCACGTTGTCTTATAAACTGAGCAAATTGGGAGTTGACATTAGTATTTGAACTATGGTCATCCTTTGTTTAAACCAGATTTAAGATATCTTTGGAAGACTAGCACTCTCTAAAGTAGTAAGACAAAAATACATATTTTTAGCAATATTTTCCCATAACTATTTCCCTATAATCTTTGATACCTACATATTATTTAAACAATGGAAATACAAGATTGCAATCACTTCAATAACAACTAAAGAACAAACAATAATGCATTTAAAAATGCTATTTTTCATAAAAATGCAGAATTTGTCACTCTCATTCACATTCTATTTCATGTAGCTAGTCTTCCATAAGGACATATCAATATTACTTTGGATTAGATAAATAACATTATACATAATGTCTTATGTAATGTATTTATCATTAAATTTTCCAATTGAAGGAGCCAAACATAACTCCATAATAAAAAAATTAATATTTTGTACAATACAACGTCATTACATGATGGCAAAGATGAAGTACACTATTGGCTTCTTCCTTATTGAAATAGCCACACCATGGAAGACCCCAACAAAATTATACCAAACGAACATATCCATATTGGAGAAGTATAACAATGTCCATCAATAAAATTTGATGGAATAGATGTTGACACCGTTTCATCTTTCAAACCCTCCCTTAGAGTAGGCATCACCCTGGACAATAGATCACTAGACATCCTCTAAATGTTTGAGTGGTGGTTTATCATGAATGAATAAAATTGAACAGTAATAGTTCTTGCTTCTTTATGGAGCAGTTTTAAATTGTCTTTTCTAGCTTGATACACCCCTTTCATCTGGTTACATAGAAGTTCAGAGTTGGTGAAGACAGAAATGTCATTTGCACCATACTTTTTCGTTGCCTTCAGCCTTCAATAAGGGCAATGTAATACGTCTCGTTGTTCGATGTTGGCCCACACATATCCATCTTTCTTTGGAAAACAGTATGTGAAGCAGCATTGTATAGAACATAAGCTATGAGTGCTTGCCCTCGGTTTGGATAACATCACACCTCAATGCATAAAATCCATTTCTGCACCATCATGTATGTTTTGAATGCCCTGTACAAACAAAAACATAAACAATTTTTTATGAGATACCAATGGAACAATGAAATCATAGGATTACAACAGTGATAACAAAGCAAGAAATGTTGAGGCTAAAAGACACAAATGAAATAGAGGCAAAGATGGAAAGATTGTTAATGGAACCTAAAGGATTAAATGATTTAATTACTGACCATTGTCTAATGCTTTAATTACTGATCTCCCATAGCTGTTAATCATTCAAAATTCTTGAATGCAATACAAGTATTGACACACTGTAAAGATAAAAAAAGGCAAAAAAGGAATTTGAAAACTCATAGGGACCTAATGGGGTGACTGCTAATTTCTCTAGCCCCTTTATTCAGTCTTATCAATTCATAAATAACTAAGGCAGAAGAGTATCTAGCAAGTAAAACAGTCAGGGAGAATCAACAAATTCAAACAGAAGTTTAAATTTCCCAAAGCTGGAATGAATGATAGTATGACAATTTGGAACATGCCATGGACATTGGCATAGTGTCTTGGGAAAGTTTACAAACCTATACAATAATCAGTCCTCCCTCCATTTGTTGAATCTGAAAGAGTAATTTTGCACCGTGATCTTTGATCTAGTGGAGTGGATTAGAGTCATTTATGATTCAATAAGCTTTAGTTCCATAAAGGACTTGGCTAGGGTGTTTGATAAGTGAATATGTCCTTTAAGGGGACCAAGAGGAATCTCGATGTTGGACATTAGCTGATAGATGGCGACCTAATGATTACGGTGTAAGTAATTAATACAAAAATTTATATACACAGATAATAATAATAAAATGTTAAAATACAAAACAAAGTTAGGTTATGAAAAATCACGGCCAACGAAAGGCCAAAGATCAATTACAAACAATACCATGAGGCTGAAGTCAATTCATCGGAAAAAGACGATTATAAAGAACTCAAGTAATTTATAAGACACACAAAGTAGGATCACATTTCACATTTCACCATGGATAACAACTTTACATTTCACGGTGGCTTAGAAGGTTCTCACAGTTTCACTAGATACTTATTAGGCACCCACAGTTTGACTCCAGGTAGCCACTTTTCACCATGGCTTAGAAGGTTTCTCAGAGACCATGGCTTCGAAGGGGCTTGAAGAAATTCGCTACCTTCCATTAACATTTCTGGCTCCTTTCTGGGGCCATGGTAAGAAGTTCTGCACTATTGAAGTTCTGTCAAGGTACAACTAGTTGTGGCAGAGCCCAAACACATGGAAATGACAGACAAAGACATAATGGAGTTGGCCAAGAGCAGGTCCAAAAGATTCAAGAAGCAAAACTTCTGTAGCAACTGCAAATGCTCTATTAGGGAGTGGGATATGGAGTGAATACATACCAAGTAAAAAAATTAGAGCACCTTGCAGATCACAGAGCGGAGTGCTGCATTCTGCCAGCTAATTGGTTTGCAACGAAGCGAGTGGGAGCAGGAGTGAAGACGTACCAGGCAGCAACATCGCCCAGGAGGGTCCAAGGTGCGAAGGAGAGTCTAAGAGATGCGCGGCAGCAACGTCCTGGTGCAGGGGAGGCTCCGCGGGTTTCCTGTGCGCTCTTGGTGGTGCAGGGGAGAGTGGAGGATTTGGAGGGAGGAGGGAGGGAGGAGGGTGTTCGAAATTGCCCCTGCACCAACCGCGACCCGGTGGAGTAAATGCCCATCATGCACGTCAACTCACGGCGGCGATGGGACGCTGGAGGGGGACCACGACGGGGTTGTCAGACACGCCGGAGATCGCGAAGATCAGAGTCCGGAGATTTGTCGAGGCCACGGGGATGACGGTGACAAAAATCGAGTTGGGACGGATAGTTTTGCACAAATCTCAGAGTGGGAAAATGGGGCATTTTAGTTAGCCCATATCCCACTCTATTTCGAATTCTCCATCCATCATGTTTCAAATCCCAATAAAAAACATAAAATTAGATTCGTAGGTGCCCATGCCCTAATTCCAACCAACTTATACCATTTAAGTAAGGGAACTCATCATTTTACATGCTTGAAAACAGGTAGGGACAGGTGTGTTTTCTAATTTTTCGTGGTCTGTGCAGGCATATGCCATTGTTGCCATACGAGCGAGCTACATCCATCAATCATATGTCTCACGGGCGACCAAAACCGTCACCTGAAAACTCCAAATATAAATTTGGAGAATGATATGCAATCATCAGAACTACCTTTCGTCCGAGACATAATAATAAGCCGTCAAGTTTACTGAGTCCAAGAACAAGTCAGCAACTATAGAACCACACATGAGGGCTTTGGGCAATTGGAGTTTCTTTCAACAATGGAGGGCAAGGAAGACATTAATGAAGCTTACACAATATCTCTGGGCGTTATGTTGATGATTTTTTTGTTACATGGAATCACACGGCATTAATGGAGTCTTCCGATGTGGTGCATTGGCTGTTTCATAAACTTTCATTAAAACTATAACCCAATGCTAAATGAACTATAACCCAGTGCTTTGGATTTCTTCGGTGTATGCTAGAATTTTTCTGAAACTATGATCTAAGGGCATCTAAGTCGTCAACCACTACTGAAAAACTCCTCGATCCTCACTAATGGATCCAACCACTTTAGACTTCAGTCCTCGTACACTTAATTCCTCTCCTCCTCTTCATTCTGCTGATCAACAACATCAGCCTTACCTGCAACAACAATATGATAAATCTTCTTCCCTTTCTTTTTCTTCCAAGAAAAATGTAGATTATATGAGCAGAGGTGCCTTAGCAGGCTTTGTGTTGGGTGTTGTTGTATTTGGGGTTGTCTATGCAGGCAGGAGAACGTATTTGTATGCATCTCGCAGGTTTAATAGGAAGATATCTCCCAACGCCATTCTCCCCCGTCCTTGATGATGATTGGGATTGGCTGTAGCGTATTTTGATTATATTACTTACAGTTATTGGTGATTCTAGAACTTGTTATTGCTCGATTTCTCCTAATAGCAAATCACATTGTACAGGGAATGCTTCAGATATGACTGTAGGAAGAACAAAATTTAACTCTTTATCATCTATAATTTTGGCTTTTGTTTTGTTTATCCAATTTTTAGGTTGTGCTCAGATTTAATCATCTTGCATTCAGAATGAGCTTTAATTGCTTCCTAACATCTATAGTTTGAGGACAGATCATTCCATAATGCGGTTTTGGATTTAAAGGAATCATATTGTATTCATCTCACATTCAAAATCATGTTTAATCATAATGGTTTAATGTAATTGCATAAGTATAACCAAATTCTTCATACAAGGAAGCTGAATTGCCTTCCAGTATTTTGAAATAGTGAGAAAGCTTAGGTATATCAAAACATATGAACCAGATAAGAGATCTTAGTTAATAATTTGATTATTAAAGTTTACAGTTTACGAAGGTATACCTATTTTTTTTCAATTTTTTTTGTTTGTAACCTCTTCTTACTAAAAATGGAAAAGAAAATTACAGTCCTGATACTCCCATTACGAAGACATACATACTCTACCATGTAACCTCTTCATCCCCTTACTAAAAAAGAAAATTACAGTCCTAATGCCAGCATTGAGACACTGTAGATACGCATTAAAATGAAATTTACCCAAACAAAGAAAAGTTAACATTTAAGCTGGGTACGATATTAACCAAATGTGACCAGCGGCCTTGGAATCTAACACACAGTCCTCACTTCTCCCGTTTTGATCCCGTCTGGATTCCTGAAAATCAAAAGATCTAGAAAACAATAAATAAGGCGATCAGGCCCGAGAGCTTCTGGAATCGACCCGCCTAATGTTGGACCTTCGCGTCACATAAATGTAACTCCCTCCCACTGCAAAAACGACCAGAAACAGAATGGAGAAGATAATTCCGGCAACGGCTCTTTCACTCAGACCTCGAGACGAATGCTCTAACCGCTCTGCTGCCTGTGACGGCGCCGAGGCCGGTTCTTCCGCATGGATTTTGCGAGGAAAAGGGCGGTTTATTGCCCTTCCTGGAGAGGGGCCGAAGACTTCAGACGTTTCCGTTCGGTTTACTTCTACAATCTCGTGTACTGAAGAAAACAGAGGTCGTGCGTTCGACTTCTGTATTGCACACAGCTGTAGCAGAATCAACAGGACTGGCAGAATGAAGATGCCAAGCGACCCGCAACTAGCCATGCTTAAAACAGGTTCCTAATGGCACTGGATATGACAAGGTATAAAATATGCAGACAAGGAGTTCAGTGGTGTATTTGATTGTTCCCACAGGTTTTATAAGGGTGTAAGAATATATGAATTTAATGGATGTTCTTTTCGAGTCCAACACCAAAACCCAAGGATTGGTAGTTGTGAAGACAAATATTTATTATTGGAGGACATGGGCAGTTGGCCTTGCAATGCCGCTATGGAACAGAATGGGTGCCTGTTACAGTCAGCCACAAGTGAATCTTAGCTAGCTGGTGGAATCTTAGCTAGTTCCAGCCACAATTGAATCTTGGCTGGCTGGTGGAATCTCAGCTAGTTGGTGATATGTAAAGGGACAGATTTCTAGTGTTACAAGATGTTTATGGTCTTGGGTCATTAGCATGTTTCCTGGTTTGTAAGGAGGAGACGAGCTTTCTTTATGGGTCTTGGGTTATTAACATGTTTTCTTGTGTGTAAGGAGGAGACAAGTTCTTAATTAAGCAGTCCACACTTGTAACGGTTGTGGAAGATATGTCTCTCACAAGTGAATTTTAGCTAGCTGGTGGTATGTAAATGGACAAATTTCTATTCTTACTAGATGTTCATGGGTTTTGTCACCTTGTGTCATTAGCATGTTCCCTTGTTTGTAAGGAGGAGACAAGTTGTTCATGGGTCTTGTGTAGTTTATGGGTCTTGTGTAGTTTATGGGTCTTGCGTCATTAACATGTTTCCTTGTTTGTAAGGAGGATACAAGTTCTTAATTAATGGGTCCACTAGCCACAAGTGAATCTTAGCTAGTTGCTGGTATGTAAATGGACATATTTCTATTCTTACAAGATGTTTATGGGTCTTGTGTCGTTAGCATGTTTCCTTGTTGTAAGGAGAAGACAAGATGTTTATGGGTCTTGTGTCGTTAGCATGTTTCCTTGTTTGTAAGGAGAAGACAAGTTGTTTATGGGTCTTGTGTCGTTTATGTGTCTTGCATCATTAACATGTTTCCTGGTTTGTAAGGAGGATACAGGTTCTTAATTAATCGGTAAACAATTACAAATGGCGTAACATGGGTGAGGTCACCCCCTCAAATGGCATCTATCTGTATTTAATACATGCATCATCTCTAACCCATTCCCAATACACCTATGAGTCACGCCTCTCGAGACCACCATAGTTAAGCATCTAAAGATGGTATGGTATAGGGCATGTGGGAGAATTAAGCATATTGTTGAAACAAATTTGAGTTGGGGGTATATTGAAATGGAGGAGCTTTGGAATTTGGACAGAGGAAACCACAATTCACAATTTGCAGAAACTCAAGACACCAGTGAATAGAATGATGAAGTGAATAAAGGAAACGTTGGGCACAATGTGATGGAACACCAACAACCCAACCGTTCCACACAATGTGAAGTCTCAGAGCTAAGAAGAGGGGTCATAATGTGTGACTCACACTTCAAAGAGCTTCAAGAGTTTCATGGCTCACCAGTGCGTACGTTGGACAAGTGGAGGCAGAACTGACAGTGTAGGCATGAGGAGGAGTGACAATGTTGGAATCAACACCTCGAAGAAATTGAAGGACAAATGGAAGTTGTAAAGATCAAGCAACAAATGAGTCAATTCTCAGGAAGCAATCATGGCTTACAGATGGATGAGCTAGAAGATAAATACAAGGAGATGTTGGAAATAATCGAGCGATTGGAGCAGGGTAAGAAGTCAACAAAAGAAGTGCCAAACTCTTACTCACCACCAACACACTCAACTAGTATATGAAATTGAGCCGCATAATGAAACGGAAGGAGCGACAATCCAATAGGCAATTGGAAATCAAAGCAAGGAAGCTCCGATGTCGAAGGTAGGAGGAACAATTGTGTCCAGTCACAAAAAGGCTCCTATTTAGATTTCAACATTTAAATGACATGTAAGTTTTTATTTTTTATGGAACAATATGTAAGGCAATACACTCTTCGTTTTGAAATTCCTAGAAATCGCTATAGAATCCTAGCTTTGATAGGAAAAAAAAGAGATACTTTTTATGATAAATCAAGTACTAATCTAACATATATACATCTTTCATTTTGTATTATCATATTATATAGCTTAATTACATCTCTATCTTAATACAAATATAGTATACTGATTCTTGTTAAAGTATTATCATGTTATATAAATATAATAATTTAAAAAAAAAAATTAAACATAGTATAATTAGAATTATGTACTTTTAAAAGCATTTAACATATACTAATTATTTACTTATTGTTATATTTTAATTTTTTATTAAAAATATATTAATATATTTAAATAATTACTAAACAAATTAATATATTTATTAATTTTTAAAATATTTTTTTTTAAATTTTAAAAAATAACAATGCAATCTTCATTAACAAAATTTCATAATTTCAGGGGAGGCAGGAGGGGGAGGGGTTCTCACTAGCCCCGATGGACAATTGATATTCACATATTCTTGGAACTTAGGAGTGGAATCCAACAACATGGCAGAAGCCCTGGCCCTTTGGCAAGGACTTAACCAAGCTCTTCTACATGGCGCACAGCAAGCAACTGTCGTAGGGGACTCCAGGATGATTATCCAATGCATAAACACCATGAATTTACCTACGTCCATGCGACTTCGTCAGGTTCTCCAAAGAATTGCTCAGCTAATTCCTCTCTTCCAGGACATCGAATTTTTCCACGTCTTGCGAAAGAATAATGAACAGGCTGACAAAGCAGCCAATGAAGCTATTAATTTACAAAAAGGTTGTTTAAAAGTTAATGAAGGAGTCAATAGGGTCCCCATCCCGTAACAACGTTCCCATGGGCATTTGGCATGGAAATAGCAAAACTCGTGAGGGCTGCTGGCTTCGGACATCAGGCACCTGGTGCCTTCGTGGACGGAGGGACTACATGCGGGGGTGCGATGTGTCCACAAACGAGGACACCTCCCTCCTCCTCAGCTCCCGTTATCTCCACCTCTCCATCGCACGCTCCTCTTCAGATGGGGTGACGGCATCTTCGACTAACCTGATGATGGCTTGTACCAGACGCCGTACCAGGGATCATGGCATTCAATGGAGAAAGATCTGCTCGACTCCTCCTGATCACCTGGACGTCGCCAAACGCGGGGTTTTGCTGCCCTCAATCCAGCTCAGACTGTACGCCATTGCCACAGGGGATTTCAAGGCCAGTTTTAATAATGATACCTCGCTGGTGCAGGATTCACCGGAGTTAACTGATCTCGAAAGTACGAGCCGTTATTTAAGAGATGGTACGAATCTGGGTAAAGGAGCAAGTCGGAACTGGCTGAAGGACACGGGAACATGTGATGAGTTAATGGCTATGATGCCGAATTCATGGTATGAAGTGGACATCAGTTTTAAAAACGGCAACCCCTGCTCCGGCTCAAATCGGCTCACCACCCTGGCTTTAGACTCTATAGGAAGGAAGAAGCGAACTTCATATGCTGCTAATTTGTGTCACCTGGTTGGCATCTGGTCCCAGCTTTCCATGGCAGATACAGAAGACTCGGCTGCATCTTCCCCCGACCCTTTGTTGGAAATAGAGGCGGAAATTCGGGTGCTCCGGCGTCGAGTAAGAAGGCAAGGAGAGTTTATGAACCGTATGGACGCTCAAGGAGGAAGAAGACTGGACAGGCTGGACGAAGAAGTTGGAAGCAATCGTGAAGAGTTTGAGCTAGCTCTGGAGAACCTGGAAATGAAAATTATGGCCGCCATAGAAGACCTGGACCAAAGGTTGCAGAACCTGGAGCTTGCGATGGAGAACTATCGTGGAACTGGGAATCCAAGCTCGAGCAAGAACCCGCCAAAGGCAAGCCAGTCTGCTGGAGCTCGTCACCGTTAATTGCTAGGTTCTTTTGTTTACTGGTTTCATTTTGTAATCAACCTCTGTTTTCTAGTTTTCTTGAAAAGTCCTGATTAGTTACAGGCATATGTAATTTTGAGCAGCATGGCTGACATAACTGCTTTCATTTTGGCTTGTAAAACTTTGAGTGGCTCTGCCACAGATCTTTAATTTAAAATCCTTTAACCGTTTCTGTCAAAAAAAAAAAAAAAAAAAATTTCATAATTTCATCAAAATGGACGTAAAATATTTTTCGAGTTTTTTTGGTTTAATTATGTTTTTCACAAAATAGTTTTCAAAATATATATATATATATATATATATATATCATTTTATTATTAAAAAATGTAAGACTTATCCCAATCATAAATAGAGGAATTGTTCGCATGTATACTCCAAAACTACGTTAATGTTTGAGTTTTTTGAACGTTGTATTATACTGTACTATAGTATCACATATTTTTTTAGATTAGCAAAAAGTGTGTAGTCCCTCACACTTGGACATTTATTTTAATCTTATGTGATGTATAAGAATATACATAATTTATCATTAGTTTGCTTGCTTTATGTTTCTCATAGTATTATGTGTTTCAAGATAGCATTTTCATAATCAATGTTAAACTATTGCTATACTTTTTAACAACGAGGTGATTAAGGGAGTTGTTTGCTAAAAGAATGTAGCACAAAGGTGGATGAGATCATAATATCAACGTACAAGAATACTTGATTACTATTTATTAGAGGAGTTTTAGAAATATCAACGAGTATCAAATCAATTATCAAACAAATAATATTAATCTTTGCTTTCATTTTATCACATGTATATGAATGGTAGATCTTTATATATTGATTGTGTTTGCTCTTTTATGGTAGGGAATGGTGGTAAGGTATCAATTGTTTGTGGTTTGAGTTCCTTCCATTGTTGTGGGGATTGAAACAGGGGTGTCCACTCTCTCCTTACCTTTTCCTCTTTGTTGCAAGGGGTTGAGCAAGGCTATATATTCTGTTGGGCATCAAAGGTAGATACATTGGATTACTTTTGGGGACAATGTTCAGTTGATGCATCTCATGTTCATGGATGATGTGCTCCTCTTCTGTTTAAGGGAGGAGGAGGAAGGTAGACAATATGCCAAAATGATAAATCTTTTATATTTGGCTACGAGTATGCAGGTTATCAAGGTGGATAAGTTGACAATTTTCTAGTCATAAGGGCACCATCAATCGCAAGTCATTTGGGAAAGAGGATTCATTATCTTGCTCTTTTGTTGGAAGGGGGAATTCAATATTTGGGCTATATCATCAAGCCAAATAAATATGGGAAGGCAAACTAGTTATGGTTGGTTCCGAAAGTTGAGAGAAGAATTCATCATTGGTGCAACCATTGGATTTCCACGTACGGATGGCTTGCTCTGATAAAGTCTATTTTGGAGGCTATTCCTATCTACTGGCACCTATTGGCTCACATTCCAAAAGGTACCTTAGACTGGCTTAAGAGAATCTGTTGTAACTAGGTATCGAAGGTTGGTTGTGACCACCGGGGTATGCACTTGGAAAGATGGAAGGATATGAGCCTCTCTAAAGGATTAGGGTGGTTGGGGATTGAAAAATATCTTCCATTTTAATCAAGCTTTAGCAACAAAATCTCTTTGGAATTTTTGTCGAGGGATAGTTTATGGAGAAGGATTCTTGTCGCAAAGCTATTCTTGATGGATCCTCTCGCGGGATAAAATGATCATTAATGTTTCCAACCAATGGAAGGCACTGTCCTTATCCTTTCCAGTTATGGGGAGACATTTGGCTTAGAGGGTTAGATCTAGTGAGATGGTCAGAGTAGGGTTGGATGCAATTTTGGGTTGTGGGAATGGGGGTGTTCCCACTAGAGGAGATGGTAAGTCACTTTCAAGATCAGGGTCATTGCACTCTCAATAAATTTGCTAATACGACTTTGTCAGAATTGTGGCAACAAGGATGGTTGTCCTCATCAGACTTGGATTTCAATGGTATTTGGGCACAACAATGGGATGCATTCTTGATGGCGATCCGAAAGGCACACATTAGACTTATTGATGAAGAAGATGAGATCGTGTGGCCTTCCAATCAGACTGGGGGGTAGTATTTTGCTAAGTTGGGGAACATGGATCTCATTGCTGGTAATATTGAAGTCATTTGGTGGTAGCACAACATTTGGAAGGTGGCAACACCACCTAAGAACAAATTATTTATTTGGATGGTGTTGAATAATTGGGTTCTTACTTGTGATCAACTATAGAGGTGGAATAAAGAGGGGCCAAGCATCTTTTTTTTGTGTATAACTAGTGGAGAGTACAATGATCATTTCTTTCGAACTTGCACTTACACACGATAGGTATGGAAGGATGTAGCTATTCATTTTCAGCTGAACAATATCAGGGAAAAGGGTTCAATGGTCAACTATTTTCGGGAGTTTTTTGCTCGTCCGGACCTTCAGGGACTTCGGGCTCTTCAATTATATGATCTGCTAGGGCATTTGGTTGACTAGAAATGCCTATATCTTTGAATAATAAGTGATTCCAACTTTTCATACATCAACTTTCTCATTGTCTCTCCTAAATTTCTATTCCTTGTATGTGGCCCCAAAGGATGGGAAGGTTATATGTGATTTAGTATTGATTCCAGTGGCATGGGTTACTTTGATGGGGAAAATCAAGGGGCCTGAGCAACACTATGGTATTAGCTTTGTGCTCTATATTTTGAACAATCACTATTATACAAGTAATGCAAATTTGGGTGCTAAGACTAATAATTTAGTAGAGTTCTATGTTCTCTTCTACCTTTTAAAGTTCACAATTGATTTGGGTCTTCCTCAGGTTCAAATCTTTGTCCACCCTACTCTTACTATTCAGTGGATGAGAGGGGAGATGCGAGTTATTAGTTCCACGCTCTTACAATTGGAGACCCACCTAAAGAAAATTGGATGCATTTTCCATATTGTTTAGTATACTCATGTCTTTAGAGAAATGAACACATTGGCTAAATCTTTGTCTAGAAATGCTTTACAAGTGGATTATTCCCAGGTTACTATTATAGAGTATAAAGATGACCAACATGTTTATGTTCATCACTCTAGCTTATTTTGAGTAAATATATGTAGACTGAAGTATAGACTATAGGCATAAGTTTATTTTCATATTATATCTATCTATGTGCACCCTTGCAAGGGAAGCCTATGATATTTTTGGTTTTACGCCACTGTGCTTGGGACCCCAAAGATTGTATTTTCTTTCCTCTCAAATAGAAAAAATGTTTTTTTCTTAGAAAAAAATGGTAGCAATGGAACGAGAAATCCTACAAGGGTTATATTGTTTGGACACAATTTACTTTTTATCTCTATGAACATTTTCGATACTCCATTTACGACAGTAACGAATCAACATTCTTATCTTTCTTTGCATCAGAATTATACACTAATGTATATCAGATCTAATGCATAAAATTGTCAGCCATAAACCCCATATAAGATATGATCCATAACAACCATAAATGGCCATATGGACTGTCCAAATATAAGATCCTTGAATGATCATAATTCATAAGCAAACTAGCTTCTAAAGCAACAAATAAATCAACAATCTATTCTACCTCAATTAGCAGAATTATATCACTACTTTTATTAGAATTCACCACATTAAATTAAAACCATTAATCCCCATGGAAGATCTGATCTGTAACAGTCATACACGTCTATATGGACTTCCCTAAAATCACACCTCCTAATGATCATAATTTTCAAAAGAAAACAAGCTTCTAACTGCTAGATTAACACAACCACATACCTGCTTTGTGAGTTGTCAATTTATCAAAATTTAGTTAGCCAATCACCATGAACATGAATACAAATTAAAAGAATGTAATGATAGAGATATATCAGACATATAACATAAGAATATAATCAAATATGCAACATAAAATATCAGAGATAAACCCAGCCTCCATGGGAAAATATGCAACATAAAAACATAATAAATATTTTCCAAATAATACTTATCTCTGAAAGACGCAACTAGCTTCAACAGGACAACGTTACACCCATCCTTAGACACAATCAATTCAAATACCTAACTCAGGTCACCCATGAGTTGAGGCCATCGATCAAAATGCTAGGAAACTCTCAAAATAATAGGGTGCACTCAACCCCAATACGACAACACTACCAGACAAAAGCAATTGTATCTCAGTCAAACGGAAACCTTTTTCCATGAAATAAAAAACATTCCTCACTAGAAATGTCACTTCAGACGCAATGGAACAGGTCTCATGACCCATTAATGATAAAAGATAGGTGAACCATAGCATATGGTTTCAACCTTCATAGAAAACCCAGGCTACAACCTAAGAGATATCAACACAATCCCTCACCACTTACTTTCCCCTCCACCTCACTACCAGGTACAATGGAAATCCCTTCACCATTCAGGTCCCTCAATACATCACCATTCACCATTAGGATTTATTTGCAGGATCAGGAGGGAGACACGTAAAAGGTATGGAGATATTTCTATGTTCATTAGCCAATATGACCAGTCTCCTCATTGGAATAGATCCTTGTTCAATCATCCTCACAGGTATCCGAGTTTTCCTGTAAACAAAAGGGTATTATAGCTATGTGCAAAGATGACAATTCAAATATATCCATAGGCATTCGAATTCCTAAGAGAGAAACTCTCCCCCAAAACCAACAATAACTTAGAATGATCCCTAGAGACCAATTCAAATACCTTTAATCCAATTCAAATTGCCTCCAAGAGATTGACTCATGTTCAATGAGAAGTGACTCAACCTCACTAAGAGATTCTCTAGTTCACTAGTTTACCATTCGAGTTCTCATGAGAGCAACTCGAATCCACCTAGACTAACTCGAATTCACTAGAAAAGCACTCCAAACCACTGGAGACCATGAGAGAAACTCAAATTCACCCAAATAGTACTTTAATTGTTTGATGAAAACTCGAATCGCCCCAAAATTACTCAATTTAAGTGGAGACAAATCAATTGAAATAAAATTACTAAATTTTACTAGAGAATAACTCGAATTACCAAAAAATTACTCAATTTAACTTGAGAATAACTCGAATTACCCAAAATTACTCAATTTAACTGGAGAATAACTTGAATTACCTAAAATTACTCAATTTAACTAGAGAATAACTCAAATTACCCAAAATTACTCAATTTAATTGGAGAATAACATGAATTACCCAAAATTACTCAATTTAACTGGAGAGTAACTCGAATTGACCTAGATTTACTCAAATTCACTGAAGAATATCTCGAATTACCCAAAATTACTCAATTTAACTGGAGAATAACTTGAATCACCCAAGACTGACTCAAACTAACTGATAGTCACTCCAGTTCATTGGAGTTACTCGGGAGTAACTTGAATTAACTGGGAAAATCACTCCAATTAGAGTGGAAGTTACAAAATCAAGTCCATGGTTGAAAAAATAGTTAAGTAGGGTGCATAAGATACGAGTGATGAGAGAGTGGGCCCCACTAACAACAAGATAGGAATATTCTCTCAAGTGAAGGTGCATTATTGCATGTAAAACATTAATTTGGTGTACTAGGACCTCCATAGTCCAATAATATAAAAAATAAGGAAACATAGAGGTACTGTTACAGAGAGTAACAACTCCTAACCCCAACCCCCTCACATGTGGAATCCTTGGCCCCCCATCCAATTTAGTTGTCCACGTTGAGCTATTTATTTAATTAAAGAAATAATAATAAAATAATAATAATAATGTCCAAATATTGATGTCTAGGCACCTAATTCTACCATAATAACAAATAACATCAACACACATGTCCGAGGCTTACCATCGGGGCATTACATGTTTGAAGAAGAAACTTCCCTCTTTTCCATCTTCTTCATTGTCATAGACTAGTTGAATGATGTACGTAATGAATGGTCTAGAGATCTCACACTTGCTACCATGATCTAGAAACCCCATGCATATCCAGGCTACACTTGGCACAATGATGAGCTTCGTCATAAAGGACATCTATATTTACACAAGAACTCATCATTGGAATCACATGTGTTATATAAGATCCATTCATCCTCCAAAACTGGTCATTCTAGATTTTGTAAAACATATGGAAGGAGCAAATGATCATTTTTTTGGGAATGCATGAAGAAGGACATCCACACATTCGTGGTTGAATGTAACATTTTCCAAATACATACAGGTGAGACGATGAAACCTCCAAGTGAACTTCAACCACTTCCAATTCCACTGCAGTATGGACTAACATTTATATGGATTTCATTGTAGGATTACCATAATCTACTAATAAGTTTGTAATCATGGTTTTGGTTGATCATCTTTCCAAATATGCTCATTTTTGTGCCTGACAACACCCTTTCAAGGCCTTTATGGTAGCTCAAGTCTTCATGGATAATATCTTTATACTCCATGGTATGCCACAGACTATTGTCATGGACCGTAACCCCACCTTCACTAGAAATTTCTAGCATGAATTGTTCTGGATAGAGGGAAATCAATTGAATCTCAGCACCGCCTATCACCCCCAAAATGATAGTCAAACTGAAGTTGTCAATAAGTACTTGGAAGTGTATTTTCAATTCTTTCCTATATAGTGACAATCCCAATGGGTTTAGCAGTTACCTTTAGCATAATGGTGGTATAATACAACTTATCATACTACCGCTCGAATGGATGCCTTTGAATTTGTCTATGTATAAAAATCCCCTTAGTACTATCCTAATTACTAGGCATCTATAAGGTACATGAGATCGACAAAACACTCACAACTCAAGCAAATATTCTCCGCACAGTTCTCAAGGATAATTTGGTAATGGATCAGAATAGGATGAAGCAATTGGTTGATCAATGCTATTCAAAACACCAATTTGTGGAAGGGAATCAAATATTTATCCACCTACAACCCTATCAACAGACCTCACTTAAGGCCAACCACCACTAGTAGCTTGCCCCCAAGTTTTATGGGTCATATAAGATCCTCAATAATGTGGGACCCATGACTTAAAAATTGGAGCTACCTAGCCACTCCAAGATTCATCCTATCTTTCATGTTTCCTCGTTGAAGAAAGTGGTTGGCCCTCACTATTGTATTCAAACTACCCATATGAATTTGGATGAAGAAGGTTTCATTTGGTGGAAGCCCAAGGCCATCCTCAAAAAAATGGAACATCGTCTCCGCCATCACACCATCCAAGAGGTCTTGGTCTAGTGGAAATATACCCATCATGAGAATGCTACATGGGAACTAACAGAGATACTTAAGTAATTTCCAGCCTTGAGGACAACATTTTTTTTTAAGAGGGAGGGGATGTCAGTGTCCTACCCTAACCCCCTTAAATATATAGGTTGTTATGTATTGATGCCAACTATATGTAATAAGACACATATATTAGATATAGTGTGAAAGAAATATTTGTAAGAAGACTTACTAGAATGTTCCACCTACTAGAAAGTCCCTTCACTAAAAAATATTATTAGAAGGTTCCTCCAACTAGAAGTCCCTTCACTAAGAAGGCTAGAAGGTTCTGCCTACTAGAAATTTCCCTTCACTATACACTAGATATGGGAGTAGAAGCAATGTAAGAATATGTCTTGTGAAGTATTTTGTAATTGGAGCTTGGCTTCATTTGGAGGTTGCCCCCTTGAAGAGGCAAGTGAACATTGCTTTTATCAATAATGGTATTGCTCTTCTGATATTTTGTTATCTAGTAGTGTCTCTTGCTATGGTAATTATGTCCTTTTCATTATGAAACCTTGATTTATTATTTTATTTTTGCTTTGAATTTTCAATTATGATGTTAAGGTACATAACAAGTTTTGCGAAAGAATGTGATTTGCAAGTGAGTGTTAAGGGATTTTTGTTTTAGAGTTTGATGAGTGGTTTGTTTGGTTGGAACTTGCATAGAAATGGATACAATGTAGGTGAAGAGAAATACCTTATTTTCCATGTAGACAATAGTCAATATGGTTTGCACACAGTTAATGAAAGCAATTTTGGGGTTTTATCGTTGAATGTTTATAGCTTATGCATGTTTTTTCATTAAAAAATGCAAAAATGTTTAGATTTATTTACAAGTAGGTTCGTGAATTGTTGACAATGAATGGACAACATAGGAAAAGTAAACATCAAGTTTATTGCAGATCCAATAATGATTGAGGTAGTAGTGATAAACCTGAGGTGTGTATGCTACTAAGAAAAGGTATAAATTGTTATTGTAGCAACAAATAAACATAATGTGAAAGAAGAGGGGAAAAAATTCAATATATTTGGTGAGAAGAAGTTAATTGCTTCTTTGTTAAGGTTACATTGTGCAAGCCCTGAGGGTTAGCTCAAGCAGTCATTAACCAAACATGAGATCTCTCTCCCGAAGTTGGGGAGGTCACATGTTCAACTATCTTGATCCCCTTGGGGTCAGGATCCATAATCAAGGTTGATGGTTTACCCCAGTACCATCCATGAATCATGGGGAAGTACTGAGAGAGTTTTCCACGTGGTTATTCCTTTGAAAAAAGAGAGGTTAAATTGTTCCTAAAAAAAATGCACATGTAGTGTTGATATGAAAATGACACCATTAATCTCTTGTCCTTGCCACAACATGAATCCCATTTCAATTCAAATGGATTGGGCATTGGGATATATGAAGTGTTTAGTGCGTGGAATCCCTTGGAGGAAGTTGGGAGTGTTCTGCTAACAATCAAGGCCTTGGGAAAGAATTGGTTGATAACAGATTGGCAAATCAATGGGGGGAAGCAAGCAATTGGTTTGTGTCGATGGTTGAGATGAGAACTTTGTATAGATTGAGAACTAGAAATCCTGAAAAGCCTTGAAGGGGTGTAACTTCTAACCAAAGATTGAGAAGAGGTTTGCGGTATCACTGATTGATTAGCAGAAGTATCTTGAGTCTTTGTCTATCACTTGTTTCCACCAAAAAATGATACATGGGGAAAAAAGAGGAGATCTACTTGATGGCGTATGTGTTCAGAGGTCCTTGTAGGAGTAGAGACCTATGTCCCTACACCTCCTTCATAAAAAGAACTTTGCATCTATTTTTTAAATAGAGAAAGAAAGCAACAAGGGAAACACTCGAGTAACTATAAAGGTACTAGACACTCCATATGATCTCATAGTAAATATGACATATTTTCACTTGGTTTTCATTTGACATTTTGACATCATTGCCATGTTCCTTGTGCTATCTTTACTTTTGTTTGTTTGTGTGAATTTCATCACTTTTAACTCCATCCATACATTTCAAAGATAAAAAAAGGGGGGGGGGATGTTCCAACCCCTCCTAAACCCTAAACATGTGGGCATAAGGCCAATTGGATACCCTCATGCATGATACAATCCAATGGAAATACTGCAATCATGCTCCAATTGATGAGGTTGAACTCCTCTCAAACATCCCGAAACAATTAATGATAATGTTAAAAATGTAAGTTAAATGATAGAAAATAAAAGATAAATGAGAATGCCAACTTTCACTTTAATATTTTAATATTAAAAATTAATAATTAACAACATAAACTTTAATTTCAAGAAGAATTGTGAATTTTGTAAAATAAGGTATTCATAATTGTTTTCAAATGTTCAAGTAATAACATCAAGAAATAAAACACATATTTTCAATATAAATATAAATAAAATGTAAAGAAAAAGTAGACTATTAAAAAACTACTATTAAAATTTTACTATAAATTATATACTATATATAACTAAATAAGAAATATCCAATAAAATGAAATTACAATTTTGCCTTTATAATTAAAATCAAAATCAAATAATTATATATATTCAACCAATAATATCTATAAAATGAATATCCAACGAGCATATCTTGAAAGTATTTTCAAATAAAAATAATAAACTCTAGATATCTTAAAAGTTGTAATTTCAAATAAAAAACTTAGGGGAGATAACAATCAAATAAAATTCAATTACCTTGATAAATACAATTTTAACTAAAAAAAACGTTTTTTGTGTTCAATCAACTAAAAATTAATAAAGTTCATAAACAAAGTATTTGTTTCATTAGATAAAATAAACAAATTGATCATCATAAAAATACAACCAAATAAATGAGCTTATTTTGTTTTATTTTGCTTGATTAGTTAAGGATACGGTGGTCCGTTGGTGGGGATAGATGGATTTTATTCCATCCACCCGGGTTCAATTCTGTTGAGACATCTTATGGCTTGGATTACGGGTTGACGGTTTGCTCGACCTACCATCCGGAATATGTCGAAATAGCAGGAAGGTGATTATTAGAAGTCCAACAAGGTTTTGACATGGATAAATTGATGTTAAATTTATGACAACATAATTTTGATGCTAAAATATACTTTATTCTAATATTGTTTCGACAACATTGGAATTTGTACCCAAATTTAATAATCATAAATGTTAATTAAAGAAGGAAAAAATACTCTCAAAATAATTATTACTTTAAATGTTAGTTCAAAATGAAAAAAATACCCTCTAAATAATTATTACTTTATCTTAGAAACTCAAACAATGACAACATAATTATTCAAGACTTAAAAGTTGAAAGATAAAATGTCTCATAACTATAAAGGTTATAGAAGTTCAAGAATAATGAGATACTTAGTTGTTAACTATTTAATATAAAATATGAAGTTTTTTTTATGATGATGATGATGGGTTTTAACTTTCACTCAAACCAAATTTGGTTTATTAAATCTTAAGAGAAAAGATAAGTTAAAAATTATTTGATTTGCTTTAAAATACTATTCATATACTAAAAAACTTACATACAAGTATAAGCTTTTTTATAACTATATATTTATATATAAATACTCGTATTTAAACATCATGTCTAAAATTAATTTTTAATTTTAATTATAATTTTCATGAATCTTTTTTCTTATTATTATTTTTTAATAAATATATAAATATTTGTTTTATACTAAAAAAAAGTTTTAAATTTTTTATTAATTTTCAATATAGTATAACTATATATTTTATATATTTTTTAATTTTCTTACTTTAATCCATTTAGAGGCGTTCCTTTTTGGTTTTTATCCAATTTTATCGGGGCTGCATTTTGTATAGATCTTCTGAAGTATTCGGGATATTATCAATTTCCCTGTTTTTTTGTGATTTGATGTGACGAGTGCTTACCTCATACGATTCATCCCGTTAGATTTGGTGCCTTTTGGATTTTTCCCTAGTACTTTTTGCCACGAGGCTTCTCTCCATAAATCTATTCTGTTACATGAAATTTGGCACATGGTGGGGAGTGCTTACTTCTTTCTCCTGACATTTTGGGGCTTGTGTGACAGGTGTTACCTTTATCGGCTCAGCCTGATGGATCCGGTTGGGGGAAAGGAACTTTACTCGTCGGGGGATTCTTTATTTTCCCCTAAAACACAGGATTGTGGTTTGCGGGACAAACATGGGCTGGATGGGGAGGCCGATCTAGTCTATTCTCCTATATCACTTGTGACAAACGTTGCTGGTGTGGATTCCAGGGTTTAGGAATGTGGGATTATTAAGAATCAAGCAAAGCAGATCTTAGGTGAGCGGGATAGGACACGCAGAAAGCTTAAAACATACAAAGTACGCGAGGGTTTGGAAATATATGTACTAGTTGCCGACATCAATATGGACAGGGTCAAGGTTCTTTCCAGATGGGATCTGGTGGGATGCATAGAATTTGCGAAGGTTAATAGACTGGAAATGATTGAGTGGGTGAACAAAAATTGATTGCCAGTATTTGGACATGCACCCCACATAAATATGCTTATAAATGGGTGGAGTTTCTTCATTTTTCCAGACGTTGAACAGATTCCCATGATTTTAAGTTGTATTTGGTTGATTAAGGAAGGGTCCTTGGTTTTAAAGAAGTGGCATTTTGCATTTGACCTGGAAAAGGAAAAAAATGACTCAAAGGCACCTGTGGATGTTGTTACTTGGTTTCCCCTTGGAATTATGGACATAGAATGTGTTGGAGGGTTTAGATAACTCTGTTGGAAAATTCATCTGCATAGATAAGAAAAATTTATTTGGCAGGGAAAAGAAAATCGCTCGAGTCATGGTGGAATCTGACATCATTCAGGGTCTTCCGGCGAAGGTGGAAATCATTTGGGGGGACATAATTATTCATCAGAGACTAGACTACTATTAGGTCCCGTTTCGTTGCTTCTATTGCCGAAAAATGGGCCATGTTAAGTCTAGATGCCCTTCTCCGTTATTTGGGTCATGAATGGATGTTTCGGTGGATGTTTCTGGCTCTGATGCTGAACAAATTATTGGGTATGATGTTTCTCCTTTGAGTTTTCCAGATGACAAATTTCCCTACTCAGTAGGTAAGGAAAAATCCGAATGTCCTACTTTTTATGAGGATGTTCCAAAGGATGAACTGGATTTTTATCTCTCTACTGAAAAAGACCTGGATAAAAGATTGTCTAGTAATAATTTAGGGGTTTTGAATTGTCCCTTAAATTTACTTGTTGAAAATTATGCCCAAAATTTGGTAGGGTTTGAAAATTGTAGGAGTTCTAATTTGTCTAATTTTCCAAACAATGTGAATGGTTTGGAAAATATACCTTTTGAATGTATCTAATTTGGATCCACGCTCTGATCCTTCTGCTAACCAAACTTTTGGGGAGTTTGTCTTACTGTGGATGCATTGCCTACTAAACCTTCCTTAAATGACTTTACCCATGCTTGTGATAACAATGGGAATACAATATCTTATGGTTTTAAATCTCCCTTAATTGTTTACTCAAAAAAACCCCTCATCAAACCTTTCCGTGTCACCGGTCAATTCCATTAGAATTCAAAATGTCACAATTCACGATAGGAAAAAGAATCCCAAAGAAGTGAAGGGTTCCAACATTGAATCTGGGTATAAACCTCTTTTGGTTAGACTTAATGAAATTGAACTTAGTTCACCTGGTATTATTGAAATTCCCTCTCATTGGGCCCTTAGAGTAGAGTTTCCCCAAACCTTTGTTTCTTAATGTCCATCCTCTCTTTGAATATTTGTTGGTTGGGTAGGGGTGTGAAGGTTAGATCCATATCTAAGCTGTTAAAAAATACTAACATGGACATCTGTTTTATCCAAGAAACTGAGTGTTTTGATTTTCAATCTATTTAGGTAATTTCAAACTTACTACCAGGATGGGAGGTCTGTGTAGTTAATTCTAATGGTCTTTCAATAGGTCTATTAGCTTGTTGGAATCCTTGGGTTACAAATTTTTGCCCGTATAGAACCAAAGGTTGTATTATGTTGGAAGGATGCATTAAGAATTTTGATAAGAACCTAGCTATTTTCAACTATTATGGACCCTATATAGATAGGGAAATGTTCTGGAATTCTTTGGTGGATTCTGGAATTCTAGATAACCTTATTGTTGCTGGGGACCTTAATTTTACTTTATCCCCTGCAGAAATTTGGGGATATTTGGCTTGCCTGGATCAGTTGGTGGATTACTTCTCTAATTTTCTTCAGAGGACTAATCTGGTAGATTTTCTTCCAAAAAAGTTAGAACTTACCTAGACAAATGGAAGGTGTGGTAAACATGGCATATTCCACCGACTGGATATATTCCTTATGAAGCTATCCTTAATCGAAATGATGCAGAGGTGTAGGACTTGGGTGGAAAAATCCTTTATTTCTGATCACTTTCCTATAATGCTTCAACTGGATGGTGTTAAGACTTCGTGTACCTATCCTTTCAAATTCAATAGCTCATGGCTTCTAAATGTTGATTTATGTGGTATGGTTTGTAAGAATTGGTTAAATTACCACACATCTGAAGATTGCAGTCCAATGGACAATCTAGTTATAAAATTGAAGAACTTAAAAAAGGAGGTTATTATGTGGGCGAAAGATATGAGATTGCAAGATAGTGAAGCTTTCATTCATATTGAAGAACATATTAAGTTGATCTCATCAAATAATGAAGGCTATATTTTAAATGAACTGGAGAAACTGGTTTTAAAGGATTTAGAGAACATAAAGGCACAATTACTTAAACAAGAGGAAATGGATTGGAGATTAAAGAGTCGTGCACTTTGGATTGCACTTGGGGATAATAACACCATTTTTTTCCACAATTTTGCTTCCGATCATAGGAATACAAATTCAATATGGGAAATGTTAGATGGGAATGGAAATGTTGTTAATGATAAAAAGATGTCTTCAAATTTTGGCAAGAAGTCACTTTGATGGGATTTTCAAGGATCTTGGTACTTGTTCTATTGAAGCTCGGGAAAGTGTTAAGACTTATGTCTAATTTCTTTAGCAGTGAGGAAGGGGAGTATATTGGGAAGCCAGTTTCTCTTTGTGATATTGAAGAGGCATTAAAACAATTTTCCAAAGAGAAGAGTCCAGGTCTAGATGGTTGGACTATGGATCTCTTTCTCACTTTCTTTGATGTGATGGGGGGGAGACCTTTTAGCCATGGTTGAACAATCCAGAGTGGAAGGATATGTCTCTGGCACACTTAATTCTACTTTAATTACTTTGATTCCTAAGTGAAACAAACCCAGATCCTTCAATGATTTTAGATCAGTTGCTCTATGCAATCTTGCATACAAGATCATTACCAAAATTATATCCAATCGGATAAAACCTTATTTATCTAGAGGCATGCCAAAATAACAGTTTGGGTTCTTGTATGACCATCCGATTTTAGATGCAATTGGAATATCATAGGAAGTCCTATACTCCATTAAACATAAGAACTTAAAGGATATTTTATTGAAGATGGATATGGTCAAAGCATATGGCCAGGTGGATTGGGGTTTTTTGAGACTTTCACTATTACAAATTGGTCTTCCATTATCGGTCATCAACTGGATCATGGCATGTGTGACATATGCCCAGTTTTCTATTCAAGTTAATGGATCGTCTTCGGAATTTTTACAAATTTCTAGGGGTATTAGGAAGGGATGTACCCTTTCCCCTCTCTTATTTCTGCTTATTATTAAAGGATTCAGTTGTTTGATCTCAAATGCTAAGACATAAGGAAAATTAAAAGGCATCAAAATCTCATCTATTGTTTATATAGCACATTTAATATTTGTAGATGATGTTATGTTATTTAGAAATGGTAGGCTAGATGAGTGGACTTGCTATGCTGAAATTATCAATCTTTTCTGTGCAACATCAGGAATGGAGGTTAATATTACTAAATCATGTATGTATCAACATGGAATGGATGAGGATTTTATGGGAATGATTTCTTCTTTGATGCCTTATAAAATTGCAAAGCCGAAGGATGGTTTTAAATACTTGGGATACTTCCTTAAAACTACCAGGTACATGATAAAGGACTGGTATTGGCTTGTAGATAGATTTGAAAAAATAATTAATCATTGGACCTACAGACTTCTCTCCATTGGTGGAAAATTAACACTTATTAAGGAAATATTGATGGGCATTCCAGTTTAAATGCTATCTTTAGCTCAGATTCCTTTGTCTATCATTAGCTGGTTGCGCAGGCTTATATTCAATTTTCTTTGGTTTGGAATTGTTGACGGGGGGAAATTAAAGATGGCTAGTTGGGAGAGGCTTTCTAATCCAAAAGAATGGGGTGGATGGGATATAAAAAACCTTGTTTAGTTTAGTATGGCTTTGACATTGAAAATATTTTGGTGGGGTCTCTTTGGTAATGGAATCTGGACTGATGAGATCTATGGAAAATATATCAGAGAGAATTTTTTAAGTTGGATCAGGAACCTTGATAAGAAGTCTAGAAACTCATCATATTTTTGGTCGGGTTTTATTAAATTTTATCATTGGTTCGGTGGAGGACTCACTTGGAAGGTGGGGGATGGTACATATAATTTTGTTGGTTTTGATCCTATTGTGGGATTGGAGGAAAATTTTGAACTTTCGCCATACTTAATGGAATATCTAATAGAGCTTGGTTTTCTCACTCTGGCTAACATCAGAAGACCAAATCAGATTCCACGTTTTGACTCTTATTGGATTACTGCTATTGATTTGGGACTTGGCAGTCATTGGGCAGTCGAAAGGGATAGATACATTTCAAATCTGAACTCTATAAGTTGTAGATTGCACAATGGGATAGATACACTTATTCGATCTTTAAATTATGCTTTAGGAACTATTACTGTTAAATCTACTTACCATTTGATTGCTCAGGAATCCACTTATATTGATCCAATATGGTAGTATAAACCTCTCTGCAGTTGGCACATCCCACTGAAAATTAAGTGTTTTCTGTGGTTTACTTTTGAAAACTGCCTAAAAAATTGGGACAATCTCCTTAAAAGAGGATGGTGCAGACATAACATATGTTATCTATGTAGGAGTAATTTGGAAACTGTAGAACATTTAATGGTTAATTTTCAGTTTACCCTACAGGTATGGAAATTTATTTGTTCTGAACTCAATATCAAACAGTCTCGAGACAATTTGTCTTTTGAACATAATTTCTATTTATGGGTGAAAGACTATAAGGAATTTAGTACATTACCAACCTTTAATTCTTGGAGTATCTAGAATGCTAGAAACACTTGCATTTTTTAAGACATGATATAAGATGTTGAAGGGGTTTGTTTGAGAATTATCAGAAATTTCAGGAATTATGTGACTTATGAAAGCAAAGGAATAAATATCATATATGTGCAGCGTTTTCCACAATCTCAAAATGCTATGGGTTTTTTTGATGGAGTGGCAAAGGATAGGCTATGTGTTGTTGGGGTGGTCTCTTCCTTAATGATTATCATGTTTTCAAATTCCAACTAAATTGTGGCCCACGGGAACTGATACAAAGGCGGAGCTGTTGGATCTTTGGTGTCTGTGCAGAATGGAATTTTTTTTTGGCAACTCTCGGAACTACCTCTTCTGAGAACCACAATGCTTCCCACTACTGATTTCTCGTCTGTCTCCACTTCCTATGGGACGCGACTCCTCTCACCAACCCATTTCTGGGATTTCTGTGCGAGAACCTAGACTAGTAAAGTGATATAATGAAATAAAAGGGAAACAAGTATACTATATATAAGTCTCAACACAATCTCAATACCATCAACATTCCCGATATAGTGAGATAACACAAGTCAAGTGATCCAAAGCTCAAGATCAGCTTCAGCAAGGAGCGAGCACATGTATAAATAGCTTAAGGAGGGAAATTCGAACCGAAGGTGGACAACTAGAATTGGTTTGAGTGTGGTTGGGCTTCATCATGGAGACTTAACTCAAATTAGTTTAGTGGTGGCCTAGTTAGGAGATTCCCTTTCCCATATTAGCACCATGAGGAGGAGTTACCAAAAACCAAGGAGTGGAGCCATGAAGAGCACAAGGAGGCACACTAATGCATAAGGGGGTTACAAAACATGAAGGAGGGAGAATTAAGTGATAGAGGGGATCCAATAGGTTCATAAATACCATATAAGCACACAAATAGGGATGAATGGAGGAGTGGGGCACACTTACGCTCAAATCAAGGAGGTGGAAGCTAAATTCTAGCTTACAGTTCCTAGAATCTAGGGAGAGGGTTCAAAAAAGACAAAAACACATAAATAGGTGGGAATTTCTCCCAAGGAGGGAACACTAGGAAAGAGGGGCCCACTAAGGTATATATAAGGTGCAATAATAACTCCATAGTTCATAAAAATAAAAAATGGGTTTCGTTGTACAATGTTTGAGTGACCAACACTACTAAAGTCACCAAGGCACAAAATGAACTAGAATGGACAACTACCATCCAACAAAAAGCTCTAAGGTTCTAAGGATGTCCCCCATTCCCCCTCACTCTGTGAGATCCATGGTATCCCATACTCTTTTATTTGCCTTTGCTCAACTAGTTGTTTATTTAATTAATAGCATCAACATTCAAAGATAACAACAATGACAATAACAACATTAACATTAATAATAATAATGCCAAAGTCCATAATCACATCATCAAACAAATGAGCATAAGTCCATAGTCACATTAACAAATAGAACATAAGTCCATAATCAAATAAAATACCATAAGTTTGGGGCTTAACAACCAGGGTATTACAGTTGATGGTGCAACGTGAGTTTGGACTCGTCTTGAATTAATGATGACGCAATGGAACCTCCTTTGCGCAAGAGTAATTTGGAATAGGTTCCACAGACGAATAGGCGCAGTAATGGCTCAAGTCTCTTGCTCTAGTGAGTTTGAAATTTGGCTCCACATTATCTTTTGTTTCAGAATGATTACATGACAAGGTTTTTCTACAATTTCTTGCATTATGTATGCTAGTAGGAGGTTTAATCCAAATAGTGTTAAGGCTTGTATTAGCACTATAGTCAATAACTTTTCTATCAGACATTTTGTTCATCTAAAAATTTGTATAAATCATTGCTCTAGCAAAAGAGTGCTACATGCAGTCTCTAGAATTTATAGTTGATTTATGGATGCAAAGACTATGGATGATTTAAGTCTTTTTTTGGGTAGAATCCTAGGAAACCTGGGACTATATCTCTGTATGTATTTGTAACTTTTTGATGATGTCATATAAAATACTAATTTAAAAAAAATCATAAATTTGAATAATAAAATAAATTAAATGTAAGAAATATGTATAATGATAAATAATTTTTCATAAAGTTGAATAATAAGATAAACAAAATGTAAAAGTTTATCCTAATTATAAATAAGAATAATATAAAGTGATGATGAAGTATAACTATGAATACACATTATTTTTTAATATGCTTTTATTTATATAAATATGGGTTTTAGTTCGCTTGTTGGTTAGCTCAAGTGCTTGAGTGTTGTGAATTACAACACTCAACAAGTCTCCTAGTTGGTTGCCTTAGCAAATAGTGCGGGCCTCACTCAATATCCTCACCAGTTTAGGTTTCCAAAATTGCAATAAAACAATTTACTTGGGTATCATGCTCAAAATGAGGGTAGGTGCTCAGATGGTTTCTTGTGATGTGCATTTTATCGAAGAAAAAAATATGGGTTTTAATTTTATTTTTATCCATAATTTATATGGAAAATCAAAATAAGACAAAAGTTGTGTGCAATTTAGGTTTTTTCTTTAGCTTAATAAATCCACCTTAACTTGGATGTAATATTAAAATTAACAACAACCACACAATCAATGCATTAGTTACTAATGATTTTTATCACTAGGAGCAACAAGTGTGAGGGGTTATCTTAGACCTCGAAGGACAACAATAAATTGCATTTGAATGGGGAATCAAAACCTCAACCAAGGTCTATCCATTCTATGCTAAAAGGGTTCACATAGGAAAGGTAGTGGGGGCTCAATGGTTATCATCATATCCCTACATCTCAATAACCCTCCAAAATATTTCAAGATTTGTCAATTTTTGCAAAGGATTTTACGAGTGGGAGAATTTGAGGAGAATCAGTTTTATCACATTTTCATGGGAAAAATAAACTCCAAGATGAACAAGCCAACAAAGGAGTTAGGTTGGCAGAAAGAGTTTTTCAGCCAAATGGGCAGGGGATACCACCTTCCCCCCAACTTAGTATCATTAAAATTTATGATGTGATCCTATCATCCCAACACTTGTCCCACCATGTAGCATGGGGAGTTATTTCCATGGGGACTTCACTAAGTGAAACTATGCCATAGCCCCTTCATTCATGAGATATTAAAGAATACCCCTAATTTCACTAGATATTGGTAAATACCTACCAAAAACCTTTTGTTGTGCCCCCCTCCCAATACATATTTCCGATTAGAAAAACCATATTGTTATGAGGTATTCCCTATTTTTACTAGATTACCCTTTTTATACCCCCCAATATCTATAAACCCCCCCCCATACTCTACTCCTTGCCCCCCAATACCTACAATATATTGACCTTATTTTTCACAATTTAAAAACCCCTCTTTATGAATGAACATGATACGATATTGATCAACAAGCTGAATCCCTTGTGGTTATTTCACGGGCAGTCCCACTCTGTTCATTGACATAACTCATAAGTGCGAGTGTTTATGAGATTATGATGGCAATGTTAAGGAATGAATTCATGTTTAGTTGTATTTTATCTTGGGCCTATAATGAATCATTCATATTAATTGTAGACATTGATTTCATTTTCAAATAAGGGTAGAGGATAAGAAACAATTGGTTGGAAATAGGGGTTGTAGTTGAGATATTTATTGTTGGTTCAAACTTTCTTTCCATTGACAACAATGGTTATCTCATGTCAAAATGGTGGGTGTCTAGTTTGAGAGAGAGTGGTAGTTCCTTGATATTATGTGTATTGGTGTATGGTAGGCTTGTAGAAATTTTGGGAATCTATAGTTCATTGCAAATTAATTTAGAAATTTCACCTCACAAGGAGGATGTAGTCCCTATGAAATTTAGCCTTAGAGCTAATCTGAAATATTAATTTACAACAACAAACAACATAAAATATTTCATTTAACTTCAACCCAACACACTAAGCGACCTAAGAGAAAATATATGAAACATATTACAATATGTTCCAACCCTTAGGGCACACTTTTCCAAGCATAAACCAGATTTCAAATCACTCCAATTACTATAGATTTACAACTATAAATTTCTACTCTACTATTTTCATTATATATGTTATAGCACTTCACACTTTGATCAAACCTATTTTATGTCATATCATCATGAACAACAAGTGTTATTAATTGCCCAATCAAGAAGACAATGCAAGCTAAAAATCAAATACATAATTACATAATTTTGGATGATTGAAAACTTCATAAATATATATGGTAGAAATGAAGTACATGTACATATTCAACTTATCACAAGATGGTAAAATTCTATGAGCCCTTCAAAACCATAACTCTATCCACCCCCAAATATATCCAACAAGCAATTGTCACCATAAACAAGTTATCCATGGGTTCAACACTTGTCTCCCACAAGTGCAAGGTGTCCCCTTCTCTTCTCCTCCTCAACAAACATACATTTAGCACTATGGTTTCCTTATGCCACAAGAACCATATTATTATTCTCTCATAAGAGCTACAAGAACAATCATACTTCTTCCTTAGGGTTTTACCAAACCCTAGTTGTCTTATTTTCCTCCTTTAGGTGAGACCCTAACCCTAGAATTTATCTTGAATTTTCCAAAAATCTAACACTTTAAGACAACGAGAGAGAATAGAATAAAGAAGAGTATAAGGAGACAGAAAGAGGTGCACTCCACTCCTCACATCATTGTTCAAGTGAGTGATGAGTCAATTGAATAGAAAATACACTCCCCTTCCTCTAATTATATGATAGGTAAGGGAGGCCAACATGTCAAGTGGACCTAGTCCACTACAAGAAACCTACTCTACATAAGTGGGCGCACACATGTGACTCATTACACTCCAAAAGGACACATGTCAAGCTCTAAGTTGATGTTGTTAATAAGCAAGGCTTCATGATATGTGTCCAACATTTCTCCTCCACAAGCCTCTAAATCTCCTACACTCCTCTCCTATCCATGTGTTCCTTTGAGTCCAGTCCACTTACATGATCACTCCCTTAGCCAACGCTAGAATAAGTCAAATACAAGCCTCTAGGCAAGTGATCCAAGTTTTTCCATGCCATCTATAGCTCAATGCCTTCATCCAAAAGGCCCAATGATCCTCCTCCAAAGCAATGCATCCTCCAAGAAAGCAACCAACCTCAAAGTAACTAATATGAAGAATGTGACCAAGTCGTCTAACGATCTCCAACTATCCAAGGAAGAGATCCACATAAGAAACCATACAAGGTCTAGCGATCTAAGGGAAAGTCACCTCCACATGTGCATGTCCATCATGAAACAACCAATGCTCATACACACCATGGAATCCACATCACTTGAGGCATACCCAAGCATGGTGAAACACTTTTGGAGTAACCTTGGAAGGTAATAATGCTCAAGTTCATGGTATCTAGTGTGTGATGTTTAATATGTTAGTCGTGGTATCTAGTATTTGGTCATGTCTAGTCCTTTGGTTCAAGGTATTTGGTATGTGGTTTGGATTTCTCTTGTGTGTTTGCATGGAAAAATTGTGAGAAGTATATAGGGTTGGTTCCTTTAGGATGTGCTCTCCCATTTCAGTTATTAGCAATTAAAGAGACCTTAATGGTGCATTGGCATTGCAAGGGAGGCTAATGTGTGTTGTGTCAACTTGGTGATTTGAAGCATGGGATGAAATAATGCGGAAAGGCGACTTTAGAATGCAATGTGATTTCATGAATTGGATTCTTTTTTGGAATAGGTGGAAGGATAATTTTTCTCATCATATCTAGAAAGAGAACCATTCTAGAGACACATGGGAAATTTATACAACCAATCATATTTTAGAAATTCTTGAATGGGAAAAAGAGGTGGATTATTTCATGGGGATTCATTAAGGTAAGCATATGGAATGCATTAAAAATTCAAATACTTCCATTAATGGTTAGTAGGATAGTTTCCACCTTGGCTTTCATCAAGAAAAAAATTCATCTCCTCTTGCATAGGACTCTAAATCATTACAAGATCCTTCCCTCTATGGTCTTTCCTCAACATTGGAAGGTAATTTTAACACACAATACAAATTCCTTCAACCCTATAGTCAACCTTGAGAAGGAGAAGCACTTGGAATACGTCGAAGTAGAGCCTTAATAGAATTTGCAAGTTGATGCCCACCATGGGCATGAAAAACAATAAATTATTTTCATGTTTTTACATGTTTTGTCGTATAGTTTTTTTGCTTATTCAATATGTATGGTAGTACACTTGTCATGCCCTAAGAGGTTGGACTTGGGTATTTTTTTGGATAGAATGGTCCACATGTTGGACATTTGGCCACAACCATCCCTATTATATTTGTATTAAAAGTTTTTCTAGACTATTCGTGAAATTTTTTAAAATGAAATATAATTGTTATTGTGAGAAAAAAACAATGATCATTATCACCATCACTTTGATTTACGATTGTAGAAATTTAGTGAGTAGAGAAATCATGGTGTAAGCAAACAAGTGAAGGAGCATCCATATAGCAAACATTTTTTACATCTTAACTATCTCCCACTAGTGTTTGATCATGACGAGGAGAGGCATGCCAAATAGATAAATACAACTCATAAACAAGTGGGGTGAAAAGGATTCTAATCAATGAGCTTTGCATATCAATTCAACCCACTCCAAAGGATAGCCCACAAAGTCTTTCAATCACACTCCCCATCCCCATGCCACCAAAAAAATCATCCTCATTTATATTTCTTTTAAAATAAAATATAATAAATAAGCAATAAATTGTAGAAGAAGTCTTCAAATATGAACTCTCACCATGATCACAATTGAAAGCTTAGCAATTACCAAGTTATAAATGGAAACAACTATTAGTGACAAATCAACTATATACACATTGAATGTATGTGCAATTTCCCCTAGTGAGTATTTGCAAAGGTAGATAAAAATAACATGTTGTGCAATGTATAAAATCTTCTTAGACTTACTTCAATTAACATTGCTCTTCATTACTACATTTGAAGTAAAAAATGGCTTTAATTACGACATTAGTTTCGACACTAAATATTTTTGTCGTTTTTAAAATTGAAGTTCTATGTATTTCTAATTTGTTTCCAATATTTTTGTCAAATATCAAATTATCTATGATATATAAACATTACATTATCATGCTTGAAAAAAATGTGCATTTTATAGGTCAATTCCCACAAAAATGCCAATATTTTGATGTTTTCCTATAGAATGCAATTTTAAAAATGAGAATATATTCAATGAATTGATTATATTAATGTCAAAATTCATAAAAACAAAATTACATCAGAAAATAGAACTTTTTGAGATATTTCCAATTATGTATCATGCACCTAAAAGAGAGTTTGGACATGAAATGTATGGCCCCAAGAAGTGGGCATTCCAACTGAGCATTTTAGGGGTGTTGTCTTTCCACATCTTCAATTTCTAAGGTTAGAGTTATAATTGTGTGTTTTATTTTGATCACCTCTTTCTCGAGTCAATAAATTCAAATCATATCTATGTACTTGTAATTGAGAAATAAATAGGATGGCATTTTGACTAGAACAAGAAGATATTTTTTAAGCAAGTTGGGATTTTGGGGTGAATTTAGTTCATTAGGATAATCGAGAAATCTATGCAATTAGACCAAAATTGGAATAATTGTATCAATTAGGGAAATTTGTTCAAATTGGGTTGATAGGGGCATTGCAATCTAATTTGAATAATTGGGGTAAATTGGGGCAATTGAGGGAAGTGTGGATAATCAAGGAAATTAAGCTAATTGGGATAATTAACGATATTTTGGAAATTGAGATTAAATGGATAACTATGATTAGTTAGAAAATTCAAGCACTCTTTGTTAATTGGAGAAAATTGAGATACTTGAGAAAATTAGGGCAAATTGGTTAATTGAGATAAGTAGGTATAATAAGGAAAATTATACTAACTTGGAAAATTTGGGGGAAATGTGTTAATTAGAGCTAATTGGACACACTGGGGAAATTTAGAACATTTAACTAATTAGGGAAAATTGAGATAATTGGGAACATTTGCGTTAATTTTGGCGATAGAGGCGAAATGAGATAATGAGGCCATTGGGAAAGTGGGGGTAAGATGGCTAATTTGGATGATTAGAAAATTATGTTGGCACCGATTGGGAAAAACTATGCTAATTGGAAAAATGGTGCTAATTAGGCTATTTGGGAAGTTGGGTCTAATAAGGCATTTGATGAAATTAGGGATAATTGGGGTTATCTAGAAAAAATAGGCTAATTTGGGCTAACTAGGCAATCATGAGTAGCCTATTAATCAAGCTTACTATCAATATCATGAGTTTTTGTACCAAATAACCTCAAAGAGATCAACCTATATTAATGCTAAGAATTCATATTTTCTCTTTAATTTGTTAAATCACAATGATAAAGAGTAAGAGGAATATTTGTCACAGAAACAATATAGGAATAGAAAATACATGTCATAAAGGAATTGTACTAGCGAATTGGTACCACTATTTCCATAGTATTCAAACAATCCACAACAATAAATCCAAAAAAATCTGTAGTAAAAAACTAACAACCAAATGTGAGGGACAAAAGGACTCTCCCCCAACCTGGTTGATGGGCCACAAATTTACAACAATAGATGTTGCACTCCACAATTCACTTTGATGATCAAGGAAGGATTGTGCAAACTTATAAGGTGTTATGAAATGTATATGCAAATTACAAAAATGTAATCTATTCAAAATCATAATGATGTTGTAGTAAGATAAATGATCAACTATGGGTAGACAATTCTACTTTACTCAACATAATTCGAGGTAATGGTTTTGTCCCCCATCTCTTCCTACAATTTACCAAAAGTAAGAAAAGAGATATAGGACAAAATCCTAGTGAAATGGTGGGATAACATAATGAGAAGTCTCTATGGGATCAATAATCATTAACTAGATATCAGAATAAGTAAATAATTGCATAATTAACCATCATACTTATAGAGATTCATAAGGCCCACATTCCAAAGCACTTATCATTGCAATCTAAGAGGATAAAAGAATATATAAAAATGCATCAAATTGAAATTATTGTTGTAATTGAAGTGTTGATAATATAGAATTGACATAAAGAAAATAATATATGGGAATATAAACAAACTCACAAAACAAAAATAAAAATGGCAACAACAAAATAGGAATTCTTATGACATTCCCGTGAGTGGGCTCTACACACTCCTCATCAACATATTGCGATTCCCTTCATATATATTTAAGGTCATTTTCTATAATGTGTGTAATGACATCTCTATTATGGAACCCAACTTCTTAGTACATTGTGCTCCACCTTATCTTTTCTCTCTCTATGATTTTCTCTCTTGTAGAATGTTATTGTGGAGTGGGGTGTGGGAGAAGTGGGAACTTGAACCTTATACCAATCCAATTAAGTTTCATCTTCTTTAAAGAATTAACATACAATTGTGATTTGTAAAGGGAAACATTTAAACCTTGTGGGAAGTGAGGCTTTGATTTCTTGAATGTAGGGGTTAATTTCTACCACTTGATTTGACAAGATTATAATAGTGTGTCCCTAGAGTTTTTCACGATGTTTTGGTATTGCATTATGACATGCTTCTATTTTTCCCTCAAAACTATAATCAAATATACATCTAAATTTATTTGGGCACGGTTGCTCAATACATCTTCGGGCTTGGTGGTTTCAAACCTTACCCATGAGCTAATATTGAATTCCCTTTATATGTACTTTTGGGCTTCTATGGCCCTATTCTCTTGATTTTACATCCAAGAACAAAATGCACTCAAGTGAACATCTTCCATGTAAGGGTTGGTAAATTATCTAAATGAATGAGACAAATCATATTTGCAAAAATAGAATTCATATATTAATTTTTTCTCCTTCTCATGTCATGTGTGATATAATTCAATAAATTATTTCTGGTTATTTATCTGGAAGGGTAAATATATGGCAACATTTTGTAGTTGGAGAATATATCATTGTTCTATCAAGTGCAATATACAAGTTCTAGCTGCAAGAGGTCTACATGAGAGCATCTTTTCTATAATTTCTATAGCCCTAGTAATGAATATCTTTAAGACTGTGCATTGTGTATGCCCTTCCTTGAGGAAGGTGGTTATGACGTGTTTGGTTCGTGGGTCCACAAAGAAGATGTGGAGTCGAAGGGACCTCCCTAGTTTAGAAAAGCAAGTAGTCTCCCTCCACTATATAAAGTGGGTAGCATGGAGTTGCAATGGGGCAAGAAGGAAGGTTTGACTGGTGCAAGTATAAGGTGTGATTTGAGGAGTTAGATCATTCAATCACAAAGCATGCAAGAATTAAGAGGTTGATCACCAAGTCAATGGTTTGGGTAGACATACGACTTGGATTTTCTTGAGAAGTTCAAGGGTCCAAACATAGTTCTAGGAAGAAGATGTAAGTGGTAGACATGATCCTAGCAAAAGTTACAGATTGTAAGTCTTCGAGTTGGGCAATTTTGAGTGGTGGAAGTCTTCAAGAGATTTGGATGGCCAAGGCAGACTTGGCATGTTGCAAGGAAAATAATTCCAGTGTATAAGTGGAAGATATTCAAGGCAAGCGACAGGGTCATGGATTAAGTTTCACTTGGAGAGGATCGAGCCTGCATGAGGCAGACTCATAGACGTTTCGAGAGTAATGCTACAGGTAGTTCGTGGAAACAGGTATAGAAGAGACTTCGGCTATTTGTTGAATGTAGAGTCGTGGTGGTTAATTGGACTCATAACAAATCTAGTTGTATATGTTTCTAATAAAAGTTTAAAATACCTAGCTTGGGCACCACCTACATGTTATTGTTATTGTGTTGATATAATACATTTTAGTTAATTATTTAAGTGTTGAAGAATGTTAAGTTGAGATGTTTTAGAAGGCATGATTGGTCGTAACCTTATATGCTTGTTGGTTGGTTATATGACTTTGATAAGGGACAGTCTCATTGTAAGACACCTTGGCCTTATGAGAAGGCATATTTTGATTGTAAGACATCTTGGCCTTATGTGAAGGCATATTCTGATTTAGTCACTAAGTTGCTAAGATGGTTGAAACGCAATGCTAAGTAACACAAAAATGGAAAAAACTGTCAACAACTTTGTTAGCATGGCAATAAAAAGTCTTGTACATTAAATAATGTTTTGGTTAGATTGTTATAAAATTGTATACTACGACATTGTCACGTTGACACCTTTTAGAAGATGAATATACAAGTTGGCCAAACTATCAAGTGCAAATTTTATAGAGGACACCTTCTCCATTTTGACTTTCGAAAATAAATTCATCATGTTCAAAGAAATATATGCCATGGGGATCTGGAAAACAAAGCGTAACAAACAAGGAAAGAGGATAAAGTAACCATCTCTTCTTATATCATGAAGAGCACAGAACTTTGGGGCCCAAACATAGAAACAGAAGCATATCTTCTTATATCATGGAGATCACAGAACTTTGGGGCCCAAACATAGAAACAGAAGCATAGGTGGGCAGCCATGAATGCACCAATGGTGCCCCCAATGCATGTAACAAGTGAGGACACCAATGCTTACTATTTTCTTTGGTTGAAAGAGGAAAGGGAAGGCAGGTGTGCTTTCTGCAATTTTCGTATTTGTGTAGACAGGCAGCGGTGTAGACATCTGCCATTGTTGCACTCTGCGCGTGCTGTTTTCATCAATTGTCTTTCTCTTATTTCATGGACAGACCACCAAAACCATAAACGAATCAACATTAGTCAACACTTACAACAGTAAATTAACTGAATCTCATGATCAGACTTCATCACATCGAGCATGCCAGCGGCCATATTTTGTCAGAGAAGTCATAATAAGTTTCCAAGTCTAAGCATCAGAAGGAGCCCAACAACGAGTATAAATCCAGACATGAGGGCTTTGGGTACTTGGAGTTTTTCAGCAATGGAAGCCATTGGGAGCATTAAGCTTTGTTTTTCCATAATAACTGTGGGCGTGCTGTTAACGAATAGTGTGCTGCAGCAGAGTGAGGGCGCAGCATCAATGGAGGACGCGGTGTCTTCGCCTGTAATGCATGGGCTCTCTCACGAGAAGCCATTAACACTTTCCCCAAGTGCTGTCGATTTCTTCAGCACTTCTCCTCCTCTTCATCCAGAGCAGCAGTTTTACCAACACCGGTACCATCATTCTTCGGCTTCTTCTTCTGAGAGAAATGGAGATAATATGAGCGGAGGTGCCAAGGCAGGCATTGTGGTGGGCGTTGTACTGTTTGGCGTTGGTTTTGCATGCGGGGGAACGTATGTCTATGTCAGTCGCAGGGCCAATATAAAGAGAGCCAACGCCATTAGTCTTCTCGGTGCCTGAGGATCATAGTAATGGGATTGGCCTGTATCGTAGTTTGATTATAGTACTTATTATGACTTTAGTATTGGTCGATTTTCAATATGATTTTACAGAAAGACCTTAATATATATTTGTGTGGACGAATTTGATCTAATATTAAACTTTTCAATATAAGGACTGCTATCCTTAATATATGATTGTGTGGAGGAATTTGATCTAATATCAGTGCTATTCACTTGAATTTAAAAAACAATAACTTTATATTCTAAATTCATTGCATAAAGATTCTTTACATGCAACCAGTCATCATCAAAGATATCAAACAAAAGCACGGCTGCTCTGATCACAAAGATCTAGTGTCATGACAATATAAGCCTAAATTCAATACTAACACAAAACCTATAATGCATTATTGCTCTCATCACAAACATCTAATGTCATGACAATATATGCCTAAATTCAATACTCACACAAAACCTATAATGCAAGCTAGTATAGAAAACAGTCAACGATTAATTAAAAAAGGAGATAATGTCTTCAAAAGAAAGGATATCCTCTAAATACTTTGCCACATGCAAAAATTCATATGAGGCAGGTGCGGGCGGAGTCATTTTTTATTTAGGTGGAAAGAGTCATTTTTATCCAGGTGGAAAGATTATTAGAACCTTTACATGGGGTCTTGGAAAGAGATTGAATAACTATGTTGAATGGGTGGCTTTGTCCCAAGGAATAGAGTGCATGTTCGATCTGCAGGTAGAATATTTCATGGTCTTTGGGGATTCTTGGATAGTTATCCAAGCTATAAACAATTTGCTCATAACCAAGGATGCAAAGAATAGCATACAACTTCGAATTCTACATTTTTTTTCAAGCTTATCCTCCATACATTTCTACCATGTTAGAAGGAACCTAAACAAAAAGGCGGATCGAATGGCTGATGTTGGAGCTAGGCTAAAGGAAGGGGAGTTATCGTTCAACGGATCTCCCCCCTATGTCAAATGGTGCTGCACCTTACGAAGCGTTCCTTAATGACCTCGCATCCCAAGAGAATGGACTTTAATGTTATTAATCACCGTCAGTTTTGCAGGTGGACAGATGGACGTTCGAAGTTTATATCTGTCCCGGGAAGGTCTTGTCCCCTCATCCTTTCATTTACTCTGTAGAATCCCCGTTGTGCTACATACTTTGGGAAGGGGTACGAAGTCTGCTGGAAAATGATGGAAACTCCATCGTCTTTAGAGGTGTGGGAGGATATAGGGGAGATTTAGTTGTGTTTCCCTTATTTACATTGCTCTGAGAACTCTGCTAGCAACAAGAACTGTTCGGCTCCAAAGGATATTGTGATGGCGGTGAGAGGTTCCATGAAAAGCAAGGACGCGAATTGGCTCCACCCTGAGGAAGACCCTAGCCTGGATTATGTAATGCGGGATATTTTGGCCATCAAAGAGGGAATGACAGACCTCGGGAAAATGAATCGATGCATCTTTGAAGTGGAAAAGGCTTGCTTGGAGGAGTCTAGGCAGACGGGCTTGGATTTAACCCGCTCTAGGCAAGTGCGCTTGGAGGACGTCAGGATGGGCTACCGTGTTCAAACTAGCGAAGTGGAAGAGTTGAAGAGGAGTGTCGTTGAAATGGAGCAGATATTAAATGATAAGTTGGACGAGGTGAGTGGAAAGTTGGCGGAGTTGCGTCAAACAATCCAGGGCAACAACATAAATATCGTTGAACGTCAGGAGAACCGTTTTGTTCAACTAAAGGAGATTATGGAAGCAGTGAAAGTTGGTATCAATGGACTTTATTCGTGGAACCGCGAGCCTTAAGGAGAACGCGAAGAGGCCTCCCCAATGGAGGAAGCTTATGTTTCGTAGTCGGGAATTGAAGATGATATCGCTTAGGAATGAAGACCCTCCTCTCTCTTTTTTTGTTATAAGCTTTTAGATGTATTTTTGCATAGTTATGGTAGGACAATTTATCAAAGTATATATAGACAGAAGTAGAAGGTCAAATTTTGTTAAAAGTTGTACAACTGAAAAACAGATGGAAGTTTTTGTAGCAATGTTCTACTCTGAAACCTTATTTTTGGACCTTGGTCTCTTCTTACGCTGCCGTGGGGACGTTTGTATCTCCTATCTTTTTTAATATAATTTTTCTTCTCGTTTCTATATATATATATATATATATATATACAATATTTTGAATTTAAATATAAGTTTTAAGTCGGAATATTGATTCAGAATATCTCTAATTTATTTAATAAATTTGAAATTTAAAATAATTTTTTATTTATTATTATTTATAATTTATTTAACTTTTAGGAATTTGAAATAATTTATTATTATTATTATTTGATTGAAAATGTAAAAGAATCATTTGATTAATGTAAAGTTAGAAATCTATATGATACAAAATGAAAATTTTCACGAATTAATTTTTAATTTAAAAAAAAAATACTTATATTCTCATAAAAATTAAAATTAAAATTGATGATATAAATTTGTAATCAAACACATCAAGTTAGTTTAATGTATATTTCAAATATATCTTATAATTTTGAAATTTCATTTATATATAATTTTAATGTATGTTGGATATATATCTTATAATTTTAAGAGAAATTTATAGTTTCATTTATGTTTAATATTTATTTTATAATTTTACTATAAATTAATATTAATGTATATTAGATATTAGATATTGAATATTTTACTGAGTTGGCAGGTGCGGGAGGAGTCCTATTGGGCTCCAATGGAAACAATGTGAAAGACTTCACTTGGGGAATTGGCAGAAGGATCAATAATGATGCGGAATGGCTCTCATTAATCAAAGGTATGGAGGTCACTAGGAATGCAGATGTCAAGGATCTCGTTGCTATTGGAGATTCAATGTTGATTATCAGGGAAGCCAGGGCTCTTTCCAAAGCCCGACGAAATCCGGTCTCAAGTCTCCATCACCATTTCATCTTCATGATCAAGGATTTCAACACTATCTCCCTTTTTCATGTCTTGAGACACAACAATCAACAAGTCGACACCATGGCCAACATTGGAGCCAACTTGGACTGTGGTATATTGACCAGCAATGGACAAAGCTCGGCTAACAACTGGGTTCCGTAACCCTCACCCTCTTGATATGTTCCTTATGCCATGCTTTCTTTGTGCTCCCTCTTGGATTGGGGTTCACCCCACTACCCCCTTAACTATGGAATCGACCTTGATTATTTTGTGATTAATGCCAAGATTGCATTGGGATTCTCCTATTCCCCTAAATCCTCTCACACGTCCTCCCAGCACAAACGGTGGCCTCCCATGAACGACTCCACCTGGCTCGCATGCGAGAATTCATTGCGACCAGGCTCTGAGGATCGCGGCCTACATCATGGCTAAAGGTGACACTTTTGGCATCCTGCTCATCCCTCTGCGTCGAGCGCTATGCTTGGCTTTGTTTATGCTTATTGTCATGGAAGATGCCGGTCATAACACTCCTGCTCTGCAATGCAAATGTTTCAGGAAGCATGTCCAGGATAATTAGACAAGGGTTGGAATGAAGAGGTATCTTTCATCCCTCAATGTGGTGCAGGGGAATGGTGGCCCTGAGTAACAGGCTACTCGTGGGGGTCTGTTGCAGAACAGTTTTCGTGGATTCGACTCTAGCAATTGCAGAAGTTGGGTTTCTCTAGACGGGGGGCAGGGTCAAAGAAACAAGGGTTCTGGGATGCATATCCATTGTGGTCACTCAGGCGAGCCGACCAACGATAGGAATTGGCCTCTCCTGGATGTAGTACATGGCCAGAACAATTGTGGTTTTGTGCAGTAGTTTACTCGTGGCACCTCCAGAGAGCCAGGTAGCGACAAAGACTGGATGCACCATGTTGGGGATAATAGTGGGTTTGTGAACCTGGGCTCCCCACAAGGACCTGATAGCCCATCCCCGGGGGTTCTCTCGCATGTTCTGGAGCTAGAAACACAAGTTCGTTGGCTTAGAGGAGAATACTCCAAATTGAAAAAATCCATCTCCCATCTCGCCACCTTCATTCAGATCTCGAACACGGAAGTTTGCAATAGCAGCAGTAAGATGAAAGACTATTTTGAAACCTTGTCTGGCAAGGTTGAGTCCCTGCATAGTTTCCTCAAGATAGTTGAAGCTAAGGTTGATTGCATCAGAACCAGCAACAGGACCAGTCCCACAGTTATCCATGGTGTTGATGATGATAATGTAGGTGTTGCGTCTGGGAGCAAGGAAAAGAACATTCTTCGGCTCCATGCCAATTGATACTTCTTTGTCAACTCGTTCTTGGTTTTTACAGTACTCTTTTTTTGTAATGGAAGTCTCATTTTCTTTGTTTAATCTTGTAGAAGTTGTCTCATCTACCTCGATATGTATTTCTTCTGGAGTTATGTTTTAGGAACATTTGTAAAAAATTTCAGTTCTCAAAGAACAGGGAATGTGTATGACTTGCAAAGACTAGAAGGTGACGAGTTTGTCTTGACAACTCTCCTTTCTGGGGATCAGCCTTCCCACTTTTTGTAATCTCGTCCTTCTTTTTTTAATACAAAGGCTTATTACCCGTTACTATAAAAAAAAGATATTGAAGATTTTAAATATCAATACTAAGCAAATTTGTATAGTAATATATTATTTTGTACTTATTAATTCTATATTTTATAAAAAGTTTAATTTGTTATAATAATTTAGGAGAGATATTTACAACCTAACAAATGAAGGTAATATTCTCTTGATAAGAGATTTTAATGCTAAAACAAGAACTAAGAGAATTTGTATCCATGAGCTTGATAGTAGTGTTGTAGATTATGTGATATACAATATCCTACTACGAAACTAAATAAGTAAATTTCGGCATCGCAAATGGACATTAGTGGGAGTGTGACCATAGACCTTTAACCCTAACTGTAAACTTTGAGAGGTACAAATCCCCATAACATAGAATTATAATAATCAAAAGAAGTTCATCTATAAAAATAAAACTAATATATTTTTAATGGGTTTAAATAATGATTAAATACACTACTAAATAAGGACAATATTGAAGACCTTTATCATAATTTTACCACAACCCTATTAACAAGTTTTGTATCATGATGTCATGTAGAAAGGAAAATAGAATGACAAACTCTTGGTATGATAAAGGGTGCAAGCAAGCATGCTAGAAAATCCATTAGGAATGCTTCTAATGAGACCTTAAAATATGACAAGATATATAGGTACAAATCCCTATTTAAAATGAAAAGAAAAATGTACTATAAAAATAGAAAGCATGAGAAGCTTTTGCACCTATTTAAGATAGATGGACTAAGAAATTCTAGAGGTAACTTTTATGTTGTAAATTTAATGAAAATAATATGATTCCCTTGGAGAACTAGAATTCTTGCCTTAAAAGCTTTATGAATCCCCTTATGTCATGGACAACATTCAAACCCTTTCTATAGAGGGGACAATTTTCTCTTTACAAGACATAGAGTTTGGGGAAGCAACTTGCAAAAGAGAAATCTAAGGACATTGAAAGTAACATTCCTACCATGAAAATTTGTTCATTTGTTGTCAAATTCGAACCTTGGACTAGTGGAACCCAAGTTGTCCCAAATGATCCCAAATGATTTTGAATTTTGTTTGGAAGGGATTGAGGGGTCTTAGAACATCTTAATGCATATGTTGGACACTCAGACACTTGCTAGAGGCATTCATGACTTGCATTAATCAAGGAGGAAGGAAAGGGAAAAAGACTAGTGAATTCGATGTTGAAATTCCCCCCACAAGTCTTCGACTTTTTGGCTTCTCAAACACCATACAACCTTCCCTAATTTCTGAAAAGAGGCTGGGATTGGATAAAGGAACTCAAGGGAAACCAAAATGTATCATTAATCATGTTTTATAATCTGATATTACACCCATAAAACAGAAAGTTGTGACACATAGATATTGCTTGGAAATTGTCAACAATGGATATGGAAATTGTTTCATAAACTTTAATCAAATTCCCAAAGGGATTACATAAATTTTCTTGGTATTCTATAGTACATAAAAGTCTACTCAAGCATCTGCAAAACTCAAATAAAGTTTGATACAAAACAGATGCATAATTACTCTAAAAGACCACAAATAAAGATGGAAAAAGACTAGCTCGAATGGGAGGTTTGCATTGGAATTTTTACATGATGCACTTGATATTTTGAGCTATGGCTCATAAATGCAGCTAAATACATTACCATACATCTGATATTACATCCATGGAGTCACAAAATCATCCTCCATGAGTTTTTTGCAACTATCAGTGCGCCATTGACACTAGAACATGGACATTGAGAAGAGAATGTGAGAAGAGAAAGTAGAAGAAGACACATGAGATGAAATCAAATTGTAAAGGGACTCAAACCTGCAACAAAAAAATTTCATTAAGATCTTATAATAGGTATGAATGGCCTCTCCTCCAACTAACTTGGATAGGGATCTTCCACCTTCGAAATTGGTTCAATAGCAGGGAAGGTAAACACCCACCGTGCAAGGACAAGCTAAGATCGCCAAGAGTGCAAAACAAAAATGATCCAAAATACTATCTCCTTCCTCATCCTCCTCTTTTATTAACCTCATGTGGACTCATGAGGTATAATTCCCTCCAAGACCACTCACCCAACTCGACTTAGTGATAGATTCCCTCATGAGACACTTGTCCACTGCTTCTTTGCACTCCTCTTTCCCCAATTCGAAGTGGGAATATTGGTTGACCATAACTCCCTCTATGCCCCCTCTTGATGGCTATTTTTAGTGTTGATATGTCATATTTTTCATAGGTATGCAATCAAGTCTGAATTTTTCATATTTGTCATAGATTCCTTCATTATTGTTGTCATAGATGCCTTGGAATCTTGTTACAAGTGTCACAATTTCTCTATGATGCCTCTTCCTCTTCATTGGGAGTTACTCTTCCACCCCAATTCGAGCCTCCTTGATTCTTCCTATGAATATTTACTCTTCATCTACCCCGATTACATTACCCTCCTCCTTGAACTCGAATTTGTGTGAGAAGGATGCCAAGTGTAGTGAGGAATCTTGCCACATGTGGGTCCCACAACCTCTTATGCACCCTCATGATCCATTGCCACCTTATTTTCCTGTTTATTATTTTTTATTTGACCCATTTAATATGAATTTGTAATTCTAAGGTCAATTTGCGTCTTGTTTCTCCCTTATTCCAAAATGTAATGCTTCCACCCCAACCTAGGGAACTAGTAGGTTAGTGGAATTTTTCCTTCATGATAATTTATTTGGATGGAGACATTACATTAAAGGACACCAAGCATAATCTTAAAAATTGGTGAGCCTATCCGCATCTCTCACATCCACAAGCTCTTCAATTTAATAGTGAAGTAGGGTTTCCCTAAACCCTAGATAGAAAGCCTCATTATTCCTATTTTTAAAAGTTGAGATAAAAAAATCCCATCTAATTATATGACCATTATGATTAGACCTCTTTTAGCCAAGATATATGGAATTATTTTGAAAAAGAAGATCAACATATGGCTAGAAAGTCATGAAAAAAGAGGTAAAGGACAAGCAAGATTTAGAAGCTAGCATTCAACTGTGTACCACTTTGTTACTCTTAGGACCATTGTTGGAGAGTCTCGTAATAATAAAACCAATCTTATGTGGTTATTTGTTGACTTTACAAAAATTGACATGGTGCCCACAACTAACCTTTGGAATATATTAGAAGAGATAAAAGTCCCTTTCGAGTTGAGAGTTGTTGCAATAAGGTTGTATGAGAAGATTATTTCCAAGTTTAGGAACTTTGAGGGTTGGTTAGAAGAAGTTATATATGTAATATAGGATCCAGGAAAAGTTGTCCCCTATCCTCTACCCCATCATCTTCCAAACAAGCTAGAGGGTTTGGATTATGTAGGTTGCACCAACACAATTTTGGTTGGTATAGTCATCATCCTTCTTCTCTATTTTGATAATATTGTTCTTATGGTGAGGAGTCCCTATGATCTTGACAAGAAACTAAAAATTTTCAAGGATTTTTGCTCTAGTACAGGGAAAATTTTAGGGGCGAAATTTAGCCCATGGAAAATATTTTGACCTTTTTATCAAAATAATCGTCAATTTCCAATTTTTTTCTAAATTGATTCACCCAAATTCCATGGGATAAAAAAAAATTGCTCTAAAATTTGTCAAAATTATCCAGAAACTATATAAAATCCCTAGAAATTTGAATCTTTTTAGAAAAGTATCACCCAACATTTTATGGTTGGAAATTTAAGAATTAGTAAGAATCACCAAGGTTTATATACTTTAAAAAAATTATGGATTCTTAAAATTTTCGCTACTCTAGTATGGGTATGACTGTTAACACTAACAAAACAAAGGCTATGATAATCAAATCCCAAAAGATCACTTATGATAATTTCATGTATGAAAAGAACAGCTTGGAGGAAGTGACTTCATATAATTATCTCATGATTGATCTTTGTCACAAGCTTAACTGGAACTATAACATTGAAAAAATGATTAACAAAGGGTGGAAAGCTTATTATGGACTTCAAAGCAATTGTAAAACAATAGACCTTTGGCTTTGGGATAAAAAGGAACTCCTCTTTGAGACCCTCGTCACTCCTATTATATTATATGGATGTGAAGTTTGGGGTTGCAACATCTCTAAAGAATCATGGAGAATAATAAAGCAAATCCAAAAGTGCTTTATAACATATAATCTCAAAATTAAAGGCAATACACCCTATCATATCCTCCTCATAGAAGCAAGTCTCTCCTCAATTGAGAGTATGGCTATGACTAGGTACCTAATGTACAAGAACAAGATAAGAAACCATGTAAACAACATGGGAGACAAGAGGCTTCGTAAGATTGCTTCATAATCTAGTCAAAACAACATGCAAATTAAGCGAGGATGGCATAAAGAGGCGATGCCCTTGCTAAATAATTGGTGAGTCAAGGAAGATGTCATTATGCATAATAGCGATAATATTGAAAGAAATATTACATCTAATTTTAAGGAGAACTAGTATGATAAAAAGTAGTAGATGAGAGAAAATTAAGATATTATAAGTATCTCTTTGTTTTAACTAGTTTCAGAAAGGAAAATCAACATTGATAAAATAAGAACAAAAGCATATGAGCTCCATAGTGAAACAAGTTGCTATACAATTCCTAAAACATTTTGGGATGAAAGAATTTGTCAATATTTGTGATACTAAGAGGGTTGAAGATGAAAAACCTTAATAACCTTTCAACTCATCACAACTATGGTGGTGATTAAAGACTGCTTCTCTTAAATCCTTTTTGACCAAAAAACTAAAATTCTAAAGAAAACCACCACCACCACCATCATGGATATATATCTTATAATAGAATGGAATTTTAAATGATTTTTTCATTTAATTAATTTTTAGTTCTTATTGTAATTATCTTAGTTTTAATAAAATGAGAACAAAATGTCCAAATGTATTTGAGGCCAAGTAAAATTTGTCATGTTGATGAAACTCCCTTAAATAATTCCTTCAAGTGCAAGTCCTTTGATACATATGTTTGGCTTGAGACACTAACAGATATATCTTCATTATGTGTGCATAGTGATATTTTGTAGCCACTTCCAAGATGTTCTAAACATATATCTCCATTATAGAGTTGAGAGGAGAAGTGTAATTCAGTGCTCAACGTGGAGTTGACATGTGTAATTTTAATAAAATATTAAGTAAAAAGTTACCCTTCCTTGTTTGGTTTGTCGAGAAGTGTAATTCAATTCTCAACGTGGAGTTGACATGTGTAATTTTAATAAAATATTAAGTAAAAAGTTACACTTCCTTCTTTGGTTTGTCGAGAAGGTCACAAGCATACTTAAACTGAGAAAAAAATAATTATTCTTTGGTTTGCAAGACTTGGAGGCCAAGAAAATAATACAAATGTCCTAAGTTGGTCATTTCAAATTTCCGCTTAAGATTGTATTTCGCATGGGTTACGGTCATCAACATAAAGAACAAGGATGATGAGATGGTTTCCTACTTTCTTGTTATAGACATTGGGGTCAAAATGACATCTAGGAAAAACCGTTTCAAGGAGAAAGCTATCCATTTCAACATATGAGGCTCGATGAGCCTACTTAAGGCCATATAAGGATTTCTTAAGGCGAAAAACAAGGCTAAAGTCATTTTGAACATAGCTAAGAGGTTGTTCCATGTAAATTTATTCTTGCAGATCCCCATGCAAGAAGGTAGACTTGACATCCATTTGATGGACCTCCAATTTATGTAAGGTAGCAGGGGAAAGAATAAGGTCTATGGATTTCATTTTGGTGAGAGGGGAAAAAGTTTCATTGTAGTCAATTCCTTCAACTTAGGAAAATCCTTTGGAAACTAACCTTACCTTCAATCTTTCAACACATCCATCTGATGAATACTTAGTTTTGTAGATCTATTTACATCTGACAAGTTTTTCTTCCTTTCTAAAGAGGTACAAGATCCCAAGTATCATCTACCATTAAATAACAATATTCTTCATCCATAGATGCATCCCAATCTGGATTCCCTGAAGCTTCTACAAATGTATTTGGATCATGATTCTCTAAAACTTGAGCCAAAATAAAAGCGACTCGCTGGAATTCAAAACATGCTCGACATTGATCTCTGGGGTCACCGACAATATCACTAGTCGCTTTGTATGTTTAATGGACCCATAGAGGAAGCAATTGTGCTAGTGCAACTGGAGGAAAATGAGCAGGAGGAGGTGGATTTTCATCCTCACTATCATCATCATAAACAGGAGTAGGAATGATGTTAAGGAAGTTGGGAGTAGAATATGTCACAAGCGTTGAAGTAGGATCGCAGGCCATAGATGGCACATACCCCGAACTAGGCTTGCAGGTCAAGAGATTTGCATCAAATTTAACACCTCTTCTAATAATTATATCATGAGAATGTGGGTGAGGAAGTATATAACCTTTTACATGTTCAGAATATCCAACAAATATGCACTTTTCACTTTTAGTTTGCAATGATTCCTTTTTTCATATAGAATATGAGCCCATGCTTCACTGCCAAACACATGGAAGTGACTTACATCTGGTTTAATTTCACTCCGTGCTACTTCTGGTGTGATACCTTATAAAGATTTAGTGGGGGTGTAATTAACTATGTAATTTGCACAATTTATGGCTTCATCCCCAAATTGAAGACTTAGTAACTTAGCTTGGAACATACAATTAGCCATTTCTTTTAAGGTGTGGTTCTTCCGCTCAGCTACACCAGCTTGTTGGGGTATATATGGAACATTTTTTTTATTGGATTCCTAGTTGAGTGTAGAAAGTAGTGAACTTGTAGTTAACATATTCTCCCCCATTATCAGATCTTTACTTAAGAATTTGATGACCATATTGTTTTTCAACAAGGTCCTTGTAGGTCAAGACCATGTTAAATACTTCATTCTTAAGTTTTAGGAAATAAACCCAAGTTCTTTTGGAGTAATCATCAATGAAAGTTAAGAAATACTTGAAACCAGAAAAGGAAGTAGATGGAAGAGGACCACACAAGTCACTATGCATAAGCTCCAAGGGGACCGAGGCATGCCAAGAGGCACATTTGTCAAAACTATTCCGATGATGTTTTCCGAGTATACAACCAAAACAAACATCATCCCTACAAGATCGGAAGACCTATCACCATATTTTCTTTACATAGTTGTTGCAATGAGTGATAGTTTTAGTGACCAAATTGCTCATGCCAAAGTTTTCTCAAGTCATCACTATGATCAACAAAAACTAAGGGAAAAGGTGATGACCCAAAGTTATTAAACTTGTACAACTTGGTAATATCATCAATGATTCCAATGGCTAGGACATGCTTGGGATATTTAAAATCCTTTATTACAACTTGGTGAGATGTAAATGTTATAGTTTTACCTTCACCAAAATGAGTGATTTGATAGACTGATAACAAATTGCAAGAAATTCTTCGAACACATAGTACAACATTAAACTAACCATTATCTACTTGAATTGTTCTAGATCCTACAACACTAAGAGATCTATCATCACCAACAAATATTTGTTTGGTGTTACATTCATTCATAGTAGAAAATATGGTTTCATCCTTAACCATATGATGAGATTCTCCAGAATCAATGAGCCACTCATTCAAAGAAGAAGAATAAGAAGATGCATAAAAGGAAAAACCAAAAGCACAAAGTGCATGTCCATGAGATGTAGATTTTGAAAACAAATCAAGGTTCGGATGTTGTGCTTCTTAATTGTTGCTTCCAAGGCTGCCATCTTATTGAAACATTTAGATTCATCATGATTACCTTTCCCGCAAAATTTTCAATGACTCTCATTCTTATTACCTTTTGATTTGGTTCCTTTGTCATTTTTGGAAGGATGCGTTGGCTGAGAGAGTTTGGACCCTTGTTTTTCTTATGATTGTGAGGATGTTGCTTCTTATGATTTTTTATTTTATCCTTATGTTGTGCCACTAATGCTTTTCTAGATGTATCAAAATTGCTAATTATTCCAAGATGTATGAGATTATGTTTCTCTATAATCAATGAATTTCAAAAGGATTCAAGAGTGACCGGTTTTGTATAGCGATTCCCCAGAGATTATTTCATGGAATAAAATGTAGATACAAAAAAAAAAGGCAGGACCAAGCTTGGAAATAATATGATAAATACATTGCTTATCTTTCCTTGTTATGCTACATTCTTCAACTAAGAGACTAAGGTCTTTGCACTTTGATAGATAGTCTTGAATGCAAGAGAAATCACCTGGGTTTAAGGAAATCAATTCATTTTCAAGCTAATGACCTCAAATCTCATTGTGTTTACCATACATAGCTTCCAAATTTTCCCAAGCAGTATCTGGTTCATAAATGCCAAATAGGTGGAATCATAAATCAGCAGAAATGGACATCCTAATTAATCCACGAGCCTCCTCGCATCTATTTTCCCATTTTATTTTCTTATATCATCGTCAGTTTCAGTTTATTTTCGGTAAATTCCCCTACTTCGTAGGACATCCTCCTTACAGGCTTTCCATGAGAAGTAGTTGGAACTAGTAAGCAGAAAATCACATGGGATGGACATATTGGAATATTCAGGCTTCAAAGATAGAAACTAATGGTCTGGATGCAAAGATCTCGAAAAATAGGCAGTTTAAAAAAAAACGAACTTCAGATGAGGAAGTTATGCCATTTTTAAGAAAGGCATAAAATGGAATCAAGAGGCCACGTGGAAGGCAAAGGTTGATCCACGTGGTAGAGAGGAAAAAAAATGCAATAAAGAATTCCCTCCCTTACTAACTTTTCCTATTAGCTCACTTTTACAAATAAATTGCTTCAAAATAAGTGACCCACTTTTATAAAACAAGTGGGAAGCACTTTTTAGAATATGGTTACTTTATCACTTAAAGTTACATGAACTTTTATAAAAGGTAACAAAAAGAAGGACTTGAACCCAATGCTTCTTACTTTTTAAAGTAAATTTAGCCAAGTGAGCTAAGCAAGATATTTTTAATATTATGGAGGAGAATGGGGTGTTGTGGTTGTGGTTGTTGTTGTTGTTGGGAGAGCGTGCCTACCCAAAAAAAAAAATGCATTTGGCCTACAAGACACTTTAAACAACCATCCAGAAACATAAAAACAAGATTTTGAGACTAAAATGTTCATATTTGGGGTTAGTCTGTGGTTAGCGTCCCTGGAAATGCAAGTTTTCTCATTGTTTTGAGTTTACAAAGTGCACGGCAAAGAGCATACGTAGTAAGGAAAACCCTTTCCACTATGTTTTTTGTTTTCCAAGTTTGCACAGAGCGCACAGCGAAGAGCATGCATAGATTGAAAAGCTAGCAAATCATAAATAAAACAAAAACAAGAAGAAATTTGAAATATTATGAGAAAAAAAATTAAAAATGCATAACTGTAAGCAGTATACCTCTAGATCTGGTAAAATGGTCGTATCTTGAGAAAACAGAAACCTTTTTCAGTGAAACTAAAAGTGTTTCCAACTGGAAATGGTTCTCTGGACGCAATGGAACACCTCTCACGGCCTAGAAATACACATAAATATCAGAACTAGAAAACTATTCATGGCCTCAACAACATCGGTTCAAGATCTAGATCACCAACGGAAGCGAAACTTCATAGGAGCTCTGATACCATGTTCAACTATCACATTATAATTTCAAAAGATCGAACACCTTAAGAAGACACTCAGACAAACAAATCACAGATCAACACACCGATGTTTTCATGTGGTTTAAACCCTCGAAAGGGAAACACTCCACGACCCCAGCCAAATAGCTACTTGGGTGTTAATAGAGATCATGGACCAAGTGGGTGTTAATACATGGATCAATGGTTGTTAAGATCGAGGAAAAGTTGGATCGTCGGATCACTCTATGTCAAGATCATATCGTGACCGTAAAATTATATATATACAAATGCATATTAATGCATATTAAAGAAACACACTTTACCTAACGAATATATTAGAACAATTTTATCTTAACTAACTCCTAAGTGTCTAAATATCCTAACACACCCTCCCTCAAGCTTGGAAGCTCCCTTTTCTAGTGTGCCATCAATCGTAGCTTCCACATCATTGGACAGGATTTACACTGGAACCCTGGAGATGGTCAATCCATTTTGGTAATGACAGACACCATCATAGGAATCCCATTGGGGGACTTTATCTCATATGATTTGGATTCCACTCTTCACTCCAGGAACTTACTACACCTAGCGGATGTTTATGAGGAAAATTTAGAATTAGGGTATCCCGAATGGTATAGCACTTCAAGGATTGTGCTTTCGGGCCTTCAAGCTTCTTAATGGGAGAGATATACACTTGGGATTAAAAGGGAATCAATAATGTTATCAAATGAATTGTACTCTCTTATATGGATGAAAAACCCCGTTGCAAGTTCATACAAAGTAAATTTGGGTTACAAAGAGCTCTCAGAATCTGAAAGTGAGGATCCTTTGAAATGGTGGTTGACAAAACTATGGAAATTATCTACTTCACCAAAAATGAAATGTTTTCTATGGCTAGCATTTAACAATAATGTTCTCACCTAGGACAACTTAATGAAAAGAGGATTTCAGGGCCCATGCATATGCTTATTATGCAACTTCTGTGGGGAATTTGTAAACCACATCCTAGTCACTTGTCACTTCACTCAAGAGGTATGGAGTGCAATCCAAACCACAACAATATTAGGATTATAGCTCCCCAAGTGGGAATGATCTTTTTTCATCGAGGCTTGGGATAAATGGCATTTGGACTGTAAAATCTCGATTTTCTCTCGATCCCCCTAATGTTGTTAAAAACCCTCGATCGAGGTTTTGGGAAAATTTTCAAATACCTTGATCGAGGGTTAAGTGTGGTTGAACTGAAATCTCGATCAAGCTCTGTGAAATAAAAATTAGAAAAAAAAGCATGCAAGTTATTTTGAGTTAAGGAGCTTGATCAAGCTTAAAATCTCGATCTAGCTTTTAAAAGCTCTATCTAGTTTTGTAAAAAGCCCCATCTAGCTTTTAAAAGCTCGATCTAGCTTTTAAAAGCTCGATCTAGCTTTTTAAAAAGTTGGATCTAGCTTTTTAAAAAGCTAGATCGAACTTTTAAAAGCTATATTGAGGGTTAAGAAAACCCTCGATCGAGCTATCTGGCTCAATCGAGAGGTTTTTCAACCCTCGATTAAGCGATCAAGCTTTTAAAAAATAGATCAAGGGTTAAGAAAACCCTCGATCGAGCTATCTAGATCAATCGAGAGTTTTTTCAACCCTCAATCGAGCTTTTGAAAATAGCTCGATCGAGCACTTTGTTAAGCCCTCGATCGATCTTTCAAAATCTCGATCGAGGGCTTAACAAAAGCTCGATCGAGCTCGTTTTTTACCATTCTCATGCCCTTCCCTTACCAAAAAGTGTTACCCATCTTGATGGGAACACTCAGCTTTTGGAAATGGTTTTTCAATGCCCACTAAGGAATGTGATGTAAACATTGATATATTGATGACTCAAAAGCCAACATCTCTTCTATTAATCTCTTTGTTTCATTGCTTCTTTGGGAAAGAGAATAAGATGGATGAATTGGGTAGCTTGGGCCCTTTTGACCTCATTGGATTATGCAAAGCAATTATTGTTGTTAGAATCTATAATCAATTCATTGGTTTTAAATTAAATAATGATGGAAAAAGAAGTGGAAAAAATGTATTTTGCATAATCCTCGTCCAAATTTTATCAGAATTGTGTTATGTCAACATCCTAAGGGTAGAATAAAAAATGGTATTAAAAATAGATACATATGATATCTAGTGAAATGGGGAATTTTTAAATTGCAAAAATGTAATGGGATTCAACAAAAATATTTTGGAAGGTATTATTCACCATCTAATAAAATTAGGGATATGCTTTAATATCTCAATTAATATGAACATGCTAAGTGATGAATTTACTAAGTGAACCTTCAATTGACTTCCAAAATATTAACAATATCATGCTATTACCTAGTAGAGGTTTGTACCCCATGTCAACATTGATTTCATTTTCTTATGAATATGATACACTGTAAACATTGTGTAACAACCAAAGAGAAAAAAGTGTGATTAATGTCTCGAATTTGCGTTCAAATGTATGGACCAACAAACGTTTTAATGACATATGAATAATCATGTTGCAAGATATCATTGACAATATTATGTGAGGGTGGGTTATCACTGAATTGGGAAACTAAGCCATTTTTTTAATGTTGATCCATGCATAATTATAGTTGGAGTTGGAAAATAAAGTCTAGTTATGTAAGAAGATTGGAGCTATACAAACAATTGATGTGGATGTTGTTTAATGTAAAAAAATGGAGATTCAATGGAGATATATCAAGTTACATGTGAATATGTTAGGTGGACGTGAAGACTTAAAGATGAAACAAAACTAAAACAATTAAATATCCTTTACCTAATATTTTAAAGGATATAAAGATTGGTTGATTCTATGACTAAAAGTTCAAAAAACATAGAATAAAAAACTATTATGTATGAGTATAACTAACAAGTACAACATTTGCTGATCAACTCTCCAAACAAGCATTTGAAGGGACAGAAGGCTTTTTGTTTTGGGAGGAATGGATGGATTCCTGTCTGTTGGACAGGGGTAACTTGTTTTTCTTTTAATTTGGGTTCTATTTTGTATTGATGTAAGACATTTTGAGAAGTCTTTTTGATGGGCAAATTCTTTTTTTGTATAGGGGAGGGATGCCAGTTGTTGGACACCCCACGTGGCTCCCTCCCCCATGCCACGCTGGAGAGTCGACACGACCGCATCCCGGGCCCAGATGGCACCGCCACCTGTCGTGGTGGGTGGTATAATTAAAGCGGCCTTTATGGCACTCTTTTTCCCGCTTTTCCAGCGCTTTTCTCGCACACTCTCCATCCTCCCGTGTATTGTTGCTCGGGCCCTGTCTGTGAACGCTCCGCCACCCCACTTCCTGTTCATGCTCGGTCTGGTTCTGCACCACCCCCGCTCTGGTTCTGCACCATGGGCGCTCTCGTTCTGTCGGTGTCGTCACGTGCTACTGTTATATGGCGGGCGCTTGTTGCCTTACCCCCCAACGGATGGCGTTCGCCGCTGCTGTGTGTTCTGTCTGCTAGCTCTCCCGACGTTGACCCTCGCTCCATGGCCATAGCGCCCCACAGGCCCTCGAAGTTGTCTGCGGCGGACCCCGTTGGAGGTTTTCATCGGTTCGGTGGTAGTGTTGTTGGGTTGCCGCTCGGCTGGTTTCGCTGGTGGCGATGGTGGCTTCCATCGGGCTGTTCCTGCTCACGGCGGTGGCGTTGGCTGTTCCTGCTCACGACGGTGGCGTTGGTTGTTCCTGCGTTGGCTGTTCCTGCTCACGGCGGGTGGCGTTGGCTGTTCCTGCTCGCGGCGGTGGCTCGTCCCTTCACGCTTCTTCGGTTTCGGTGGTAGGTTTCCTACCAGCCATTCCCTGCAGTGTTTGTCAACACTCTCAACCTTTTGGGGATTTCGTGGACCATTTCTGCTGCTTTTAAAGGTTAAATTCTGGTTTTTTGGGTTGTGAATTTGTGCATTTCTGTTGGTGAATTGGTTTGGTGCCCTCCTGCTCGCACTTTGAATTGTGTATGGTGGGTTTACGTTGCGTTTGTGGCAATGGTGAAATGCATTTCATTTATGCTGCAGCAGGGTTTTGTAATTAAGGTTTTGTGGTTAATGTTGAAGTTGCGTTTAAATTTTTTTAGGGTGTATGAATTAGGGTTTTGTAATTAAGGTTCTGTGGTTAATGTTGAAGCTGCGTTTAATTTTTTTTAGGGTGTATGAATTAGGGTTTTGTAATTAAGGTTCTGTGGTTAATGTTGAAGCTGCGTTTAAATTTTTATAGGGTGTATGAATTAGGGTTTTGTAATTAAGGTTCTGTGGTTAATGTTGAAGCTGCGTTTCAATTTTTTTAGGGTGTATGGATTAGGGTTTTGTAATTAAGGTTCTGTGGTTAATGTTGAAGCTGCGTTTCAATTTTTATAGGGTGTATGAATTAGGGTTTTGTAATTAAGGTTCTGTGGTTAATGTTGAAGCTGCGTTTCAATTTTTTTAGGGTGTATGAATTAGGGTTTTGTAATTAAGGTCAGTGGTTAATGTTGAAGCCGCGTTTAAATTTTTTTAGGGTGTATGAATTAGGGTTTTGTAATTAAGGTTCTGTGGTTAATGTTGAAGCTGCATTTCAATTTTTTTTAGGGTGTATGAATTAGGGTTCTGTGGTTAATGTTGAAGCTGCGTTTCAATTTTTATAGGGGGTATGACTTAGGGTTTTGTAATTAAGGTTCTGTGGTTAATGTTGCAATCATAGTTTGGGCAGAATTATTGCAGGTTCTATGGTTTGTGTTGCAGCAGGTTCTATGGTTTGTGTTGCAGCAGGGTTTGCAAATTTTTTAGGGTTTATGTATTTGTTTCGGCTGAATTATTGAAGGCTCTATGGTTAATGTTGCAGCAGTGTTTATAATTTTATTTGGGTTTTTGAATTTCGTTTGTTGCTGGTTTATGTTGCCTTATGTTGTAATAGGGTTTGTAATTTTTTTGGGGTTTATGATTTTAGTTTGTTGCTGGTTTATGTTGCAATCATAGTTTGGCCTGAATTTTCTATCTTCTATGGTTTATGTTGCAGCCGGGTTTGTAATTGTTTTAGGGTTTATGAATTTAGTTTGTTGTGATGTTAATGTTGCAATCATAGTTTCTGCCGAATTAATGAAGGCTCTATGATTAATGTTGCAGCAGTGTTTATAATTTTATTGGGGTTTCTAGATTTTGTTTGTAGCTGGTTTATGTTGCAATCATAGTTTGGGCTAAAATATTGAAGGTTCTATGGTCTATGCTGCCTTATGTTGTAGCAGGGTTTGTAATTTTTTTGGGGTTTATGATTTTAGTTTGTTGCTAGTTTATGTTGCAATCATAGTTTGGCCTGAATTATCTATCTTCTATGGTTTATGTTGCAGTCGGGTTTGTAATTTGAACTAGTGTTTATGAATTTAGTTTGTTGTCTGTTAATGTTGCATCATAGTTTGGGCTGAATTATTGAAGGCTCTATGGTTTATGATTTTGGTTTGTTGCTGGTTTATGTTGCAGTAGTGTCCCTAAATTTTATCTGGTTTATGAATTTAGTTTGATGTTGGTTTATGTTGTTGGTTTTTGTCGCAGTGGAATGGTAATAGTTAAAAGGCAAAACTGCATCATACAGGGGATGGATGGCAGTTGACAACAATGACTTCTCCATTGTCTCATCTAATTGGAAGAATACCCATAATTCAGTTTTTGATATCAGCAAGTTTGCCAAATTGGCTATTGTTGATGCATTTTACAAGCGATATGCTCCACCTTATCATCTGTTGTTGTTATTGCAGTTTACAAGTTGCATGCTATTGTTAAATTATAAGTGTATGATGCAGTTTTTACTTTTACCTATTAACATGAAGTGATCTGCTGCATCTTATCTGCTGTTGTATGATGCAGTTTTTACTTTTACCTATTAACTTGAAATTTTGGGCAAAATAGAAGAAGTTAAATTAGTTGTTGCATTATGGGAAAAATAAAAGAAGGTAAATTAGTTGTTGCATTATGGGAATTTATATAGACATATTTTTATTAAACAGTTTGTGTGCTTGATTATTGTTGTCTGTTGTTCTAGCCTTCAAAAGGATATTGAATTTGTTTATAGGAATGTACATACACTGCATCTAATTCAGGCCTGTTATGTTGATTAGTATGATACTGTATTAAGTTGTAATAAGTCATGCATGAGAGCCCTCCATGGAACATTCCTTATAGAAGCATTTTAATAATAGGAGAGAAATAGGCACCATGTTGCAGTACAGTTAGCATCGAATGGATGGGTATCACACCCATGCAATGGTTCAACCCCATTCCTAGCTGCTAGTTTAAGGAAAATATAGGGGTCAAGGACCCTGCCACATTAACCACAGAACCTTAATTACAAAACCCTAATTCATACACCCTAAAAAAATTTAAACACTACCCTTTGTAATTAAGGTTTTGTGGTTAGGGTTTTATAAACGTTGCTGCAACATTAACCATAGAGCCTTCCAGAATTTGGCCGAAACTATGATTGCAACATTAACAAACAACAAACTAAATTCATAAACCCTAAAAAAATTACAAACCCAGCTGCAACATACACCATAGAAGATAGATAATTCAGGCCAAACTATGATTGCAACATAAACCAGCAACAAACTATGATTGCAATGGTTGGGCATATGGTTGTAATCCCATACTACTGCAACATAAGCCATGGACCCTGCTGCAGCATAAACCCTAGAACCTTCAATAATTCAGCCGGATACCGGCAGAACGAGAGCACCCATGGTGCAGAACCTGAGCGAGGGTGGTGCAGAACCAGAGCGGGTGCGTGAACAGGAAGTGGGGTGGCGGAGTGTTCACAGACAGGGCCCGAGCAACAATACACGGGAGGAAGGAGAGTTCACCGGAAAAGCACCGGAAAAGCGGGAAAAAGTGTGCCATAGAGGCCGCTTTAATTATACCACCCACCACGACAAGTGGCGGTGCCATCTGGGCCCGGGCTGCGTTCGTGTCGACTCTCCAGCGTGGCATGGGGGAGGGAGGCACGTGGGGTGTCCAACAACTGGCATCCCTCCCTTATATAGAAATACAACAATGTTTGTTTGGTTGTAGAAGATATTTTGATTCCATCAATAATGATGATTAATCATTTTGGTGTGTATGTGTTGGTCTTTCATTATGGTAGTGATGACAATAAGTTTTTTGGGTTGTAGGTGCATAAACCCTAGAACCTTCAATAATTCAGCCCAAACATAAATTGCAACATAAACCAACAACAAACTAAATTCATAATCCCTAAAAAATGTTAATGAAATGTTTAATCAGAGTACATTACAACTTGCTCTTGAAATGATGAAATTGTATATTAAACCTTATGATAAACCCCTGATTACAATGCCGCAAACATCAGGGAACGATATGACCTAGGATTGTACCCAAAAATGTATAGGATTGTATACAAAATGGCCATGTTGCAGTAGTCAGACCCAGTGATTACAAAATCCATAATGCAATGTGGTCACAACAAAAAATTTGGCATCCCTACATGACACTCCTATGCTTGATGTCGTCCAAGATCTTCACTTCCCAATATTGTTGAGTTTCCTGCTTGAGCCAGGTTGGTTGGCATACCTAACAATGGCTGATTAGGTTGTGGCTGGTTGCCTCCATATGTTATCCAATTTGCTTCTTGCAGCCATGGAGGAATTGAGTAGCCACAGTGCACACTTGTGCTACTAACCCCTGCATTGGGTTGAGCCCCCCGATAATCATACATTTGTCTGACACCTGCACTGGTAGGAGGGAATAAAGTGGGCATGCGCACTTGTTGATAGCAGGGGACTTGGATGTTTAGGAGGTCTTGGAAACATGGACTATTATCTGCAAGATGTTCCAATGTGTTTGGCATCATCCTACTCCCCTCCACTATGTTTGCATCAATGGCAGAACTTTTTGCCACCCCTTGTTCTTTTTGAAGCAATTGTTTAGCCTTTCTCAATTCCTTTTCATGCCTTGCCATTTGTTTTTGATGAGCCTTTTCTTGTCTTTCTTTCTCTCTGTCAAGCCTCTCCTGTGCTCGAATTTCTGCTGCAGCAATCCTTGCAGCCTTCTTTTCTTTAGCTAAGTCCCTCTTTTTCTGCTTTAAATCCTGGAGTTCAAGTTTCCTATGCTCAGACTCAACCAAAAGTTTTATATAGTCCTCTGAGGTGAGTAACTGTGAACTTCGGCATAGACGAAGATTGTCTGCTGTAAATTGCCTTCTTTTTGCTGACACTCTCTCTACCGGTAGCTTTAGAAACCGACCAAGCAACTGGCTCTTCTTTGACACTTGCTGCTCCTTGCTTGACTCTTGCCTGTCAATATTTGGGTCAATGTTCTCCTGCTCTATCTGAACCATATTTTCCTCTTCAGCTGGAACCTCGTTATGGACACTATCTTCTACCAGGTTTCCATTGTCCACAAAATAATGAACAATTTCTTCTTCCAATTCTCTGGGCTGTGAAGGCATGTTCATGCTTTCTTCATTTATCCTTGACACAATATTTTTGTCCAAATTCATCATGGCTTCTACCAGCCATGATTGTGGGGTAACCTGGCTTGGCAAAGTCAATTCTCCATTGCTGCTTCCTGGTGCATGGTCAACGTTTTCATTGACATGAACAGAAGCAGAAGTTGCAACTGTTTCTTGCATAGAGACATTAAGAAGATTAGAAGCAGAATTTGCAGTTGTCTCAGTTGGTGTATGTACCTCCATGTTACTGTCAATTGGTTCATTGTTATACTGTGTTTCACTTACCTGTTCTTCTTCATCACCACAGTATGGTTCTCCTTGAGAGAGGGATATCATATGATCAGCAGCAACAACGTCTTCCTCTACCTCCACATCTTCTTGGCCAGCAACATGTGCTTGGACATCCCCTTCTTCCTGACCATTCAGATCAAATCCCAGGCTACAACTAGTATCATGCATGAGAGCCTCAGAATTCAGTGGCCATATTCCAGTCCTCCTAAACCCAGCCTTGATATTCGAAGGTGTGAGAGCCCTTTTAAAGGCTTTACTTGCAAGCTCGGCTAGCTCAAACCTTTTTACCTCCACCCCTGGATTCTGTGCCATCCACGAAGCTCGCTCACCCCTGAAATAGTTCTTGAAAGGCCCGAACACACTAACATCTAGGGGTTGCAATCTGTGAGTGGTATGAGCAGGAAGTGTCAACAGGTCGATGCCCAAATTTTTAGCCTCCTCGATTGTTTGCACAGCAATGTGGCTTCCATGACCATCTAAAACCAGCAGGTGTCTATTTACAGGTGAGACACCGCCTGGTATAGATGCAGCAAAGTGAGTAAGCCAGTTCAAAAAGAGTTCTTTGGTCATCCAAGCATGGGGATGTGCAGCCATGCATGCACCTGGTTCACAATTATGTATATAGTTTTTGAGTTGAGTTTTACCTTTAAATAGATAAAATCCTGGGATTGAAGCACCAATTGCATTGACACAACATAGAATAGTGATCCACTCCCTGCTCCTAGGAAAAATCTTTGGCACATTATGACTCCCTCTCTTGGCAATTACACGCATGCCACAGTTCCTTCCTGCCTGTAAACCTGTTTCATCACAGTTCCATATATGGTCTGGAGCATACCCATGGTTCTCATATGCACTAGAAAGGGTGGCATAGAACTTAGTCAGAATTGCAGGGCGTAGATTGAGAGCCCTGTCTCTATCTAAGCCCTCAGCTGTACGCAACACAAGGTCTGGATGCCTTTTTTTAAACCCAAACCACCATGACTTACCAGGAAACCCATCTTTGAAGGGGTTTGTCCTCCCTTGACAGATTTGAGCTACTGTGGATTTTAGCTGTATCAGCTCTAGCCCATGTCCCATTTCAGCCATCTCCTTACACCACTGAACCACCTCGGCCTCCTCCTCTTCACTCATAACTGTAACAGGCCCTCTGCGCTTTGTATGTGTGAGTCCATTTATCCAATAATGTACTGAAGAGGTAGCAACTCCATGTTTTTTAGCAGCAGCACGAATGGAATATCCATTGAACTCTATATCATCAATAGCAGCTAGCATGTCTTCTTTTTTCCAACCTCTTATTGCACTGATTTTGGTGACTGAACTCGTTCCTTGAACTGTGGTTGGAAGTGACTGTGTGGTTGGTGGTGGGACAACAATGTCCTCTTCCACCACATTGTCATTCTCAACAACATTGCAGGGAGCATTGTTGGCATTTGTATCATTGGGCCTCTCCTCATCCAATGAGGTGCAGCGTAGCTGGGCACCCCTACTCAGTCGACGACTTGTTCTCCTTGCATTGCTGACTCTTGCCATGCCTACAACAACTTGCACATTTAGAAGGGAGGCTGGTTATGTAGAAGAAACTGGAAGTTGATTATAACAGAAATGTAAATAACAGAAACAGAAACATAAATAACATAACTGGAAACATAAATAACATAATTAACATGAATAACATAACTGGAAATAACATAAACAGAAACTTAAATCACAGTTACAGTAACCCAAATCTACATAAATAATATGAATAACAGAAACATAAATAACATAATTAACATGAATAACATAACATGGAAATAACATAAACAGAAACTTAAATCACAGTAACAGTAACCTGAATCTACTGTGCACACAGTTCTGCTGGTATGCCTTCACTGTGCACACAGTTCTGCTGGTATGCCTCCACTGTGCACACACTTCTGCTGGTATGCCTCCACTGTGCACACACTCTGTTGTTCAAATTTCTGAAATGCAACTGTGCACACACTCTGCAGGTCGAATTTATGAAATGCATCTTCATAAGGGTTGTGGTTCATTTATAGTTGTTTGCTATTGAATTGGGTTGGTAAGAAGGTTGCACATGGATTGCAATCTCTCAAATTTCAATGTGTGTTGTGGATTGATTTGAAAGTGATCCAATGGTTGGGAGCTTGTCATTGTGGATCCCTGTGCCTTCATCTGTTTCATGATCTGTGTGCTTCCATCTGTTTAATGGGTGCATTTAATGGGTAGGTGTCATTTATTGAATACAGAGGGTTGGAATGTTGAACAATCTTGCAGTTATGGCTGACACTATATTTTCTGATGCTTGAACAGGTTTCAATGAATGCTGGGATATTTAGGCTCCATTAGATATTCGTGGGTCCTCCTTTGATAGGTACCTTGCAGTAGGTGGCAAAAACGAGTTGGGTTATTTAGCTGTTTATGTACTTCTGGATATTTGAGTAGATCTGTACTTTGTTGGGACAAGATGTTTTGTACAGTTTGTCATATAAAGACTATTTATTGACAGCTATTGGCCCAGTCAGTTAATGGGCAATTTTTGGACATAATTTAAATATTTTCTGCACTTAATATGGAATGTGTGTGTTTAATTTATGGGTTTATTTGTGTCAAGATATGGTGGTTATGTGGGACCAGTACTATGTCAACTACTGGTCCCTGTTCAACAATAGACAACTCTCCCCTAGCAGTTAAGCTTGATGCTTCTTTTTTAGAACAAGATCATAAGATGACATCTTGAATCTTCATTGTACTCGAACTATCATTATACTATTTGATTCAGTTTGAATAACAATAATACGATTTTTTTCTGCTGGAAAAAAATACAACACCAAGAAAGAAAAAAAAAACATTTATGTCCATGGTCGATTCAAGGTACACTTATCCAAAAGCCGATGCACAGTGTTTATCATCCACTCCGAGACAACTTTCAAACCAACTCTACATTAGAAGCCCTCTCCTATGGTTTGAGTACACACCTACGTACATAACGTCATATATAGAAAGAATTTTAAAAACTTTGGAATTTGATCATTCCAAAGAGTTTTCTCCTATGGTTTGAGTACACACCTACGTACATAACGTAATATATAGAAAGAATTTTAAGAACTTTGGAATTTGATTTAACGAAGAAAAAAAATTGATGATATAGTTTTAAGATTTTTTTATTTTTTTTTCAATTTTAATTAGTTTATTTCGTTAAGGTGTGGGTCTCACTCAACCAGGTCAATTTTTTCTAGGAGTGAGTTAGTTGAGAAGAAACATCCAAAAATCCAACTATCATAAAAAATTGGTGTGACCCAAACCAAGTACGATCCTCAAATAACTTTAACAACTTAAAACTTATTTTAAATTTTTAACAACAAAATATATATATATATATAAATACATAATTACTTATACCAAAATTTTGTCATACTCTATCCCATCTCTTAAAATACTCTATCCCATCTCTTAAAAAGGAATGTGGAAGTTGACCAAAATACAATTTTGTATCTAACAGCTTCACCATTTTCTTTGTCGAACACAAATTCATCATGTCAAAGACATAGATACTCGTGGGGACCAAAAACCAGAAGCTTAACATGCAAGGAAAGGAGGATAAAGTAACTATCACGTCTTCTGAAATCATGAACAGGATAAAGCTTTGGGGCCCAAACATGGAAAAACAAACAGAGTTGGGCAGCCATGAAGGCACCAATAATGCCCTCCATGCAATGGAGCAACTGAGCACTCTTGATTTTTATGATTTTATTTCATTAAAGATGGAGGAAAGAGCTGACAGGTGTGCTTTCTACGATTTCTTAATGTGTGAAAACATCTGCCATTGTTGCACTCTGCGCGTGCTGTGTTCATCAATTGTCTGCCTCTCATTTCATTTCATGGACCACCAAACCATTAACGTACCAACACTTCGAATAGTAAATTAAACGAATCTCATTATCAGACTTCATCACATCGAGCCGGCCACGGCAGAGAAATCATCATAAGCCTTCAATTCTAAGCATGAGAAGGAGCCCAACGACTATAAAACCAGGCATGAGGCCTTTGGATACTTGGAGTTTCTTCAGCAATGGAGGCCAAGGAAGCCATTGGAAGCATTAAGCTTTGTTTCTCCATGTTATCTGTGGGTGTGATGTTAATGAATTGTGTGCCGCAGCAGAGTGAGGCATCATCAATGGAGGACGCTGCGTCTTCGCCTGTAATGCATGGGTTCTCTCACGAGAAGCCATTAACGCTTTCCCCAAGTGCTGCATATTTCTTCAGCCCTGGTGTACTGAAATTTTCTCCTCCTCCTCTTCAGCAAGAGCACCAGTTTTACCAAGAACGGTACCCTCGTTCTTCGGCCTCTTCTTCTGAGAGAAATGGAGATAATATGAGCGGAGGTGCCAAGGCAGGCATTGCATTGACCGTTGTACTGTTTGGAGTCGGTTGTGTAGGTGGGGGAACTTATGTCTATGTCACTCGCAGGTATAATTTGAAGAGAGCCAATGCCATTCTTCCTGCAGGTCCTTGATTATCATGTAATGGGAATTGACATGTGTCTGTGTTTTGATTATAGTAATTATAATGATAATGGTGATTTCAGTACTGATAGTATTTCATAAGTCAGCTGTGTTTAAACTTTAAACTTTAAATCTAATGAATATCCATAGAAATGTGGATATTTATTTTATTTTTAAATATAAATAAAATGGTATTCACGTCACAACTAATCAACCATTATGTTATTAGGAAGGCATTACACTTTGTCATATTTGACTATAGATTGGGTGGTTGGAAGGAATGTCGTTATAATCCCTACCCTAGTGTCACAACTAATCAACCATTATGTCATTAGGAAACCACTACACTTTGTCATATTTGACTATAGATTGGGTGGTTGGAAGGAATGTCGTTATAATCCCTACCCTAATTCAATTCTCACTATGTGACATGTTATACCCATATGTGATTATCTTGCTATAATTGCAACCCAATGAATACATGTAATCTTTGTTAGAATAGTTTGTGAGATATACTAAAGCTCACTTGTGCCTAGCATTGTTCAGAATAGCTCCACTATTAGAGATGTTGAGGCACTAAGATGAAAGCGGGTAGAGTTCTTACACACTTAACCACATAGTTGTTGCTATTGCTTGGGTTGAGTGTTTTCTTGTTTATAAGTATATTGGTGTGTTCCTTAATGTTGAAAATGATTAAAAAACAAGATATCCAATGATAAAAATTCCCCTTTACCTCTTCAATACAATAAGATTTCAATACCTAAGCACAAAGGGACTACATCCTTATTTATAGCTACTCAACAAACCGTAACCATAATCAAATGCTAACTACCTAGTGGGACTTATATAATGAGGCCACATTTCATTTATTTAATGCTAACTACTTAGTGGGGCTTATTTTATAATGGACCTAGTCCACATTACAGTAATTGGCCACGATACATACCTTAGTATTACTCTAATTAACCCATATACATATACTACACCCCTAAGGATGATCAGGTACCCATGAAATATTCACTCACAAAGTAATATCAAAGCACATGGGTTGATAATGGTAGTTTTAAAATAGTTAAAATGTATTTCAATATATTGGATGGTATTAAGGGGGTGAGGGGGTTTTCTAAACTTAACTAGGCGTATACGTATTTGATTGTTCAACCAATCAATATTTATTGTTAGAAAGGAGGGGTGGGTTGGAGGAGAGCTAACATTGTGAGGACATTAATATTTTAGTCTTTTAATGGAAACTTGAAGCATCTCATGAAAGAGCGTGTTAATATACCTCTAGTCCTTGTACCTTATAGAAATTCTTAATGATCCATGAAATTATCTGAACAAACATTCAAATGAACACATATTTCATAATAGAGCCCGATCTAAATAGGAAATAGTCATCTGACTTATTAGGAACATGTTCGATGCTTCTAACTAAAATCTCAAGTAGCGTATAATAATCAACATTTTCTAAAGTAGATGTTGAATACATATGTAAAGTATTGAGATCAACATACTAAAGGTAAAAATAATAAGTTGTATAAAAGTGTTGTAAAAGAATGGTACTCATTTGGTGAAAATAGGGGATTATTTTATTTCAAATCATGTGTTGGGAGGGGGTATTAACAATTAAATTTTGGAGATATAAATGAAATTGAGGGGTATCCTTTAATACCTCACAACTGTACATGTTATTCCACAGGTTTATTGAGTGAACCCCCATGATCCCATCATTATATCTCCCTTCAAGAAATGTTGTCACCAACACTTGCAATGATTATGTGCAACCATAAATTAGGGTCCCAATTAGGGGTGTTGAAAACCATGTTGAAATAGTCTAAGAAACCAAGCCTTCCATCTACAAGCATTAGCCTCAATGCTAAAGTAGTCCAAGAAACCAAGGTTCCATGTACAAGCATTGGCATTGATGTGAAAGTGGTCCAAGAAGCTTGTCCATAAAGCATGGTCCCATGTGCAAGTGTTGGCATAGAAGTAGTCCATGAAACTTGTCCATAAATCAGGATCCCATGTATTGGTGCTTACACTAACTTCTGACCAATAGATAAATGAATGGTCAAGTGTGATGCTCCAAAGGCTTTCCACGATTATGTGGATCCAAATATAGAGGACTATCCATAACAAAAATATCCTTCATGTAGTTGGAAAAGGGTGGCTCTGGACAGAACACTCTCGTCGTAGAAAAATCATACTGAAAACTAGTAGACACTACCTTCTCATGCCTTCCCTCAATGAATTTGTGTTCTTCATATCAAGAAGTATGTCCATCAAAGAAAAGTTGGAATAGCTTCTTTCGCCTAAATGGTAGTTGTCCATATACCATTCCTCATAAGGCTCCTTTAAATCACACCCATTAGATATGTTTTTTTGTATACTTCTCGTTAATTTGTCTCTAAAGTTTCAACCCTTGGATTTATTTACATGCATGTTGTATTTTTTGTACTCAAGTATCTACAAACAATAGTTGTGTATAGACAATTTCAAATTTTACATAATGATGTGCCTTAGAAATTTCTTCAATTTCAAGTAACCAATTCATGTGATGTTCTTCATACTCCATTGCAAATTCAAGAAAACTTATAAGATAGACTTCTTACACATAAGTGTCATATAATGTTGGATATTCCTCAATGACGGGGGCTAATATATCAATGTTAAATGCAATACTCCAATATATACAGGAGAGCTAGAGTTTTAAAACAAAAATTCGAGAAGCTTTCATTCAATGGAGCTCCTTTATGTGGCTAAGTTTTTTAAGCAATGATCTAAAATGACCATAACTCCCTCAATATTCATCAAAATTGTTATTATGACCCCTATTCTAAAATGGCATTACCTCTCAATTTCTAATGTCATTAATCCTGCCACATTCTAGTTCACTAATAGAGAGATAATGGCACCACAAGAAATTCCTAGAAGACTTTTGATTCACAACTTACAATAGTTGTAACATCCATGATATTTCTCAAAATTTGGTCTTTATTATGACCTTAGTTCTAAAATTCCATGACCACTCTACTTCTAATGGCTCTAGACTTATTACAATCTAATTCATAGACAAAGAGATAATGGCACCGCAAGAATTTCCCATGAGGGATTTGAGGCCCCAAATTGAAATCAGAGTAACTTTTGTGGTACTTCTCAAAATCATAATTGTGATGCAAATCTAGAGTTGGCATGAGCAGTATGCTTCAAATGGCATCAATCTTGTTGTAAGATGGTTCATAAATATAGAGATGATCACACTACAAACATTTTGCATGAGGGTTTTGAGGCCCCAAATTGAAATGGGTGTAACTGCTACAATACTTCTTGATATCACTATTATATGTCCAATCTAGAAATTGAAGGGCCATTATGTTAGGATATTAAAACACTTACGAGTATTTAAGAATAATTTGGTATACTGTATCTTTAGGTCAAATGTGTTTCTTTAGTATGCATTTGTACATATGTAATCTGACGGTCACTATATGTTCTAGACATAAAGTGATTCCATGGTTTATCCTCACCTCGATCTTAACGGCCATTGATTTGTGGCTTTACACTTGATTGATCCATGATATCTATTTAAATAGCATGGAGGGTCATTTTCTTGATGATCGATTATGAGAAACTCATTGTAACATTATTTTTTCATTTGAATAATAATAATGCCTCAAGTAGCTATTTGGCTAAGGTTGTGGATTATTTCCCTCTTCAAGGGTTTTAACCACGTAAAAACCCAGTGTGTTGTTTTATGATATGTTTGTGTGAGAGGCTGCTCAAGGTGTTTGATCTTTTGGTAATATCTTATGTTAGTTGAACATGGTATCGGAGCTCTTGTGAAGTTTCGCTTCCGTTGATGATCGACATCTTGAACCAATGTTGCCATATGTGTCAAAGGATTTCTTGTTTTTGATATTTTTGTTCATTTTGGGGTTGATAGAAGTATTCCATTGCATCCAGATCACTACTTTTAGTTGAAAACACTTTTTGTTTCACTGAAAAAGTTTTATGTTTGCCCAAGATACATCTGTTTTACCATATCCAGAGGTATATTGTTTACAGTTGCGCATTTTTAAAATTTTATTTCTCATATTCTTTCAGATTTTGGTATGTTTTTTGTTGTATTTCCTATTTTTTACCCTTTGGGGGTTTTCTTCATTATGTATTCTTTTTGTCGTGCACTTTGTGTGAATTTGATAAGTCCGTAACAGTGGGGAAACTTACCTTTTTTTAGTATGCTAACCAAGGACTAACCCCAAATCAAGAAATTTATGTTTTAGAATTTTGTTTTTATTTGTATTTTGTGTAGTTGTGTAGTGTCTTGCAAGCCAAAAACACAAGGTTTTGGGGCAAGCATGCACTTCGAGACATAAGAGCAAAAAAAATAAAGCTCCCTTCCTCCCTTCCAACCTTTACTAAATCTTTTGCTTAGCCCACTTTGTTAAAAGTTAATTTAAAAAGTAAGAAGTCTTGGGTTCAAATCATTTTTTTTTACTTTTTGTAAAAGGTCATGTAACTTTGAGTTATAAAGTAACTACATTGTAAAAGTGTTTCTCATTTGTTTTATAAAAGTGGGTCACTTATTTTAAAGCTATTTTTTGTAAAAGTGGGTTTATAGGAAAAGTTAGTAAATGGGGGATTCTTTACTACATTTTTTTGCTCTCAACATCACATGGATCAACCTTTGCATGCCACGTGGCCCCTTGGTTCTCTTTTATGTATTTCTTTAAAAGGGCATAACTTTGGCATCTAGAGTCCATTTTCAGTGCTTTTTTTTTAAACTGCCAATTTTTCTGAGATATTTGCATATAATCTATCAGTTTCAACTTTTGAATCTATATTACTTGTGCATTACAAAATGGTTGCTCCATGTGATATTTTGCTTGCCAGTATCAACTACTTCTCATGGAAATCTTGTATGGAGGATGTCCTAAGAAGTAGGGGACTTTATTGAATTACATGGGAAAGAAACAAACCCACTGATAATGATAAGAAAATAAAATGGACCAATAAATGTGATGAATCATGTGGATTAATCGAGAGTCAATTTTCAATGAGCTACAATTCTGCCTTCATGGAATTGATGAACAAGATAAGGCTTGGGAAAATCTGGAAACTATGTTTAGTAAACACAGTGAGATTCAAGATCACCAACTTGAAAATGAGTTGATTTCCTTAAATCCAAGTGATTTTTCCTGCATTCAAGACTATCTATCCAAATTCAAAACCCTTAGAGCCTTAGTTAAAGAATGCAAAATACTTAAACAAGAAAAACAATGTTTTTATGCTATTCTTTCCAAGCTTGGTCTTGCCTATTCTATTTTTTGTATATACATCTTGAAGTAATCAACAATACTGATACATCTAGCAAATCCTTAGTGGTACAATAGAAGAACAAAACCAAGAATCCCAAGAAGCAACATCCTCGCAATAATAATCCAAACAAGGGTCCCAAACCCTCTTATCCAACTCATCCTTCCAATGGTGACAAGGGTACCAAATCCAAAGATAAGAAGACTGAGTGCCAGTGCAATTTTTGTGGAAAATATGGTCGTGTGGAGTCTATTTTTTTTAAGAATTCAATAGCCTTGGAAGCAATAATGAAGAAGTACAACATCAACCTTGATTCGTTTTCTGACTCTACAACTCATGGAGATACATTTTGTGGTTCTGGTTTTTCCTTCAATGCATCTTATTCCTCTTCTTCTAATGAGTGGCTCATTGATTCTGGAGCATCTTATCATATGGCTAAGGATAAAGCCATTTTTACTGCTCTAAATGAATGTAAGACCAAACAAATATTTGTTGGTGATGCTAGATCTCTTAATGTTGTAGGATCTGGAATAGTTCAAGTAGAGGATGGTCAGTTCAATGATGTATTATGTGTTCCAAGAATTTTCTACAATTTGTTGTCAATCTATCAAATCACTCATTCTAGTGAAGGTAAGACTCTAAAGTTTACACATCGCCAAGTTGTAATCAAGGATTTCAAAGATCCTAAACATGTCCTAGCTACTGGAATTGTTGATGATATTACCAAGTTGTACAGATTCAACAACTTTGGGTCATTACGTTTTCCCTTAGTTTTTATTGCTTAGAGCGATAACTTGAGAAAACTTTGGCATGAGCAATTTGGTCATTTAAATTATCGCTCATCGTAGCAACTATGTAATCAGAAAATGTTGGTTGGTCCTCCTCTCTTTTCTTGCAGAGATGGTGTTTGTCCTAGGTGTGCTCTTGGCAAACATCATCGGGACATTTTTGAAAATCGTGCCTCTTGGAATGCCTTGTCCCCCTTGCAACTTGTTCACAATGATTCGTGTGGTATGCTTCCGTCTTCTTCTTTATATGGCTTCAATTATTTCTTAAATTCCATTGATGACTTCTCTAGATGCACTTGGGTTTACCTTTTTAAGACTTAAGATGAAGTTTTTGACAATTTTTTGGCCTACAAGGGCCTTGTAGAGAAACACTTTGGGCATCAAATACACAAGTTAAGAACAGAAAATCGAGGCAAATATGTAAACAACAAATTTACTACTTACTGCATTGCATGGGATATTCAGATGCAGCATATTGTTCCATATACACCATATGAAAATGGTGTTAGTGAGAAAAAGAATCGCACATTAAAAGAAATGGCTAATTGTATGCTCCAAGCTAAGGGACTAAGTCTTCAATTTTGGGTTGAAGCCATTGATTTTGCAAATTAAATAGTTAATCACACTCCCACCAAGGCTCTAAAAGATATAACACTCAAAGAAGAATGGAGTAACATTAAATCATATGTCAATCACTTATGTGTGTTTGGTGGTGAAGCATGGGCTCATATTTTTGATAAAAAATGAAAAGCATTGCAGCCTAAAAGTGAAAAGTGCATATTTATTGGTTATTCTAAATATGTAAAAGGTTATAGACTTCTTCAGCCATATTCCCATGAGATAATGATTAGAAGAGATGTTAAATTTGATGAAAATATTTTGGCCTGCGAGCCTAACTCGGCATTTGTACCATATATGGCATGTGAGCCATCTTCGGCACTTGTGCCATCTTCTACTCCCAACTTCCTTGACAATATTCCTACTCTGGCTTCTGATTATGATAGTGGGGATGAAAATCCACCTCTGCCTACTCATTTTCCTCCAATTGCACCAGTACAACCGCTTCCTTTATGGTTTTGTTCAACATGCGAAGCAACTAGTGATATTATTGGTGATCTCAAAGATCAACATAGAACATATTCACAGTTCTAGCAAGCCTCTTCTCTTTTGGATAAGGTTTCAGAGAATCATGATTCAGAGACATTTGCAGAAGCTTCAGGCCATCCATATTGGAACGTAGTTGTCGACGAATAATGTCATTCCTTATTGGAGAACGATACTTGGGATCTTGTACCTCTTTTGAAAGGAAGAATTTTTTTCATTATATCCCATATTCATTATGGTAAAATATACTCTTGATATACATTATTATATAAAGAGATGTTATTATGGAGAATTATATTATCCCACATGTAATATGTGAGAGTAATTCCTCCTCATCTCTTGGTATATAATAGAGTCAAGGGATTCTTTCACCTTTATCCATTCATCCAGTGTGGATCATCCATTTGTGGATCACATCATGATCTATACTTTCACAAGTATTGTTATATTGTATTGGGGTTATTGGCATTGCTCTCTTGTAAGCTTGAGGGAGATATTATGGAGATAATAGAAGACTACCTTCTCGTGGACGTAGCCCAATTGGGTGAACCACGTATAGCTGGTGTACTCTTGTCTGTTGTTCTCTTTTTGTTTGTATTTACTGTGATATGTTATTGTTTGCATAGATAGGTAAGCTAGTTTAGTTAGATCCATATCCCTGACATGGTATCAGAGCTTGTTGCTATGATCTAGCACCTTCCATTGCTTTCAAACAATATTTTATCATTTGGGCATTGTTTATTTCTTGTAGATTTGCTTTCTATCTGGTAGCCAGTAGGATTCTCTTCAGATCTGGGCATATTTCTGCAGTTTTTTATTTCTAACCCTAACCTTGTTGTGTAGATTTTTGCAGAAATTTTTCAATGGTTTTTTTATGTTGTTTTTTGTAGATCTATATGATTTTCCGATTCTCCTCAAGGAGATCTATATTCCAGTTTTCAAAATAGAATTTTTCGTCCAAGTTTGGTAGACTTTGTGCAGGTTTCCGTGTTCGGCATATTCGGCATTTTTTTCGGCCTTAAACTAGACACTCGCGAATTTTCTTCGCAGGAACCCGCGGTTAACCGTGACTGTTCATACTGCGTACCCACGAATAATCTGCAAACTTGCGGCATCCCAGTGTGCAGACCCATGTATGCTTCAGCATACTTACGACTATTCCACTACCGAACCCGTGTTTACTTCAGACTATTCGCGACCCTCCCTATGTTGAGCTCGCGAATGCTTCGACAGATTCACGACCTTACAGTACAAAGACCGGCGAGTAGCCGTGACTCCATTACACTGCAACCCGCGAGTAACCGCAACCTTTGCTGAGCAGAACCCACGAGTATCAGTGTTTATTCGCAGGTTTCATGTTGGCAGACCCGCGAGTGACCATAACTCGGTCAATATTTCCCAGAATTTGTATTATAACCTGTTTTTGGAACTGGAGAAGCTGTTCTGCATCCATCTAGGTAAATAGAACATAAGTCTAGGCAAATCTGGGCACTCAATCAAAAGGGCTGTAAGTAAAAGTTTCTCTTTCCTTTACTGTTTTTCTAATTGTGTTTTTTGCAGATTTGGATCAGTACAGTAAAGTATTTAAGTTTTCTGTTATTCATCTTTTGCATTTAGGTTTTGCTTCTATCATGTTTATTAGGAAATTATTTCTTGTTCTTGGTATATATTTGTCTAACATTCCTATATGGAAGCATTGGCATTTTTTAAGGGCATGGATCTCTAGTATTTTGTCATGATGATAGTTATAAACCATCTAATGCTTAATATTTTTTAACAAGATACTTAATAACTGATTTGTTCTTTTTTGTTTAATCATGTTGATTTCTAATCATGTCATGTTTATAAAAGCAATTTTATAATATCAATCTCATATGTGTTATATTTATGATCATTATATGCTCTTGCTAATTAATTTCTTGAGTAAAATCAATTTTTTGAATCTATGTGATATCATATTTTTTGGCTTATCATGAGTTCTTTAATTGGGATATAGTTTTTTTCTCATGTATTGCAGAGATTGTATCTAGTTCCTGTGTTATTTGTCTCTAACATTCCTATATGGAAGCATTGACATTTCCAAGGCATTTCATCTCTTGCATATTTACATAGTGTTAACAAGAAATGAACCCATGATTAAGACCATTAGTGACTTGTCATTTCATAATTTATTTTAAGTGATATAATGATTTGATCATAATATGCTCATATTAAACATTTTGATTTATTTTCATATATATCATGTCATGTTTATTTTGATCATCGTTTACTCAATATTTATATGGCTTTGAGCAATCTTATAATCTTGAACTATTTATCATGAGCACCTTGTTCTTGTTGCAATGGGATTTCTATTCTTATGATTGCATAGGTTATCTTATTCCTACTTGTCTATAACGTCCCTATATGGAAGCATTGACATGTGTTTCTTGTCTCTAGCATTCATTTATGGAAGCATTGACATTTTCAGGGCATTCATCTCTTGCATATCAACATCATACTGATAAGAAATGCACATGTGCTTCAGATTAGTTGCTTGATGACTAAATTTTCATATATTTAAGTGAAATCTTGGGCTCACTATTTATATGTTGTGGTTGACATTTAATGTGTAAAAGTAACTTCATTTTCCTTAATGAGCAAGTTATTCTTTTATTTGATCATGTTATGTTGCCATCTTTTTATATGATGTTTGCTTACCTTTGGTGTATAAGCATTTTCATTTATGAGCAAATTTATTTTCTGATCTTTATATGCTTTAATCTTGAAAGTTCTTGTGCAGATAAGTTCTCTGTTTAGGTTTCACCTTATTCCAGAAATAATGAAGCACCATCTTCTACTATTAAAGCCATGATGTTCATATGTATGATATCATTTTTGATGTATAGACCATTGGGGTCTTGTTCCTTCGATGTTTGAGGTCTTCTACAGATATTTATATTGCACCTTGATTGGAAGAATGTCTGCTATCCGTATGTGTATTGGCCATCTAAGTATTTTGTACATTGTTGTGGTGTTCTTGGCCACATGTTTTGTTGTCTCAACCGTTAGAAGGTATTTGTACACTGGTGTGGATGTTATATCAGAGTTCTTCAGCTATCAAATATGGTTGTGATTATTCTTGTGGTGATCTAGGCATCTTGTGGATTTAGTAGCCATGACGGCTTCTCTTTAGATCTGGGCACCTTGCTGTTGGATTGCGTCACATGTTCTCGACCTCTGTTGGATCTAGTAGCCATAAAGGCTTCTCTTTAGATCTGGGAATCTTGTTGGTATTTCATCGTACAACCTAGTTCGTGTGCACTTTCATGATTCAGTGAGAAGCAGTTGTTCTTCATCAAATTCCATTTTGTAGCTTTGGTTCTTCTGGAAGTTGTCATAAAGGGGGAGCAGTAATGACTCCTTCCTTCCTCTGTTAGTGGGTTTTTCTCCCAGCCATTATTAAGGGGGAGTATTGGAATATTTTATATTCCTTGGAAAGTAATAATGTCTTTGTATTATGTCGGAATATATCCACAATCTTATGTAAAAGAGTAATACATTATATCCCATATTCATTATGGTAAAATATACTCTTGATATACATTATTATATAAAGAGATGTTATTATGGAGAATTATATTATCCCACATGTAATATGTGAGAGTAATTCATCCTCATCTCTTGGTATATAATAGAGTCAAGGGAGTCTTTCACCTTTATCCATTCCTCCAGTGTGGATCACATCATGATCTATACTTTCACAAGTATTGTTATATTGTATTGGGGTTATTGGCATTGCTCTCTTGTAAGCTTGAGGGAGATATTATGGAGATAATAGAAGAATACCTTCCCGTGGACGTAGCCCAATTGGGTGAACCACGTATATCTGGTGTACTCTTGTCTCTTGTTCTCTTTTTGTTCTTATTTACTGTGATATGTTATTGTTTGCATAAATAGGTAATCTAGTTTAGTTAGATCCAATGGGTATATCGAATTGAGTATGCATCCGATGGAAGTGTTGAAAGATTGAAAGCAAGGTTAGTTGCCAAAGGATTTTCCCAAGTTGAAGGAATTTACTACAATGAAACCTTTGCCCCTATCACCAAATTGAATTCCATCTACCTTGTTCTTGTCGTAGCTGCCTCACATAAATGGGAGGTCCGTCAAATGGATGTCAAGTTTTCCTTCTTGCATGGGGATTTGTAGGAATAAATTATATGGAACAACCTCCTTGTTATGTCAGAATGACTCTAGCCTTGTATATCACCTTAAGAAATCTCTATATGGACTTAAGCAAGATCCTCGAGCTTGGTATTCCAAAATGGATAGATTCTTCCTTAACATTGGTTTTTCTAGATGTCATTCTGACCCCAATGTTTATACTAAGAAAGTAGAAAACTATTAAACATCCTTGTTCTTTATGTTGATGATTGTATTATTATCGGTAGTGACCATACACTTTTAACCCATGTGAAATCTAGCCTTAAGAAGAAATTTGAAATGATGGACTTGGGACATTTGCACTATTTTCTTGGCCTCCAAGTCTTGCAAACCAAAGAAGTATTTTTTTATCTCTCGGTCTAATTATGCTTGTGACCTTCTTTGTCACTTTCACATGGAAGATTGTAAACCAACCCCATCTCCCTTCTAGATTGGAGTCAAACTTTTTACCATGTGCACTTCACCCAAAGTAGATTCCACCTTGTATCGTCAACTAGTTGGTAGTCTCTTATACTTCTCTCATAATGAGCCTAATATTTCTTTTTTTGTTGGTCTTGTTGCATAGTATATGCAAACGCCTCATGAAAGCCATTGGAAAGTAGAAAATCAGATACTTTAGTATATATGGGGTATAGTTCAGTTTGGGAATCATTATTATTCAACGGGGACTCCTTTGTTTGGTTGGTTTCACTAATTCAGATTAGGCCAACAACCTTGATGATTGGAACTCTACTAGAGGTTATGTTTTCAGTTTTAGTTCTGGACCTATTGCTTGGGCTTGTAAGAAACAACAAGCTCTTGCTCTTTCTTCAGTAGAAGCAGACTATCGAGCCACAATTAATGTGATTCAAATTGTAGACATCTTAACAAAGTCTCTTATAGAAGCAAAGTTTTCTAAACTTCAATCTATGTTAGGAGTTCAGGAACTTGTCATTAATGGGGGATAGGCTCTAATGCCTCCTTCCTTCTCCTATAGTGCCACTTTTGTAAATCCTTCAATCATATCCCAAGGTGTTCTTAATGGGGGGTGTTAGGATATTAAGACACTTAAGAGTTAGTTAAGATCAACTTGGTATAATGTATCTTTAGGTACAATGTGTTTCTTTAGTATGCATTTGTACATATGTAATCTGACGGTCACGATATGTTCTAGACATAAAGTGATCCCATGGTTCATTCTCACCTCGAATTTAACGACCATTGATTTGTGGCTTAACACTTGATTGGTCCATGATCTCTATTTAAAGAGCATGTCGAGTCATTTGCTTGATGATCGGTTATGAGAAACTCATTGTAACATTTTTTGTCCTTTGCATAATAATATTTCCTCAAGTAGCTATTTGGTTGGGGTTGTGGATTGTTTCCCTCTTCAAGGGTTTTAACCACGTAAAAACTCGGTGTGTTGATCTATGATATGTTTGTGTGGGTAGCTACTCGAGGTGTTCAATCTTTTGAAAATATCCTATGTTAGTGGAACACATTCTGGTTCAAGTAGCATTGGTCTTGTTGTGATTTAGTTAATAGGAAGAGAGAGAAACCTAGCCCAAGAAAATCTATAAAAAGAGAAAGTAAAACTTCCCCCTGGCCCAAGAAATTTGTTCTTTAATGCTAAAAATGAATACCAAACAAGATATCCTATGATATTATAGAAATACCGATTTAATCCATTAATCATAAAACCGTTAAGGTAGGGAAACACCATACAATAATCTTTTTATGGAATGAAAAACCACTGTTCACTTGCCTCAGGGGGTAACCTTCCAATCAACCAAGTTCTATTACAATAATCTTCTCTTACATTATCACATAAATAGGACTTCATCCTTATTTATATCTACCTAACAATAACCATAACCAAATGCTAACTAACTAGTAAGCATTATTTAATGAGGCCACATTACTTAGTGGGTCTTATTTCATAGTAAACCTAATTCATATTATATTAATTGATTGGCATATATCTTATTATTACTCTAATAGGCACATTACACTTATAAGGAGGATCCCACCATATACTCTTATGTGAGTGAGATTAAGTCTAGTTTATAACCATTGATTGGACATCAAACAAATTAAATATAAATGACAATTTTTTAATTATTTTTATGTTACTTAATATAGAATATTAATTTAATGTATTTAAAGAAAAAATTAAATATATCTATAAAATTTTAATTTAATTTAATATATTTAAAGAAAAAATTTAATATATCTATAAAATCTTAATTTAATATATTTAAAGAAAAAAAGTAAATATATCTAAACGTATTAGAGGGAAATCTTGTGAATAACAACCTCACAATAAACTTTTTGGTTGAAGTTGTTATAATAATTTAACAATTGCATTTTCCATTCTATGACTATAATTACAATTTTGAATAATAACCCCACAATAAACCTGTGGGTTGAATTGCTAGATTAGTATTCTAACTAATTTGCACACAAAGAAAATTTATTAATGAATTAACCCATTAAATTTAAGTGGAACATATCACTATCAAAGTAAATATCATTAATTTGACTTTGATAAATCTCATTAATTAACATAATAATATTGGTGTATGAGCTAAAGTCTCTTCATCAATGCAAATAAATCACTAAGATGCATGAGGACCAAAATCAAGACGTGTATATATCTTATTTAAACTATATAAAAATTAAAAGATATTATTTAGTTTACATTTAATAAATCTATATGGAATAAAATTTTGTTGTTGCATTTCTCTTTTTTATTTTATTTATACGGAATAAAATTTTGTTGTTGCATTTCTCTTTATTATATATATACGAAATATGTAAAATAGTTTTGATAAATTAAATCATAGTTTCACATTTTTAACATTCAAATTAAAATGTGTGTTTTTATACATTAATAACCAGTGTCCCTTAATTATATATATATATATATTTATTTATTTATTTTTTTAATAAAAATATTTATTTTAATAATTAAATAATTTACATGAAATTAAAGATAATACATATCTTATATTTTTCATAAAATTTATTATGTTTTTAATTGAAGTTATGATTAGGCACTTAATGTATAAGAACAAAATAAACAATATGGGATTTTGAACATTACTTTATACTATAATCAAAACCAACTTGTGGCTTAAGTGAGGTTGGCATAAAGATGCTATGTCTTGGCAAAAACATTGAGGAGTCTTGGAAGATGTCACTCTACATAATAGTGATAAAATTAAAAGCATGTTTACATCTAAATTTAAGGAGAAGTTGTGGCACCATAAGGAATTAAAGGATGAGAGAATTGACATATTATAAGGAGGTGATCAACCCTAATTTAAAAGATCAAAAGTGAAACAAGGCCTTAAACAATTCCTAACTTTTTAACTCATCACAACTATGATGATTAAGGAATGCTTCTCTTAAACATTTTAGAACACAAAAAAAAAAATTATAAAGAAAACCAAGTAATTATTTACCCTTTTTGAGGTCTTCTTGGAACACAAAAATAAAATTATAAAGAAATTCAAGTATTTTTTTACCTTTTTAAAGGTTCGATAAACCAAAATTGGTCTCAATAAACAGTAATAACCACAATCATCATCATCATATATAACTATTTTAATATAAATCAATTTTTTCTTTTTTTCTTTTTTTTTTTTCTTTTTTTTCTTTTTTAAACCAAAACGAGATTAGATTTGTATTAACATGTTAAGAAAAACAGGAAAAAAATTACAAAAGTTCTAGAGTACAAAATTGCCTAGTAACCACGAAAATGTCACCAGATGGGCAGGTATCAGTTGTAGATAAAACTACTTCAAGATCTACTACATAATATTGAACATTGTATGTTTTAATAAACTGACCCAACAACCCATGGGGCGTAGAATAGACGATGAATGGATGCATTGTTAAGACACTCCTTGTGTAAGGTCACCGGTTCAAAACTCTATGGGTACGAGCCTTACAAAAAACAAAAAAACACTGAACCAACCGGAAAATACAAAAAGAGACTATCATAACCAATAAAATTTAAAAGAACTATGACCAATATTAATTTCCTGGAAATCCATGTCTTCAACTTCTTGCTTCTAAGAGCTGGAAATTTCCACCACAACCAAAGTAGGTTGTTGCGTTGAATCTTCATCCAAAGCCCTCGAACCAACTAGCAGTGTGTTCTTTGACTGTCCCCCAACCGACATCTCTTGGTGCACTTCATAAGTAATGGTCAAATGTTCAAGCTAAGCTCCTTGCACATCCACCTAAGCTTCCAAGTCATCGACGTGAACATCCAGATTCAAGACATGAGAGGAGCCCTGGTTGATTGTAGCGGCAATGCCATCCATCTAAGAATGAAAACACCTCATCATATTCTTAAGCTCTTGGATATCATTCTTTACCTCTTCCAAACCTAAATTCCAATCCATATGATGCGCCAAGACTGCAGCAACATTCCAAGTCTTCGGTCCTCCAAGAATCACCCTGCAAAACGCACAATCTGACCCCCCAACCCAAGCACGAGCATATACAAATGGTAAACAAGAAATGGAGAACATAATACCTTCCCTCTTATGAGGCCCTATCCATCAAGGTGAAACCAGTTTGAATCTCCCCTTGCACGTAGACAAGAGGTCACCTACCTGAGTTATTCCACGGGTAGCAAGAAAACAAAAGAGAGTGCCATAAAACGAAACTTCGGATCCAAGCTAAACAAGCAAGAGAGACCTCGAGAGTGTTCTCTCATGTGTGAAGACTAATAAAGGGAGGGTTCCCTACTAAATGCATCTAAACTGCACTAGATGGCTCACATGCGGTGTTGATTCAAATTATATGCAATTGATACATGCCCTAACTCCCATGGGAGCCACCGCCGTTCCAGGTGGCCCCCATTTTTAATAGAAGTGCCTCTTTCCAATAACGAGGCATGTTTTTCCAAACAATCATCCTCACGGTTCTTGTGACGATGAATATGCACAAGGCAGGCTCTTTATCTGCTTCAATTGGTCGACTATTCGATACTAAAGTCATTTGATGGCCATATATTCTCTGCAAATCTTTTTCTATGCTTGGGAGATAAGTATAAGAGAGTCTTTTAATCTCCTAATATGATGGCTTTATGAATGCGAAGAGAGACAATATGCTCTAATCTAATAAATATGATGTATCTTTCCACCTAGTTATTGATGGCTAAGTCCACACCCTAAGCAAAGAAGACTATTTGATTTCCATCTAAATAAAAAAAAATCAATATAAATCAAATATATCAATATTAATATAAATCTAGTAATTTCTTAGCGAATAAATTGAATAATTAGTATTAAAATAAATAATATATATACCTTTTCATTATAAAAAAAAAATTACAAAATATTAATAATCATAACTGTTATAATTACCATTATATAAATTATTATTAACCAAATATTTGGATTCAATAATTTACGTACTTGAAATTTTTAAATTTTATAAAATATTAATAATCATTATATACATTATATACATTATTATTACAAAATATTATTAACCATAACCATTATAATTATCATTATTATATAAATTATCATTTAAAACGTAAATTTTACAAAATATTATTAATCATAACCATTATAGTTATCACTATATAAAATATTATTAACGAAGCAAATTGAATGAATAATGATGAATAACTTTATGTACTGATTACCTATTATTTTTGCCATTTTCGTGATGAAGTGTATAGAATTTTATTCCAAAACAAAGCAAAATAAAGAGCAAATGAAAACTTTATATAAAATATTTTCAACTAATTTTAAAAGTAATAAACGAGGCATTGAATTTTATTAGAATCTATTATCATTATTATTATTTTATTTTATTAGTAAGAATAAAGTCATATTATTATATTAATTAATGTTAATTGAATGTAATTAAAGTGGATGTTTGAAAAAAAATGGTTTATTTCATTTTGTAATATATTTATTTTTAATGGGTTAATTATTAATATATTATATATGAAAATATTTTTAGCTAATAAATTAGGTTAATAAATTGGTTGTAATTATTTTTTTTAATAGAAAAAAAAACCATTTTCTTAATATTCATTAGAATTAAAGAAAACAATATCTTTACATCGATTTGTACATCAAATTTATTCCAAAAAAACTAAGCAAATTTTTCATTCAATAGCAGCCCAAAATCCAAAGAAGCGATTCAAAAAATAAGAGCAATGCTGCTCTAAACAAAATTACAAACTGAAGCCAAATTGACCAGTGTTACTATTGTCAAAAGCAGCCAGAGGACTATGTTGGGCAATGAAGAATCACAACATCCAAACGTTGGATCTATCCCAATGGAGCAACAAGATTAGACAAATTCTGGACTCTCTTCACAGTTGGGATATTATCCATATCTATATAGAACAAAACACATATGTGGATCTCCTTTCGAAGAAGGCTTTAAAGTTTAGATGCGGTGAACTTATTTGGGAAGAATACATTCAAAATAGTTTGGAGATGAAGGTATCTATCCCTTCCTTTTTATGAGTTTGCAGGTTTCATGCTTTTCTTTGCCTGCACAAGTGTTGTTCGAATGTCTAGCTAGTATAGCCTTATTTTGAATTGTTTTCCTCAGTCAGTTTTGATGCTTATAAGTTTTGATGTATAGTTTTGGAAATCAATAGAGACTCTATACGAATACTGTATGAACATTGGAGATGTAACTTATGATTCCTACGGAATAACAAAGTTATAGTTTTTTCCGGCTTGAAAAAACATAGAAGAGGTCCATACAACATCATCAGTTAATTGAAAAAAAGGAAAGGAGTCTTCAAAAACTAGAGTACCCTCCAGATACTCTACCACGTGAAAATCCCCCACGGTACCCTCCAAAGCAGCCTTAGAAAGATCATCAGCTATGGAATTGTGCTCTCTAAAAATATGATTGATGACAATATTCGAGAAATAGGAAATGAGTAGTCTAGTGTGTTGAACCCGTTGTATCAAGGATAACACCTGCAAGTTGTGGATGCCATTTTCCCAATTAACAATCACCTTGGAGTAACCTAATATTTTAATGGAATCAATACCAAAAGTGCAACAAATTTTAGAAGCCCCCATAGAGCAAGGAGCTCAACTCTAGTGTTTGTGCCTTGACCACCATTCATCCAAGGTTTGAAGATATGTTCCTCATTGATCTTTAATAACATACCACTCCCACACTTTCCTTGTTGAGCAACCCCATCAAAAAATCCAACAGCTGAATTGACAACCCTGGGAATATCAGTTATCTTCCTATACTTATTTTCCTTCTCCCTAAACCAGTACACCCGATACAGTCCCAATATTTTTAGGTAGCAAGAATCTACAATTTGTGACATGTTATCAAAGATAGCTTTATTTATGGTGTTCCAAATACCCCAACAAACGAAAGCAAGGAGAAATTTATGATATTTGACATTGGTCACCCATTCCCTAAAATTTTCTTCAATTGAGTCAATGCCCCAAACTTGAGTAATCCGTAGAGCCTTACTGGTTTCAAACCAAATTTCTATGCAGAATGTACAATGAACAAAGAGGCATGAAACCGATTCACCAAAAATTTTGCACATAAAATAGTAGCTAGGTCCTGTCCAACCCCTTTGGGTTAGATTGTCCCATGTCAAGATGCAATTTTCCAAGAAAATCTAGTAAAAGCATTTGATCCTCATTGGAATACATAGTTTCCAAAGACTCGTGTGCCACCATTTGATCTCACCTTTAAAACTTGTTTGAGATATAGCCTCGTATGCATATTTTGCATTCACTTGCTCAGATACATTATTCCAAGACCAGACCAAATTGTCTTCTTCATCATTTAATCTGATGCCAGCTCTAGAGAGAGAGTCTATATAGGAAGTCCATTCCTTGGCCCAGTCCCCACCAAGGCCCAAATCCTCGACCAATAACCAATATGAACTAGAAATCCTCAACTAGTTAGGTCTTCTCATTTGATGCAGAGTACATAAACCAAAGTATGCCAAGTAATCCCTAAGAAAAGCATAAAGTACAAAGTTACCCTCCTCACAAATGAAGGGGTCTAACCCAACAAGAACTTGTTTTCCATCACCGACTTTCCAATTTAACCACCTAGTGATCCAAGGGAGAGCCTGAATAAAATCGTTCCATAAATTTGAGACACCATTGACAAATTTGATTGGATTCCTCACCCATTGGACCAGTGTCCTTTTATTAAGATATTTAGATTTAAGAATGTTACTCAACGGTCTTGTGCCGCATATTCCTCTCCATAAATAATTTATGCATAACGACATGTTAAACCACTGTAAACTTTTGATATCCCATCTTCCCATGGCTTTAGGAAGGGATCATTTATCCCATCTAACCATATGTATCTTTTCATTTTTTGAAGCACCAGACCAGAGGAATTTAAAATTTTTATGTCTAATCATTTTCAAACTAGTTTGTGGCACTTTGGCCCAAGAAAACCAATAAACCGGTATCCCAATCAGTACAGATCTTATCAAAGTTAATCTTCCACCCAAAGACATATATCTAAAACTCCAATGCCTAATCCTTTTCTCTATGTTTTTAACCATCCAGTGCCAATCCGATATCATGTACTTGTTAGCTTTCAAATGATAACCAAGGTATTTCAATCCCCTGCCAAGTTCATCAATTTTATAACGAAAAAATGCAGCAATTTGTTCAAGAGTACGATCATCCACTTCATTCTTTAGGAAGCTGGACTTATTTGTGCTCGCTTAGACATACCTGTGGCAACACAAAATAAGGTGATAATCTCAGAGAAAATAGACCATTCTTGAGCAATGCCTTTACCAAAAATAAGCACATCCTCAACAAATAGCAAGTGAGTGATATAATGAACAACATAAATTTTGATGCCTTTTAATCTACCTTCCTCCTTAGCTATTGAGATCAATCTACTAAAACCTTCAATTACTAGCAGAAATAGAAGTGGAGATAGTGGGAATCCTTGCCTGAGTCCCCTAGAGCATTGAAAAAAAAAAATATGGGGAGCAATTTATCATAAAAGAAAAACAGGTTGATGTGATACAAGCCATGATCCAATCCACAACAGCTATAGGGAGGCCAATATTGAGAAGAATGAGTCTAAGAAAGACCCAATTGACTTTATCGTAGGCCTTGACTATATCCATTTTAAGGATTAAGGAATCCATATTTTTGGTCTTAATTGAGTGAAGACACTCTTGAGTTATAGCAATGGCATCCAATATCTGTCTACTTGCCAAAAAACAAATTGTTCCTTGGATATCACCTTCTCCATAATAGACTTGATTCTATTGGATACAATCTTGGTAAAATTTTATAAACTAAGTTACATAAAGATATAGGTCAAAAGTCTGCAAAAGTATCAGGTTTGTCACATTTAGGAATGAGGGAAATAAAAGTAGCATTTAAGACACTCGATACGTAGCGCTGAGTCCTAGATTGCTCCACCACTTCCAATAACTCCCCTCGTGCTCCCCTCCCATAATATCAAAAAAATCTGAGAAGAATTCTACAGTCCAACCATCTGGCCGAGGAATTTTTTCCTTGGCAACATGTTTAAGAACATCTTCAATCTCCTGTAGAGTGACATTTCTACCAATAGATTGTCCTTCAACTTGTAAGAAAAAAGAGGGAAAATGTCTGATAACCTTGAGTTGAGAAGAAATATTATTGGTACCTGGGTCTTTGAACAGTTTAGAGAAAAAGGGACTAGCAAATCTTTCTAAATCACCATGAGAAGAGACCCAAGTTCCATTCTCACCCTTTAAATCCCATATGTTATTGATATTTCTTCTGTATTTTTCATAATTTTGAAAAAAAATGTATTATTGTCCCCCTGGTCAAGCCAAATTTCCATACTTTTCAATCACCATGATTCTTCATCAACCTTCAGGATTTTATCTTTGCTTGATTCCAGCTCAACCATTAGCATCTTATCATCAAAGGATAGGGATCCAAATAAGTTTGCCTCATATAATTTATCTAGTTTCTCCTTTACTTCATAGAGCTCTACTGCAAGTTCCTTTTTCTTCTCCTTCTCCCATAGGGTCAACATCGTTTTTCAATCTCCTAATCTTATAGCAAAATCTATTCATAGCATCATCATCCAGATCTACTTCAATAGTATTCCAACCACTTCTCACAAGTAAACATAACTCTTCATCACCAAGCCATACATGATTGAATTTATAAGGAAATTGAATAATAGCGGGCTCTTCATCAATTTGAAGACATATTGGTAAATGGTTAGAAATAGAAGAATTAACCACCCAGGTCATGTATCTATTTAAAGAGCCAGCAAGTTCCTCATCCATCATAAATCGATCAAGCCTCTTACAAACAGTTGCATCACCTTCGCTTCCATTTTTCCAATTAGGACCAATCTTACTTGGCACTACATCAATAAGATGATGCCTCTCAAAAATCCTCTGAAAATATTGAGATAAAGGATCGAATCTAGTATTGTTTCCCCAATATCCAGAAGCATTCATAGTAAAGTTCAAATCACCAACAAATATAAGTCTCGATTCCTAAAGAATGTGATTGGCTTCCACAGTGCCCCAAAACTGTTGTCGATCTTTATATGGGGCATAACAGTTTATAATTTTCAAAGGTTGTGCAAAACCCTTGATTTTTCCCTCCACCATAATACCTGCACAGGTGAGGAAGGGCTTAAGGTCCGCCTTAAGAGGATTCCATAGAGTAGTTAAACTCCCTGAAATCCATGTAGCATCCATAGCACTAACCTCCCAACGAGGAAAGAGTTTCAATAATATCTCACATGCAAAAAAAAATAAACACATGGTTTCTTGAAATAGAACAATATCGGGCTTAATTTTGTCCAACATCCTCTTAAGGGCTCATATCTTTGAGGTGCTCCCAAAACCTTGAACGTTGTATGGCAAAATGATCATAAATAACCATCCTTCATGGGCACATGCTCTCTAAGGGCCCGAGTTTCAGAAGAAGAAAAAACCAACAAAATTGGAAAGGAGGGTAGCTTCTTTCAACTTAGAAGATAAGGGGATGTATTCACCTTCAAGAGAACCCTCATGGACACCCTTTAAGGGTCTATTGCATTTCTTTGTGTTCCTCGAACGTATAATTACATTTTAGTGTCTTATAAAATTGATAGAGATTACTTTGTTTTTTGTTTTTATTAGAGAGAGCATTAGAGAATATTTGTAAAGTTTTGTGAGCAATGTCTTTATCAATAGAAGTAGCATCATTAGATTCCCTAATGAATTGACAACCCTCACTCAAATCAGCGACCCTCACTTCGTTAGGATTCGGAACATTTGAGATAAAAGGATTCCCACTATGTATATATATAAACCTACCAAGCCCACATGTGTAAACTTCTTAAAACTTCCTAACGCTAAATCAACGTAAATAAAGTCACTTAGTTAAAGTTTATTATCAAAATAATTTGGATCGAATTTCTTAGATTGTAAAATACTAACATATTTTAAATTCCAAATGCAAAATTTCACGAAGAAAAAAATATATAAACCCAAAAAATACAAGTTATTTGTTAAGATTGCACTTGGAATCATCAGCAATGAATCATGAAGGGGTATACCGTGAAAGAAAAAGTTCAACCTTCAAGGATTAATTATTTGATTTTTTATGAATCACCTCAAAATCAAAGGAATCATTATTTGCTACAGGTTTAGAATTTGACTTAACACGAGATGTTTAGAACATTAATAAATTTTCATTTTACTACTTAAATTTTATTTATTATTTTTTAGTAAATTTTTTATTTTATAATTATTTTTAATAACTTTTTTATTATATAATTATTTTTTAAAATTATTGTTGGAATTGCTCTATGATGATGGGCCAATGACCATGTAAAAACAATATAAATAACACAAATGAGCTAGTCTGATATGAAAACTCAATGAGTGCTGCTCTAACTTCAACGATTGATCATTATACTTTATGAAAAATATTGTATTAAATATTTTAAGAAAATATGCTCCAAGGAAATTTTCATGTTGGGCATGTGTAGGATTTGCATGGAACTATTAGGACATGCAAGCATAATTACTTTTTACACAATGTTGGATATTGTATTATTTCAATTCAATTTTAAATAAGATATGTGGTGTGTAAAAAGCATAAATTAAAACTTGAGTGCTCTCTTAAATCAAGAGTTAAAGTTCTTTTTATGAGTGTTGTAGTGATACATGGTATGATAGAGATTTGTGTTGTGTAATTTGTATAAACTTATTTAAATTGTAAATGAAATTTGAATGTTTTGATTTTTTTTTGTAACTAGGGGAGTCAGTAATTGGGTTGGGCTCGTACTTGCATAACGTGAAGTCGATTACAGTCAACTATCATTATAACTTTAGGTGTACAATGTCTCCATGTGGGTTGTACATGGGACTCAATCGATGTTTGAACCCAATACATCACAAGAAGTACCTTAACAGTGCACTCTATCACCAACTAGTTTTCACTCTGAAAACAACTTAAATACTTTGTCAAACCAAAATTTATAATAAAAAAATAGATATAGGGTACAATATAACTATATCATCACCACATCCCCGAATGCAGGTGGCATTACTCCAGATATAACAGGAAGTGGGTTGGCACACGGCGGGGAGGGGGAGCCACATGTCTAACAGGATGACTCACCTTTCTCGTGGGTGGCACATAAACGCTGTGTCATAGTGAGCTGTATCGGAGGATGGAATGGGAGGTACCCAGTACGGGGATTCGAGTTCTCTCCAATGTGATTGTAATGGAGAGAGGTGGTGGTTGGTACGACAGGCAGGTAAATTTGGGAGGCGATGAATCTAAGTTAGGGGGTAATCAGTGTGTGACGAGGTTGGAAGGCAGTCTCATTTACGTTGAGGTGGGTATGATTACCATGGCGCTTACGACGGGCTTTAAAGCCTCAAACCAAACCGATGGGAAACCTCATCCGCGAGATTATTTTTTTGTTAAGCTATTAATCTGGAGGCCGAAGGAGAAACCGGTGTCGGAAGGGGGGGTTGACATAGAGATCCCTAAGGAGTCGAGGGGAGGGGTCGAGCAAAAAACGAGCTAACTGTGAACAATTGTGTGCGCTCACACAACTTGGTTGTATAAGGCCACCGTTTCGTTGGTAATTAGAGAAGAGATGGAAGCGATCGAGCAAGCCCTCTTGGCGGACTTGGAATTGGAAAAGTCAGTGGAGGAGTTTAAGGCCTTGGAGCCATGGATCAACGACCCAGGCATGACTTGGGCCCGCCTCTTGTTGTATGACAAGAGTGTAGCTCTGTTCTGGGTTCTCAAAGGTTTGTTGGGTCATATGATAGCAGAGCGGGATGCAAAGATGCAAGGAGATGAGGTTCCAATTCCCTTCTGGAAAGAACAATGGAGCGACATGCGGTTGATGCACAAGGTGGACGTTATAGCTCACCACCTTGGTATTTCTTTTCTGACTCGTCCTACTCCTGCGCATGGTGGTGAGACCAGTTTGGTTCCTGGGATGCATGGTGAAACTGGTCGAGCGGGTGACATGACTACTAGGACCGTTCGGACTCGTGACTGGAACGTTGCAACTGGAATGTCCATGGGTAATACATTTGGCCTGTCCATCGGGCCTAATGAGTCTTAGTCATTGTTTGTCTGTTGGTTAGTTTTTTGGCTCCTTTTGTAATGCAAATGTTGGGTCGGTTAAGCTATGCGACAACCTGTCGGAACTGGGTTATGGTGGTTATTTGTAATTCGGTTTTCTGCTTCATTTTCTAGAAAAGGGAATCTTAGATGCTTCGGTCTTGTATGTCGGTAATGACACTTGGGCTCTCTGTTAATCCTCGAGAAAGGAGGGTTGCAATTACTAATTTTTATCATGTAAAGGAAGCTGGTCAGGTTATCTAAAAATCAAACTGGCTATAACAAAGTATCTCTGTAAATTTCTTTTTGATATCTAATACAAGGTTCGGCTTACTTATTAAAAAAATAAAAAACTATATCATCATTACATAACCCTTTTTAATTAGGAATTCAAGTTTTTTACCATTAAATTTGTTTCTTAGGTTTTCAGTTTTTGGCATATGAAGTTTGTTACATAGGTTAGATTTCAAAAACCGCTGATTGTTTTTGTGTACATTATAAATTCGCCCTCATTTTAATATTTATGGGATATGTTTTGCTAAATATTTTGTATATTTATTTTAAAGGAAAAAGAGAGAAGAATAAAAAGTAAAAGTTATAGAAGCTCCAATCCCCCTGTAACGCATTGATTAGTTTCTTCTTATTATTATTATGTACACAATTATGGCTTTTTCAACAAACCTACTTTTATTTTTAAATAATAATTTTATTTTTTTTTCGAATATATGGATTATTGCAAAGATTTATTTTAGTTATTTCTGATAGGCAAGAATCTTTCAGCAAGGTAATATGTTAATGATCGTAGGTTCAAATTTTTCAATGATTTTAATAAAACCTTAAAAGTATTATGAGTAATCAGCAGCATGTGCTAGATGATTATAGATTTATTTTTTAAATGACTAAAAAAATCAAAAGGGTTTTGATTATTTAGCAACAATCTATGGAAATTGTTAAATTAACCTTTATAAAATTTGACAGGCAGGCTGAACCTGCCTGATTTGATTGTTTTTATCATCTATTTAATAATCCCACACAAAATCAGGCGAGTCATTGTTTGGTATGCCAGCTTTAATTGCATTTCCAAATTAAATAAATTAAAGCAAAGCATAAAAATAAAAAAGTAAAAGTGAAATTTATTTACTGCATGTTGATCTTTAATGGCACCAGTAAAGCAAGCTGACAAAGAAAGTTGAATTGACTGCACTCAATTAAAGTAAAGTAAGAAAGTAAAGTGGAAAGATAATTCCACCTGCTTATTTAATAGTTTACAATTAAGAATCATTAATTATCATTAAAAAAAACATAATACGACAAGAAGAAAATGGAATACCCAATAACAATGAATGAGAAAATACCACTTTACTGAGAAAATACAGAGGAAATGGCAGCACTAAGACACTGTAGATGCAAGCTCGATAAGGCATTAAGCCCCCATATGACCGTCGGTCTCGGAATCTAACACAGTTTCGATTGCTTTCGTTCCAAACTGTCCCCGGTTCGATTCCGGAGAACCCCAAAGATCAAAGAAAATGACGCGAAATCCACAGATCAGATCGGAAAGCTTGTGGAATTGGCCCGCTTGATGTTAGCCCTGCGCTTCGCATAAACGTAGCTCCCTCCCACCGCAAAAACGAGCACAAACAGAACGGAGAATGCAATTCCGGCAGCGGCGCCTTTGCTCAGACCTCCAGACGAATGCTCTAAACGCTCCCCTGCCTCCTTTGACGGCTCCGCCACTGGCTCTCCGGCGCGGCTTTGATGAGGAAACGGATCTTTTTCTACCGTTTCTTCAGAGGGGCCGAAGAATTCCATGGCGCTCGGAGACAATTCCGTTCGGTTTACTTTGGGCATCTCGTGCCCGGAGGACAACGGAAGTCGCTGGTTCGATCCCTGTACTGCCAACATTTGTAGCAGAATCCACAGGATTGGCAGAGTGAAGATGGCGAGTGATCTGCAGCTAGCCATTCTTAGAACGATTTGTAATAGCATTGGATCTGCCAAAACGTAAAATAAGGTTTCCAGAGCAGTGAGTGGTATTATTTTGTTTTTCGGCCTGCTTTTATAAGAGTGGAGTTCGGTGGGATTTTAATGGAAGCTCTTTTATTCATCGCAAACTTGTGAGTATTGGCGGTTAGGATGGTGGTTGACAGTATGGAATTCTGTGCGAAAATAATATCTTTTGAACAAATTCTTACACTGGGTAAGCATGGTGTTTAAATTGGCAAACTATGGGTGTGTTCTGATTTTTTTTAGGGTGTTAAATCTATTTTTGGATTTAAAATCAGGATTTAAACAACACAAAATTCATATTTTTGGTCAGCTTTGTTGAATCCATTGATAAAAATTTTGGTGGTATAGTTATTTTTCATTATTTAAATAACATTTTTAATTGTAAATATAGATTTAGCTTTATCAAATGACCTTGACCTTATAGAACTGCATTATGCAATTCCAAAAATAAATATATACAATTCCAAAAAATTTCACTAGCCCAATAGATGATCTGAAACATATAGTATTTTTAGCCTTTGACTAAATGTTCTAGGTTTTGGACTTGTATCTAATGGTAAAATCAAATCAAAGTACTCTCTCTTGATATTTTTACTTTGTAGTGGGTTGTTTAGAGGTTGTAGAGTCATTATTCCTGGGAACATTATAAGCATGGATATCTCCTTGGCTAAGAAAACAGAAGCAGCTACTTCATTTGGATTTTATGTCCATTGAGGAGGAACTTAACCAGCATTACGTCATTCCATTTGATAATTAGGTCATGCCTCCCACCTCAGATCATATCAAAGATGTGGAGGCACGAAAAATGACTCTTTTACTTCACGAGGAGGAACTGTGGTGCCTAAAGAGTCGTGCTCTCTCGCTCAAAAGTGGCGATTTGAATACCAAGTTTTTTCATTCCTTTACGAATGAAAGGAGGAGACTCAAAACTATCTGGGATATTAAAAATCCACTTGGCAATTGTGTCACCAGTCAAGCAGACATAGAAGCTGAGGCTTTGAATCATTTCTCTAAGATTTACGCAAACCCTCTCTCTCATAATTTGGAGACTCGGTTGTGCGTCCTTCAAGTGAAGCCACGTTTTTTCTCAGATGAAGACTGTAGTTCTATTGGCAGACATGTGACTCTAAAAGAGGTTGAAGACATACTGAAGAAGATGGACAAAGACAAGAGTCCGGGTCCGGACGGGTGGACCTGCGAATTCTTCACCCAATTTTTTGACTTACTAGGCCCAGACCTGGTCAAGCTAGTGGAAGAGGCTCGTATAAATGGTAAGGTAACTGGTGGAGTTAATGCAACATTTTTGTCACCGGTCCCGAAGACTTCCAACCCCTCCTCTTTTCAGGCATATCATACCATCTCCCTCTATAATCTTATATACAAGATCATTTCCAAGACTATCGCCAACAGAATCAAAGACGGACTATCAAGAGGAATCTCTAAGGAATAGTTTGGTTTTTTACACCAAAGACTGATTTTCAATGCTATTGGGGTCGCACAGGAAACACTCCACTCAGCAAAGAAGAAGCACATTGGTTCTTTAGTACTTAAGCTAGACTGGGTTAAAGCCTACGACATGGTTGGTTGGTCCTTCCTTCGTTTGGTACTTTTGAATGACGGTCTTAACCATTCTATTACTCAATGGATTATGGGTCGTGTCTTGTTGACTAATTTTGTTGTTCTTATCCATGGGTGGCCTACACATGGGGACTTGTTTATGGATTGGGAACTACCATATGTACTACTTTTTATTGATAGATTACCTTGTCATATAGAGAGAGGCTCACTAGGCTGAGGCAGGTAGAAATGATAGTTTGTTTCCCTGCCCCTTGATCCATTTGAGTTTCTCACAATCAATCATCAACTAATGACTTGCCATGCTTTTTAAATAAAGATCATAGACCAATTGGGTGTTCAGCCATGGATCAATGTAGCCATTAAGATAGAAAAGAATATGAAATGTCCAAACACTTTATATCTAAAAAATATTGTGATCATCGGATTACATAAGAGAAAATATATACTAATGCATACTAAAGAAACACACTTTATCTAAAAACACAATAGACCAAGTTGATATTAACTAAATCCTAAGTGTCTAAATATCCTAACATCTCCCCTCAAGAACAAAATGGTATAGGATTGAAGGATTTACAGAGGTGACACAATAGGAGAAGGAAGGAGGAATTAGAGTCTATCCCCTCTTAATGACAATTTTTTAAACTCTTAACATACATCGAAAAACTTCCCCTATGTAAGAGACTTTGTGAAAATATCTGCAACTTGATCGTCTATAGTGCAAAAGAGCACTTCAAGAATGTGATGTTGAATAAGTTTTCTAATGAAGTGCATATGTCGCTCAATGTGTTTGTTGTGTTGATGTTAAAGTGGATCTTTGGGGAGTTTGATGATACTCTGATTGTCACACCAAAGGGTAGAATGCTACTATTAGAATCCAAACTATGAAAGGATCTATAGAATCCATAAGGCTTCTTGACTTGCATTCATTGTGGCTCAATACTTTGCTTCAATTGAAGAAAAAATAAGAGCTTGTTGGTCTTACAATTCCAATTGGTGGGTCTAAAACAGAGACTAAGAACAAAACCTACAATAGAATTTCGATCATTAGGGTTTCCATCCCAACTAGAATCAGTGAAACAGACCAACAAAGGAGTACCCCCTAAACTATATTGAATCCCAATCTGAATTGTACCTCAAATATACCGAAGTATCCTTTTCGCTACTTTCCAATGACTTTCATGGGGCACTTGCATATAGCAGGCAATAATACCAACAACAAAGGAAATGTCGGGACATGTATGATTCAAGTACAAAAGGCTACCAACTAACTGATGGTACAAGGTGACATCTACTTCGGGTGTAGTGTAGGTAGCAGTAAGTTTGACTCCAAACTAGAAGGGAGATGGGGCTAGTTTACAATATTCCATGTGAAAGCGATGAAGAATGTCACAAGCATACTTACATTGAGAAAGAAAATTCCTTCTTTGGTTTTCAAGACTTAGAGGCCAAGAAAATAATGCAAATTTCTTAAGTCGGTCATTTCAATTTTATTTCTTAAGATATATTTCACATGGCTTAAAAGTTAGGGTCACTACCAATAAGAATAAAGTCATCAAGATAAAGAACAAGGATTATGAGATGATTTCCTACTTTCTTGGTATGGACATTGGGGTCAGAATGACATCTAGAAAAATAGTGTCAAGAAGAAAGTTATCAATTGTGGCATACCAAACCCGAGGAGCTTTATTAATACCATAGAGAGATTTCTTAAGGAAAAAAACAAGGATAGAGTCATTCTAAACATAGACAAGAGGTTGTTCCGTGTAAATTTCTTCTTGCAAATCCCGTTGCAAAAAAAAATGGATTTGACATCAATTTGATGGACCTCCCACTCATTTGAAGTAACAAGAGCTTGAACAAGGCGAATGGAATTCCTTTTGGCAATAGGTGAAAAGGTTTCATTGTAACCAATTCTTTCAACTTGAGAAAATATTTTGGCAACTAGTTGGGCCTTATGTCTTTCAATAATTCCATCTGATGCATACTTAGTTCTATACACCCATTTACATCTAACAAGTTTTCTTCCTTTCAAAAGAGGAACAAGATCCCAAGTATCGTTCATCGTTAAGGAACGATACTCTTCATTTATCTATGTCCCAATCTAGATGGCTAGAAACTTTTGCAAATTTTTATGTATAGTGAGTCTCTAAAACTTGAGCGAAAAGAGAAGAGGCTTGTTAGAACTATGAACGTGTTCGATGTTGATCTGTAGGATCACTAGCAAGATCACCAGTTGATTCTTCTATTGTACGGACCCATCTAGGAAGTGATGGTGTTGGTGCAAGATCATGTTCAATAGACCCAACTAGAGGAAGGTGAGCAAGTGGAGGTGGATTTTCATCCTCACTATCATCATTTGTAGAAGAAACTAGAATAGGGCCACTAGCAGAAAATTTGGGAATTGAAGATGGCACAATCACCAAAAATAGCACAAATGTTGAATTAGGCTCATAGGCCGAAGATGGCACAAATGTTGAATTAGGCTCACAGGCTGAGAGATTTTCATCAAATTTAACATCTTTGCTAATAATAATTTCATTAGCTTGAAGTTTAAGAAGTCTATAACCTTTGGCATTTTCAAAATATCCTACAAAAATGTGCATCTCACTCTTAGGTTGTGATGCTTTTTATTTTTCATCAGGAATGTGATCCCATGCATCACTACCAAACACATGAAAGTGGGTTACATCGGTTTTAATTTTACTCCATGCTTCTTTGAGTTTTAACTAATTTAAAGCCTTCGTGGAAGTGTGATCAACTAGGTAATTGGCACAATTAATGGCTTCCACCCAAATGAGGACTCAATCCCTTAGATTGTATCACACAATTTTCCATTTCCTTTAATGTGTGATTCTTTCACTCAATTACAACACCATTTTGTTGTGATGTATATGGAACAATATGCTATATTTGAATCCCCTATGCAATGCAGTAATTTGTAAATTTATTGTTTGCATATCTACTTCCATTATTTGTTCTTAACTTTGCATTTGTTGTCCAAATTGTTTTGCTACAATGGCCTTGTAGGCCAAAAGCATGTTCAAAATTTCACTCTTAAGTTTTAAGAAGTACACCCAAGTGCATCTAAAGAAGACATCAATGAAAGTTCGAAAGTAATTGAATATAGATAAAGAAGCAGAAGGAATTGGACCGCACAAATCATTTTGAAAAAAGCTACAAGGGGGGGAAATTGTGCGAAGAGGCACATTTTTTAAATTGTCCTATTAATGTTTTCCAAGAACACGCACAGGACAAACATCATCTCTACAAAAAATGAGATGATGACCAATGACCATTTTCTAATTACATAGCTACTACAATGAACAATAGTTTAGATGACCAAATCGCTCATAACAAAGTTTGATCAAGTCATCACCATGAGCAATAAAAAATAATGGAAAATATGATGAACCAAAATTATCAAATCTATACAACCTGGTAATTGCACCGAGTGAAACGAGGTGCTCTACAGCCCAGTATGGGGGAAATGTTGTAACATGTAACGTTTGTCTTTGTAACGTTACATGTAATGTTTGCCTTTATTATTGTCGGCCATTAATTAAAATGTAAAAAAAAAGTAAAACGTAATGGAAAGTATTTAATGAAAAGTAAAAAAGTAAAATGTAATGAAAAGTAAAAAAATAAAATGTATTGTCGGCCATTAATTAAAATGTAAAAAAAAAGTAAAATTATGGAAAGTATTTTAAAAAAATCCATGTCGGCTCATAAAATAAAATATTGTGAAAAGTAATTAAAAAATAGATGTTCGTTTATAAAATAAAAACTTAAAACTTAAACCTGGATCTATCAATCAAGAGAGATTAAATTTCTTGAGTTTAAATTTTAAAAAAGAAATACACCTCAAGAAATTGGATCCCTCTCGGTGCTTGGTAGATACGGGTTTAAGATGGATCTATGCTGGTATCATCAACAATTCGAATTGCTAGGACAAGCTTAGGATGTTTTAAATCATTGACTACAAATTGGTCTGGTGAAAACTGTGTAGTCTCACCTTCGCCTGAATGAGTGATCTAATAGAGTGAAAAAATATTGTAGGAAATACTTGGAACACATAATACATATTTGAAATAAACATCAATTAGTTGAAATGTTCCAAATCCTACAACAATAAAAGATCTATCATCACCAACAAATATTTTTTGGTGCTACATTCATTTAGAGCAGAAATAGTGGCTTTATCATTATCCATATGATAAGAGGTTCCAGAATCAATGATTAATTCAATAGTTGAAGACGTACATGATGCATTAAAGGGAAATCCAGAAGCAAAAATTGCATGTCCATGAGAATCAGAGTTAGAAGAAGAATCAAAATTGATGTTATGCTTCTTCATTTTGTTTTCCAACGCTTCCATTTACTTATAACACTTAGATTCCATATGACCATCTTTCCCACAAAGTCCTTTTATCACCATTGGGTGTAGGAACTTGTTGAGAGGGTTTGGGACCCTTGTTTTTCTTATTGTTGCGAGGTTGTTTCTTATGTGGATGCTTGAATTTGTCTTTTTGTTGTGCCACTAAGGCTTTGCTAGATGTGATTCTAGACTACGACCTAATGATGCGGAGACCTGCCGAAGAGGTCTTTCGGAGGGATGCATCAGGGTCGATCCACAGAACTTTGAAGGTCGCAGGGTTTTTACATTGTTTTTCGCCTGATTGTCTTTGGGATGACCAGCGGTCGAGGGGGGGGGCTCCTCTCTTACCAAAATCACAGCAACGTCAAGGGGCTTCTCAATCAACAACAAAGGAGGCTGGAATCGAAGGAGAGGGATCAACAGGATCCGCTGCTCAGCAGTCACCACCTCAAGGGATTCCTAGTCTGGGCTCATGTATCCCGAAATATGTCAATATCCCTGCCTTAACAGTGGATCCCACGAAAATCAAAGAAAATATCCAATATATGACAAACCATGCCCTAATCGTAAATTTTATCGGCATCTGGTCGTCCGAAAAAGCCCTAATCTGGTGGATTAATACCACTTGGAAGCCGAAGTCCCATTACGAGCTGCTGCTAGGCTCCAAGGAATTTTTCACAGTGGTTTTCTTTAATGTTGAATATCGAGAGAGGATACTTGAAGCAGGGCCTTATTTCTACTATTCGGACGGCCTCTACCTTAGAGTATGGAGAGATCACTTCAATCCAGACAAGGAAGATCTATCCATTGCCCCTGTTTGGATCCGTCTGTACTCTTTTCCTACTGAATACTAGGATTCAAAGATCTTGGAAGCCATAGGAAATGCCATTGGAAAATTTGTGAAGATCTCAGATCTCACCGAACAAGGAAGGTATGTCTCTTATGCCAGAATCTGTGTTTATATAATATCTCTAAATATCTCCTCGAGGGGATCAACCTTACATGGGAAGACTCTGAGTGGTTTCAAATCCTCGACTATGAGCATATCCCTTTTTGATGTCGTTGATGCCATGCGCATGGGCATCTATTTTGGGATTTCCACCTTACACCGAAATCGGAACAAACCCCAAACAGAGCAAAGGAGACAACAGATGCGGAAGGGTATGTTAGGGTTACCAACAGAAAGAGGACAGGAAGGAAGAAAAACGGTCCAGACTTAAAAAAGAAAGTGAATACGTCTAATAGCTTCACAGTACTGGAACAACTAGACCCTGACTCGTCGACTGCCCCAAGGGAACAACAGACACATCAAAAGACCTTGGAACCTTCAGCCCCCGAAAAAGGAGGAACCAACAAGACTATTCAACAACCTGAAGCTCCACTAGAAGGGGAAAAGATGGAAGATTATGGAGATGAAATGGAAATGTGGGAGCTGGATCTGGATGGAATTGAAGAAGCCTGTAGAAAAAAGGATGTTAAATCAATACCAAACAAACAACTCCAACTCCTAAAGGAAGCTATCCTTAAACTCAAACCTACTCCGGGTCTCGGAGTTGGACCCCTGAAGCTTAAAGAAACCAAGCGAAAGAATAAATATGGAGGAACGAATAGGGGAAGGAAGACTAACAGAGAACAGATTGGGGAAGTTGGGGAACAGCTTGTAGATTCAGGTCAGTACCCAACAATTCAAGAGGCCCTACTTTCTGTTTGATATCTTTCCTAATGAAGATTCTATACTGGAACATTCGAGGGTCCAATGGCCCTTAAAAGATCAAATCTTTGAAAAGAAAGATTTTAATGGAGAAACCATCTATAGTTATTTTACAAGAAACCAAATGCTTTGAGGGGCAACTGAAAGTTAGGGCTAGGAAATTTTGGAGAGATTGTCAAATCATGGCACTAGACGCAGTAGGACAAGCTGGTGGCATGGTGATCCTTTGGGATCCAAGACAGATCCTTGTAGAAAAATTTGTTTCTATGACCTTTAGTCTATCAGCTAAGTTTCACTTCTTGGGAACAAATGCTCGGGGAGTCGGGGAGTCATTACTAATGTTTATGGCCCTAGAAGCTATCCACTAAAGAGAAACTTCCTCGTTTCTCTGAATAGAATGCGGGATGGTTTTGAAGGGCAACATTGGATTATTGGAGGCCATTTCAATCTTATTCATACTCTCACGGAAAAAAAAAGGAGGTTGGAGACTTCTAACCCAAGAAAGTAACATGTTTGATGAATTTATTGAGTCTAGCCACCTGGTTGATATAGGCATGGGAAGTGGAGACCTCACCTGGAACAACAGAAGGGGAGGTGAACATCTAGTAGCAGCTCGACTTGACAGATTCTTAATTTCTGAGAGTATAATTTTTTTTGGTGGGGCTCTGGCATCTGAGTCCCTTCCGGCGGCAGGCTCATACCACTAGTCAGTTAATCTAGTTTGGAGTAACATAGGTATCAAAGCGAAATGACTGTTTCATTTTAAGCAATTTTGGCTAACCCATCCTAATGTCCACGCCCAATTGGAGACCTACTGGTAATCACTGGTTCCCCCCCAAGGCACCAAGATGTATCAATTCCAACAAAAATTGAAGCTTCTTAAGGAAAAATTGAAGACTTGGAATAAAGAGGTCTTCGGAAATATTTTTCAAGAAAAAGTCAAGTTGGAGCAAAAAATGGAAGAAATTGAGAAAGACATCATGATAGAGGGTCTCACAGATGATCTCTACCACAAAGAAAAGGTTGTTTCAGAGCAACTTACCGAACGGGAAAAGCAAGAAGAAATTCTATGGAAACAAAAGTTAAGGACCCACTGGTTGAAGGATGGAGACAGAAACACCAAATTCTTTCATCGATCAACCATTCAACATAGGCATCATAACCATATAACCATTCTCAAAACTCAAGATGGACATACAATGGATACTCATGAGGAAATTGAGAAGGAACTGATTTCCCACTTCAAATCTCTGCTTACAGAACCGAATATCGACAGGGCAGAGACCATCAGGGATATTACAAGGGTCATCCCCAGGATGGTTACGGTGGAGCAAAATGAGATGCTGATAAGGCCAGTGGCGATGCTGGAAGTTGCAGATGCAATCAACCAAATGGAAGACGGAAAAGCCCTGGGCCCTAATGGTTTCACTACAAATTTGTTTCACCACTTTGTTGGAATATATTAATTATATTCCTTGGAAGGTAATATGTCTTTGTATTATGTCGGAAGTTATCCACAATCTTATGTAAAAGAGTAATACAATATATCCCATATTCATTATGGTAAAGTTTACTCTTGATATCCATCATTACATAAAGAGATGTTATTATGGAGAATTATATTATCCCACATGCAATATGTGATAGTAATTCCTCCACATCTCTTGGTATATAATAGGGTCAAGGGAGTCACATCACAAATAATGAGATACAATAAGTGATAAAGTGGTATATGCTCATAGATAGTATTGACACATGGTTTTGTGATCTCAAGCTCTGCTATATGTGTATTGGGGTTATTTATAGTTTCTCTCTTGTAAGATTGAAGGATATTTCTGGAGATAATAGAAGACAACCTTCCCATGGACGTAGCCCAATTGGGTGAACCACATATATCTGGTATACTCTTTTCCTTGTTCTCTTTCTGTTCTTATTTACTGTGATATGTTATTGATTGCTAAGATGGGTAAGCTAGTTTAGATAGATCTTAAGTTCTGACACACTTCTGGGATCTAATCAATCATGAAGTTTGGGAAGTCATGGAGGAATCCAGGATAATGAGGGGAGTTCTTCCGGATCTTAAATCTACCTTTCTAACTCTTGTGCCTAAAACCTCAATGGAAGACAATCCAAGTATGTTAAAACCCATAGCTCTTTGCAATATTATCTACAAAATTATCACAAAAGTTATGGCTAATAGTCTCAAACCCCTTCTTCCTACACTGATCTCTCCTGAACAATCAGGTTTCGTGGAGGGGAGACAAATATTGGATGGGATAATTTTAGCTCATGAAGTATTACACTCCCTCATAGTGACTAAAAAAGCAGGAATGATATTGAAACTCGACCTTTCTAAATCCTATGATAAGCTCAACGGGAATTTCATGAAGGAGATGATGCCCTCTTTTGGCTTTGGAGAAAACTGGATCCAATGGATAGGTAATATGACATCTTCGGCCTTTTTCTCCATTCTAATTAACGGAGCTCCTTCGGATTTTTTTAAACATTCTCGGGGTATCAGATAGGGAGATCCCCTATCCCCTTTCATTTTTGTTTTGATGACTGAGGGTCTAGGCCATCTTATCAATCATATGGTGAACCAACGGGCCATCAAAGGCCTTTGCTTCCCTCCCTACGATAGGCCTCTTACTCATAAGCAATTCGTGGATGATATGCTCCTCATGGGACATTCATCGGTGGAGGAAGCCAGACAGTTGAAGAAAGTCTTAAAACTCTTCCTCAAACCTTCAGGGCTAACCATCAATGAGGACAAGTCCCAGTTTTGTTTCTTCAATACCCCTCCAGCTACCCAACGAAATATCCTCGTAATTTGGGTTTGCAAGGGAACTCCCTTCTGTCCAAATATCTTGGAGCCCCCCTGTCAGTATATGTTCTGAAAAATGTTTCCTTGGAAGAGCTCCTAAACAAGATGAAGGAGAAGCTATCGGGTTGGACCTTACAGGCTCTAAATTTCCCTAACAGAATGGTCTTGGTTAAATCTGTCTTACAAGCAATGTCGTTGTATTTGTTCTCAATTCTGGAAGCTCCAAAATCAGTGATGAAATAAATTCATAATATCCAAAGAACCTTTCTCTGGGGAGGCTCAACAGAACATCACAAATGGCCCCTTGTGGACTGGGACACTCTTTGTCAACCAAAGAAATAAGGGGGTCTAGGCCTGCGTGATCCTGAAAACTCAACAAAGTTTGTGGGGAAAAAGTGTGGTGGAGGTGGATTAACTACTCTGAGGAAGCTTGGGACATACTTTGGTGCAACAAATACACTCTAGAAGTGCCCCAATAAAACTTGATCAAAATTGATGGGCCAGAAGCGGGATCACATATCTGGAATATGGCGAGGGCTGGGAGGAATTTAATCTAGAAACACAGTTTTTGGGAAGTAAGGGATGGCTCTTCGACAACTTATGGACAGATTCTTGGCAGCAATAGCCAATACTCCATAATATTTTTCCAAATCTCCAAACCCCTCTTGTTCTTCAAGAGAAAGGCTGGAGGAAAGTTAACCATTATTGGCAGGGGGAGGTGGATGAACGAGGATTTCAAAAATGGAAACCGATTGAATGGTGGAGAGATAATTATGGTAATGAGGAAGGGGAAACCATTTATGACCACCTCTTTCAAAGGCGGATAAAATCCCAGGAAGGACCTGATATTCTTACTCCGGGTCTTCCTTGGTAGCAGATTGCGGAATCTGTAGTGCCACGCAAATACCTGAAGACCCTCTTTACTGCAGTCCAATGTTCCTTTCCTGGTTTTGACATATATCTGGTCAAAAATCCCACTGCATGAGCTATATCTGGTCCAGTATAGACCATATCATACATTAAACTGCCAACAGCACTAGCATAGGGAACATGAGACATGTCCTCTACCTCTTCTTGTGTCATGGGACACTATTCTGCAGATAACTTTACACCTACAGGAATGGGCACTTTCACTGGTTTGCTTTCCTACATATTAAACCTCTTCAATATTGTCTCAACATATTTCCTCTGATTCAACCAGAGTTTCCTTTTTTCTCAATCTCTTTTTATTTCCATGCCCAAAATAAAATGTGCAGCACCAAGATCTTTCATGTCAAATTCAGATGACAACTGATTTTTGACATCCTTGATTATTTCCTTGTTGTTTCCAATTAGCAACATATCATCAACATACAATATCACATAAATAAAATGATCACCAATTAGTTTGAAATAAACACAGTGATCAGCTTTGCTTCTTGAGAAGCCAAGTCCCAGTATATAAGTATCAAACTTTTGATACCACATTCTTGGAAATTGTTTCAGTCCATAGAGGGACTTTTTCAGCTTACAGACAAGCTCCTTTTTACCTTTCACCACAAACCGTTCTGGTTGCTTCATATAGATTTCTTCATTAAGTTCTCCATGTAGGAATGTCGTCTTCACATCCATCTACTCTACTTCAAGATCAAAAGTTGCAGAAATAGATAAAAGAAATCTAATAGAAGTCAATTTTGCAATAGGTGAGAAAATCTCACCAAAATCGATGCCCTCAATTTGGGAATAACCTTTCACTACTAGTCGAGCCTTGTACTTCTCCACTTTACCTGCTGCATTTAAATTCTTCTTGAATACCCAATTGCTACCAACAGGATTTCTTCCTTCTGGCAACTCAACCAGATCCCATGCCTCATTTTTGTCCAAGGCATCCATTTCTTCCATCATGGCCTTCTTCCATAGTTTACTATCTTCTGAATCCATTGCCTCTCAAGTAGTTCTAGGATCATCATCAGTAATAGATAACACAAAATTAGAGTGAAAATCAGGTGGACTATACCTTTCAGCTTGCCTTCTTACTCGGTCAGATCTCCCCAAGACTGGAGTCTGTGGTTCCGCCTCTTCATCTGATTCAGACGAATCTGCCTCTTCATCTGATTCAGATGAATATGGTTCCTCAAATGAACCACCTCTTTCATCCTTAATATCATACTGTAGTTTCTCTGGATCCTTTTCCTTTGGTGCATCTTCAATCCTGGAAGTGTTTTCAACTTCTCTGAAGATCACATCTTGACTATAAACTACTTGCCTTTTTACTGGGTTCCACAGCTTGTAACCTTCCACCATCCTTGTAGCCAATGAAGATACATTTTTCTTCTTTATTATCCAACTTGCTCCTTTTTTCCCTTGGAACATGCACAAAAGCATCACACCCAAACACTCTGAGATGCGAGAGAGAGGGTTTCTTACCAGTCCAAGCCTCATGAGGTGTCTTGTCAACCAACGCTGATGTGGATGTCCTATTTACCAAGTAACATGCAGTGTCAACAGCTTCTGCCCAGAATTGTTGTGTTAGCCCTGCACCACTGAGCATACTCCTTGTCTTTTCCATCAATGTCATGTTCATCCTTTATGCAACCCCATTCTGTTGAGGTGTGTATGGAGTAGTCTTTTTCCTTGCTATTCCACACGTCTTACAGAACTCCTCAAATTCATTTCCACAGAATTCTCCACCGTTATCTGTTCTCAGCACTTTTATTTTCTTTTCAGTTTGATTCTCTACAAGAGCCTTAAATTCTTTGAATCTATTAAAAACCTCAGATTTCTTACGCGGGAAATAAATCCATGTTTTTCTTGAGAAATCATCTATGAATGTGATCCAGATGGATATCGGTGGCCACCCACCTATTCCACTGGCTCAAAACAATTTCCCATTTTGCCAATTTTCTAGTAATTTTTCTACGGTTTTTCGGGTCCTAAACTTCCGGGGCCGTTTTGAGGCCCTAAATGACCTTTTTTGGCAATTTGGGAGGCTAAATGGTTGCCAACGACATACATTTGGTTTTAGTCGGAAATTGCAAATCTCGGATAGACCTTTCCAACGAGCTACCGAGTGCCCCAAACGGAGATCGTATGCAAAATTTATGACCCCGAGAAGTTGACTGTTCAACTAACCACCTTGGGGCCACTAACTTTATGACGGTTCATCTTCTAGGGTTAGGTTTTTGGATGTTTGGGATTCTTTCCCTCATGCTTATGATAAATAGGCCCTTCCGGCCTCTCTTTGTATTCATCTTGGCACGAATGAGCATAGCGGCCACATCTCTTCTCAGAGATAGCTACCACCATTCTAGCAATTGTATTTTACACTCTGTTCTATTTCCGCTATTTAATAGAATATGTGTTTATTGTATCACTGTGTTATTTGCAATATATCTCTGTATATGATTCTGTATATGCTATCTTTTGTTTCGTTCCCACATAAATCTGGATCAGTGGTATCAGAGCGATCTACTCTTTGATTGTTTCTCGGTGCATGTCCCCGACAAGGTCAGGATACAGAGAGTTGGGTCTCAAACTAGTTTCACTTGGGGAAGACCACTCTCACCGCCCCAAACGGCCTCCCATGGCAGAAGAAAAGAGAGACGACGGAGCAGTAGATCCTATCAAGTTGTTGCTCGAGGAAGCCCTCGCGCAACAGAGGAACGAGATTATGGATAATTTCACCGAGATCCTTCGACGCATGCCAACAGTGGCAAATACACCCTCAACGAGCAGCCATTTCGGAGATACGACTCCCTTCAAGGTACAAATTAATTTTGATATCCCTTTATTTGAAGGCCAAATCGATGTTGATGCCCTAGATAAATGGTTGAATCTACTAGAAGGGTATTTCTTTGTCCACAATTTTTCCGATAGGGAAAAGATCGTCTTTGCACTCCTCAAGGTCGTCCCGCATGTCAAAAATTTGTGGGAAACTTATTGTGAGCAAAACTCATCAGACGAGTCTGGATTGTTTGAATATTCCAATCCCACTTGGGCCTCTTTTATAGATGTCGTCAAGGAACAATATTACCCTGTTGGAAACTATGATGACCAGTACACAAAATGGACCATTGTGCATCAAGAGAGGGACCAAACGGTGTCGAAGTACACCAACAAATTTCATACCTTGCGCACAAATCTAGGTATCAAGGACTCCGAGCGGCACCTAGTACTGAAATATCGCAGTGGCCTACACCGGTACATCCGAACAGAGATGGATTTCCTGGAAATCTCTTCACTCGGATCCGCCTATCGATATGCTATCAAAATTGAGTAGAAATTTCAGCAAAAGAACAAGCGTGACATCGGACCTGCGCAGAAGCAGAGCAAGGGAAACTCTGGCTCGTAGAACACGGGGCAGAGAAAGGACAACCAGTCCCAACCACAAGCGAAGAAGGGTAACGAAAAGGCAAAGAAGGACACCGGGAAGTGGTGCGAGTTCCAAAAAAGTCCCTGGCACAACACTGATGAATGTTGCTCAAAACAGTCATTGGTGGCCGAGATCAAAGCTGCAAAATAAGATCCTAGTTCCGATTCCGACTCAGAACATAATTTCACAGCCGCACGAAAAGGGAAGCAGATCATTGATGCAGAACCCAATGTCGTTGTTGCCACCACACGAATTCAGCCAGAGGAGCCTGAAGAATCGGAGGTAGAGGAGCGCCTTTTCCACTCACAAATGTGGGTGAAGGGAATTCCCCTGCACTTTGTTGTGGACAGCGGCAGCCAGAAGAACCTGATCTCAAAAGAAGTCATCAAGAGATTGGAGCTACCAATAACGCCACACCCATAACCATACACCATTAGATGTCTAAGCCAAGGACGAAGGATCCGTGTCAGTCACCAATGTCGCCTACCATATGGAATCAAGCCCTTCAAAGATGAGGTATTATGTGATGTGGCCCCACTCGAAGTATGTGATGTTCTCTTAGGGCAACCATATATGTGGAAGCGCCATGCTGTATATGAATCCCGACCTCGCAGCGTCATTATCACTTTGGGAGGACAACTCTATCGGATACCAGAGACAGTTTCACCTACCCCAACCAAGAAGGGCAGGAAGATAATCTCCCACACTGGGAAATTTTCCCTATTTGCAATTGCCACTGAAGGAGACCATCAGATCACAGAGACATCCACAACCTCTGCCTATTATCCCTCTACTCAGCAGAAACAAGAAAAACAGAAGTTCAGTGCAGCATCGCCTATTCGAGTTCCTTTGCAGTGCAAGGCCACGCATTCAAGGTGCTCCCCCAAAAAGAAACCATCAACACTAGTGCAAAATACCACAACAACCAAAACTGTCGAACAGATCCAGCGCAGCCAACAACAACAATTACAACCCTCTGAAGATGTCAAAGTAAGGAAACCTTTCCACTTCAGCAAATGTCGCACCAAGAGCTCAACTCGACACACAGCTCGACATATGATAAGAGATTTTACGCAATGGAGACCATTGCTTCCTAAGGGGGAAGGATTGATCGAGATGGATATCGGTGGCCACCCACCTATTCCACTGGCTCAAAACAGTTGTCCATTATGCCAATTTTCTAGTAATTTTTCTATGGTTTTTCGGGTCCTAAACTTTCAGGGCCGTTTTGAGGCCCTAAACGACCTTTTTTGGAAATTTGGGAGGCCAAATCATTGCCAACAACATTCTTTGGATCTCAGTCGAAAGTTGTAAATCTCGGATAGACCTTTCCAACGAGCTATCGAGTGCCCCAAATGGAGATCGTATGCAAAAGTTATGACCCCGAGAAGTTGACTATTCAACTAACCACCTTGGGGCCGCAAACTTTATGACGGTTCATCTTCTAGGGTTAGGTTTTTGGATGTTTGGGATTCTTTCCCTCATGCTTATGATAAATAGGCCCTTCCGGCCTCTCTTTGTATTCATCTTGGCACGAATGAGCATAACGGCCACATCTCTTCTCAGAGATAGCTACCACCATTCTAGCTATTGTATTTTACAGTCTGTTCTATTTCCGCTATTTAATAGAATATGTGTTTACTGTATCACTGTGTTATTTGCAATATATCTCTGTATATGATTCTGTATATGCTATCTTTTGTTTCGTTCCCACATAAATCCGGATCAGAATGAAACATAATACACAGATTTACCTAGTGATGGAAAGGCACAGGTCCAAACACATCACTGTGTATTAACTCTAAGATTCCTTTAGCTCTTACAACACCAGATGAGAATATTACCCGATTTTGTTTACCATATAAGCAATGTTCACATAAATCAAAATCTAGTGTGTAATCAGACATGCCTTCAGCCATACTTTTACCTTGTAATAGTCGAAGACCCTTCTCTCCAATATGTCCCAGCCTTCGATGCCATAGCATTGTCTTCTCACTAGAGATAGTAAGGACTCTGTCTCCTTCACTTTTACCCTCAGGAACAATAGTACTGTTACATCCATTATTAAAAGTGTTTCCCAACAACTTGTATAGATTTCCAATCCGAACTCCCCTCATCAGCACCATTGATCCTCGAACCATCTTGCATGTGTTCTTCTCAAACATAGTTTTCACACCTGCATCATCCATTTTACTTACAGATATGAGGTTTCTAGCCAGTTTTGGAATGTGCAGAACCCAGGGAAGAGTTCTAACCCTTCCATCTTTGAGCAGTAGCTTGATCTTTCCTTGACCTATGATTTTCGCCACCGAGTTGTCTCCCAGGAATACATCACCTCCATCATACTTTTCATATTAAGAAAACCACTCCCCGTGAGGAGTCATATGAAAAGGTGCACCTGAGTCAATCAACCACGAATCATGCTGTATATGTGTACTTGAAGATGCCAAGTACACATCTCCTCCTTCCTATGTAGATTCTTTCCCATCTGTGGATGGAGCATCATTAGATCCTCTGCTTTTATCAATATTTTTGGATTTACAATCCTTCTTGTAATGCCCAACTTTACCGCACTTCCAGCATTTTCGTACAGAAGGTCCTGGAGTTTTAGATCTCCCTCTAGATTTAGATCTGCCACCTGAAAACTTATTTTTAGATCTGTCTCCAAGGTGACCTCTCACAAACAAGGCATCCTTGGTTGAAATGTCCATGGATTTTCGCCTCATTTCCTCCGATAGCAGGGATGCAACCACATCATCAAAGATTAGGTTGGTTGCGTTACTCCCAACAGCTATAACCAGACTATCCCATGAATCTGGTAGAGAGCACAACAAGCTAATACATTTTTCATCATAAGTAATCATAATACCAACAGATGTCAACTGACTTACCAGAGTATTGAAGGCATTTAGATGCTCTGACACAGAGTCTTCTTCATTCATTCTTAGAAGGTACAATTTATTTCAAAGAAATAACTTATTTACTAGGGACTTTGACTGATACAAATTTCCCAGCTTATTCCACAGTTTCTTTGCACTATCTTCTCCAGATACGTTCACCAACACCGAATCTGAGAGGCAAAGTCGAATCGTGCTCCTTGCTTTTCTTTCCAGCTTATCCCATTCTTCTTTTTCCATACCAGTGGGCATGGTACCCGGATCTACTACGATCCATTGTTCTCTATCTACCATGAGATATTCCATCTTGATCTTCCATAGCTCAAATATCTGACCGTTAAATTTCTCAATCTCGATTCTAGAAGTGCTCTCCATTCTTTCAACAAAAGAATCACAGCTGCAAATCTCCCATTGAAACTAGGTTTATCACAAATCCAAAATCGAGCCAAACCCTTGGAAACAAAGGCGTCCCTCTGAACCCAATAATGCTCTGATACCAAATGATAGTTTTAAACCTTAACAGTGCAGTAAAAACTCATACATATTCTTAACCATTAACAGAAAATACACAATGGCACACGCATAACACGAAGATTTTCACCTGGAAACCCTTAACCGGGAAAAAACCAGCAAAACTTAGAGCTGCACAACTCTTTTCATTATATGTTTTCTTAACCATTTACAATACAATATATGGTATTCGCAACATCTAAAACCCTAATTCGTTTACCCGAAATTAGGCTACAACCCTAATCCATTTACCGGGATTAGATAGAATACAATGGGACGAAACAACAAAAAAACAAAAAACAGCCCAAGAAATATAACACACCATGGGATACACGCACCCACCATGTGAAGAGATATAACACACCCAATAGGAACGAGCAAGACATGCAAATACCAAAAAATGAGAAAGCTATCTTGCGTACCTGGGGAGTGCAGAACATCCCAACCTATATCGGTCATATCCAACATGGACAATGCACCCTTGATAGTCCGACAGTTTGGGCTCCGCCACCTCCTGGATGGGTGAAACTAAATTTTGGTGGTGCCTCGAAAGGCAATCCCGATGAGGCAAGATACAGAGGATCTTTTCGTGATGAGCAGGAAAAGGTGGCGGGAGCTCTATACAGATACCTTGGTTTGGAAACAAACAATGTGGCAGAGATCGAGGCATTATTGCAGGGTCTATGCATGGCGAGAAGACGAGGATACTCTAAACTGCAAATCAAGGGTGACTCGCAGGTGGTGTTGCATGTTGCCTCCAAACTATATCACCGATCCCAAGCTCATAAGGTGGCAACATCCTGGCACCTCACCTTCCGTATCCACTGCCTTCGAGAAACCCTGCTGTCAGTAAATGCGATATCCTTTCACCATGTTCGTCGCCAAGATAACAGACTAGAGGCCAGGCTCGCCAATTAAGGGACAAAATGTAGGACTGACGGATGGGAAGGAATATTAAATGAAATGACTGAGGAAACATGTCAAGATTTTTGCATGCAACAAGAAAGAGAAGATATGAAGGCTCAGTTCACACATTTCGACATCGGGGTCCCGAATCCGGACCAAGTGGTGTCATGTCCTGAGGTCTCCACATCATTGGAAGGACAGGAGGATCACCTACCTGACGCAAATATAAACAAGAATGATCGCTCAGATAATTCACCCAACTGCTAAAAATTATAATATGATGCAGGGGGGTACGATGATGACGAAAAAGCATCCTCCCACTAATTTGCAAAGGACGACTATCCAAGAAGTAATGAATGATAGGATCGATCAGGACGACGGGAGTATGAACAAAGATCAAAAATGGATGGAAGTTATTATGGTATTAAGTGGACCTATTCTATTTAATCCTCAATTTCGATGGTATGCCACACATTCGCTCCATGACTTTTTAGGATTAGTCTCTTTTCCATTGATCTATGTTTCTTATCTCTAGGAAGGTGCCGAGAGGAAGGGCGAGAAGCTCATGTCTCGTAGAGGTCGACCGTCGAGAGTGGGGATGGAGGAGCATGGAAGTCCCACTTGGGATTAGTGGCGAGCAGCAGCCACGACCACTTTCTTCTGCCGTATGGTGTCGCAAGAGACTCAGAGGGAAATTGAGGAAATCGAGCAGAACTTATGGTTGAGCATGGGGAAGGAAGAGCCCTCACCAGAGGTGGCTACGATGTTGGATTGGATCCAAGATCCCAGCAACACCAGAGGAAGAATGGATCTGTATAATCGAGTGCTTGTGATGTACTGGATAACAAAGACTATGGTGTCTAGAGCCCTGGAGGACACAGATGATTTCTTACCTCTATCTCAGGATTTTAAAGATCACGATGAGGACTCCAGATTCATGCATATGAAACTAGATGCGATTTCTGAGCACCTCAGCGTTTCCCACCTTCTGAACCTGCGAGCGAAGGCTCCAACTGGAGGGACAACCTCAAACCGGGAAGACACAGCTCACCTGTCGAGGGACGACTTGGCGCAAAAGGATCCAAATAAGTCTGATGATAAACAATCTTCTGGTTAGCACTAATCATTTGGCAGTTCTTTTTGTGTTCTTTCGGCAGTAGAAAATATGTATAATGTGCCATTCTTATAGTCAAAGCTCTGCTTATGTAAGTTCGGTTTTATTTTTTTGAATATGTGGCCTAGTGCTCTGTATGTGGGAATGGAATCCCAAGAATGGGATCTTTAAAGTCTAGAGGGGTCGTCTCTGAGATTTTATGTTTTGAAGTCTAAGGGTACTGCACTATATTTGTTTTATGGGGATGATAAGAGTCATGAGAAAGTTTATTTGAAATGTACTCGAAGAAGGTGTTTAATGTAATCCTTTTTTCCCTCTTGTTAATATAAATAGTTCTTTGTTTTGCTTTAAAAAAAAAGGCTTGCTATATGTACCAACAATATTTATCACTCCAAGATGCAAGAGCTTATCTTGCTCTCAAACTAAAGAATTGCATAAGTCTTCAATAGTGGGATCTTTGTAAACTTACCCTAGAGCTTCTTTGGTGGAAAGAAAAGTAGATACAAAAATGGAATAAGGACTACCAAGCTTAGCAAGAATAGCATAAATACATTGGACATATGGCTTAGATATATTGCATTATCTAACTAAGAGTTTAAGGGTTTGAATTTAGATAGATAGTATTCAATGCAAGAGAAATCACTTGGATTTAAAGCAGCTAATTGATTTTTAAGATGGGAAATTTGGATCTCATTATGTTACCAAATATGGTTTCCAACTTTGTCCAAGCCGCATTTGCTTGGTCAATTCCTTGAAGGTGAAATCATAAGTCATTAGAGATGGACATCTTCATTGATCCACGTGCTTCATCATTTTTATTATGCCACTTAGATTTCTTCGAGGCATTAGTGGGGGGAATTTATGTTCCCAAGGTAATCCAATAAAGTCTCTTATTTCATAGGGTATCCTCCATATGGTATTTCCATGAGAAGTAGTTGGTATCGATAAGCAAAAGATAACTTGGACTCACCATATTATAATATGTAGGTAATATGGCTTCAAAACCCGAAACTAATGGTCTAGATGCAAAGATCTCGAAAAAATAGGTAGTTTAAAAAAATCAACATTAAAAACGAAGTCCGGATGTCAAAGTTATGCCTTTTAAAAAAAAGGCATAAAATGGAACCAAGAAGCCACGTGATAGGCAAAGGTTGATCCGCATGGTGATAAGGTTACTAAGTAATAGATAATTCCCTTCCTTCAATAACTTCTCTTTTTTTTAAGTAACTTAAAGAAGGATTACTTGAACTCAAGACCTCTTACTTAATAAAGTAACTTTCAACCAAGTGAGTTAAACAAAAGATATAGTAATATTATGAAGGACAATGGGGGTGGTGGTAGTTTTGTTGTTGTTGGAGAACGTTCCTACAACGTTTTTTTTGGCCTGCAAAATACTCTTACACAACCATACAAACAAAACAAAATTTTGAAAGAAAAACTTCTCAAATTTCAGGTCAGATCTTGGTTAGTTTCTTGAAAAATGCACGTTTTCTCTATATTTCTAGTTTGTCAAGTTCGCACAAGGTGCACGGAAAAGAGAATACGCAGTAAAGAATAACATTTCTGTTATGTTTATGATTTGTTGATACTAACAGAGAATAAAACAAAAAAAACAAACTAAAATATGAAACAACGTGAGATAGATTTTTTTTTAAATCCGTAAATTTAAACAATATACCTATGGATGTTATAAAATGAGTGCATCTTGGGAAAACATAAACCTTTTCAGTTGAAATGAAAAGAGTTTCCAACTAAAGGCGCGGTGCTCCAGACACAATGGAACACCTCTCTTAGTCTAGAAATGCATAGAAATAGTAGAATCTCTAAATCCTTTAATGCATGCAGTGACATAGGTTTAAGATCTTGATTAACAAAGAGAGTGGGTCTTCATAAGTGCTCTAACACCATGTTTGACTAAAACAGGGTATTTCCACATAGGTTGAACACCTTAAGCAATTTCTACACAAACATATCACAAATCGACACACTAATGTTTTATGTGGTTGAAACCCTCAGAAGAAGGAAACAACCCACCGCACTAGCCAAACAACTAGTTAAGGAAATATATTAATGCAAAAGGAAAAATAATTTACATATGAGTTTCTCACAATAAATCGTCGGCTAATGACCCTCTATGGTCTTTAAATATAGATCATGGACCAATCAGGTGACAACCACGAATCAATGTAGTTGTTAAGATTGAGGAGAATTTGAACCTTCGGATCACTATATGTCTAGAACATATCATGATCGTCGGATTACATAAGTACAAATGCATACTAAAGAAACCCACTTTACCTAAAGACACATTAGATCAAGTTGATCTCAACTAGCTCCTAAGTGTCTAAATATCCTAACATCAATAGCCTATTTGATTCAATCTAAACTTGACACCTTAAGATAGAGGTCAAAATTTTGTTGTTTCACTTAGATTTTCAGATCATATGCATGAATACATGTATGGGTCAATTTCTCATATGAGAAACAACCCAGTACCTATATAATTTCTTACAACCATTAAGAGTTACAAGAAACCAAAAATCCCATAAATATTTATATAGTTAGTTGATTTCATACGAAAACCCTACCTTGGCCATGTTGGCAATGTAGTTGACAAGCATTGGTAGCAATTTGCCTCCTACGTATGCATTTGCATCAATTTTCAAATGTTCATAGAGAACTTCAATCTTTATCCAATTGATGCCATCACTTAAGACATATAAAAACTAAGAAATCCACAAATGTTATTCTAGGATAAGCTAAATAATTTGTTATCCAAGTTTTGTAAAAAATAACATAAAGCTTTATATGAGAAGCTTCACAAACCTATTGATCCTCTTTGGAAGCCTCTATAGAAAGAATTTGTTATCCTTAACTACACTTTGAAAAGCCTCTACATCAACCGTTAGCAAGTCTCAAGTTTGATACTCCTAATGTTGATCTGATTGTGAAATCATTTGTTATGTACATTTTCAAGAATCGCAATTTTTAATCAATTTTAAGTGGGGAGTTTCTCAATGGCCACCAACTAGATCTCCATATGAAATACTCATTGGTTGGAGACTCTACCCACACAACATTTTAATTAAATCTATGAAAGCAATGTCTACAAAGTTTATAAAGAATGTTAAAGAAGTTTGGGTCAAAAAATATTGACATGCATGGGTCATTGGATTCAACCACCTAAGGAACATGTTATCATTGATATCTTTAACATGACACCTACCGTAATCTCCTTCTTGTTATTTTCTATTGTAAATCTCAAGTTCAAATATCCATACATGGTTGTCTAGTTGTTGTGCAGTGCTTACTTTTGCATCTGTTAAGAAAGTAACTCCTTAATTCATGGGGCCTTTTACACCTACATACTTGAACGTGAAGCAAGGGCGTGGTATCACTCCATTCCACCCTAATATGTGCAATCCACCATTTGATCTATTATCGTCTACTTTAGGTGCATCCCTCCCATACCCATATCCATCCCCACATTTTTTTCCATATGTTGGATACCCCTTTGGATATTCTTCTGTTTCTTTTTGAACATCTCCTTCTTTCTTATATTCTTAAGGTGTTGCTTCATATTTTGTGTTGGATACTTATTCCTAGTCATATGGTTCAATGCTTCTTTCTCATCCTTGACCTCCTTATTTGACAAGATTTGTTGAAATTGGTGTAGTGGTAAGTGATAATGGGATCTTGGCAAACCCAGCTTAGATTTGAATGTAGGCCCCAACTTTGATTTTAATTCAGGCTCAGTGCTTGCCAATGTAGATACTCGAGAAGAGTGACCCATTGTGTGGCAACTGTTATCATTTGGGAATCTATTTTCTCTAGACCATCAAATTAGAGTTTTACTCTGTGAGCATAACCCTCTCAATCCATCAAGAAGGAATGTGGAGGGGCTTTGGATCTATACATATTTGATACAAGCCCATAACTGAAGAATGTAAATAGAAAATATGAGATCAAAGGATGCATTTAAGGCAAGCAATTGTTTTTGGGAATCAATATTCTTTGGAAGAGCAACTCAAAGTCTTCCAACCATCTGAGGAAACATAATCCTTGAAGAGATAGGAATCTAAAGGATATTGGGATGTATATGGAGCTAGACTGAAGCAACAAGCACCATGGAGATAAAGGTTGCTTGTTTATGTGTAGGAGTCATGTCATTCATGATGTGTGCCTGGCTTGTTATGCTAAACATTCACTTTTACTATTATTTGACATTTTGTTAGAAAACAAGATCGTAGAGCAAAAAAATAAAATAGATGCGGAAATAAAAACACATAAGAACAAAATACAAGAGAGACACCAATATACATGGTTCACCCAATATGGGCTACATCCATGGAGAAATAGTCAGTCATTTCTTTTATTCCGTCCAGCAAAATAAAGGGATAAAACCGGTAGCACATCCATCCCAACCTCCTCTTCACTCTCTCACAATCTCTCTCACGTGCACTTGCTACACAACCGTATTACAATTCCCTCTTTAAAAAAAGGGTTTCCTTCTAGGGAAAAAATACACAAACATAATCTCTAACTTCAAATATGTAACCTAATAATGAACAATCCAGATTGACTACAAAATTATATTACTTTCAATCACCTTTTTTCGCCACATTTCAATGGCCAAAAACAAACCACAAAATTTTCCTCGTGGGCTCCTTCCCCCAAACCCCTGCGAACCTTCAGGACTGTTGAGCCCAGAATTGGCCCTTTTTGACCATCATTTATCACTGTCCCTTACCTTGTCTTACATCAATTACCTTGGCAATTCAACTTATTGTCCTTATATATTCCCCAATTTACCAAGGTATGGCCGATTATTGTTTTATTGTGTTAATACTTATGATTGTGATGATTAAAGCTGTTCATCTCTTAATCTGTGCTAACATGATGCGATTTATGAAGGTAGTAAGACAATAGACTGCAGGAAGATCGGAGCTGAACAAGTCATGAAGGAACGATCATCGCTTGTGGAAGGTTCCTTGGGGCTCAAATCGGCAATCAAGGCATAGGCGTGGCAGGGCAGCTGTAACCGAAGAACTATCTTAAGCATGTCGCTGCTCGAATCCAGCTGTGAGCTGGAAGGACCCTCACTCTTGGGACGATTAATACTTCTCCCATATTTGGATATTTCAGTTCTGCCACGCGTTGTAACAGCTAGATTATTTAGGGCGCCTGAAGATCAGAGATCTTCACGGCTGCCCAATTATAGGTTTAGATGTTGCAATTTGTATGTATAAATATGGGGAATTACCTCGACTGAGGGGTTGGACAGCAATTAATTAATTCATCTTGTATTAGCAGTCAAGCTGAAACTGTGTACTTATCCTTCTGTTAATATAAGGAGTTGCTTCTGAGTTAAAGAGAGTGTTGTTCAACCAGCGTCTCTGTGTGAAGACTGGGCCCGTCTTCCACAGAGATTGCTGTGTTAAATTAGGATTTCATCTTTCTTGTTGTGTGATGCTTTGTTCTTCCTTTTGTACGCAGCAGCAATATTTATCGTGTGAATTTTCAGTATAGTTAAGGATCATATTTCTGTGAGTTTGGTAGATGATGTAGAATAACAGTCGACTGAGTAAGGTTTGCTTTATATACAATTCAATTACAGATCATACACACTTGTGTTCATCTTACAGCTGAGTTGCGATCCCCTGAGTTCTTACGATTTATCATTCTGATTGTGTGTTGCTTGATTTCCATTCTGCAATTTAATATTCTTAGAACAGTTAACTCAATTATTTCACAATTGGATTTCTAGATTACTGCTCAGTTTTTGCTTTACGAATTCCAGGTTGATTAGATCAGGCAAGTGATCGTTCTAGGATAGAAAGGAGATTCCTTCCTATTGTTCATTAGATCTTATGTTAATTTTTAGTTGATGCATGATAGAGAGGGTTTGAATTATAGCAGTGAGAAGGCTTTGGATTTCTTAAGATTCTGGGGATGAACATGAATGATAGAATATAGAAGTATTTATTGCTAATGGTTTTGTGTTTAAGCATATATTGTGCACTTGTCCTTTGAAATAAAAAGACTTTCTCGGGTTGACAATAAATTCCATACGCTCTGTGTGTTGATATTTAATTATCTGCAATTAGAGTGCTTGACATTTTGGCGCCGTTGCCGGGGAAGGATAAAAATTAAACACTAGTCATTAGTTGTATCTGATAATTGCTTTTAGTCAGTCTTTTGGTTGTTTTTGAAATGATCTGCTTCGCATGAATACGAGGGGGGTAAAACGCGATCACCTCCCGACCCCCAAAACCCCACAAATTACTAACAGTACAGGTGGTTCGGGTCGTGGTCGAGGTCCACCGCTGGGCAGAAGAACATTCATTGACGACCTTGTTGACAAAACTGATTCAGCTGTCAGATCTCGTCAACAGGGGACTCCTATCAAAAGAGGCCCTGCTGATCCTGGAGCGTTAGCATCAGGATCTACAGTGGAAGATACAGGAGCAGCTGTGATTCCTGCATATACTCCTGCTAAAGAAGTAACAGCTGATTCAGCTGTTGCAACCGAAGAATACGCAGCTGTTACAACCGAAGAATACGCAGCTGTTACAACTGAGGTAAAGAATAAAGGAACAAACGAAGGAGAAGATACAGAAGAAAATATGAGTAATAGACATGAGAATGAAGAGGAAGAAGCAGTGGTACAGTACCATCATGAAGATAATTCCCCGCCAGAGACCATGGCAACATTACAATTTCCAATACAGCAGCTAGAGGGGACAGCTCCTATGAAAAACATCTCACCGTCGGTGTTACCCCGCTTCCATGGTAGGGCGGCAGAGGATCCAGATGAATTCCTTTTTGAATTCGATATCCTCTGTCGCAGCTATGATTATATCACAGATGCTCAAAAGTTAAAGCTTTTTCCTGCCACCCTGAAGGACAATGCATTACGATGGTTCATGAGCCTTGGGGGAGGGACTGTTGCTAATTGGAATAAGATGAAGCAAGTGTTCCTGGAAAAATATCAGGAATATTGCAACACCAGGGACAAAAGGGAGGAGTTATTCAAGATGGTACAGAAGGAGGATGAAAGTTTGGAGGATTTTGTGGAGAGGTTGCTGTACAATGTGCAGAGAGCTGGACAGACGAACATGGGACTAGATGTGCTGAAGATAATCTTGCTTCGAGGAATCAGGGACGATTGTTTAGACATGCTAAATTTATTAGGAAAAGGGGATATCTCTAAAGAATCTTTTGAGACAATTGTGGAATTATGTAAGAGATATTCCAGGGGATCTTCTAGGCATAATAAGCAGCATAAACGAAATAACCTGGAACGTGATGTATTCGACAGAACTCAGAAGTCATCCAATGGGGGAGCTACACGTGCAGAGATAGGCAATCTTCTTGAAAACTTTAAAACAGAAATGATGAGCTCTATCTCTTCAGAGATTGACGTCTTGAAGGCCAAGCAAAGACAGGCAGTGGAGGATCTCACACTAGGGGTGTTTTGTCCCCAATGTAGAAAGACTCATCCACTGAAGGAATGCCCTCTTGACAAAGTACAAGTGTGTCAGCTGTGCGAGCTGAATCATGATATGAAGGACTGCCCCACGTTGCCCCAAGTGAAGGCTGTTCTGCAGGCATCAACTCCAGAGGCGGATTCAGCCTACTTCATTGCACAGAAGAAACCCTGGCAACCCCGGAATCAAGGTATGTCTCCCGATTCATTTCCATTTTTGAATAATTTGAATAATTGGAATACTAATATGCAAAACGTGAATACACAATTCCCTTCAAATTATGCTCAGTGGAATTCCCCTCAACCTGCGATGCAATGTTATAATTCATGGAGTCCTTGGACACAGCCACCTCATCAACCTACTTCATGGTCTCCTGGATGGAGGAACTTCCATCCTGGGAATCAGTTTCCTCAACCACCTCCACCTCAACAGTTACCGTATCCTCCATATCCTCAATTTCAGCAATATCCTCAATACCTACCTCAGCAGTCGCAGCTGCAGCTGCAAAATAATCCTGTGCCTAACATACCAATACGGCCTCAGCTGCCTGCCCAACCTAACCCTAACCCAAATAATAAAACAGTCCAGCAACTGGAAACTCTCAATATGCCAGCCTACTCTCTCTCCCCTGTACCTTGTAATGACATTCGCTTACGGTCTGGGAAGATAGTAGAACGTGTAACTTCAGAAAATATTCCACCAACTGTGTATGACAAAGGAGAGAGTTCCCAGCATCCTTTTGATCCGGTTCCTATCATTGAAGATGCTGAGCATCCCTCAGATGGGAGGGCTGAAACATTGAACGATGAAGTGGATAACACGCAGCCTACCCAGTTGGTAAGGCAACCACCTTACCCTGAGAGATTGATGCTGCCACAAAGAGGGGGGCAACCTCAGTTCAATCTCTTAGGGGAATTGAAGAACCTTTATGTTAAGATTCCCCTTTTACAAGCTCTTCAAGATGTACCTATCTACGCTAGAACTGTTCGGGACCTGTGCACTAAAAGACCGGGAAGGAAACCCAGAGATCCTCCTACTGTTCATGTTATAGGGAATTTATCCGCTTTAATGACTGGAAAAACCCCTGTAACTAAGTATGAGGATCCCGGCAATCCTACTGTCACTGTACACATAGGACAAACGCAGATACCCAACGTATTAGTAGATTTAGGAGCTGCGATCAATGTTATAACGATGGAGACTGTAAAGAAGCTCGGATTCACCAATATTAGACCGACCCCTACTATCTTAGAATTGGCAGACAGATCCACCATCAGACCTGAAGGGATTTTGGACGACCTCGTTATTTCAGTAGACTCGTGGGAATACCCTGCCGATTTTCTGGTATTACAGCCAAAATCACAGCTGGGGGGACATCCATTGATTTTAGGAAGGCCCTGGTTGGCTACAGCTGATGCTTGCATCAGCTGTCGATCAGGATCTATGACTATATCTGATGGCATGGAAACCAAAAATCTTACCCTGTACCCTCCAGCAAGGCCGAGTCTAGAAACTGAAACCTCCCTTTGGATAGAACAAGAAGAAGAAGAAGATGTTCAGCCATTACTAACAATAGGGAAGGCACTAACTTTCAAAAACGAAACAGAAGACGATACCATTAATAACTTCATTAGCGAACCTGCTTCTGTAGACAAGGAAGTTTATCAACTTCTGAACAGTACCCTCGGCAAAGAAGAACAAGAACAGCTTACGGAGGAAGCACTAGCCAATGACACAAATATAATCCCAGTATTAAAAAGCTCGAGAAGTATTCCTATTGAGGTAGAGCCTGGAAGAACTTTGAACATCAATCCTGCTCTCTCCTCAGAAGAACAAAAGCGCCTAACCAATCTCTTGAAGGAACGTAAGGGAGCATTCGCCTGGGAGTATACAGACATGAAGGGTATTCCTTCTAGTCTGTGCACTCATCATATTTATATTAAAAACGACTCCCGGCCTGTATGTCAACCCCAACGACGCATGAACCCCAATCTGAGGGATATAGTGAAGGAAGAAATCCAGAAACTCTTGGAAGCAGGATTCATCTATCCTATTTCAGACAGTGAGTGGGTTTCCCCACTGGTAATTGTACCCAAGAAAAACGGTAAATGGAGAGTCTGTGTCGATTATAGGGAGCTGAACAAGGCTACACAAAAGGATCACTTTCCTCTGCCCTTTATTGACCAGGTACTTGATAACTTATCTGGGAAGAAGTTCTTCTCCTTCCTGGACGGATTCAGTGGGTACAATCAAATCCAGATTGCTCCAGAGGATCAGGATAAGACCACCTTCACCTGCCCTTGGGGAACGTTCGCCTACAGGGTGCTTCCCTTTGGGTTGTGCAATGCACCTGCAACGTTCCAAAGAGCTGTGATTGGCATATTTTCTGAATTGGTAAATGATAGCATGGAAGTTTTTATGGATGATTTCACTCCTTATGGCAGGGATTTTGATGAAGCATTGGAAAATTTGAAGAAGGTTTTAATTCGCTGTGAACAGGCTCGCCTCTCACTGAGCACTGAAAAATGCCACATGATGATGAGTGAGGGGGTGGTATTAGGACATTTCATCTCTACTAACGGTATTCAAGTGGATCCTTCAAAAATTAAGGTGATAAAGAATATACCAACCCCTTCAACTCAGAAAGAGGTGCGAAGTTTTCTGGGACATGCTGGGTATTACAGGAGATTCATAGAAAACTTCTCCAAACTTGCTTCTCCTTTGTTTTCATTGTTAATGAAGGATGTGCAGTTTGCATGGAGTACAGCATGCCAGACAGCATTTGATAAGCTCAAAGAGAAACTGTCCACAGCCCCTATTTTAAGGGGACCTAATTGGACCATACCTTTCCACATTTCTTCAGATGCTTCTGATACCGCCATTGGAGCAGTACTAGGACAGCAGGATGGTCAAGTACCTTATGCTATTTATTATGTTAGTAAAAACTTAGCCCCTGCTGAACTAAATTATACTGTTACTGAAAAAGAATTTCTTGCTATTGTTTATTCTATTAATAAGTTTCGGCATTACATTACTGGGTATCCTACATTTGTGCATACTGATCACTCTGCCATTAAGTACTTAATGAATAAACCTGTCACTAATGCCAGAGTAACCAGGTGGCTTTTATTATTACAGGAATTCGATATTACCATTATAGATAAACCTGGAAAAGAAAATGTTGTTGCTGATTTTTTATCACGATTTACTAACAGTGATGACAGTTCACCTGTTGAGGATGCTTTCCCGGATGAACATTTATTCGCACTCTCAGCTCATTCACCCTGGTATGCAGACGTTGCTAATTATTTGGCTGCAGGGAAGCTTCCGCCACATATGTCTAAACGAGAGAAAAGAAAAATTATTCAGCAAAGTGCCAGGTATTGTTGGCTCAAGGGCCATCTCTTTTACACAGGACCTGATCTTGAAATTAGAAGATGTGTAAGGGAAGATGAGATCTTTCATATACTAAAGGCCTGTCACGATGAACCTTGCGGAGGTCACTTTGCAGATAAAAGAACAGGACATAAGGCGTTGCGGATGGGCTATTATTGGCCGACACTGTTCAGAGATGCTAAAAAATATGTTCAGTCCTGTGACAGCTGCCAAAGGATGGGCCAACCTAATAAGACAGATCAGATGCCTTTACAGCCCCAAGTGGTACTAGAACCGTTTGATAGATGGGCATTGGACTTTGTTGGTCCTATCAACCCTCCTTCCAAACAGAAGGTTTACATCTTGGTGTGTACAGACTACATGACTAAGTGGGTAGAAGCTGTAGCTTTGGCTAAGGCAAACGACCAGGCGGTGATTGATTTCCTGTACAGTGAAGTTTTTACCCGTTTTGGAGTACCAAAGGAAGTAGTTACCGATGGCGGACCACAATTTATTTCACACCAATTTGAATCATTGCTCCGCAAGTATCATGTGCAGCACAAGATAGCTTCACCTTATCATCCCCAGGCCAATGGTCAGGTGGAAAGCACTAATAAAGTTATCGAAGTAATCCTTACTAAAACAGTTAAAAGCCATCGAAGGGATTGGGCTGACAGACTTCCAGAAGCACTGTGGGCATATCGCACGACTTGGCGCAACACCATGGGCTTTTCTCCCTATGATCTGGTGTATGGTAAGAGTGCCATCTTTCCAATTGAATTTGAGATCAAGACCCTGAAAACAGCCATTGAAATGAACCTGGATGTAGCAGAAGCCCAGAAAAGAAGATTGAATCAATTGAATGAATTGGATGAGAAACGGTTAGCTGCGGTAGACCATACTGTGCTGCTTCAGCAACAGAGATCTAACTGGCATGACCGATTCATCAAAAAGAAAATCTTCCATGAAGGAGACTGGGCACTATTGTACGACTCTAGATTCAAGAAAGATTTCAAAGGGAAATTACGCACAAGATGGCTGGGTCCATATTTGGTTGACAGGGTATTTGACAACGGCACTGTTCGCCTGGTCACCATTGATGAAAACCGTATGCCATTACTTGTTAATGGCCATAGGCTGCGACTGTATCGGAAGCCCATTTCGAAAGATGCATTCATTTCACAGATTGCTGCTGATCCAAACTACCAATTGGCACCAGAGCAGGAACATTTTTCTACCTTTACCAAATCTTAAAATGAAAATCATATTTGCTGTACATAAATAATTTCTTGCTGTAGCGTATAGTTGTCGTTTTCTTTCTTTTTGCATTTGATCTCTTTGCTTGCTGTTGTCTTTTAAGAAAAAATTTTCAGGGAAGCGCCAGGAGAACGATCAGTTTGGGGCCCATAATGAAAATCTCTCTGTGCCGTCCTTGTGTTAAAAAAAAAAAAAAAAAAAAAAAAAAAAAATTCCGGCAGCTGCAACATATTTTCCGGCAGCCGTATATTCTTTTCCGCCAACCATATTCTCCATTTCCCGGTAGCCATAATGCCCTTTCCGTCAGCCGTCAATCTTTTTCGACAGCTGCAACATTTGCGGCTGCAACATCGGCGGCTGCAACTCCAGTTTCCGCGGCTGCCACCTCATCGTCCCCATGGTTGCCGCCTCATCTTCCACGGCTGCCATCTCATTTTCCGCCGCTGCCATTCCATTTACTAGCCACAGCCATTTTACTTTCCGGTAGCCGTAATGTTTTTTTTCCGTCCGCCGTCAAATCTTTTCCGACAGCTGCAACTCCGGCAGCTGCAATCCCGGCGGCTGCAACTCCGGCAGCTGCAATCCTGGCGGCTGTAACTTCGGCGGCTGCAACATCTTTTTCTCGCAGCCGCCACATCATTTCCCGGCTGTCACCTTATTTCGCGGAGGCCGCCACCTTATTGACCAAGTCACTTTCACACCACAGCTGTCATTTCTTTCCAGCGGCTGCGACATATTTCCCATATTCGTAATATCTTTTCCCGCCAGCCGTAAGTCTCTTCCGCCGCTGTAAAATTTTCCCGTGACAGCCGTAATTTTTCCCGGATATTGTGAATCTTTTTCCGGCTGCCACGAATTCTTTCCCGATGGCTGTAACTTCTTTCTTGTCAGCTGTAACAAGCTTTTTCATCGGCCGTGTGATCATTTCTTTGGCAATTTGCAGTGGTAAATCCCGTGTTAACAGAAGGATTGTTCAACCTGCTAATTATGACGCTGATTCAGTCCAGTCCTGCCAGCGAACTCATCATTTCAACCCGGAGGATGCGACGCCTTGTGTTTTACCGGCGAAGGAAATCAGTGCCTTATCCGAGTCATCATGATTCCACGTCTGATTGTGCATGCGTTCGGCTCCATGACGTCACCAACTCCAAGCTCCACCAGTTTCCGCAGCCTTCCGACGCACAGTTTTATGAGGTATGGCTTTCATTTATCACGTGATTAAGTATTGATATCATGTAAACGAGATTGGCCGTACCTTCACTCGTACCACCATTTATATCCGATTGAACCCTTCCCTCGTACGACGTAATACTAATAACTGCCACCTTCCCCAATTCGGCATGAAAATTTTAAACTCCTCTCTGCGCTTAACTTTCCGAATTAGTTCATTCGCTCAACGTCTCCGCTCAACGATTCGTACATTCTCCGCGCTGCAACTTCCATTCTGGATCCTGTACTCTGTCGAAACAGCAGTTCTATCTTGCAGCCAGGACCATGGGCATTCCAGTTCGCCATGAACCTTTCAATACCCGGGAACTTAGACGGAATTTGCAGGTTCTGGCCATTTTCCAAGCCGCTGGCTGGGTCGAGTTCTTTGAACGATTGGATGGATTCGACAGGGACGCAGCCCTGCAATTCGCATTGAATCTTACTAAAACACACTCCACGGTGTGGGGGCTGTGTATAGATGTTTCGGAGGTCATTATATCCGAGGTTACAGCTATTCCGTTGGTGGGAAAACCTTGGTTTAACCGTCGAGTTCCTGCAACAGTTGCACGGGAACAATTTTTACTTCCAGGGGAGCAAGTTGAAGCGTCCAGGAGAGGGATTGCATTGAAGTCACTGCCGCAGCCATGGGACCAGGTCGCTATCTTCCTCAAGAAATACATAACTTGCGAAGGTAGATACCAAACTGTGTACAACTCTGAACTTCCTTTGCTTTCTCATCTCCGTCATGGCATTTTGTTAAATATTCCATTTTATCTATTGAATGATTTGCGCCATATGGCAACATTCGTTCAATCTGCAAAGCACCCATTATCCTCCCTCACCCACCATGGCCTCATTAAGTTAATTATTATAAGAACCCTGTCCCAACATAATATAACATGGGAGCAATTCATTACCCGGCCACAGCAACCTGTTCCCTTGAGGGTCATTCCATTACAGCAAATACCAGTTCCGCCACAACAGGAGGACCGGAGTTCCTCCAGTGAAGTTGGGGGGAGGGATGAAACGGAAGAACAGCAACAGAGGGCACAGGCAGGACCATCCGGAATGGATGAAACGGAAGAAGAGAAACAGAGGGCACAGGCAGGGACATCAGGGGTTGACAAAACCACAGAGGAAGAACAACCCGAGGCACAGGCAGAGCCATTTGAAGTATATGAATCCCCATCACAAGCAGAACCAGTGGGGGATGACACTGCATTTGAAGGAGAGCGAGGGGAAGCACAAACAGAGCTGTCAGGCGACAATATAGATGAAACCCTCGTGGAAAACCTAGACAACAGGGCAGCTCCGCCAACAGAAGGTGAAATTGGAGCAGTATCAAATGCTGCGACAATGGAACCTGAAGATGGCGGAGCCAGAGCAATGGAAGAAGATATTGAGCTGGTCACAATCGAATCTTCACCGGAATGGGCAGGAGGAGCAGCTGTGATTGAAGAAGAATAGCATGGGGGGCAGGGAAATGTTCCTTTGACTTCAGTTTTGCCTCCCTATGTTCCAGCTCCACGAGAAGAAACACTACAGAAAGGGAAGTCACAAAAGAAAACGCCGCAGAAAAAGAAGAGGACCACCAATGAGTTTGATTTAGTGGCACCAATTAGAAGGAAGTGAACTCGATCAATTACAGCAGCAGAGACAGCTAGAACAAAATGGGCAACCTTAGAGACACAGGTTGAACCCCCAATCCTTACACCAAAACCGAGGGATGCTCCACAAAGGCAAGTGGAGGAAGAGCCGGGGGTTGAGGGACTCTTGTATGAGAATACAATGCTGAAAGAGGACCTCCAAGCACTTAGAAAGGAGCTGGAAACATGGAAGGAAATCTGCCAAAAGCAGGGTGGAAGAAAGATGTATACATTAATAGAGGCTGCAGACCAAGTGGAGGAAACAGCTTCTGCTGAAGCTGGAGAAAAGGATGAGCGAATACTTTGCCCCACCTGTGGGGAGATCTTTGAGGAAGCAGGCCATAAAATTTTACTTAGCACTTATTCAGCACAACAGCCTGTAGCCACAGAAGGGGAAGTAGTGAAGAAAAAGGATGCTGCAACACAAGAACCAGCACCTTTAAACATCCTTGCTGCAGCTGCTACTTCCCATGATGCAGAAGTTATAGAACAGATGGGGGAAGAACAGGGAGTGGAGGATGCCCTGGAAATTTATGAGGAATGTATGGCAATCCCAAATTGCTCCCACAATACAGAAATCATGGAACAGATGGGAGAAGAACGGGAGATGAAGAATGCTCTGGAGCTTATAAAAGAGTATAGTGAGACCCCAGAGTGTTCCCATGACATGGAAATCATGGAGCCAAGGGATACTCTGGAGGATAGTGAAGAATATTGTGCTGTAACCCCAGAACGTTCCCAGGACACAATAATTTTAGAAGAAGAAACGGAAATGCAGGACAGTGATAAGTTGAAACAGGATGCTGCAACACAAGAACCAGCAATCCTGAATTTGACCATCCAACCAACTGAGCAGACAGGAGAAGAAGCTGGGACAGAGGATATTCTGGCATTCAACGATGAACTCTGGGTGGTGACCCCAGAAAGCTCTCATGATACAGAACTCATAGAAGAGGAGCTGCAGCAAAATAAAGATGAAGATGTAAGCCAGGATGTTGCCACACAAGAACCAACATCCTTGGATGCTGCAGCAAGAACCCCTGAACTGCAGTTGGAGGATAACCCGGGAGTAGAGATCATTCCTGATACACAATGGAGTGATAATGAACAGGTACAGACACCCTGCTCAGGTGACACTGAAATCTTGGAGGAGGAGCTGCAAATTGAAAAGGATATCCAATCTCAGCAGCCAATTGACAGAGAAGACACTGTTACACAAGAACCAGTGTCTCCAAAAGCAATAAAGGCAGCTGCTGAAGAAGGTTTAAGGGATGTTGCTGTTACACAAGAACCAGCAACTCCCTTGATAAGATTAGATGCGCTGGAAGACACTGTCCCACAAGAACCAGTGCTTCCACCTCCTACAGGTATTATTGAATTGGATTCAGATTGAGTGTGTCTTTTCAACTTCCCCAGGCATAGCATAAGAGAACTGCAGATATTAGCAAGTAGCGGTGGCAAGAGGAACAGTAAAGTTGGAAGATGCCGGGTTGCTCACAGAAATTTTTCAAAGGGATAGAGGGGATGCCTGATTTATCTACATTCTTTCCTTCTGCCTGGACAAAGTTCAGTACAATATTCAGATGCAGGTTGTTGCATGAGGACATGCAACAGGATAGTTGGGGGGAGATGTTGAGCCCAGAATTGGCCCTTTTTGACCATCATTTATCACTGTCCCTTACCTTGTCTTACATCAATTACCTTGGCAATTCAACTTATTGTCCTTATATATTCCCCAATTTACCAAGGTATGGCCGATTATTGTTTTATTGTGTTAATACTTATGATTGTGATGATTAAAGCTATTCATCTCTTAATCTGTGCTAACATGATGCGATTTATGAAGGTAGTAAGACAATAGACTGCAGGAAGATCGGAGCTGAACAAGTCATGAAGGAACGATCATCGCTTGTGGAAGGTTCCTTGGGGCTCAAATCGGCAATCAAGGCATAGGCGTGGCAGGGCAGCTGTAACCGAAGAACTATCTTAAGCATGTCGCTGCTCGAATCCAGCTGTGAGCTGGAAGGACCCTCACTCTTGGGACGATTAATACTTCTCCCATATTTGGATATTTCAGTTCTGCCACGCGTTGTAACAGCTAGATTATTTAGGGCGCCTGAAGATCAGAGATCTTCACGGCTGCCCAATTATAGGTTTAGATGTTGCAATTTGTATGTATAAATATGGGGAATTACCTCGACTGAGGGGTTGGACAGCAATTAATTAATTCATCTTGTATTAGCAGTCAAGCTGAAACTGTGTACTTATCCTTCTGTTAATATAAGGAGTTGCTTCTGAGTTAAAGAGAGTGTTGTTCAACCAGCGTCTCTGTGTGAAGACTGGGCCCGTCTTCCACAGAGATTGCTGTGTTAAATTAGGATTTCATCTTTCTTGTTGTGTGATGCTTTGTTCTTCCTTTTGTACGCAGCAGCAATATTTATCGTGTGAATTTTCAGTATAGTTAAGGATCATATTTCTGTGAGTTTGGTAGATGATGTAGAATAACAGTCGACTGAGTAAGGTTTGCTTTATATACAATTCAATTACAGATCATACACACTTGTGTTCATCTTACAGCTGAGTTGCGATCCCCTGAGTTCTTACGATTTATCATTCTGATTGTGTGTTGCTTGATTTCCATTCTGCAATTTAATATTCTTAGAACAGTTAACTCAATTATTTCACAATTGGATTTCTAGATTACTGCTCAGTTTTTGCTTTACGAATTCCAGGTTGATTAGATCAGGCAAGTGATCGTTCTAGGATAGAAAGGAGATTCCTTCCTATTGTTCATTAGATCTTATGTTAATTTTTAGTTGATGCATGATAGAGAGGGTTTGAATTATAGCAGTGAGAAGGCTTTGGATTGCTTAAGATTCTGGGGATGAACATGAATGATAGAATATAGAAGTATTTATTGCTAATGGTTTTGTGTTTAAGCATATATTGTGCACTTGTCCTTTGAAATAAAAAGACTTTCTCAGGTTGACAATAAATTCCATACGCTCTGTGTGTTGATATTTAATTATCTGCAATTAGAGTGCTTGACAAGGACAAGGGGGAGTTCCACTTCCCCAGATCTCCTTATAGCTCAGTTGTTTATTCTGGGATCCAAACATGGATGAAACAATCCTATAACTTAGGAAGATAATTAGGCTCCACAACCAACAAATTCGTTATCACCTACTTATTCTTGTAAAATATTGGTTATAATTGGTCATTCATGCTTTAATTTGGAAGATAGGATACTCAAACTGTTAGTTTTTCTACTTGTTTAGCATAATAATATTAAAAAATATATCACTAAAAGAAATACAAGCACAACAAGAACAATGAACACAAAATTTCTCTCGAGGAAACCACAAGGGAGAAAACCCCGGCAAAACTTCCTCAATATAGAATTCACAAAGTACAAAGATAAACCCCAAGACAAAACCAACTTCTCTTCAAATTGTGCGAACTTCTCTCTCTCTCCTATGTGAACTTGTGTGAGTGAGATGAGTGAGTACAAATGAGAAACTCATCCTCTATTTATATTCTTCTGTTGAGGTGACTTTTCCCCAACTGGGCCGACTTGTCAAATACATAATATAATAATATTTTCAGGGTTCTTCTAGGATAACACAAGACCTAGGGTTTACATTGACTCTTTCAATGACTCTTACATTATCAATTACATCAATGACATCTCCCGAAGGAGGAATACAATAATACAATAGATAAGTACAATGAGAATATCTTCCGCATTTACATTTCTTTAACACTCCCTCTTAACTAGGAAGGTATTCTGCAGGCAACATCAACTGCTACACAACTTGACTTGTGAATCTCTATATGTCGTAGGATTTTTTTGGATCATTATATGTCTGGGGTATCATCTGTTGGAACATCAGCATCATCATCATCATCTGTTGGAATATCGCCATCAACATCATCATCATCATCATCAACAACATCCTCTGCTGGAACATCATGGTCAACAACATCCTCTATTGGAATATCATCAGCAACATCCTTTGCTGGAACATCATCATCAGCAACATCCTCTGTTGGAACATCATCATCAGCAAAAATACTATGTTGGAACATCATCATCAGCAAAATGCTCTGCTGGATCATCATCATCAACATCCTCTGCTAGAACATCATCATCAGCAACATCCTCTGTTGGAACATCATCATCAGCAAAATCCTTTGCTGGAACATCATCAGTAAACAAAATACTGGAACAACAACATCAATCATCAGTAAACAAAAATACTGAAACTCTATCAGTCAGCCAGTATTGATCTTCAGACACCTCGAGACTGGCATCAGTCCCCTATGGACTGGAACTCTATCAGTCAACCAGTACTGATCTTCAGTCACCTCAGGACTGACATCATTCCCCTAAGGACTGGAACTCTATCAGTCATCCAGTACTAATCTTCAGTCACCTCAGGACTGGCATCATTCCCTTAAGTACTGGTACTCTATCAATTAGCCAATACTGATCTTCAGTCACCTCAGGACTGGCATCAGTCCCCTAAGGACTGGAACTCTATCATTCATCTAGTACTGATATTCAGTCACCTCAGAACTGGCATCAGTCCCCTAAGGATTGCAACTCTATTAGTCAGCCAAAACTGATCTTCAGTCACCTAAGGACTGGCATCAGTCCCCTAAGGACTGGCATCAGTCCCCTAAGGATTGGAACTCTATCAATCATCCAGTGTTGATCTTCAATCACCTCAGGACTGGCATCAGTCCCCTAAGGACTGGAACTCTATCAGTCATCCAATGTCGATCTTCAGTCACCTTAGGACTGACATCAATCCCCTATGGACTAGAACTCTATCAGTCAGCCAGTATTGATCTTTAGTTTCCTCAGGACTGGCATCAGTCCCCTAAGGACTGGAATCATCATCATCATCACTCCCTCTTTTGAGGGATTTCCTTTCAGAACACACCAAGCTTGTCTCGAAATTATTCAAACTTTATGCGAGACAGAGGCTTAGTCAACACATCAACAACTTGTTCCTCTGTAGGCTCATACTTGAGCTTTACAACTCCCTTCTACACCATATCCCAGATATAATGAAACTTAATCTTGATGTGTTTCGATCTATCGCGAAACACTGGATTCTCTGTCATCTTGATGCAACTCTGGTTGTCACAAAGAATATCAATCACATCTATCTCTACATTGAACAATCCAACCAAGATCTTGCAAAGCCACACTACTTCGCTATAAGTTGAACATGATGCAACGTATTCAGCTTCTGTTGTGCTGAGATCAACACATGGTTGCTTTCTATGACCCATGAGATCATACATGATCCCAAACTAAAGAAACATCCTGAAGTGATTTTTCTTTCTTCGACACTTCCAACCCAATTCAAGTCTGTATATCCGTATAGTTTGAACTCACTATCAGAAGCATATCTGAGTCCAAAGTCTATCGTACCTTTTAGGTACCTCATCACATGTTTTGCTGCAATCAGGTGAACATTCTTGGGCTCCACCATATACTGAATCAAGGTGTTCACATCAAAACATATGTCTGGTCTAGCAATGGTCAAGTACATCAATGACCCAATAATATGTATGTACATCATGACATCTACTATCTCTGATGAAGCATCATTCAGGAGCTTCAAATTTGTCACCATCAGAGTAGTCATGGCCTTTCAATCCAACATCCCAAATATTTTTAGGATCTCAACTGTGTATTTTCCTTGACTCGGGAAAATCTCATCTGGAAACTGCCATACTTCAAGACCTAGAAAATAGTACATCATCCCAAGGTCTTTCATCTCAAATTCTGCAGCAAGCCTCTTCTTAAATTCAATGATGGGCTTGTCTTCTCCTGTCAGGAAAAAATCAATATCATAGGTTCATCATTCATGATCTTATAATAAAGATTTGAATCTGCTTTACTCTTGGTAAAGCCTAAAATCATTAGGAAGCCATCAATTCTTCCATACCATTCTCTGGGTGCTTGCTTCAACCCATACAATGCTTTCTTCAGTTTATATACATGTGTTTTTCTATTTTATGTTTAAAATCCTTCTGGTTGTTCGATGTATACTTCTTCTTCTATCTTTCCATTTAGGAAATCCATCTTTAAATCCATCTGATGTAACGTCCATTTCATCTTAGCTGGCAAGGAAAGGATGGTTCTAATTAACGTATATCTAGCCACAGGAGAAAAAGTCTCCTCATAATCAATTCCTTCCTGCTAAGAGAATCCCTGGGCTACAAACCTTTCGTTGTACTTTTCAATACTTATGTCTGTTGAGTGTTTTATTTTGAAGATCCATTTTGACGAAACAACTGACTTATCCTTTGGTCTTGATACCACATCCCAAACATCATTCTTCATGATGGACTGGTATTCTTCATTCATAGCATCCAACCAATCCTTATTCTTTACTGCATCTTCAAAACATGTTGGTTCCTTTTACACAAGATTACACATCAAGGCTACATAATTGGAGTATGGCCTTGGTCTCTTGCTTTCTCGACTGGTTCCTTCCGGGGCACCGTATCTTCCTCCATCTTGTATTAATTCTCATGCCCAAGTTGGTCTTCTCTTTCGTGAATTCTCCTCATGAGGTGTCTCCTCAGGTCTCTGAGGTTCTTCCATGTCATGATCCTCTGGAATAGGTTCCTCTTCAATGTTTATGTCTAGTAAATTATTAGTTTCTACAATTCTGGGAGCTTCATGCTCCTCTTCATTCTCATGAGTCTTCTTATACTTGTTGAAAGTTGTGTCTTCATCAAATGTAACATCCCGGTTGAGCTCAATTTGGCAGAATCCTGGGATGTAGATACGGTAAGCCTTTGATCTCTCACTGTAACCCACAAATATTCCCTTCTTCCCTTAAGGTTCTAACTTCAATCTCTTCTCTTTTGGAATGTGAATAAATACTGGACATCCAAATATATTTAGATGACTGACTTCAAGATTCGTACCGGTGAACATCCCTTCTGGGGTCTTGTTTCCAAGAGCACTGTGAGAGATCCTATTTTGTACATAGACTGCGGTTCTACTTGCTTCGGCCCATAGGTGCATGGGTAGGTCTTGATCATGGATCATGGCCTTCACTGCTTCCAAGATAGTTATGTTCTTCCTTTCAGCTACACCATTCTGTTGTGGATTATAGGGAATAGTAAGCTCCCTCTTAATCCCTGCCTGTTTAAAGAAACCTTTGAAATCGCCTGAAGTGTATTCCCCTCCATTATCTGTCCTTAGTATCTTTATCTTCTTTTTAGAGAGGTTTACTACAAGAGCCTTAAACTCCTTGAACTTTTCAAAAACCCCATTCTTATTCTTTAGAAAATAAATCCATGTTTTGCGGGAGTAATCATCAATAAAAGAAGCATAATAAACATACCCGCTTAATGAACTGGTGGACATAGGTCCAAAAATGTCGGAATGAATAATGTCCAAAATACCTTTAGCTTTGTTTTCACTGCTTGGAAATGGATTCTTCGTACTTTCCTTGTGCACATCCTTTGCATACTCCTTCATGATAAACCTGGATTTCTTGTAGTCCAATCACCACCTTACTTACTATTGGTAAGTCTTTGTAGTGTACATGAGCTAGTCTTCTATGCCATAATTCACAAGGACTCATGGTACTGGTCACCAGTGTTGAATCTGCATGACCCTTAAGCTTGTAAATTCCTCCTTCTTCTACTCTAATGACGATTGCATCATTGATTGTCTTCCCCTTTGGCCACATAAGAACTTCACCATCTACAAATGCAATTCTAAGACCTTTCTTATCTAATGCTCAAATAGATAGAAGGTTCTTCTTCAAACTTGGAACATATATCACTTCCTTCATGTTCATGGACTTTCCAGAGTCCAATTTGTAAGTGGCGTCTCCCATTCCTTTGATGGGATATTGGTAGTCATCTCCAAGCTTTACTTTGTGTGGAGAATATTCCTGCATGAGATGTACAAGAGATTCTTTGTATCCCGTCATATGTTTTGAGGCTCCACTATCCACTAGCCAAGTATCACTCCCATGAGATATTGAACCAGTGAGTGCTGATATTAGCACATACTCTTCACTGGATTCTTCATCTTCTTTGGTTTTGTCTTCGTCATCATACTCACTATAATCTGTTGCATGAGCATGAAATCTCTTCTTTTGCTTCTTAGGTTGTCCAAATTTGGATGGACAATTTCTTGCTAGGTGTCATGTCTTGTGACAAGAGTAACATTCAATTGAGGAGAGGTCTCTCTTGAACCTCTTGTTCCTTTGAGGTCTTTGAGATATTTTGGGAGAGTGGTCACAGGTACGTACATCACTCTTCCTTTTCCTTCCACCTTTGGCATGAGTTGACAAAGCTTTATCTTCATTGTCATTTAGTTTCTCATCTCTTACTGCTATTCTTTCTTCCTCCTGCACACACTCTTCCCATAGTTGTCTGAACTAGATCAATTTCTTCCTTGCACATATTCCATGAACAAAGGGTTCCCAATCTCTAGGGAGACCATTTAGAGTGGTCATCACAACTTCAGCATCTTCCACCATGTCTCCAATAGCTTCTAATTATTCTTTTATCTGGGATACTCTGGAGAAGTATGAGTGAATAGTCTCAAACTTCTATATCTTCACACCCTTTAGTTGATTTCTCAAGGTCATTTTCCTATTAATATTATTTCCTTCAAACAGGCTGGTCAAAGCATCCAACATCTCTTTTGGAGTCTTCTTTGAGGATACTTGAGGGATCAAATTATCTTTGATAGAATCAACTATGATCCTCTTATCTTTGATCATATTCTTTTTGTGTAATGCTTTGGCCTCATTTCCTTCTGGTTATGTAAGTCCCTCCTTTATAAAAACCTTCTCGGTCATGTTCTTCAAGAATGAGCATGACTCTATATTTCCATGCCCTGAAGTTCTCAGCTCCTTCAAGCTTCTCATCAAGCTCAGTATTGAGTGTCATTTTGATAGAATGAGAACTTCAAATGGAAATAGAATAGATGTAGGAATTACTGGCAAAGTTGTTCTTCTGAAAAAATGCTTCTTCCTTGATCTAGGGTTTGTCAGAGAAACCCTAATTTTCCAACTTCATAATTTTGGAAAACTAATTGGATGCGCAAATTCGCTTCCTCGAGGCGAGTTGAGCAAAGTACTCCTTCTCCTGATTCTGTGAGCAGATGATCCAAAAACTTGATGCCCTAGTTTCTCTAGGCTGCATTAGGGGACCAAAAAATGAAAATTCTCAGAATTGAATTCTGCTTCAACATAAAGATGCTCCCTAGTGAGGCGAGTTAGATGCACCCTCTTTTTCAGCTGATCTGTGGAGGGAGCTCCCAGAACAAGAAGCCCTAGTTTCTGCAGTTGCGAAGGCTGCACAATATTTTCTTTCAGGCCTACTCTGATACCATGTTAGTTTTTCTACTTGTGTATCATAATAATATTAAACAATCTATCACTAAAAGAAATACAAGCACAACAAGAACAATGAACACAAAATTTCTCTTGGGGAAACCACAAGGGAGAAAACCCCGACAAAACTTCCTCAATATAGAATTCACAAAGTATAAAGATAAACCCCAAGACAAAATCAACTTCTCTTCCACTTGTGTGAACTTCTCTCTCTCCTATGAGAACTTGTGTGAGTGAGATGACTGAGTAAAAGTGAGCAACTCATCCTCTATTTATATTCTTCCATTGAGGTGACTTTTCCCCAACTGGGCCGACTTCTCCTAATTGACTGGGCCGACTTGTCAAATACATAATATAATAATCTTTTATGGGTTCTTCTAGGCTGACACAAGACCTAGGGTTTACATTGACTCTTTCAATGACTCTTACATTATCAATTACATCAATGACATCTCCCGAAGGAGGAATACAATAATACAATAGACAAGTACAATTAGAATATCTTTTGCAGTTACATTTCTTTAACACAAACTTGTATATATACTTCTTCTTCTTTTTTTGTTGGAAAGTGGTAGTACCCCTTGACTAGTAGGGTTCGCCATTGGTTGAGAGACCAAAAACCAGGGGCATTTAAGCCGTCAAAATCACCCAGGGATCGCACCCGGCCTGGACTGCACCAACCCTTAGCATGGTTGGATTTTAGTATCCGCGGGGTTTCGAACCGGTGACCTTTTCGCTTAGGGGTGTCTTAACCATCACCCGCCACCAATTGTTCTACATATCACGGATTTGTATATATACTTATTAAGCATAGTAAGTCATATTATTTTTTATAGTTTTTCAGGAAGAGTCAAGTGGCCTTTCTCTCCTTTGGAAACAGTGTACAAATAATCAAACTACAACAAAAACAATGTTACGACATGTGGTACAAATAAAATTTAAACATCTAGATATTCCTTCTCAACTATAAAATTTTGTTTCCTTTGGAGGCATTGGTAATCATTTGCATGTGACATCAATAGTTTAGACAAAATCTTACTTCTAGGGCTTAACACGTCTTGTTTCCTATTTTCATGTGGTGTTTAATTGAGCTTCACACACCTATTGTACTCTCTTACCTATATCTTAACCATGAATTATTATTTAATTTGTATATGAAAAATACCTTGTAGATTGCATTTTCTATTCACGAAAATTTACAACTATCATCCTTAGTCTATTCAATATTAATTCAATTGTCCTTCCTTTTTTGGTACATATCCCAAGAGATAGACGTTCGAAAAGTGGAATATTATAATTACCAAGCATTAGAATATCTAATAAGTAGTTAGCTTTTAATATTAAATAAAAGGGTTGACATGATCAAAGTTAATCATTCCCATTTTGGATTTATCTTTATAAAGAAAGCTCTTACTGTGAAAAGAGAGAATTTTAGAAGTTAACAAAAATACTTGAATTTTATACATTATTTATGTTTATATAGCAATTTGGTTTCAAAGTTGGCTTCCCCATCTATGTAAAAAGCATGCTCCTTTCTTCATTAGGCTTCAAGCACCTTGGAAAATATCCATTCCCTTCTTATACAGGATTACGTAGCTTAACATGGATACTCTCTCTCTAATTAGAAACAACTATTTCCTAAAACAATATTTCAGATCTAGTGCTTTGGAGTGTGCCCTCCCATCTAGATCTAAGATTGGAACCTGAGTTCAATTATTTTCCTACTTCTTTTATTCCACAACCTCAAAAAGAACTTCATGGCTCCTCCAAAGAACTCCAATCATGAGGATGCATCCCTTGAAGAAGCACAACTACAATTTTTCTAGCAGTAGTAACAAATTATTCAACATCAAAATAAAATTCTTTAGGAGCACACCCATGTGATACATAATCTCACTATAGAACTAAAATATTTGAAGCTCAACAAGACCATGTCTCATCCAACCTTTGGATTGTGTTAGGGCCCTAAATTGACATTTCCACGGTTTTCTAGTGCTTTTGATGGAAATCGGCTTGAGGCTTGGATATGAGAAAACTAGTGAAACACAAGTCATCAAGGATCTACTTGGATTTGAATTCAAACATAAAATAATATGGGAACACCATGCATGTATAATCAATAAGATATATGATGACTTTCCTAGGAAATGCAGGATCTATGCATTGTGCTTTAAGTTTTAGGAAAAGTATAGCCGACACATAGATTGGATAGCATGAATCAAAAAGTTGTGAGAAAAATTCCCAAAGAATAATCTCATGGCAATGGTTTTCATGTGTGAAGAATTGGACCAATGGCATTGGAACATAAACTTTGAGGTTGCTCTGTCATTTTTTTATCAAGATTCAAATTTAAAGCCGCGAGAGAGTGTGCAATTGGTAGTTCCTGCTAATGACTCTAGGGCTTTGGTTATTAATCACACTAGTTATGTTGTTTTGAGGAATGCAAGTGTTCATAATGATCATGTTTGTTGTTGAACTCAATTCTACAGCTATGTTGGGAAAGAAATAACTTGATGATCCTATGTTTTTTTGAGGGATTGTTCATTCTTTAAACCATGCACACACCCTAATGCGAAAAGTACTATATGCTTCGCCCTTGGTATATTTTGCAAATCCTACGATTGAGCAGTCCAATATTCCTGAACTAATTGAATCTTATATTTCCTTGGTTTCCATTATGCGGGAAAGCAATAATTTTGCCCCCCTTGAATTATCTGGTCAAAGGTTTTTCACATCATAAGATGTACAATTCAAACATTTAGTTGAGCCTACTAAACATGGCAATGAGAAGTTTATAATTTGGATTTATATGAGAAACAAAATGAAAGAGCATATATATAACCACATACATAGATATATTTCCAGTAACACAGTGATACAGTAAACACAAATCCCATTAAGTGAATGAAACATAACAGACTATCAAATAAAGCAGCTAGAATGGTGGCAACTTTATCTCTGGGAAGAGATGTGGAGGATACTCTCATTTGTGACAAGATGAATACAAAAGGAGTTCGAATGGACTTTTTATCATAATCATGAAGGAAAAACCCTAAACATCCAAAAACCTAACCCTAGGAGATGAACTGTAAAAAGGTTTGCGGACCCTGAGGTGGTTAGTTGATGTGTCAACTTCCCAGGGGCATAACTTTTGCATACGATCTCCGTTTAGGGTGCTCGGTAGCTCGTTGGAAAGGTCTAGCCGAGAAGTACAAATTTCTCCCATATATGCCTTGCTTTAGCTACATATGGGTTGTGGTGTCACCAAAAATGGCGTTTAGGGCCCCATAAGTTTTGGGCCTGAAAAACCGTAAAGAAACTACTAAAGTGGAAAAATTGTTTTGAGACAATGGAATAGGTGGGTGGCCACCGATATCCATCTGGATCAATTTATCACTACCATATACATTTGGATTTACATGCAAAGGATAATCTTCAACTCTGTAATCTAAGCATACTCTATGTGCTCATGGACAATATGGAGTCTAAGGGTGTCACCTACCCAAATTTTGAGTATTTATTTTATTGCAAAAACATTATATTAAATTAAAATTACAAAGTTTTGTAATTATGACCAAATTTGGTCAAGGATGATTGTAATTACTGATTATTATTATTTAATAAATTAAAACAGGAGACAAACACCCAAGGGAACTATTAAATGAGTGTTCACTGACCCACTAGGAGGAATGGAAGTTGTTAGAAGGCATGGGACAGATGTCAGCATTTTCACTCCACCACTAGCTGTTGGATATGGGACAAATACCCCTAAATTTGTGGCATTATCCCCCAGGTGGGTGGAAGAGAGATGATGTCTCATTAATGACTAGGTTAACCACTAAAAATCCTAAGCAACCTAGATAAGGCAATTCGAATTGAGCAGGCAGATCTACATTATTTTCTGCATAAATAATTCCTCAAGTGTATCAGGTGATCACTGAGAGATTCGAATAGGGAGGCTAAGTGGAAGTGCACTGTGAGGCTACTGAAATATTCTGAGGAAATAACCAGAGGTGCTGGTACAGGTCTCTTTTACTGCTAGTCTATATGACTGGATGAACTACTTTGCTGCTGCAAGTGTATTGACCTAAAGCTTCTACAGATTCTTCTTCCTAGTGGTTCAATGAACAGGCTTGAGGGTCCTAAGGCAAGTAATTTGACTGTCTTCAGGAATAGGTTGGGTGGAACAGGCTCCTTGGGTTGTTTGTTTCTCCTATAGTCAATCAGGTTCTACTATTCTATTTTATTGTTTACAGTTAAATGACTTTCTGCATTGTAGATTTATTATTTACAGTTATACAGAAGAAATTGTTTCAATTTCTGACCTAGAGATGATTTGGTATAAGGATGGTTAAGTAAATGAGATGAATGATTAAAATATTTTCTGTATTTTTCCCATACTGTTATCTGTATAGTACTCTAGTACAGAAAAGTAAAATTAATAGAGATGAATGATAAGAAGAATGCCATTTGAATGATTAGATAAATACTGTAGCATTTCTTTTAAATTCTGAAGTATCAATTATGTATGTTTAAATTCAGAATATAGAACAACACACCATAAAACAAATAGTTAGAAGTTCTGGTACTCAGTTACAAAAGAAAGACATTTCATCTATGTACAAAACTAGGTTTTAAATATCATTATCCATTGTTGAAAGCTAATACTATGCACTCTATTTCAACAGTAGGGTGTTATAAATCCAATGGTTTTCAGGCATTATTATTCTAGAAATTTTAACAACTGCAAATATTCATCTATACAGAGTTGTTACTTACAAACGATAAATAGACACTTATCATTCTCATCACTAAATATCACTATTTTATTGCAGTACACATTTCTCATATTCTGATTTAGTATCAACTACAATCATTAAATTTAAACACATTCATTATATATAGAATCCTAACTCTGTACTATTGTTATTTTTAACTTTCTTTTGCAAAACTTTAAACGTACAATCGAAACCCTTAATAGGGAAAAGCAAATCATTACAGGTTCATAACTTTTAATGGTAAAAACCTCATTTTCATAATGGTAATACAAATACCATCAGTTGCCAAATAGATCACGATTTCATGCTCAAAAATCATGGAATACATACATGAACTTTAAATAAGAACAAAACATAGAAATACATAAACACTAGATTTTAGCTCCAAGTTGACGAAACAAAATCATGGAGTTGGCTCTCGGCCACTAACCAAACGTTAGCATAGACTTTTGCTAACACAGTAAAAGGCCAAAAACTACCAATCGAAACCTACAAGGTAGGGTTTCGACTGTTTGGAACAAGGTCGAACCCTGTGGTATATAGCCATTATAAATAAATAACAGTTCAAGTTTTCACATTATCGTCTTCCAAACTCAAACATAAAAAGAATACGAGCACAGCGTTTATCTGTCAAGGTTTATTTGTCAAGAATTATTTAATCTATGTCTCTCGGCCTGAATCCACTTTGTTTTCTAAGTCATTATATTAATCTTATAGACATAGAAATTGTCCAGAAAACTATTTTTCTTTAATTCATTACAAAATCAGTTCCATTATTTTCCATTCAAAACAATGTATTAAGTATATAAACATCGACTTAACCAAACTTATGCATCGCATAGAAAACTTTATGAAGTTCTTAACACTAAATTTTCCATTAAGAATAACTAGGGTTCAGAACTTTAGCCTTACATCTTAAACAAGTGTACTACTGTAATAAAATTTACAGTAAACGCTACAAAACAAAGAAACAAGAAAAGCCGGGGATCTCATCCATTGGTACTCTGTCTTTTGGTTTCCAAACACATCACCGGCCAAAACCTTGCTAAGAACCTAACATCATTTATCGGGCCAGGAGAACCTACGAGGAAGGAACCACCGAGGCTTACCAAGTAAGTAGAGCATCAGTATTCCACCAAGATTTCGAACCCTGTAAACTCTCAATGAAGATTTCACTTGTCACAAAAACCAGAGCGAGGATTAAATGGATAAAACGCAGAGTTTAAACTTGGAACATTACGAATATCATTATCTTTTTCATAACTGAAGACATTACCTTATTAACGTAATTTCTGGAGTAAGAGGCATCATAAGCAAACGAACCGACGAAGTCATCTATCATTTACTTTGGAGAAAGTACCAGTTCTGAAAACACTGGTCTACTTTGCATAAGAATCGAACCTTGGTTCAAATATTTCAACCAAAAACCTTGATTAGCTACCACGACTTCAATTATGGGCTCATCTCTACAGGAATACAAGGACCTGGAACTAGTATGTTCTTCCAACAGGTCCAGGGTTCAAACTCGAGGAATGAGTCCTCCGAAATACAAACTACTGAACCCTACATTGCAGCAGCCTGTCGGCCTCTCCACAGAACCTTTCCCAACACAATGAATGACAAAAGAAAATGATAAACTGCGTAAACATAGTGGAGTTTAGGGTTCCCAATTCAAAATCCAACATATGTGAGATCAATGACAGAGGTGAAGCCAACAAGGCACGTCAAAATTCGGGCAACAACTACACTTAATGCTATATTAATTCCCCCCTCCACCACGACGCCAACACACTAAACCAAGGGTCAAAACAGTGTACAGTTCGGCATTTGAAAGCATTCGAATTTTACTATCACGTGATCCATAACCTCGTGGACAGCCACAATGGCACCAGCCAAGAAATCCACTCAACACTGAAGGCAAGTGACATTAATGCTAGACTTGATATGAATCCTGCCAAGTACAGTAAGCATTCAACGCTCGGTCACTACCACAGTATAAAGACTTAGGGTTATAAATCATGGTTCATTTCATGCCCATAGTGTTAGTTTTCTTGAATACTAGGTCTACATATATGGTATAGCATTTCATTTTATTAAGGTCGCATTTCATATAAGGGTTTGGTACTTAGTGTATAGTTTAGGATGCATTATCATAATATTTGTTATATTACTTTATCTCTTCACAAAGTAAACATTATATTATAATGCACAAATATTATATTAAAAGGGACATAATCCTATAAATATAGTAAACTCCCAATAGAAATATGATGATAATATTATAATAGACATTGTTATTTTACCATAGTTCTATATGCATTTATAATGAAAAATTATAAGAGCTACCATAATTATTTTGATAGTTGCAAGTTAAAAACCACGCACTGAAATAATATTGGGATCAAGTGTTCATAATGTAAAACGTCGTATAAGTAGAAATATTCACATAGTAAGTGTGCATGTTATTACCATTCCTTGTATAATGACGAATGACGACAGGATTCTGGTAGTATTAATAAGCTTGTAAAATAGCACGTAAACAAGAAGTAGGACAAAGACCCATACCTTCCATAACTTTCATACAAGAAAGTACTAAGAGTTTTTCACAATAACATTGACGATGAATTGAAAAACATAATTACTCTTAACACTCGATTTGTCGTATTATTCTTATCTGCGTTTCTGCACATTGAAACATGTTCAAATGCTTTAGCTAAACATAGCTAAGTAAACCTCAGAGTACCTCGTAGGACCCCTTCGTTACCATTCCAAAGCAAACTGTCAGTACCTTAACAAGAAAATATATCATAGTATAAACTTAACTACAACATGTAGATTACAAATAAACACAAGCAAAATTAATTAAGTATTAATTGTTGTTATCATAATTCATCATTATTTAAAAGATTGTAATTACTTTATTTTCCGCATTAGCAATTTCAGTATTTATTGCTGCTTAAATTTTTTTAATTTTTTGTGAAATTACGGGATGTTACAAAGGGACCTAATCGAACTTCAGGATCCTACTACACTATCATTTATGCTATTTTAGATAGCCAAATATTTAGCAACACAATGTTCATTATGCATGGAAGGATTTTGAATCATTGTTTTCAAAGTGTCTCCTCATACAAACCATTGATTACTGGTCTTTGTAATGGAAACCTCATGGATGATGATATTCAAATACTTGAGAAAAGACTAAAGAATAACGTTATTCCTCGCCTAGGTACATCAGTTTTGGTTCTAGATTCTATAATTTTTCCACAACAACATCACATGCACCTGTGTTCTTAAGATTCCCATCAGCAATCTCCATGGCCTCCATATTGTCATCTTGGCATGCTTCAAGTACCTTTTCTGCTATCGGTTGATTAGGGAGCATAAGAATGGATCCATGCTTATTTGGCTCATCCTTCTATGACATCAATTGTCACCTTCAACCATATCACCTATCTTAATCCAAGATGAGAATGGGGACAATGTCCAATTAAACTAGGAGGAAATTTTATAGATCCCGAGAGAGAGATGTTGGAGAAGTGGAAGATTTAATTACCAAGGATTAGAATATTTAACAAGTAGTTAGCTTTTAATATTAAATAAAATGGTTGACATGATAAAAAATTCATCGTCCCCATTTCGGAATAATCTACATATAGAAATATCTTATTATGTAAAGAGGGAATTTTGGAATTTAATAGAAGTACTTGATTTTTATACATTATTTTTGTTTATATATCATTCTGAGATCATTTGGTAAGGAAAGCACTAGGATTTCACTTCACTTGCATTTAATGAGATATGTTTTCCCATAATGAACATTACAAAACTATGAACAATTGTCGGGAGGAAGATATGGGATTTGTGTTAAATTTTATTATGGGCGGAAGACACGAGCTTTGTTTTAAAATCTTCCACAAAAAACTTGAGGAGCAACAATCGCTGAGGTTTATAATACTCATGCAACTATCACATGTAGCTTCAAAAATGGATTAGTTGTATTTCTTTCTCCTACAAATAGTTAATCTTTTTTAAAAAGAATAATTGGTTTTGTTGCATCAATTTTAAAAGTCTTTTATTCTATTATGAAAAGTTTGGTTTTAAGAGCATGGATAGTTTTTGTGATCTTATGATTACCTATATTTTGTATGTTCTAAAACAATAAACAAAGTATCAACATGTGCTTGTGACTCAATACTTGCTTGTACCTACATGTGGTTCTTCATCTTGACCTATAAGTTAGGTTTCCTTGAGCACATTTTTGTGACATGCAGATGGATTTCAAGGAGAATTAGAAGCCATCCCCAAATTTATTGGGGATGTTGCAAGGGAATGACAAAAAAAAATATTAATTGTATATATATTTATTTATTTCACTCAGTTGTGAGTGTTATTATTCATTTTGTTTGAGGAAAATATATGAGATTTTACAATCTTAAAATTAATCTAAAATGCCTCGAGATCAGAATATCCTATCGTTGTTTCACATACACTACAATCATACAATATATTCATTTTACATAATAGGAGAAAACTAAGCAAACATACTCACCTTCCAACTTCACATGAAGATCAAAAGTATCTCTCTATTTTAACTAGCCTAGATCCAAATCCTAGGCTCTATCAAGCGCCGAGAGGGATCAAATCTCTTGAGGTATTGCACTTAAGGAGCTTTTTACTTCTTATATTTTTTTTATTAATGGTGGACATTACAATATTTTATTTTTATTATTTTGTTATTATTTTGTTACTCCACAAACACTGGACAAACATTACAAGATGTCCCTCTTACTGGGTTACTTCTTTATCTTTTTTACTTCTTATATTTTTATTAATGGCCGATGTTACAATATTTTATTTTTATTAGTTTGTTACTCGACAAACACTCCAAAAACGTTACAAGATCCTCCTCATATTGGGTTACTTCTTTATCTTTTTTACTTCTTATATTTTTATTAATGGCCGACGTAACAATATTTTATTTTTATTATTTTGTTACTCGAAAAACACTCACACACGTTACAAGATCTCCCTCATACTGGGTTGCAGAGTGCCTCTCGGCGCAACTAGTGTAAAGAAGAAAATCAATAAGAACAAATTCTCTTGAGCTCCATAGTGAAACAGGGTGTTGGATAATTCCTAAAATGTCATGGGATGAAAGAATATATCATCTTTGGGACACAAAGAGGGTTGAAAATGAAGAACACTTTCTCAGAGAGTTTTCTACATACACCCACATCAAAGCGCAATTTCAAAACATCTTCCACAATATTGACCTTTATAACCTTTTAATTCATCATAACTATGATGATTTAGGAATGCTTCTCTTAAAGCTTTTTGAGCATATAAATAAAATTCTAAAGAAAACCAAGTGACTCCTTTCCTTTTTAAGGTCTGATATACCAAAATTGATCTCAGTGGACATTGATAACTATCATCATCATCATCATCATCATACCAAAATTGATCTTAGTGGACATTAATAACTATCATCATCATCATCATAATATTTTATATATTATAAGTCAACTGAGTCTAGCTCAAGTGGTTGGAAGGAATTACTTTACCCACCCAAGATCAATTCCTAACAAAGTGACATGTTAAGCTCTTCATAAGTATATTGTTGTATAAAATCCTGCCTAATTTACATTTTTTCATACGAACTGAAATTTGATATTTGATCGTTCATTCTACATATGGTTTTAAATAATTTATAATAATCTCATCATAAATAAATCATTTATACTAGTTTTTACATTAATTAAGATCTCATATTTCATGTTTAACATTGTATATAATTTTAAAGGTTTTTGTGAATATTGTTAATACCAATTTGCGTAAATTTGCTAAAAATGGAACTTAATGTTAACTCCTCTAACTAAGGATGAAGCACTCAGGTATGTTGTCATTTTTCCTATTTTTTCTTATAAATATTAGTCCAATCAACATATTGCTTAAACATAGTTTTATTTTCTAATAATGTTAATTGTAACATATTTTCTAGCTCGATGAAAGGGATTGGTTTTGTTTTCAATCTAAATTGTCTAACTCGTGCCTCTACTTCATCTTTTTATTGGAATAGTTGAGTGAGGCCTCTTGCAATGGCATGTTTGAATCTTTAGTAACCTTCATATCAATGTATGTGTCTCCCACATCAATGGGTGGGCAGGATCATTCGCCGAAGCTTCAGGCATAGTGACCTTTAGATACGTAGGGGAGTCACCTAATGGTGATTTAATTCCTAGTGCGTCCACAAGGTGGGATTAACATTGAAACAAATTTTACCTTGAGAGACCATTGCCTTCAAGCAAGACATCACCATATGCCCATGCTTGAAGCAAACCCCCATGCTCAAAGCAAATCTTGCAAAAAAACCATTATATTTTCATAATCGAACAGGTGTGTCCAACTTTCATTCTCGCACACCAATAGGATTTTATACAAATATTTGCTTATATAACCTTAAATGCATATTTGGGAAACTATAGTGGTATACATCCTCATTGTTTCAAGCATGAGGTGAAAAACTTGCCAAAAGTGTTACAAAGGATAGGCTTGGTATTGTCATTTCAATATTTAAAAAGGAGAATAGGCATTCTTACCCATTTAGAACCTTTGTTAATGATTTTATAAGTGGGCTGAAACTTGGTTCCATGGGTTCATAAAGAGGCCAACTTTGTACCAATAAACCAAGAAGAACCCCAGAAGCAACCCACTTTTGGAGATTTTTCAATTATAATTGTACACCATTAAATCTTCCTATCGATCCATGTTTTAAGTAATGATCCTTGACCTCCTTATTCCATTTAAGAGAAAGATTCAAAGGCTAAATTGAGGTTGACTCATACACAACAAGAGTCGTTTCCCCATCCATTATTCTAACTATAGGAGGGGGTAGTTAGAAATTTCCCCATACACAATTCCACCCCATGGAGGCCATTTTTCGAATAAAAATTTATTTCAACCTCCAATAGGAAACATAAACTAAGTAATGCATGTGCAGGTGCATGAGTATAAAACACAACAGAATTAACAGTTATATTTCACACACACAACATGCATAAACCATCATATTCATAACATGAAGAAAATATAAATTGCATATTCATAGACAACAATGAATACTTATCTTTTAAAGGAGGAAGATCCAAGCAATTGGTTATGTAATATTGTTTTTCCACCCAACCATAGGTAACTATTGTAGATACCACCCCCAAGCTAAGCTATGAGGTCACTAGGGAAAAGGAAACACCTACATGCTTCTCTCTCTCAACCCAAAATACATTTTCTCTCATGCTTAGTCAATATGCTCACCACTAGGCAAGTATAGAAATGTCATTCACCCATCCCAACCATGGAACTCTCTTCCACTACCCCACACAACACAAAGAAGGCCTACTCTTTCTCTACTCAACAGTTCCTCGGAGTACCCAACCCTTAAAGTGCTCTTTAGTGTGTGCAGAAAGAGTCCAACCTGCTATATGTTTTTAGAGAAACTCATGTAAAATCAATTCATGGCTTCTCAATCATCCTACAGAAGAAAATAAATAGTGGGTAAAGGTTTCCTATCTTTCCCAGCCTCTATGCTCACCTACAACCATCCTCTTCACTCTATTGTCTGTCATTTCCTCTTTGCAGTGTTGATTTCGTTAAATTCCCAGTCTAGTAATTGACAATGGAGAGAACAACATGAATCCTCCTCATATTTTATGAATTCTACATGGAAAATGGGTTATAGACTCCAATGGAGATGAGAGGATTGGTGAAAAGATAACTGAGATTACTTATGACTGTAGAATGAAGGACTCTTACACTTGTCATAAAAAGTATATACATCCCATGCTTCCATAACTTCATGATAAGACTTTCCCACCAAACACCCACATGCATGCAATGATTGCATTTGATAAGCCCAAGGAAGTAAATAGTTCATTAAGGCACATGGTAGAAAAGGGATGATTTCTAAGGCTGAAACTTGGAAAAAGAGGATTTAATCTCACATAGGCCCCCTTTCCTCTTCCTCTTTAGTGGAATCATAGCCTCTCTAATTCTCTTTACACAACCCTTTTGTACCATTTTATTTTTTTTTATCATAGTATTTACATATCTTTTGATTCATCATGGCAATCCAACCACATTCCCATATAGAAATATGTACATCATGCATGCCTAAGCATTCACTAGTCGAGCCTTGGCCTTGAGCTCCTCACTGGGAATCTTTACTAGCATGTTTACATCATTTACATAATTTGATTTAATATATTACAAAGGTCAAAACTTGGATATTATAAATAGTGACTAAGGTCCCTTCTTAGAAAGTATGGAAGAATTAGTTTGGACTTACAAGTAACAAAATTAAAGCTACTCAATGTTTTCTTTGAATTGAGAAGAGTGTCTCTAAACGAAGTTGGTTTACCTTTCTAACCATTTCAAATGGAGAAACATTAGGATTTGTAGAGGAGGAATTTTTCCCTTTGTTTTTATAGCCTCCACAAAGACAAAACATTGTGTGTGGGACGAGTCTTTCTATATGTTATATTCAACCAAGGTATAACCATTTTCTAGTCACTTACCTGCAAAGTTATGCATGTCATGGTCAAGAAGGAGACCCTCTTTATCTCAGATCTTACCATTTATTTCCATTGGTATCCAAGCTCTCCATATCTCAAGTAATAGTGTTGCTTGAAAGGGTTTTCACAAAAATATATATGCCCCCTCTTAAGCAAAAACCATGATGCAGATTTGCGTTAAGGTGCGATGCCCTTAGTGAGGATATTATAAGACCTATGTATTCCATGTCACAATAATTCTTGTAAATAGTTGATTTCCATCCTCTAACCTTTAGAACTTTGCCAATAGTTGACATGGTCTAGACTAGGGATTATCCTACCATGCCCTCAACCTCTTGAACTTCTACAATCATGCGTGCTAGCATGCTACTTTGAAAACACATCCATTTTGAAGCTGGCCCTACGTAGTTTCTCCTCACTATTCAATGAGGCATTAGCATTCGATGTGTTCAAAGGGTGTTTGAAACTTTATAAGACACTTGATGTAGAGAAAACAATCTCATGGAAAGGGAGCACAAAATGTCCCACAACCTTCCTTGAGGACATTTGGCTTATCTAATAGGACATGTAACCATTGATTACAATACTCCAAAAGATATGCACTAACATTAGCATCAAATGCAATGAATAGAGATTTTGAAGTGGAATTGTAAAGCACAAAGACAAACTTTCCTAAAATATCTTTAACCACATAATCTATGAAATAAGACCATAATCTATAAGAGTCTGATACACTTCTATAATGATTGCCACATCATTTGAAAATTTGTTCATACCATTTTGTTGTCTAAACACCACTACTTGATACCAAATTCCCTCAAATACATAAAATGTATCTTGTACAACTCTAAAAGTTAAAAACGTGAAGAAGAGCATCGATTATAAAAATATTAAACCATAACGCATATTTTTCACCTTCTTTCCTTCCCATTGACCTTACATCATTTTTATCCTTATCACTTTCTTTTTCCCTATTGATGACTTCTCGCTCTATTATTATTTTTTTGGTTCTACTTATCTCCTAGGATTAACATTAAAACTCAAAGCCCAAAAACTGCCCAGCACTTCAAAATGTCCATAACGAATCTTGTGACCAAAAAGACTTCTTGCTCGTCTTGAATACATATCTCTCCATATATGATGATCAATTCTTTCATAGTGACAATTGGAAAATCAAAACTTCACAACTCTCATTTGGGCACTCGTTGGATGCGGAATTTAATTCCGCATCCAACCCATACCCACACTACATACTTCTGAGGCACCCATGGTATGAAAAAAATAAAATTTTAATATTAAAATACGTTTTTTTTATTGAAATTTTATATTTTTCATGTCGTGGGTGCCTCAGAAGTATGTAGTGTGGGTATGGGTTGGATGCAGAATTAAATTCTGCATCCAACGAATGCCCAAACTTGAAATTTGGGTAAACCATTTAGGAGATATGTCAAAAATACGATAAGAAAAAATAGTTTTTTCATTTTCCCTCCAATTATTTTTACAAATTTTACCCTTAATGTTGACATCGTCATCTTGAATCCTATTGGTTCTTATAAAGTGAATTTGGATGGTACATTTTTTTGTTTTGAGGCCAATTTTTTACCTCAAAACTCCCATAATGATAATGTTTGCAAGAACTCATTGAAAGATAGTGATTTTCTAGTTGATTATAACATTCAAAGCTCCTAGTACTATGTTTCTATAGGGTGGCTCGAAGTAAAGGGACAATCCCATGTTCAAAGTCTCCCAAGAGTTACCCATTTTTGGAGGCATTAACAAGGGTAAAGCTTTAAATCCTCACTCTTTCACAGATGTAGATCAAAGCAAATCATCTCCTTTAGATGCAAAGATTCCTTAATCAAGAGCCTTCATTGTGGAGGAAGTGGAGGACTCCTTAGTGTTACAGGTTCAGTGATAAGAGCTTAACATATACATCAATGACTATAAAAACAACATTATATTCTATATATTGAATGGTTCTTATTCATCACCTCGTAGAATGGATTGGGTCCAATTAAACCACATTATACATGGAAATTTTTTTATCTATATGTTTCTTTAGTGTCCTTTATATCATATAAAGGTCATGGAAGAAGGACCATCGATCTGGGACAAAACATGCTCTGCAAAGTATCATTCCTAGATTTTGACTTAGCTTGAGTGTGCATCTCAACAACCTTAGTTTGGTGAGATTATCTAATCTCCTCATCCACTAATTACATAAAACAATGTTAAATACAATTGAAAATATCCTCGACAAAGTTCTTAAATTTGACTTAAACTAAGAAGATAATTTAAACTTATGTTGTAATTTCTATAATGACTTGAATAAAGATCTACGTGAGAAATTTGTTATAGAATGCAATGACTCTTGAGAAATTTGTTATAGTCATAGAATGCAGTGACTCTTGATGCACCTACAAACTAGATTATGACCGACATAGATCCATTTTAAAGGGGATCTACCAAGCGCCGAGAGGGATCAAATTTCTTGAAGTGTAAACCCCTTTTTAGAGTGCAAATATTGAGGAAGCGTTTTAATTTATCTAATTTGTGTATTTTTATATATATGTCGTTATAAATGTTTTAAATAACTGACATGTTATTTTTATAATAATTTATTATTATTTTTAAATGACACGTGTCAGCTCCACAAAAAGAGTTACATATCTCCCCTACTGGACTTGGATTGTAGAATGCGTCTCTTTGACGCAATAATACAACTTTCAAGTGTACAATTTATTTAGAAATGAATCGAAGCTTGGTCAAAAACAAAGGTCTCTTCAACTCTAAAGGAAAAAATAACAATTCGTGACTAATCCCAAGGAAAAATATCAAAGGCATTCAAGCTTGTAGCTCTAGTTTAAAAAAAGCCTTTCATACATGGGTGCGTTATTGAAATGGATATAAACATGACGACTCCATTTTTAAACTAATTTAAATCATTACTAAAATTCATAATATCTGACTAATCATTTTTCACACACAAACCATGTCGATAAGGCTCGCTAAAAATCATTGGACGACGATAAGATTACGTGACAGAAGATAAGAAAAAATCAATAGATTCATGAAGCTCACAGGAGCATATCATATATATGGTCAACGATGCATAGCAGTGAAATGCAATACAAAATAATTCACTGTTGGTATCTCAATGGGTCATGGAAGAAACCATGTGGGTCATTCTCTAAGCTTAATAGCAGCGATACGTGCGTGTCTTCCTGTAACAATATGCGGTACTGCATATAAAACTGGCCTGCAATTCTTAGACAGAGTTGCAGGCCTCACAAATGGATTGGTGCACTTGGGTCTCAAGGAAGGGGACGTTGTAGCCATTGCTGCACTGAACAGGTTTCTTGAATTTAATTGAAAGTGTATAGATAGCATTGAACTGAATTGCTCTGTATGTAGTCGATTGGAGTCATTAATCATTTGGTTGATTCTGAAATTATTATTGCATCCTGCTAGTGATTTATATTTGGAGTGGTTGTTGGCTATCATGTGTGCTGGATGTATAGCGGCTCCTTTGAACTACCGTTGGGTAAGGCTGTCTGTCAATGCAAAACTTTCTGTGAAGACCCAGGAAAATTATATAGTTGTTGTTATTCCTTATATCAGCAATTCTTTAGTGCTTTCACTGACTTGGGTGTTATATATTTAATGTCAGAGCTTTGAAGAGGCATGTTTAGCAGTTGGGCAAGTAAATGCTGTAATGCTGGTTGTGGACAACTTCTGTCTAGCATGGTCCAATGGCTTTATGAACAGAATTCCTAGTCTACGCTTTCATGTCTTCCTGGGAACACAAGTGGACTGTATGAACACCCAATGTAGGTCTGGACTAGATTATTTTGCACATTTTGATTATATAAAGATGCAAAAAATTAAAGAGTACAGATAGCAAATCACCAATGCTTTGCAACTAGTCTAGTCTTTGCATTTTAGGTTGTGTGATTTTAATTTTTAACTGACCAAGCTCAAGGCCCAAACATTTATAGCATACAAATTTTCATATGTGTCCCAGTAACCTTGGGCATCTTAGAATCACCCTATCTAATTAGTCCTAATCTATATGCCTCGAAGAGAAAGTGGTTCCTACCCATCTTGGTGTTGTCTAATAAAAAGGAGGTATAGGATGATTGGAGAATTTCCTAGTTCACTGGGACAACTAGAGTTCAATGGAGGTCAATGGAGGGGTTTAAGTATTAGGTGTGCATCCTAGAAAATGGAGTGTCAACAGAAGTTTGAACCTTGAGTCTGTCCAATTCAAAAAGTCAAATTATGTCATCTTCTCTGTTGACAGAGCCTTGTAATTAGTTGATTGCTAATTATTGTTCAATGGCATTTCTCCAAGGGTGGGAGGGTAATTAAGTACTGTAAGGTGAATATTAAAAGTCAAATTATGTCATCTTCTCTGTTTGCAGAGCCTTATAATTAGTTGATTGCTAATTGTTGTTCAATGGCATTTCTCCAAGGGTGGGAGGGTAACTATGTACTGTAAGGTGAATATTCAATTTTGTAAATTATTTCATTGATTTCGTTGGTACGAATCATCTGATATATTCCATTGATGGTAATCCCAAACGTAAATTGACAATTTTAAGTTCGACTGATTTTTGGATTTTTATTTTGTTAGTGATCACTGCAGAATCTATTGAACAATATGCAGGAGGGTTTGAGGAGCTGGATTTTCGTTGGGCACCCAATTCAACTGCGTTGATTTGCTTCACATCAGGTATATAAGCATGACCCTCTTTTTGTGTCATACTATTCTGGTTTGCCTCCTCTATGTGCTTAGTATAAGAATGCCCTCTAACTTGTATTGTCTAGGTACCACTGGGAAGCCAAAGGGAGCAGCCCTTAGCCATAGTGCACTTCTTGTTCAATCACTGACCAAAATTGCCCTTATTGGCTACAACTGCAATGATGTAAGTTCCTTATGCATTCGTACTTGTAATGAGAAATTAGAAGTAATTATTGAACTTGTGACTTTCATACTAGGCTTCCAACAAAGCTTCCCGTGTTAGTGAAGGATAAAATCTATCCATCCGAGAAGTAGTGGGGTCAGAGATGAGGACTACAGTGACTAACCGAACAAGTTCATGTCCAAGTTGAAAAACAATTCAGAGAATTCCCATTTTCATTAATCTTGTCATTCTTGGCAGGTTTATCTCCACACATCTCCACTCTGCCATATTGGGGGAATCTCTTCAGCATTAGCCCTTCTAATGGCTGGAGGATGCCATGTCTTTATACCCAAATTTGAAGCAGCTTCTACTATGAATGCAATAAAGAAACACTCTGTAACGGCAATGATCACTGTACCAACTATGCTGGCCGATATAGTTACATATGGCAACCATTCAAGGTACCTTAATATTCCCATAGCTAGTTAAAGCCATGTACTAGAAAATTTGACAATTCGTAATAAATAAACAAAAAACATGTGCAATACAGTATAGTGTACCACTCACACAATCATTTCTGTATTGGAAAGGATTATAAATAGGATAAGAGAGCTCAACAACCCCAAATGGTTTCAATATCTCATGCAAGGCCAACCTTTTACTATCTGGGCCAATATGACTGGTATAAACTCCATTGAATGGTATATCACATCATTGATCACAGATCAAACTCAGCTGTAGAGACAAGCTGAATAGGCCTCAGAAAGTTAGACTTACTAGAGAGTGCATTTCGTAGACCATGAAATACCATTGTTGCAAGACACCTAACCCTACTGCCATCAACATATCCCTGGAAGCAAGGTGGGCTGCAAAAGGCCTATGCAGATAAGACATCTTATCCAACTGCACCCAACTCCCCTGCCTGTCTTTATATCCCTGCTGCCCTGCACGGCCATCTTATCATCTCAAAATAGCCCTGCTGGCTTTGAACAAGTCGCCTTGGTCCTGTATGCATTACATTTTTCCAGCCAAAGAAAGGTTTTTTCTACTCAAGAGGGGGTTGACACAGCCTTTCCACTTGGCACAAAAACTGCCTAAATTCGAAACCCAAGCCATTCAACAGCGATATTAATCAGGAAGTATGATACACCCTAGCGTACCACTGGCTTCCCCTTAAGCTTAAGAAATGCCGATGCTGAATTAGGTCAAGGTACCCTTAAATTTGTGATTAGTTTCATGTGATTAAATTTAGGTCAGTACTGAATCAAGTCAAGGTCTCCTATAATTTTCTATTACAGGGAACCTTTCAATCCTTCAAGACCTGAATAAATTTGTTTTAATTGATTAAACTCGTTTCATTGAACTTGTGGCACCAACCACCTGATTTCTTATGCCTCCCAACTTGAATATACTTTGTTTCTCATCTTTCTCATATCAATCAAGTATTCTTTCAGATGATATTGGAATCAGCACCACCACATCTTTGTTTCAAGGTGAATTTTTTTACTATGGGCCATCTGGCAAGGTCTACAAAGCTGAATCGACATCCATTGCTCATGGTCAGTTGATTATCTCTTTGGATTACCAAAATGGGATCTGCAATGACCCTTAGATGACTTCTCCTGGCTGCACAAATTTGTATCATAAAAACTAAAACAATACAATTTAGCTTACACATTTTGATATGCTTTCAAGTTTCAATTCTTTATGTAGTTATTAAATTGTTACAAAATTTTGCATTAATTTTTCTAAATGCAAATTTCAATCGTATTTATACAGTTCTCTATCTAATACCAGCATAAATCCATCTTAAACCTAGATCTATCAAGCACCGAGAGGGATCAAGTTTCTTGAGGTGTAAATTATTTTCTTTACGTGTAAAAAATTTCAGATAAAAAATGTTTACACCTCAATAAATTTTGATCCCTCTCGGTGATTGATAGATCCAGGTGTAACATGGCTCTATGCTGGTTTTAATTTTTTTAGCTTTTGTTTAAAATTTAAAATTGAACTGACATATGCTGCCTAATATCTTCATTTAATTTTTTTCTGTTGTCACATACATTACGTTACGTTATGTGACAACATATCCTCCATACTGGGCTGTAGAGATAGTTAAGGTGCTTAATTTGGTGTGTTTCTTGTAAATATGTTTGCCGATAGGAAGGATAAAACCTTTTAAGAGCCCAAGGAGTTAGGTCAAGTGAATGGCCAATGGCTTTACTATAAATGCCATCCACAAATGTGGGGAAGAAACCCCTGGGTTCCCCACCCCACAAACCCACTGCCTGAGATTTTCTTTGGAAAAAAAAAACTTTTTAAGATAGATTAAAATTTGGCCATTGTTGTTGCAGTACTAAATAAATCAATGCAGCCTTTATGTTTTTCCAAACAAAGCATGAAAAAACACAATTCAGTAGAAGCTTTATAAGTATATGCAGATTTGAAAAATCAAGGAATTGTTAACTTCAATGCTTGTAATGCTATGAAACAAGTAGATGAGGAAGAAGAATTCGGAAGCAAAAAATTGCAGTCAGCCACTTTAGGAAATCTAGAAAATCAGTATTATGATGGCACTAGCAATTCATATAGCTGGGACCACAAGCTTTGATACTACAGTCCATCTAACATCTCAAGACCTTTGGAAAAGTTTTTCAAGAATTTGTATTCACATCGAATTTACAATACTTACTTTCATGCAACTTATTAGTTTATTTCTTGTGGTGCAGCTCGTGTTTTGTTGTTGGGTTGTTTGAATTCCAAATTATCATAATATAGTTATTCTTCTTAAATTTGGCTTTGTTGATAATATAAAACTCTGTTTTTGTTTTTATAGTGACATATGTGTTATTATTTTCCTGCACTTGTGCTATAGAAGCAAGGACGGAAGATTGGAGCTGTGTTTTCCAACTGTTAAAAAGATACTTAATGGAGCAGGAAGCCTATCCCCACAACTTCTCGAGAGTGCCATTGAACTTTTGCCAAGAGCTCAATTTTTTTCAGCTTATGGTTAGTATAACATCTCGTTCATTGTTGGCAAAGAACCATAATAATATGATAGCAAACCTTCCTGTCACAGTCATTCATGTAGCCACACTCTAATGCCATCATCCATTTCTACATCATATTGCAATAGTGCCCTCTGATCTTATTTCCCTTCTGGATACCTTGTTGAGGTTTATAAAGGTATGACAGAGGCTTGCTCTTCGATGACTTTTATGGTTGCCTATGATCCAATGATCGGAGAAGGCACGCCTAGAATCAGACAGAAATTTGCCATGGCATTACACAATGAAGGTATTTCCAGAGATCACAGTGTAGGAGTTTGCGTGGGAAAGCCAGCCCCTCATGTGGAAATTCAGATTGAACCAAGCAATACATTTTTATATGAGAATGAGGTATATAAAGTGGGAAATATATTAACAAAGGGTCCTCATGTGATGCAAAAGTATTGGGGCCAAAAGGAAGCCACTGCAGCTGCATTTAGTGAAAATGGATGGCTGAATACAGGGGATGCTGGATGGATTGACAAAGAGGGCAGATTATGGCTTCTTGGTCGTTCCAAGGACATGATTAAAAGTGGTGGAGAAAATGTTTATCCTTCTGAGGTAAATATTCTCAATATGATAGCTTAGCATGTACAGTTTGAATGGATGACAATTGCATCATTTTCAGTAATATATATATATAATAGCATGAGGCTAACCTTATAAAAATAATGAACTCCAAAATAAGGTGAAGGCTTTTTCAGACTAATTTATTTCTGAAGTTTCAACTTTCAAGTATGAAAATATGGAGTTAGCTTGTTACAGTCATTTTTCTAAGACAACCAAGATAATGCTTAGCTATTTCATATGTGGTGCTTAATAACATTGTATTGCTCCAGGTAGAGAAGGTTTTATTGAACCATCCAGGGATTCTGGCTGTTGTGGTTGTGGGAATCCCCGATTCTAGGTTGAATGAACTCGTTACGGCCAGTATTCAGCTACACAACAGTTGGCAATGGGAAAACGATAACCTGAAAATGCAGAGTCAAGCAAGCAACATATTGTCACCAAGGCTACTACAACTGTATTGCAAGCAGCAAGGACTGTCCGGGTATGCCTTTGCAATCAACCTTGAAAAGCATGTATTTATACTTGATTTTCTGTGGGATGAAGAGAGTTTTTGAGTTTTCCATCTAGAATGTGGGATGCTGTTTTAAGACAACCTAGCTTCTTGTAGGTTTTTTTTCCATCCTTTGTTCAAAGTGATATCGTGCCAGAATATTATGATGTGCACTTAAAATTATTGATTAACGAACTATGGTGCCCCTTTATGTTAACAGGTTCAAGATTCCCAGGATCTTTTTTCCACAGAGGGAACCATTTCCAAGAACCACAACTGGTAAAGTGAAGAGGGATGTAGTGAAAACAGAGATCCTTCTTAGATTTCAACCCCAATCCTGTAAAGAGTTGACTGTGGCAAGAAGTAGTTTGTAAAATTATGTATGATCTTCCGTTTCCATTGCATTCCTAGTTTACCAAGCAGGTTTTTCACTGAACCAATAACAAGCTTTCCTTTTACTACTAGTAAGATTTAGACCTCTTAAAATTTATTGTAAGGTCCTGAAAGGTCAACCATTCGAAAGGTATTGAAAGGCCGACCCTACTAGGTTGGTCATGACTGAAAGGTCGACCATTCTTAGTGCGGTAAGGTCCTGCATGAGAGGTGTCACCAGGTTGGCCTGCTCCTTTCAGGGTGGCTGTAAGGTCTTCACTAAAAGTAAAAAGTCTTACTGGGTTAGGTTGGTGCTTTCAGGTGAGCAGTAAGGTCCTGACTGAAAGCTCTACTGTTTTGGTCTGGTAGAAGGGCTGCTCCTAAAATATCAACCCAGTAAGGTTATGGTAGACCTTACATAAAAGATTGGGAAGCTAAAGTGTAGATTACATTGATGACTTTATTCATTTCGAAATTCCCATTGGAATCACATGAAATTCTTTGTAAACTGTCAGCTGTGATGCAACCAAAATGTATGTTATCTTTCGCATATTATGTACCATATCTATCTGCAGCAATACAACACTTACCCTGCAATTGGAAACTATCTTCCAGATATGAGAATTCAGGAGATAGTTATGACTCCGTATTGTTGCCAACTTCGACACCAACTAGAGCCAGAGTAGAGTTGACAAGGGTGACATGCATTTTAGTGATTAAACCACTTTGCCTTTAAAACTGCATACTCATTCAAATGAGAAAAAGTCAGGTTCACTGAATCATTAATAAGAACTGTTTTTTTATATTTCTAAATGATTGCATAGAGAAATCAGGTGCATTCTACAGCTCGGTATGAGGGAGGGAGATGAGTAATCCCCAAACACATAGTATAAGGTAAGGTATAATTACACTTAAGCAGTTACTTGAATTTTTTTAGCCTGTTCTGGGATTTTATTTATAGTTTAGCAAGTATCATTAATTCAATTTTTCTAGCTTGTTCAGGGATATTTATGGATATTTATGTAGTTTAGCATGGATAAAGAGAGCCAAATTTGACAAACTGGTTATATGGTCGGAGAGGCACTTTCTACAGCCGAAGTAGGTGAGATGTGTCACATCTATAAGCCGAAGTTGGTGAGGTGACATATATAGGCACAAAAATATAAATATATAAAAAAATTATAAAACCAAGTTCATGTCGGCTCCAAAAAAATAAATATAAAAATAAAACAAGGACATGCTGGCTCTAAGTTTAAATTGGTTACATTGTAAAACATATTTATATAAATATATATATCAAATTTCAATTTCAAACTCTATTCACACATTGTGAAGCTCTATATTAATTGATAAAGACGCATTAGATATTAAATAAATAGTTTCAAGACAACTAAATCTTTGAGTGTAAGTGTATTAGAATAGAATCGCTACATAGTTAGTTAGTTAGTTAGTCTATTCCAAATTGGAATAGTTGGTGCCTCAACCATTATAATGGAAAATATATTGGATTATGTATTGTTAATTTAATAATCGAACCATGAGTTAGATATTAGCTTTGTAATAATTGCAAATCAATCAATAATTGGATAAATTGCAACTAGTTTAATTCATAATTAATTTATGAATCCAACTTTTGTCTATTTGTAGTATTTATGTGTTATCATTCACAACACAATTCCAAATTGAAATAGTTGGACAATGAGTTACATATTAATTTTGGTTAAATAACTATTTTACTTCATAATTAATTAAATAATGCAATTTTTGTCTATTAGTAGGATCTGTGTGTTATCATTTACAACACGATTCCAAATTGGAATAGTTCTCAAAGATATAATGGAAAATATATTGGATGATGTGTTGTTAAGTTAATAATATAACAATGAGTTTGATATTAGTTTTGTAATAATTGCATATTACTAAATTGTTAGGTACAATTAGGTAAAGAAAATATATGTATTGCTTACACTACCAGCATATATGATATATTAGTCTATGTCTTTAGATGAAGATTTGCACTATGACCTAACATCCATGTATTTGAAATCTAGGCATTGGGAAATGCAATATGATCTAATAGTATTGTTAAGATGCTTTGATTTCAGTAATATTACATTTTGTATCATATGATTCTTGCATTGCTTTGATTTCACGAATGTTCTTTTTTAGTATTGTTAAGAGACATTGCTTACACAGAAGGACATTATGATCTATCGATCTATGTCTTTAAATGAATATTTGTGTTATGATCTAACATCTCTAATGTGAAATTTGTGCATTGGGAAATGCAATATGAATTAATAGTATTGTTAAGATGCATTTGAATTTCAGTGATATTCATTTTGTATGATATCATTGAGTTTAATAATTGAAACCCTAATTTGATTCAATTACTGTAGCTAGTTGAGTAAATAGAGTCACCACAGTTAAATAATCGAAAGCCTAATCCAATTCAATTTAGCCGAGTAGATAGAATCACCACATTTAAGTAGTTGAAACCCTAATATAATTTAGTTACTATTTTGACTATATGTCGCATCTAATATTACAATGTATAATTGAAACCCTAATTTGATTCAATTACTGTAGTTAGTTGAGTAAATAGAGTCACCAAAGTTAAATAATCGAAGCCTAATCCAATTCATTTGTCATAGTTAGCCGAATAGATAGAATCACCACTTAAACCCTAATATAATTTAGTTACTATTTTGACTATATGTTGCATCTAATATTATAATGTGTTAATGTCAAAGTTTGTTTGTACATTAAATCTTTTATTTGAAGTAGTTGTGGGTAGATAGAATCATCACACTTAAATAGTTGCAACCCTAATTTCATTCAATTACTGTAGTTAGCTGAGTAGATAGAATCACGGCAGTAAAAAATAATCAAAACCTTAATCCAATTAAGTTATCATAGTTAATCGAGTAGATAGAATCACCACATTTAAGTAATTGAAACCCTTATCTTATTTAGATACTATTTTCATTATATATATTGGCACCTAATATTATAATGTGGCAATTCAATAGTCAAAGTTTGTACATGAAATCTTGTATTTGAAGTAGTTGTGGTTGTGTATCTTCCCCATGTACAAATTCAAAAAGATTCTAAAGAAGTACCTACAATTGTAGATAGAACCACAATAGTTAAATAGTTGAAATCATAATCTAATTAATGGAAATGACACTCGATAGCTAGAATCTAGGAGTTCAACATATTTTTGTTGGAGCCAAAAACCCCACTGTTGACCCATTTGTTCTTGCAAAAAATTTCCATCCATTCATTCTAGCTATTTTGTATGATATCATTCAATTATGGCCATTTGTATGATATCATTCAGTTAAATAGTCAAAACCCTAATTTGATTTAATTCCCATAGTTAGCCAAGTAGATAGAATCACCAACATTAAATGGTCAAAACCTTGATTTGATTCAGTTACAGTAAGGGACATCTATGATCTATTAACCTATGTCTTTAGATGGAGATTTAAGTGATAATCTAGCATCCCTCTAATTTGAAATCTGTGTATTGGGAAATGCAATATGATATAATAGTATCACCAAGATGCATTGATTTCAGTGATATTACATTTTGTATGATATCTTTTAGTTAAATAATTGAAACCCTAATATGATTCAGTTACCACATTTAGTTGAGAATCACCATAGTTAGCAGAGTAGAATGACATCTATGATCTATTTCTGAGGTCATTTTTGGGTCCAAAATATGCGTGGTTAATCCATCTATTCTGCCCATTTTGTATGATATCATTCAATTAAATAGTCAAAATCATGATTTGATTCACTTAGCATAGTTAGCCAAGTAAATAGAATCACCATAGTTAAATGGCAAAAACCCGAATTTAACTATATATTGGCATCTATTATTTTAATGTGAAAATTTAGTAATTGAAATTTGTTGCATTGCATTGATTTTAGGAATGTTGTAATATACCAAAAAAATATTACATCTATATAATAATATATAAACATTTATATTATAATAGTAGTTAGTTAGGGTAATATTCCATAATTATTATATTGTAATAATGATAGTCATATATTTTCCCAAAGGACATGACGTATCATCTTTTACGTGTATTTATATACACGTCCATTGTATCACAAGACATATATGAGTTAATAATAAATAATAATTATTCATCCCTCAAGGAATTATATGGATTTGTCCTTGTTATAATGGATGGTCGAGTGAAGTAACCATTAGGTTCACTTCAATTATTTCGATTCAATTGACCTATGGTCAATTCTATTTTGCTAGTGGCAAATAAATTCCGAGCTTGTGGCCTGGTTCGTTGATTAAATATTTGAAGAAAGAAAGGAAATTGTCGTGGGAGAGAAGAAAAGGAAAATAAGAAGAAAAAAAACTTTGATATATGGAAAAAAAATAAGTTGCCAAGTTATTTTTGTGTGGAAAAAAAAAATATGGCATAGAGATAAAGTCAAAAGAAATTATCCTAAAAGTGGTCAAATACTATTAGAGTTGTCTTAAATACAAAAATAGATTTATATAAAAGGAAAATTGAAGTAAAAGGGTATACGTAAAAAAGTCAAAATTACTCATAAGGAAATAAATGGAGGTGTGGAGGTGACTTTTAGAGTAAAAGATAAAAATAAGGGTTATTCCAAAGGGGTATTTAATATCTCATATGTTGGAAGAAGTTGCCATTGATGTCAAACTTTGATAATCTGCAAGAGATCTAGCAACTGTAACAACTCACAATCAAACTCTCAAGTATGTTGCAAAGAAGAAGAGAAGAATGCACTCAATAATCACTCACAAACACAGAATAATAGACAATGTCAATATCATACAATGGAATTATGAATGTAAAGAATGTGTTACAATGAACTGTAAAGGAGAATCATATAGGATTCTAATTAGCCAAGTAGGGCATTCGAATCTAAGCTCAGAGTCTAGCTTGGAGAACAATGGAGACATCATCCAGTCAGCAATATCAGTCATAAAGGTAAGAGCCAGTCAAGTGTGTCTAGTTGAGTCTAACAGAACCATCTAGGCATAAATCAGGGAATGGAGACTCCAAGGGGGGGCGCATGAGGTTGTCAAATAGTCAAGTGCAACTCCAGAACTAGCTAACTAGAAGCTACAAGCAATCAGCATGAGCAATCAGTGGAACAACTGCTCAATCAATGCACTAACTGAGTGATAACTCCTGGTAGGTGAGAAAAGGCACCCTAACTAAGTGATAACTGGTGGTAGGTGAGAAAAGGAGCCCAAACTGGTTGTGGTAGGTGGGAAAGGCACACTTGTCAAGCAGAAAAGTCAAGGACGGTGCATTAGGTAGGTAGGAGGCCAAATGGGGGCTAAAGACATGCTCTGGAGAGCTAGAAGCAAGCTCTAGGTGTTGGGGAGATAACCATGATGATGACTAGATGCATGCAGTGGCATGAAAATGCATGCAGTGGCATGCAAACACATGCAGCATGCAGTTTTGCATGCAGGCATGCAAAATATAAAAATGATGGTGTGAATATTCCAACACAAACATGGTGTCATTAATGTCAAAAGGGTGAAGAGATCTGTGTCATTGATGTCCAAGTGATAATGATGATATGGTTGTAATAGAGAAAGATTGTTTGGGTAAATTTTGATGTGGCCTTGAAGCCCCTAAGGTATACCTTGAAGAAGAAGCATTGGCATCAATGTATATAACTCCAAAGAGGTCCCCTTATGGAGTAGCAGTTATGCATGGCCCTCACGGGAAGACACTTTGAGTTGTACACAAGTGGTGTAAAGCCCCTAGAGAAACTCCTAATTAACATGATGATGTGGAGTATAAAGAAGTCCCTAAGGTGTTCTAGAGAAATGTGAAGAATGTTCTAAAGTCTAAACGATGTTGGGTCCACATGACCACGATGATGGGTCACATGACCATGATGTTGGATCACTTAACCATGATGAAGAGAAGTGCAAGGAAGTCCCTAAATTTGACTTAAAGCAATGTCAAAAATAAATGTTAAGAAATCCGTAAAATAGTGGTGTTGAGTCCACATGACCATGTGGTTGGGGTCACATAATCCATGGTGGAGAAGGCCATAAAGAGTCCCCAAATTTGGTGCAAATTAAGTTGGTGTGAAGCTTGAAGTATCCCCAAAATAATGATGTTTGGTCCACATGACCTCAAAAGTTGTGGTACTTTATCCCATTGGACCACATGAAGTGGCAAGTATCCCCACAAGAAATAATGATGTGTCCACCAAGTATGATGATGTGGAAAATCCCTAAGGCCCCTTTGAGAAGATATGGAATCATTTTGAAGTTTTGGTGAAGTTTCATGATGGATCCTTGAAGTGGGGTACTAACCCTTGAGACCCCCCTAAAAATTGGAAATCATTTTTTTAAGGAAGAGTAAAATGTTTTTGCAAAAATGAGTTGGAGCCCCCTTGAAGAGTATAAATAAGAGATAGAACTTTTCATTTTCATTCATATAAATTGAAGAGCTCATATACAAGAGTAGATGATCAAATTTCATGGTTAGATGAAGTGAAGAAGGCCAAAATTCTAGTGGAAGATGAAATCTTGTGATGATTTCTATTTGGGTTTTTTGTTGTGAAATCTATTTCAGGTCATCGTGGAATTTTTGCTATATCTTATGTTCTAAGATGATTCAAACATATGTTGATTCGTTATAGTTTTGGAGATATGACCTAGGTAAGTTAGGGTTTTTTAATAATCTTCAAATAGTTTCATCTCTTGGCTAGCTACATTTTCGGAGATAGGATCTTGGTTAGCACATAGATGAAATTTTGATCATTGGATTATAAAGATGAGACTTTGTTTATAGGTACAAGGTTTTGATATCTGGAAATCTGTTGTGAATGGTTACATCACTCCAAAAAGACCACCAAAAACAATAGCCAAGAAGGAGTTAAGGAAGTATAATGCAATGGAAATGGGTATCGTCTTGCATTGACTATCTGATCCTATGAAAGACAAAGTTGGAAAGTGTACATCAGCTAAAGAAATTTGGGACAAGCTACAAAAACTCTACACAAATGGATCTCTCAATAAAGAACATGAAGACAATCAAAAGGAAAGGTCTAATACAAAAAATGAAGAATATCTAGAAGCAAATGATGAATTTTATGAAAGCAATGCTTATGAAGATAAAGAAGATTCAGAAATTGAAGGGGTTGTAGATCTTAAAGATGAATCGATTAGTGCCCTATATGATTTGATGGAAGAAAGAAAGAAAAACAAAATGATAATGGAACAACTGTAGAAGTATCAAGAAGAGAATACAGTGCTAGTTAAAGAGGCTAAGAAGACTGAAGAAACATTATCAACCAACCTAAAAGAGGAGGAAGCATGTAAAAGAAAGGAAAATTATTATCAAGCACAAGAAGTTGAAATTGGATCATTAAAGAAAGAATTCAAGAAGTTGAATTTGGAAAACATGGAAACTGAAGAGCTTAGAAATGAGAATCAGTTACTAAAAAGTGAGCTGCAAAAATATCATGAGGATGATCAGAATTCAAAAGGACAGATGGAAGAGAGTATTGAAGAATCTGAAAGGACCATTGTCGGTCTAAGAAGTCAGATAGAAGAGGCCAAGAAAGTTCAAGAAGACCTATAAAGTCAACTTCAAGAAAATAAGGAAACTTTTCAAAGGAAATAACTTGAGATCCTCTCTCTAAAGGATGATTTGGAGAAGATAGTTGCTCAATTGAAGACAAATTCAAGGTTCGAGAAGAGCATTGAAGAAAGTGAAATCTCTAGGATACCAGAAAAGGAAAGTGTAGAAAAGGCCAAGAGTTATGCATATATTCTCAAAATATCCCATTACAAAGGAAGAATTCATGGTCAACATAATTCAAGGAAGAATGGATACCGAGAAGTTACATCACAAAGAAGATACTTTGCTCCCAGGTACCAAAGTTTATTTTTCGGTTATTGTTTTTCATGTAACAATTCTGGACACGGGGCTAGAGACTGCAAAGCTTATGGAGGAAATGATCAAGCAAGAAATGGAGGTGTCCACATGAACTACGATGTTGAATGTTACATCTACCACAATTATGGACACATGGCAAGAGATTGTAGAAGTATGATGAACCACAATGTTGAATGCTACAAATGCCACAACTTTGGACACATAGCTCGTGAATGCATAAGAATGATGGAGTATTCCATGAAAGGAAATTCTTATACCAAAGTATGTAACAAGAAGTCAGAAGGATGGAAGGAAGAAGCTTTTGGATTGGTCCTCTCAATAGATGATGAAAGTTCAAAGGTTAGGATAGGAAACCAAATCAATTCTCTTATCTTAAAGATGGGAAACACATTGAATGAAAGCATAAAAGGTCCCCGAATCGAAGCCAAAAAGGACTTAATATTACATGTTGAAGATGTGAGGGAAAAACATTTCAATAGAGAAGTCTCAAAGGAAATACCTACAACAGTTGTTAAGTTAAGTAATAAAGATAAATTAGCAAGCAAAAAGAAAAGAGTTAGGTTTACAGATATTGATTCTGCAGCAGAGTAGTGTCGATTGTTCAACAAAGAAGTGTATTTTAGAAGGCATTCATAGTCAAGTCAACTTCTACAAGGGAGAAAATGATCAACAAAAAAAAGACAGAAGAGAAGCATATTCCCGGGGAGAGCAAGTAAACAAAGTTGTTTCACCTCTTTTGTCATTTATGTCAAAGGGGGAGAGAGAGTTAAATTTGTTGCCATCAATGAAAAAGGAGGATATTGTTGGAAGAAGTTGTCACTAATGTCAAACAGGATTTCATTAATGTCAAAAGAGTAAATAGATTTGTGGAATTGACGTCAAAGTGATAATGATGATATGGTTGTAATAGAGAAAGATTGTTTGGGTAAAGTTTGATGTAGTCTTGAATCCCCCAAGGTATACCTTGAAGAAGAAGCATTGACATCAATGTATATAACTCCAAAGAGGTACCCTTATGGCATAGTGGTTATGTGTGGCCCTCGCGGGAAGACACTTTGAGTTGTACACAAGTGGTGCAAAGCCCCTCGAAGAAGAATTGACATTATCAACCAACCTAAAAGAGGAGGAAGCATGTAAAAGAAAGGAAAATTATTGTCAAGCACAAGAAGTTGAAATTGGCTCCTTAAAGAAAGAATTCAAGAAGTTGAATTTGGCAAACATGGAAACTGAAGAGCTTAGAAATGAGAATCAGTTACTAAAAAGTGAGCTGCAAAAATATCATGAGGATGATTAGAATTCAAAAGGACAGATGGAAGAGAGTATTGAAGAATCTAAAAGGACCATTGTCGGTCTAAGATGTAAAATAGAAGAGGCCAAGAAAGTTGAAGAAGACCTATCAAGTCAACTTCAAGAAAAGAAGGAAACTTTTCAGAGGCAAGAACTTGAGATCCTCTCTCTAAAGGATGATTTGGAGAAGATAGTTGCTCAATTGAAGACAAATTCAAGGTTCGAGAAGAGCATTGAATAAAATGAAAGCTCTAGGATACCAGAAAAGGAAAGTGTAGAAAAGGCTAAGAGTTATGTAGATATTCTCAAAATATCCCATTACAAAGGAAGAATTCATGGTCAACAAAATTCATGGAAGAATGGATACTGAGAAGTTATATCACAAAGAAGATACTTTGCTCCCAGGTACCAAAGTTTATTTTCCGGTCATTGTTTTTCATGTAACAATTTTGGACACGGGGCTAGAGACTGCAAAGCTTATAGAGGAAATGATCAAGCGAGAAATGGAGGTGTCCACATGAACTACAATGTTGAATGTTACATCTACCACAATTATGGACACATGGCAAGAGGTTGTAGAAGTATGATGAACCACAATGTTGAATACTACAAATGCCACAACTTTGGACACATAGCTCGTGAATGCATAAGAATGATGGAGTATTCCATGAAAGGAAATTCTTATGCCAAAGTATGGAACAAGAAGTCAGAAGGATTGAAGGAAGAAGCTTTTGGATTGGTCCTCTCAATAGATGATGAAAGTTCAAAGTTTAGGATAGGAAACCAAAGCAATTCTCTTATCTTAAAGATGGAAACACATTGAATGAAAGCATAACCGGTCCCCGAATCGAAGATAGAAAGGAATTAATATTACATGTTGAATATGTGAGGTAAAAACAATTCAATAGAGAAGTCTCAAAGGAAATACCTACAGCAGTTGTTAAGTTAAGTAATAAAGATAAATTAGCAAGCAAAAAGAAAAGTGTTAGGTTTATAGATCTTGATTCTCTAGTAGAGTAGTGTCGATTTTTCTAAAATTTGGCATAAAAAATCCCAGTATCATGGATAGAGTCTAAGTAACAAGCAAGGAATATCGATGAAGCAATGTCAAAAAAAAATGTAAGAAATCTCTAAAAAAGTGGTGTTGGGTCCACATGACCATGTGGTTGGGGTCACATAACCCATGGTGGAGAAGGCCCTAAAGAGTCCCCAAAGTTGGTCTGAAGCTTGAAGTATCTCCAAAATAATTATGTTTGGTCCACATGACCCTGAAATTTGTGGTACTTTTTTCCATTGGACCACATGAAGTGGCAAGGATCCCTGCAAGAAAGAATGATGTGTCCACCAAGTATGTTGATGTGTCTTGGTTGTGGAGTGTGATTATCTTCCTGATTCAGAGATCTTGTTGTTTAGTCGTGTTTGTAACCCACTTTTATATGCTATGCAAGTGGACTATACACTCGTCCAAGCGGGAGGGTGCCGAGGGGCTTACCCCCCGTGGGAGTCCAGGAGGGGTGACCATCCCCCTTAGTCGGGTTGTCTGAGGGCCAACAGGCCCCCAATGGGGGTTCGGGGGCAACGTCCCCGAGAAAGAGGGTTCAGGGGAAAATCCTACGAAGGAAATTTTTTGGGTTGTTTTTTGGTCTGTGGTTTTTCGGCTAATGGTTTACGGGCCCATGGTATTGGGTATCCCGTGGTATTTTCCCATGGTAATCCCTTTTTAAAAGGAAGGCATTGTAATGTGGTTGTGTATGGTAGTATTGTATTGTAGTCTTGTAAAGATCTCTATAATTGTGTAAGAGAGACTGTGAGAGAGTGAAGAGAAATTTGCAGTGGATGTGCTACAGGTTGTATCCCTTCATTTGATGGATATATTAATAAAAAATACTGACAATTTCTTTGTGGATGCAGCCCATATTAGGTGAACCACGTATATTGGTGTCTCTCTTGTATTTTGATCTTATGTGTTTTATTTTCGCATTGTTTTTATTTTATTGTTTCGCGATCCTGTTTTTATAACAATGGTGAAAATCTCTAAGGCCCCTTTTAGAAGATATGGATTCATAATGAATTTTTGGTGAAGTGTCATGATGGATCCTTGAAGTGGGGTACTAACCCTTGAGACCCCCCTAAAATTGGAAATCAATTTTTTAAGGAAGAGTAAAATGTTTTTGCAAAAATGAGAAGGAGCCCCCTTAAGGAGTATAAATAATAGATGGAACTTTTCATTTTCATTCATATAAATTGAAGAGCTAAAATACAAGAGTAGAGGACTGAATTTTAGGGATAGATGAAGTGAAGAAGGCTAAAATTCTAGTGGACGATAAAATCTTGTGACGATTTTTATTTGGGTGTTTTGTTGTGAAATCTATTTTAGGTTATCATGGAATTTTCAATATATCTTATGTTTTAAGATGATTCAGATAGTGTCCTTCAGATAAGATGAAGTAGAGATCTTGATGAACCTATGGTAGAATTTTTAGATGCTCATTCTCTATAGTTTCGGAGATATGACCTTAGGAAGTCAGTGCTTCTGAATAATCTTCAAATAGTTTCAGATCCTAGTTAGCTACATTTTAAGAGATATGATCTCAGAAAATTAGGTCTTCTAAATGACTCGGAAATCATCTTTAAACATGGTCGTATTTATACTTGTTGGAATTCAGGGTTTGTGATAGTGACAATGGTAGTAAAAATTCAAAAAGAGAAAGTTGAATAAATCTTACGTAACTTTTGCATACGATATCAGAATCATAAAATTCTTAGCTCATTGGAAAGCTTTCTATAAGGGATATGTGATGACATGATCTAGGGTTTCTTTTGGTTCCATATTGTTGTCTTGAAAAATGTATGAAGTTTGTATATGGTCTAGTGCTTCTCTCTTGGCATACTTTATGATGATCTTGGCATAGATCTTGGTGATTATCTTAACATATTGTTGGCATAGAGCTTCGTGATTTGTTGGCATAGATCTTGGTGATTTGTTGGCATAGATCTTGGTTATTTTTTGGTATAGATCATGGTGATTATCTGGGCATAGTGTATGATGATCTTGACATATGTCTTGATGATTATCTGGGAATATTGTATGATTGTCTTGGCATAGATCTTAATAGTTATGTTGACATATATCTTGATGATTATCTGGGCATATTGTATGATTGTCTTGGCATAGATCATAGTGGTTATCTTGGTATAGTCCATGGCTATGTTTTGGCATATGACTCATCTCTTGGAGTGTTCAATTTTTTGGAAAGTTCTATGATGTTAAAGTTTAGGATGCAAATCAAATCGATGGATGAATGTTTATGGGTATATATTTGAGGCATGTACAGGTTGATATAGTGTGACATATTAGTAAGATAGTGTGACAGTGATTATGGCATTGTGACATTAACAGTGACATTGTGTCAGAAATAATGATTGTGGCATTTAAATAGAGATACAGTGATTGTGACAGGGACAATGATACATGTACAGAGATAGAGATATAGGTACAGATTGATAGAGACAGAGATACATGTTGCAAAGATAGTGATTGGGGTATTGTGAAAAAGATAGTGATTGTGGCAAGTTGGCATAGGCATTGATATAGTGATACAGGTTGATAGAGATAGTGATACGGGTATAGGTTGACCAAGGAAGTGATACAGGTACAGGTTGATAGTGACAGTGATAGAGACAATGACAGTAATATATTGATTCTCTTATTCATATCAGGGTGGTAGGACGGGGCAAGGACAAGAGATTGAAGTCTCCTTCAGGTTGGTGCATATGATATGAGGGGGTTGGAGCCTCCTTCCGGTTGGTGCTGGTAAATTAGGGAGTTGGAGCTTCTTTCAGGTTGGTGCTTGTAAATCAAAGGGTTGGAGTCTCATTCTAGTTGGTGCTAGAAAATAGGGAGTTAGTGCTTCCTTCCAGTTGGTGCTGGTAAATTAATTGAATGTAATCTTGAATATATAAAAAAAAGCATTCCATTGTTTTTATTCCATTTTATTTTCCACGTTAAATCTCTTATACACTCCGTATGGTTTATGTTATAATGATGACATTGTTCATGGTTAATGTTTACATGATATAATTAATGTCTGAAATGGTAAAAACTCCTCAATATTAATTCACCCCCTCTTACTATTTCCAATATCATAAAGATTAAAGAAAATCTTTAAGTGAAACTTGATATTAATTTTTATATCACCTAGGTGAAAAAATGTCAAAATAATGTTTCCAAGTAGGTGAAAAAGAGTAATATTGTAAAGGTTAAAGAAAATATTTAAGTTGAACGCGATATTAACTTTATATTACCAAGTGGTGAAAAGTGTAAAAGTAAGGGTTCCAAGTAAGTGAAAAAGAGTTCACACATATCAAGGTCGTCATTTATTAAGGATTAAATTAAAATAAGAAGTATATCATAGTATTTGCAAGTCATTAGTTTTTAAGGAAAATATAAAACTTGACCAAGAAGTGAAAGGATATCATTTTAAGTTGTAGTTTATATCAAGTTGAAATGGTAATGAAGGTTCAATTCACTTCTGAGTATGTTGTTGGATCAGACAATTTCATGCATCTGTTAGGGATGATCCAGAATGAGCATGTACGCATTGCCATTGATCTCACTCTTGAAGGAAATTATATTGATATTGAGTTGGCAAACTGATTACAAATAGTGAAAGAGAAAGTTAAAAAAAATTATGGACAAAAGTGTGATGATTGTAAGTTTTAAACATATGAAGAGAAGCTACGCATACAAATTCTTTTAAGCAAAATAGAGATTACACCATAGCATACACATAATACACAAAGATTTACCTTCAAACCCTCAAAGGGAAAAACCAGCAACACTTAGAGCCGCATCTCTATCTTTCTCATTATGATTATTAATCATTCACAATACAATATGTATTGGGTGTGTTATATTCTTTGAATATAAATCGACGGGAAAAGATGATAGTTGACTGGTTCCAAGTCAATAGGAATTAAAGTCAACAAATGGTAGAAGTTTGGTCATGTAACATCCCGAAATTTACAAAAATTTAAAATTTTTCGATATAACTTTTAATGCGAAATCTAACTGTGCGGAAATATAATAAATGTTTAAATGTTGTCTAGCTGTACTAAATGATGTGTTAGTCGAAAGTGTAATGTTGTGACAAGATAATTAATATCTTCATTTCGATGTTAAACTTACTCAACTCTACTTTCACAATTCTTTGTTGTTGATCTAATGATATAAGTTTATATGTTTTAACTATTGTTTCTTTTGTTTGATGATGAAGGGGTCCTATGGATGCCCCGAGGCCTACTTAGCATTTGTGCTAAAGCATTTGAATCGTCCTTTTTCGCAGATTACAGGTAAGAGCTTTTAGTGTTTACGACATGTGACCGAAGAGTTTCTAACCAGTTTCGTGTCTCCAAATTCTTAATGATTTAAGAGACAAAATGTCGAATATGCTATTGGTGATAACTTCAGTTAGCCTAGTTTGTAAAACAGAGAATATCATTTGTACTATTCATAATCCCTATGTTAACCTTTTGTTTATTTGTTCAAACAATGAATAGGATCCAGATAACATAGTTTAATTCTATGTATTGTTATTGTAAGTATCTATTTGATTCAAATTATGAGATTAACCAATATCTATATGTGATGGCTAAGTGAAAAATAAAAATGCAATATCGATGTGCAATTCTAGAGCCTAGGAACTAAATGCAAGATATATTTGAATTCTAACCTAGGAACTATTGCAATTCATAGTCAAATGTTAACGTATGAACTATATGCAAATTTCTATTTAAAGTTTACACTATAATGAAATATGCATATGCTAAGTCCTATACTTAGTCCTATGAACAATTATTATATGTATTGTGTGTGCACCTACGTGACCCTTTATGACATTATGGATTCCTAGCAATGAATCCGACACCACCGACTTACCACAAGGTGTCATTACATAACTGAGGTGTGCATTATATCGACGATCCGATACATTATAAAATGGGTAACATTAACACTATAAATATTTTTGTGCTGGCAGGCACTTTGGCTTCTCTTGGCATTTAATTCTCCCAACTATCGAGACAGTGGAATGTCTCCGTGGACAATGTCGTGGTGCTAAGCACGTGATGGTGTCATCCTTGGTGGATATGGTAATGATGGTGTCATTTAATATGGTTGTTGCTTGGGTTACGTGAAAACCCTTCAGTGATCTCCACCGTTGATCTAGAAAGGGTTTTGGTTTTCGGGATCTAGCCCTAACCTCCACTATGTTCTACGGTGTTAATGTTTCCTTGGCATTCGGTGTAGTGGCCTTGAGGAGAGGCCGACAGGCCGAGAGCCTTCAGGGTTTTCTTAACAGGTTTTTGTAGAGAGCCCATGGTTCGAAACCGTGACCTGTTGGTAGTTTAAGAGCCGAAACACTAATGGTGTTTTACAGTAGCAGCTTGTATTAACAGTTCCAGGGTGAGTGGCAACTTCTTCGTGGTAGTTGATTCGATGCTCGGCTTTCCATGTCTGTCTAGTGGTAGTTCTCCAGAGTTGTTTTCCATCCTTCTTTGCATTCGGTAGTGGAGTAATGGTTCCAGTTTGCACAGTCTTAGCGTTCTACTATGGTGACAACTTAAAGGTAATGGTTCTCTGTTCAAAACCCTATGTCTTCCATTCTATTTTGAGAGTTTCAGTTAATGTTATTTCATTTGTAAAGACTTCTGTCAGAAGCTTGTTTTAACCATACTCATGTTCAAATGGCAAGTACCTTCGTCGATGGCTTCTCAGCTTAGGTTTTGGTAGCTGGAAACTGCAAATGACCGATAAGCTTTGGTGGTTACTCGTTACTCCGGTTAGATGACTAGTGGACCTTCATTGTGTTCTTTGCTAAGACTTTGTGTTTTCTTGGGCTATGAGGGTGACCTTCGTCGAAAGCCTGTGAGTTGTTGGTAGCTTAGGGAGGATGAATCCTCGACCCTTTCGTCGTTTTTTTTAATAGTAATTGTTTTCCATTGTATAATCCGTAAAAGAAATACTCATAAGAGATTTTTACCCTTCCACTATTCTCGGTAATGAAAGGATTTATGTTTTTCAATCAACCTGTGTTTGTATGGATGATTCTGTGAGCGTTGCTCTATTTTGTGTACAGGAAATGAAGCTTATTTAATTGAAAACTACTGTATCTTTGATAAATAAGAACTGTGTTTTCTATGTTATGATATATGTGTTTGAGTTTGAGAGCATTGCTGCAGTTGTATGCAATGAAGCTCGTCGTTTTTGCAACTACTGTGTTTTAAGAAGAGTTCGGAATATGAGAGTTTAACCCTGTGTTTAAAATGGTCAAACCCTAAATTTTTGTCCTCGGAATTGTTCTGTTGTTATGATAACAAATGCTTTTAGCTTCTAAAAAAAAGATATCTAAATCGAGCAAATCGTATGGTTTACTGTTTAATAGTTTTAAAGTGAAAAGTGATAATATAGTATCGTGTTGATGCTGAGATGCTCTTATTTTAAGTCTTAAGGAATGTGATTGATAATCATTTTCGAGACTAAGCTTATGGAGTTGAAAGTGTTTCTCGTCGTTCATGTCTGTCGATTTTAAGTATTGGCCGAGAGCCAATGTTTTTCTGTCTGCAACTATGTAATGAGATTTTATCTAGATTCATATTCTGTTGTTAACTGAAGGTGTTTGAACCTTAACTAAACTATAAATCTGAGAGTTAGGTGTTGATACTTCTAGGGTTTGGTCAACGAAAACTCTGTTTGGATAACATAATGATTCTTTGTTTTAATAGTTGTGATAACTATGGAAAATGATGAAGCCATAAGCTAGGGTTTCTAATCCTATGCTGAATGCAATGGTATTAAATGTAGTTTAAATAAATAAATAATATAACCGAATGAATACTGTGCATAAAAATTAGTACTAAACAATTATGCATTGTTTGAATAGAAAGAGTTGTGTTTGTTTATGCGATTATATTTACTTGCTAGCAGTATTGAATAACAGTAATATGTACTTAGAAAGTAATTATTTTGCAGCTCTTATTTCAATAAAATTTGTGAAATAAAAATACAGTGAACCTGAAACATTTAACTGATAAAAAGAATGATAAGGAAAAGACATAGAATTATATTATTTAATTGCAAAATATAAATGGTAGGAAAAACTAATGAAATACATTAGGGTTGATCTTCTCATTCATATGGCAATATGCCTATCAATTTATCTACCTTAATCTCTTCTCTGTACTAAATTACGATGCATATCCATTAGCATGGGGAAAAATGCAGAGAAATATTTTATTCAATTCATCATACATAATCATTACTATACAGAATCCTAATTAGCTCAGAAACTAAAATAAATGCATTTTTTCAATAATATCCTTGGAAACAGTAAATCAATAATTGCATATAGAAGTATTAACTACTTAGAATTAGAAAAGACAAGTAGAACTTGTAAATGAAGATAGGGCCAACAAACACCCAAGGAGGCATGTTCCTCCCAACCTTTTCCAAAAGAAGCAGCCAAAACTACTTGCTTCCTTTGGACCCCCGAGCTTGCTTACTGAACCACTAAGTAGATGGAATCTGTGTAGAAGCAAGGCACTCAGTAATATAACTTCTGCACTCAGCAGTGTAACTTCTGCACTCAAATATGCCTTCTGCACTCAACAATATATCTTCTGCACTTAGTACTATAATAGGTAGACTTACACCATGATCAAAATCTCAGCACATCCCCTCATCGAATCTCTTGGGTGCAAGCACAGCAAAACCCCAAGGTAAATTTCCTCGTCAGGAAAATTGATGAACCTTAGTTCATAATTCGATGGCTCTTATATAGACTGCCTAGGTCTTTAGTCATCAGTTTTGAAAAAATGAGCCTCAAGCTCTAGTCCCACCTTCCAGGGCACTATGACCACATTTCAAGGGAGTTGTCCCATACCAACAGCTAGTTAGTTGCATCATGATGTTGCCACTTGTCCATTTCCTTCTACCCCAGATTCCATTCCACCTAGTGGGTCAGTAAACTCTCTTTCAACAGTTCCCTTAGGTGTTTGTCTCCTATTTAATTTATTAAATAATAAAATATTGTGCAATTATAGTCATCCTTGGACACTTGTCCAATATAAAACTTTACAATAAAAGTTATCATAATGTTTCCAACATAAAATGTTTTTCAACAAAAAGGGTATGTTACAGGTCGACAGGCCGACTAGTATAGTCAACTTGTCAACGATCATGATTGGTCAATGGGGAAAATCGACAAGCACAAAGCAAAAAATGGATTCGATAAGCACTTGGACGATGAGAGTCTCAACGGGTGATCGACTATAGTTGACTCATATGTCAAATCGACTGTAACAAAATAACTGTAATCAATTAGAAACTTATGGATTGTAATTAGTGAGCAGTTAGTTGTAACTAACTTGGGTATCACAAGCTAGTGTATGTGTTGCATTTATAAATATGGTGTAAAGACAAAGGCTATGTAATAATGTGATTCTAACAAGTACTGAAGTGTACCGACTAAAGTGAGTTGGTATTGTACAAGTGTAGTGAATTTATGCTTGAGTTTTAATGATCTTGTAAATCGTTGTTGTAAACACTAGTAAAGAGTGTTGCTAATATATGAGCGGTTAAGCTCACTGATTTGTTGGTTTTCCCCTATAGAGGGGTTTTTAGGGTAATTTATGTGTATTATTTGTGATTTTGTTTTGTGCCATTGTTAATTTGGTTATATGTTTAACTATAAGAATCATCATGCATGCTCATTGTAAAATATATTAGAACCCAACAATGTGTAGGTATTCTGTGGCATCCAAAACCCTAATCCGTTAACCCTGATTAGAAATAGACCACAATCCTCACACACACATGCAAAGAATATAACACATACCCAACATTCTCCCACTTTTTTTTTGCATAACATGGACCATGCACTGATAGGGTCACAGGTTCAAGGCATAAATTCCCATAGATTCTCTACACTAAGAGAACTTCTCAATATCGATAGACTTTGTCAACAAGTCTGCAGCATTATTCAAGGTGTCAACCTTTTCTTGCAACACATTCTTGTCTTCAATCATATCTCCTATAAAGTGATATTGCACATCATTATGGTTTGTCTTGGCACGATAAGCAAGGTTCTTTGCTAGAAAGATTACACTTTGGTTATTGCAATCTAACCTTATAGATTTTTGTGCAAACCCAATACCTAAACACAATCTATGAAACCATACGGCTTCTTTACTTACATGGGTGGCTACCATATATTCAGCTTATATAGTTGAGAGTGCAACTACAACATGTCTCTTTCTCATCCAATTGATAGCTCCTCCAAATAGGTTAAACACATAGCCACTAGTATATCTTAGTTGATCAAGATCTCCAACCTAGTTTGCATCAACAAATCCATGTACATCTATTACTATGTCTAGTCTAGGTATTCATTGGTAGCAGATTGCATAATCGGTGGTACCACGCAAATATCTGAAGACCCTCTTTACAGTTGTCCAGTTCTCCTTCCATAGTTTTGACATATATTTGCTCAAAACTCCAACTACATGAGCAATGTCTAGTCTAATACATACCATTACATACATCAAACTACCAACTACAATAGCATAGGGAACTCGCGACATGTATTCTTCCTCTTCTCGTGTCTCGGGACACTAATATATAGATAACTTTACACCTACATGAGTAGGGACCTTGAGTGACTTACTTTCCTACATGCTAAATCTTTGCAGTATTGTCTCAACATATTTTATTTGATTCAATTAGAGTTTCTTGTCTGCACGATCTCTTTTAATATCCATTCCCAATATGAAGTTTGCAGCACCGAGATCCTTCATATAAAATTTGGAGGATAGATGTGACTTCACCTCCCTTGTGACATTAGTGTTGTTTTCAATTAGCAACATGTCATCAACATATAGTACTATATTAATGAAGTGATCAAAATATTGTTAGATAAAGACAGAGAAATTAACTAATTAAAGAATCATAGTTAAATTTTTCTTGCGGAAATAAAAAAAACTCAAATGTAAGGATATATCAATCTTGAAAGTAGATAAGGAAACCTTAAGTTATCCAACTGAACCAAGAAAGTTTTTAGAAGTTGTGTCTACAGATATAGAAACCATAACAAATTCAAGTGAAACTAAAGATCAAAGTGTCGTTAATGATTAAGTTCTATCAGTCAGAGAGCATCCAAAACTTGGGTCCGAGAAACAATTCATTAACAAGTCAACATACAATTTCACCAATATTTGAAGTTCCATTGATCATCACTGTTGAAGCCATCTGTTAGCCAAAGGATGTTGTCATACCTATGCATACAAAATTATCAAATATCAACATGTTGACACAATTTCATTGTGATAATATCAAATCATATATTAAGTAGGGTCAACTTAGTAGGGTAACATATCGACACCCAATTCCTAGAAGTCGTGGCATGCAAGAACTCTTGTACCAATATCCAATGGTACCTACCCAAAGCCATTATTATATTTACATATCAAAGCATTTGAGGACCAATACAACTCAAAGCTAACACAAAGAAGATCGTCTCCAGAATCTTATCATCAAGAAGTTCAAAAGGAATCCATCTAGGATGGATTGATCCTTTTTCGATGTGACACTATAGTTCAAGACTTCAAACACCATATCAACTCATGTCTTCAACCTTATCTAATCAACGATAGCTACAAACAAAATTTTCATTCTATCAGCATAAATCTCCTTGACCATTTTTTTAGGACAAAGCATTTTTAAGGGGGGAGACTTGTAATATATCTAAAGTATATTACATCTATATAATAATATATAAACTTTATATTATAGTAGTTGTCATTCAGGGTAACATTTCAAAATTATTATATTGTAATTAATGACAGTCATACATTTTCCCAAAGGATATGACTTATCATATTTTACGTGTATTTAAAATACATGTCCATTATATCACAAGGCATATATGAGTTATTAATAAATAGTAATTATTTATCCCTTGAGGAATTATATGGACTTGTCCTTGTTATAATGGATGGTCAAGTGAAGTAACCATTTGGTTCACTTCAAGTGTTCTTTCTTAGTATTGTTAAGATGCATTGCTTACAGTGAGGGACATCTATGATTTATTCATTTATGTCTTTAGATGAAGATTTGCATTATGATTTAACATCCCTCTATTTTGAAAATTTTGTGTGGGTAAATGAAATATGATCTAATAGTATTGTTAAGATGCATTGATTTCAATGATATTATTCAGTTAAATATACATGTAATTCCTCATTAAATTTCATAGAAGAAAATGTTACAATGATGCAGATGAGGAAAATTTCTATTAAAACTTGCTTAAGGTTTGATAATCCATAAGTCACAAGGATTAACATTGGAGAAAGAAACTATAAATATTGGAAATAAATAGAGACAAGGTCTCAAATTTACAACAATACCTTGAATTAAGAGCGAATGGTGTTCAAACTCAACCTACTTTCACATGTGATTAATATAAGAAGATGGAAAATGGGGTAGGAGTGGCTTTAAGAAAAATAGAAGAAGATATATTGAGATTGATCACTAAGTAATTTATATGCAATTTATCATTAAATTTCAATGCATTCTTTCACATGTATTATCATTGAATATGATTATTACTTTATTACAATTCACCATTTTGATCATGTAAATAAATTTTTTATTTTTATTTTGGATGAGATGATTTCAATGTAGTATTTTTGGTTTTTAAGCAACATTATTTTGATGCAACCACTATAATTGGAACCAGCATAGATCCATCTTAAACTGTCTCTATCAAGTGTTGTGAGGGATCAAATCTCTTGAGGTGCAAAGGGATTTGATCTCTCTCGAGGTTTGCACCTCAAGGGATTTGATCTCTCTCGATGCTTCATGGAGCCAGAGTTAAGATGGATCTATGTTGGTTTATAACTTTATACAATGAGCTTGATTATGTCTACATTAAAGAGAGAGATTGGAACATGTGTTTTGGGAGTGTCCAATACTTCAAAAATTTGGAGATAGATTGAATCTGAGGATGTTACCAGTCTAAAGAGATAGAGTAGAAAAGGATCCATGTGGGTGATCTTTGAATCATTTAAGGATACTGGAAGAAGAGTTTGGAAACTGATTAATCTATAAACTCTATGACTTCTTCCTTTCAGACTAGACAAGTAAAGTGAAACTTGAATCAAGTGATTCACCCCTGCATCCTGATGATTGGAAAATGTAAATGGGGTGAATCATTTTAACTACTAATTAAAATCATTTGAGCCAATATCCACAACATTAAAATGTTTCTTGTGTTCCAATATATCAATGGCGGTCATGTTGGGACGATATCTCTTCCTTTGATAGTTACAATAGCCACTCATCCTCCAAGATTGCATTATGTAAATAAGAGTTTTCATGTTGAAATCTTAAGCTTTATTGTTTCCATTCCAAACACCCTTCAGTTTGGGTTTGAAGGAAGTGGAGCTAAATTTATACCATGAGTTTTGAGAGAATCAACTCAAATTTGGATTTGAAGAAAGATGAGTTGAAGTTATACTGTGAGTTTAACAGAAGCAGTTATCCATGAGCAAAGTCTCTGCCATTTGGTCCTTCTATTTAAAACAGAGTAATAAAAGGCAAGATATGTGTGTACTTACACTCCATATAGACACAGAGCATAAAATTGTATAACATAGACAACAGAATCTAAAATCAAACAACTTTCTTTGGATTAAATCTACTATTTCTAAACATACAAAATAAATCTAAGTAAAAAAATATAGAGAGCCGACAATAAATAATGGAGTTGGCTAATCATTCTACGTTTTTTACTTTCAAGGCCATTTTTGTTAGAATCTAGTGGAGGATCTTTGTTGAAATCATGAGTTTTCATTGTTCAAAATGTATTTTTTACTCCATAAATGGATTCAACACCCTCCAAAACCCCCGGGCACCCCAATTATGCAATTTTAACAATTTCAACCAGATTTCAGCTAGAAAACATCACCAGAAATATGGTCCAAAACATAGAACATTTAGCTTACATCATAAATAACCATAGATGAGTTTACCAATTGAGTTGATTTACTATGTGAGCTTACAGATGTTGATCATACACTAGCACCCCCTATTAAGGGGAACCTAAGGAGGCAAGAAGAGGTCCCGACTACAAGGCCATGATACGTACTCATGTACAAAAAGATTAGAAAATAGACAAAATAAAAAAGGAAGGAGGACTGGGACTATCCCCCCTCAAGGGCGATGTCCTTCACCCCAAACAATGTATGAAGTTGAACATATTGAGTCACTTCCAAGGGTTTAATGAAGATAATAGTGACATACAAATCAGTGCAACAATACTACAAATCAATAGTTTGATCATGAATTAAGTGTTTGATCTAAAGCGTGTGAACTTCTATATTATTGGTGTGTTGATGATCCACAAGATCCTTAGAAATATGGAGATCACTTTGATTATCACACCAAATTAGAGTGGGATGCACCTACTGTAAACTAAACTCAGACAGATCCTGTTGAATCCAAATAAACTCAATAGTAGCATTAACAACACTGCGATACTTTTCTTTTGTGGAAGAAAGAGCAATCGATGCCTAATTATAATTGGACCAAACAATAGGGCCAAAACCAAGATGGAATACACAGCCATAAGTATACCTATGGTCATCGGGATCACCAATCCAATTAGAGTCAATATAACCCACTAGATTTGCATTGCCAATAGATGAATATTGAATGCCATATGTGTGTCTCCCTCTAATGCAACAAAGAATCTACTTTGTGGTTTTCCAATGGAGCTCATGGGGTTCCTACATGAAACTAAAACCAAGCCAACTGCATAGGAGATATTAAGACGAGTGTGAGTCAAGTACAAGTGGATACCAACAAACTCCCAATACAAAGTGATGTCAACCAAAGGAATGGGGCACTTGGTTGACAACATGACTGCTGACAACATGACTCTTGACAAAAATGGCGTGGGGGTAGATCTGCAATCCAACATATGAAATATGCTCAAGATATCCAAGGCATACTTGGGTTGAGATAGACCTATCCCATATGTATATTGAGTGATCTATAAACCAATAAAGTAGTGAAGTAACCCTAAATTTGTCATATCGAACTGTTGATAAAGAGAAAACTTCACATGATCAATCAAGGGAGGTGAACTCTTCGTGAGAATGAGATCGTCCACACAGATTGTCCAAATATATACATTTGAGTCAAGGGGGTTGCAAGAAAATTCTAAAGAGAGAAGAAAAGGATCCATCTTCTTATACCAAGCCCTAAGGACTTGTTTGAGACCATATAAGGTTTTTTCAAGCCTGCACACAAGTGAAGAGTCTTGGATAAATCCAGGAAGTTACTCCATGTATATATCTTCTTGCAAATCTCCATGAAGAAAGGTATCTTTAGCTTTCATTTGGTGTATTTTCCACTTATGACATGTAGTGATAGAGAGCATGGTGAATATAATTTATTTTATCCAAGGGTGCAAAGGTTTTAGAATAATTAATGCCATCAACTTGAGAAAAACCCTTAGAAACTAATCGAGCAAGTACCATTGGCTATCATTACTTAGTAAGATATACCCACTTGAACTAAACCAATTTTCTGCCTTTTGGAAGAGGGACCAAGTCCCATGTGTTATTTTTCAACAAGGAATTATGCTCATCTTCCATGATGGCATCCCACTCTCCAATACCATGGGCCTCATGAAAATCCTTAGATCCAAAGCGCTGGCCATAAATTCTCTGAGTCCTTTGAAGAGAGGGCCTAGTTCTTCTTTGACCCCAATCAATAAGTGGAGGAAGAACCGCATCACATTGTTCTTCAAGATCAATATCATTAGCATGAGAAGCCAAATCAAAAGAAGCAACATCATATGAAGATGCAAGATGAAGAGGGGGATTCTCATCGAATCAAACACTCCTACTGATGATCAACTCATATGTGTTAGGATGAAGTAATGTATACCCTTTAACATCTTCTAGATAGTCAACAAATATGCAAGGCTTATTGTGATGTCCATTGCCCTGCGTTTTTCTTTGGGAATGTGCACCCAGAGACTCTGATATGACCAATAGAGGGTTTATCTCCACTCTAAACTTCTTTTGGTGTCACCCCTTGAACACCTTTGTGAGGTGTGTGGTTTTGAACATAGTTGGCTTAATTTATCGCCCCAAAATTGTGGACCAAAACCTCTTGAATGGATCATACAGTTTTCCATCTCTTTTAAGGTACGGTTCTTCATTTCAATGACACCATTTTATTGTGGACAACAAGTATTATATGTTGCAACTGGATATATTTTATGGCACAATAGTCTTTAAATTTTTGGTTGGCATATTCATCGCCATTGTCTATCCACAAGCATTTGATGGACATTCTAGATTGCTTTTCAACTAAGGCTTTGAACATGAGAAAAGTGTCAAAAGCCAAACTTTTATATTTTAGAAAGTAGACCCAAGTGTATCTGGAATAGTCATCAATGAATGTAAGCAAATAATAGGCCCTTTGAAAATACGAGCCAAGAAAGGGGCATGGAATATCATTATGAAGAAGTTGAAGAACTTTGGAGGCTCTCCAGTATTTTCTTTTATCAAAACTATCATGATAATGCTTGCCAAGAATACACCCTATGCAAACACCAATAGAAAAGGAGATAGGCAAAAGATTAGTGACCATGTTTTCTTTATTGAGTTGTTGAAGATAACGATAGTTTAAGTGATCAAATTGCTCATGCCATAATCTCAACTCATTTGAGTGAGCAAGTAATACATTATTAGGGTATTCCAACATAAAATGAGAAAGCGAGTACAAGTATGCATGATGATCCACTTTCCCTATGGCAACAATTTGTGAAGGATCCTCAATTTCAAGAACAATCACAAAATATTGAGTAAACAAGACCATCTTCCCTAAACCAAAATTTGCGATCAGATAAATTGAGAGCAAGTTAGTTGAAAGGTTAGGAACACATAAAACATCGTTGATTATGTCATCTATCATGTTAATAAAACCTTTCCCTTTAACAACCAAAGGTGAAGATTTTCACATAAAAATATGCTTGGTATTGCATGGATTAATAGAGGAAAACAAATTCTTATGTGTATCCATGTGATAGGTTGCTCCACAATCAACACACCACTTGGGTTTTGGATTCTTTAAATTATGCGGACAATCGTGTGTGGAGTGGTTCGACACACTTTCATAAATTTCACAATAACATTCTATGTGTACTGCCCGAACATCTTGGTAGCTCTCAGTCGCTTCTTTATATTTACAATCATCCTTGCTATGTCCATCATTCTTGCATATGGTGCACGATAAGTTAGATCTCTTTAAGGCAAGCTCTCATATTTGCATGATTTCCAATTTTTATTCTAGTCATATGTCTATCATTATGATCATACCATCATTATAAGAATCAATTTGTTGTGCTTTTATGAGGGTGTCTTCATATGTTTTGATCTCATGCATTTATAGAGGGGCCCTTATTCATTGTAAAAATCCAGCCACAAACCACTAATCCAATAGTTCAATGTTGATTGGGTATGGGATTTGACTAAACAAATCCTTGAAATTTTTTTCATAGTCTCTCGACGATGCTCTTGGCATTTGTTTTATTTATTTAAGCCTTTCTACATCCATGTGCTTGATATCCTAGTTTCTAAAAAATGGAAAATGCTTGTTTTACTTCATCCTTAGTTAAAGTTTGGCTCTTTATGCAGTTCAAGAACCATGTGAGTTCTCTTTTCCTTAGCACTCCAATGAATTGTGCCACTTGTTTTGCTTCATCTAAGACATCTTGAGAGTCCAAAATCTTCTCACAACCAAATCAATGTCTCTTTGGGTCTTTGTCCCCCTAATAAAGCGAGATATTTTTAGTGGTATTGTATGGCATTTTTGTGGAATTGGTAATAAAATTTATAGGAGACGATGGAGGTGAAGACTGATTATTGTTCAATGAATTTCATTGGGTTGGTTGAGTCAATGAGGTCAACCAAATCTCAAGATTCAACTGAGATGGGTCTTCGACTGCTCTAGACCAATTTGAATTTTCTTTTATGTCAGCAACCACTTCAAGGTCGACCATCTTGCAATACTTATCATAATACTCAGGGAAATAATTCATTTTCAGTCGTGTCTCCTCAATGCACCTCTCACTTTCTATTGTTTGGATTTCTTTAGATACTAAATTTAATAGGGGGCATTTTTCGTGAGATCCTCGATTCAAACAATTAATTTATTCCAACAATTTCCAAGGTCGATACTTATTCAATTACCCCCTCTCTCTGATATTTGAATCAAGATATTGTCAATTACTTATCCATTTTCATCTAGTCGATTCTATATCAAGGAAGTGTCAAGTTCCACACATAATAAATCCCTTAAAATTTGATTGACTATGAATAATTGGGTTCCAAGTGATTTGATAGAAGCGTAATAATCGATTTCCATTTCATCTATGAGATGTGCAAAACCTCAATGCTTGTTTCCACCATTTTCAATTCTTCTTCCAAACTGAGAATCGTCTTGATAGCTTCCTCTTTCATGTCTGGACAAACATTCCTTGACTCAGATAGAGTTAGTTGATCATCGAATTGTTATTGTTCATGGATTAGATCATCCAAAACTATCATAGTTACCTCCTCTTCCACACCTAATAAATCCAAACAAGACTTAGGTAGGGTTGGTATACTATCGACCCAATGCTCTATGCCTTTCTCTAGTGAATTTGGTTGGTGCATGTCTGTAGAGACTCACATTTTTGCTCTCCTTTTTTTTTCTTTTGTCTCTCTCCATTTTTGCAAGTCAAGTGAGGGTTTGTACTCTTCCATTCTTCTTTGTGTTATTTTCTTGCTTTGTTCATCAAGAGTATATTCTCATTTATGCGATCCTATTTTTCTGGGCATCGTTACTTTGCTTGGTCCTCTTCCTCCTTGGTTCAACTAGGGCTCTTCTCAATCAATGCATCTCACATGTGTCCTACCCCGCATCGTCAACCCCGATTTTACTCGTGATCGATGATGGTAGCCATTATAATTACTTGCTCGAGAAGTATTCCCACTCTTCTTGTTTTTTCTTCTAGTTGGTTGTAAGAGGGTTGTGAATCAGAGGTCATGCTTCTACTAAATGGCCAACACCCTTTCCTATGAGAAATTTGTGTAGTAATATTGTTACGATAAAGAGTAAATTTTCATGCAAATTGTCGTAGAATCTTCTTTTGACATTGTCTATAGATATTCATTCTTCGCATGCTTACTCTTCACGAAACATGTCAGCGATTTGTTCTACCCACGTGTATAGATTGGTTCGACCGTCGTTATTTGGTTTGAACAAAATTTTCTTATCTTCATTTGTCTTGTTCATCAACGAGGCTATATATCAACTTCTTTATCTTTCAAGGGATGGATTCCAAGAATCTTTCATGTGTTTTTATGAAGAACAAGGTTCCAACCTCTGTAATTGCTAGTCAATTTCTTATGGAGTAATTGTTCAAGTAGTTTTGAACTTTTGTATGCCACCACTCATGAATTTCTTCCTCACTCAACATACATGCATGTTTGTGCTAGTATATATGACCCAAGTAAATGTACTACAGACAACGAAACCAATGTTGTTTTCTATGACATTACACATAAATAGTTACCAGTAGTATGCATAACCAAACATATTATGCAACATAGTAATATATAAGCACACATGCATAGAAGGAGAGAAGAAGAGAAAGTAGTAGTGGAAAGTATGCTATATTAGGATCAATCAACCAGCAAAACTATTATTTTGCATATAGATTCATGCCTTTATATATGCTTACAATCATAATTGTGTATTAAACCTTAATAAGGAAAAGTTAATTATTTTATTTTATTATGATTTTTTTAAGATCAAATAGCTTGGTCAATTGAGTGTAGATCGGGTGGTTGGGAGTTATGTTGTTATCCTCCCCACTCAGGTTCAAATATTTGTGACACTTGCTCCTTGGGAGCCGAATTCGACTATATATTGCTTGAATGGATGTATTTATGGCCATACATTGATTCTCCGAAATATCATTAGTTGGCATTCTTCAATGAAAATAAAAGATCAAATAGCTTGGAAATAAGATTATTGAGTCCACTTTAATTTGCATGGGTTAACACATTATAAATATCAACAATATTACAAATGTTTTCATAATGAGATCTAATATTCATATAGGTTGTGCACCCCAAGGCAATCATGTTTTGGCAACCTGCATGCTTGAGGTGTGAGCTCCAGTTTTTGTTGTAAACAAGGATATCATCAAAGAATACAAGTACAAACTTTATCAAGTACAAGAGGAACAAGTCATTCATAACAACTTGGAATGTTGCAGAAGCATTTGATAGTTCAAAAGGCATGACTTGAAATTCATACCAGCCTTCATGGGTGCAAAAAAGTGTCAGAAAACAAGATCGCAGAACAATAGCATAAAACAATATACAAAAATAAAACACTTAAACACAATACAAGAGAGACACCGATATAACGTGGTTCACACAACATGGGCTACGTCCACATAGAAATTTCCAATCCATTCTATTAAACCGTCCAACAAAATGAAGGGATATGACCTGTTGCACATCCACTGCAACTTCCACTTTGGTCTCTCATAGTCTCTCTCATACAATCACAAAGATATTTACAATACAATACTAAAACACACAACCGTATTACAATGCCCTCCTTTTAAAGAGGTATTACCATGGGAAAATACCACGAGATACCCAATGCGTGGGCCCATAAATTACCTATTATTGACCAAGTCATGACTATGAAAATACAACATTTTACAAGGAATTTAAAAAAAAAAAATCGCTATGGGGGCACTTCCCTCGAACCCCCGCCAGGGATTCTCCCAAAAGTAGTCCTCCCCCCATGGACCCCCCATGGCGACTATAGTGGGGGGGCAAGCCCCCCCACATCCCCCCGTCATTGTCTGGGATCCAAACACTGTTACACCCAAAATCTACTCATCATGAGATTCAGTGTATACACCCCTGAAGATACTTGGACTAAGTAATCATCCTGTGAGGATTTGTACCCAATTGTGCTAAGTTTTGAAGGGTCGTCACAGGATGCACACTAGCAACATGCGACGTCGCACCTTGCTCCATTAGAGGGTGCGACGAAGTCAGTTAAATGGCAAAAATAGCTTCTTCGAGGTCCATCTCGAAGCATGCTAACTTGGGACCCTATCCCTGACCTCTTGGAAGAGTTGGCACTCAGTTCCTAAACCTTTGGAGAGATCCCTTAAGCCTCTCCTACCATCTCTCAACCTATCCTATCCATACCTTATCCACTTAGTCCTATAAAAATGAAGCTCACTCCCATCCCAAAGGGAGGAAGGCTATGGTATCTACATGCTGGTGAAATCACTCTTAGAACATCTCCACTCACCTATTGGAGAACTCATACTTCCTTGGAAGGATATGGCAGTTGGCTTCGTCGGAGAAGGGCTATAGTGTTAAACCTTGGTTGTGGTTCTATATCTCTATTATGTACTCCTTTGTTTGCAGTAATACAAATTCTTTCCACCAATATTGTTCATGTGTATAATGATATTGAGTAGTTTACCTGCTTAACTGTTTACTTAGATCTCTTATTGTATAGATGTCTTTTACTGGTTTCTCTTGTTTCTTGTCTTGACAGGTCTTGCAGCTTGGATCTAACGACCGTGAGACGTGGAGCAACATTCAGGAGAAAGGATTGCGTAATGAAAGGTAAGACATCTAGTACTCGATCCTTAAGTAGATCTAGGAAATGCATTAGTAGTATGTTCTATTTGTTCTAGACTCACTTTGAGCTAGGGAGATCCAGCTCGCATTCGCTCGAGTGGATTGTCTGATAACAAATATGGAAACCATATTGGGGAATATAGAATTTGGTCAGTAGTTGTTAATTTGAGAGTCATTTTCAGTTGATTGCTTGACATAAGCCTTTTATTTTTTGCCATTTACTTCTTGGAGTTGATTTCACTATCAGATCTTCGTATTGAAGACTCTGATCTACTTCCTCTGAGTTTATACAACTCATTCCCAAACCATTCCATGGTTCATTGCTGAGAGATCTTATTCATTTTTGAATTTAGACTTCGCCTGCCGCATGTGGGTAGTGGGAACAGAGCGACACTGTGTCATTCTGGGTCTCTGTCCTTTACCTCTTAGCTACTTGTCGCATCCCTTGCATTGGAAAATTGCGACATCGTCGCACTTCCCGTGTAATCAAACTGCGACGTCACACTGTGTACAAGCACAGAGTGCGCCCATTTGTCAAATTTTGGCATGCATGCATCTCTTCTCTATTTGACAGTTTGGACTTTGGTTGGTTGTATGAACTCCCTCTGTGCTGCAAGATCCAGCCAGAGATCCCACCTATGATTTGTGTTTTGAGTGTTTGGTTTTGTTTGGATTGATTTTGGGTTCCATTTTGGACAAGCTTGAAGACTGGTAGTGATGGATACTATTGTCTCCTCCACCTTCATCCGCTCACCCTTGCATTCCCTTCCTTCCATCCCTGATCTGACCATTATATCAAATCATCTTCCAAACCTCGTTCTCATTTTGTTTGAGCTTTGCTTGCTTGGTTTTCTTGCTGCTGCTTGATTTTGAGTTAAGTGTGTCTTCCGGCTTGATTGAGTGCTTATCTTTTCTTGAGTTTTCTGAGTGTACTAGTGCTGCAAGTAGGGTTTTTTTTTCAGTCATTTAGATCTGAAAGCTCAGTTGTTATCAAGTTTATTCTTTGATGCATCCATTGAAAAGTTAAAAGTGCTTCTTTCCCATCATTTCTGGAGCATTATTGAAGAAAATTGTTGTGCATTGGAAAATTCTCGTTTATGTTTTGGAAAAGTTGAATGATTGTATGATCTATTGTGTTTTTCTTGAACTATGAACCGCTCATTTTCTTGAAATACTCAAAGAACGCTTCGATTTTTGCAAAATTGATTCCATGCTAAGGAAAGATAGATGCATTTTTAATTTTTGTTGCTTTTAGACCATTGAAAGTGAAATTGAAAAACTTGCATATTCCATTTCAGAATCCTCTCTTTTCATTACCTAGTGTCGTTTTGATTTGAAAAGAAAAAGAAAAGGAAAAATGTTGTGATTTGGATAGTAGTGTTGTGATTTTTTGTGTTTCATTGAAAAAAGGAAAAGAATACTTTCATAGTCAAGTTTTGTTTGAATTGGGATTGTGTTGCATTGAGTGTGTTTTGGCAATACTATTGGAAAAAGTTTTCTCCTTCCCATAGCTAGAATTCATTGAAAGAAAAGAATATTTCGTACATGTAGCCAGGGCTTGCATTATGCTTCCGATTATGTACTCACCTCATGCATTCACCTAACCGTCCAAGATAAAATTAACGGTAGAACTAGGTAAAATTTTTAGCAACTTGTGTGTAAGTTAGAGACGTGTTCCAGTGTCGTTAAGCATGGCAGCTGTTGTTATTAGCCAGCACTGTATCCCGGGGGTATTGTAGTATTCCACATACTTATCGATATATTGAGCTCCTTCACATACCCACCGAGTACCATAATCCGTACTTGGTGTATATCGAAGGGTGTATCACGTACTCGATAGTATATCGGAAGGTCTCTTTCCGAACGGTTATGCATTAGACAACACCACTATAGATTTGAGCTCCCACATACCTTGCGTATATTGCGAGACACCACTAGGATTCCTGAAACCAACTGAGTTAACCATTTGGCCATCTTGGCAAAGCAATACACCGAGAACAGCACTCGGGGATATTAGCACGCACGTACTGTCCAGGTAATCGAGTATGCATGCAAGGGTACGGTCCCAATCCTCCTTGTCGCGTCATATTGTTGGACCCTGCAGTGTATCACGGTTTGCGATGCCTTGATAATCCCGTGAGGTTCTAGACTTTTAAATCCACTCTGTCACGTAAGTTTGCTTGTTGCCTTAGTTTGAGTAGGTTTTTCTGGACTGCTTTTCTTTTAACATACCCTTAGGAGAAACGTTGTTTCAGCCATCCTGCATGATTATTCTGATGCTCTGGTGGATTTTCCCTAGAGAAGGTCCCATAGGATCTTAAACTTATCACCCGAATATCCCCTTAATCCGGAGGTTATTTCGAGGGTAAGAATGGATCAGCGTAACGCGGTCATAGTTACTGAAGTGGAAAACCCCACTCTGAATGTTGGAGGACTTTTGTTTCCATAAACTCCTCTGGATTCACCTACCTCTCATCCCCCGCAGGATGAAGGAGCACAAATCCCTGCTTCACAAGACCTCTCTCCCATCATACTGGGAGAGCCTGAATCGTTGGAATGGATAAACCGACCCCAGGACGACCCTACAGAAGCTATTGGTCCTTCAGCAGCTTATTGGACATCTTCTACAGACCACCCAGTGGCTCATTTTGCCATCTCATCCCCACCTAACTGGACTACTCCAGAGCTCTCTAGACCTTATTACAAATCTGAACCCACCGAGATTTTTGGCCCTATCCGCGAACGTGTGGAACAATTGCGTCTTAAGGGTAATGAACTTCGAAGAGAGAGTCTCGAGCGACACTCTGAAGAGTTTCGAAATCGGAACTTTCAAATGAGATTCGACGACAGAGACATCCCGGTTCATTTGATATCTTTTGGATCACCAGAACAACCTTCCCACCACAAGACCACTAATAAGACTGGTCAACCCTTGCAAGAGTCTAGTCCTGCACCTCAAGTGAACCAACCTGTGGAAGGACAACAGTCCAGCACACCTGTCACTACCACAGTTACTTTACCAATTCCTCCCCCACCTCAGAATTCGGGGGGAGGGTATTCCATTCCCACGGATTATCTTATTGGTAATGTTATTACTACGGTAGCTAGTCAAAAACCTACGTTGATTCAACCTTTGAATAGTGGTCAACCTGTTGTGGTTGGGGGGAAACCCCCGTTTCTTAACCAAAAAATAGGCGGTGGAATCCCCAACGGACCTGTCGTTGGACCGTCCCAACCCGCTAGACCATCCACCACGGGATTATCTCATGTTGGGGAGCCGTCCAATGTAACTCAACCCTCATGGATTCAAGCGTATCCAGGTTCTGTTAACCCTGCGTTGAGCCAATCTAATCCCGAAAAATGCACCATACGGGATACCTTATCCCGGGAATCCATACACTCTATGGGGGAAACAACCTATGTTACAACACGGACCCCAACCAACTATCCCTCAAGCACCACCACCCCTGGTCGGCCCTCCCCCACCTCCTGCTGGAGGCGGTAGGCCCCCACCTAACCTTGGCGGAGGCCCACCTCATTTTACCCACAACATCCCTCAACCTTCTGGCGGTGGCGGGAATGGTCCACCACCCCCTCCCGGTGAAGGCGGCGGGGGACTACCCTATCATGGTGGAGGAGGACATTTCCCTTCAGGTGGCAGAGGTGGTCCACCACCCCCTCCAAGCAAAGGCAGTGGAGGAGACCCTCATCCTTCCGGCGGCGGAGGTGGTGGGGGCCCCCATCCTTCTGGCGATTGAAGTGGTCCACCACCCCCTCCAAGCGGAGGCGGTGGTGGGCCACCTCATTACGGTTATGGACCCCCACCTCCTCCCGGTGGTGGTGGTGGGCCTTCACCCCCTCCCGGTGGTGGAGGTGGTCCCCCACCTTATTGAAATGGACCACCTTATGGTGGTGGACCCCCTTACGGTCCGGGCGGCACACCCCCCTATAGCAGTTTCCTCCTGGTACACCTTACAGTCAGTTTGGTCCTTACATGCCTTATCCATATTATCAATACGCGCAGCCTAACCCATAGCTACCCCCCTGGCTACTTTGTACCTGCCTGACCTATCTCGTTTAACCAACAATCCTATTTACCACGGATCTAACTGGCCACCAATTTCGGTGAAAATTCCGTCTGATATCCCCAAATTTGACGACAAGCCGGGTGAAGACCCTAAAAACCACGTGATGACATACCACTTATGGTGTTCATCTAATTCATTAATGGACGATTCAATTCGTCTTAGATTGTTTCAAAGGAATCTCACCGGTTTGGCTTCCAAGTGGTACATTGAGTTGCCACCCCACTCTTTTCTTGATTTTGGTTCTCTTGCCATGAACTTTTTGACACATTTCTAGCTGCCCATACAATATGAAACTGGTACCGAGCTTTTAACCTCACTCCGTCAGAATACCGCCAGTCATATTTCGGATCATATCCACGAATGGCGAAGGAGACAACGTCTCATTAAAGCTCCTATTCCAGATCAGCTCCTAGCAGACTGGTTCACAAAATCCCTCATCCCTACCATAGCAAGAGACGTTGCCATGCGAGGTGTTGTCACCGAAGAACAAGCCATCGCAAGTTCCCATGTGCTAGACCTAGTCTACACTCAATCCGACACTTTGTTTGATATTCTGCCTGACGCACCCCGTGACGTTAATGACCCTGCGAAACCACATAAGGGACTCCAAATTGATGGAATCATTGGTTCCCTTAACACCTAGCCTGCTGCTAGCACTGTTGGATCATCCAACCCGACTCCGGCTGGCCACGACACCACCAAGTCAACCGCTCCTGCTATAACTAAAGAGGTGAATTCTGTCCAATCAGCTTCATCTCAGAAGTCTGGCGGTAAAAAGAAGAACAAGGGGAAACCCAAAAAGTATTCCATCCAGCAGGAACAAAAGAGCACTCCTGACGATACCAAGCAGAAACGGAAACTAAAGTATCCTTGTTTACTGTGTGGAGATGACCATTTCTCCAAAGAATGTCCCCATAGAGACGAAGTACAAAATTTTCTTAGGGGTAAACCAACTCCCACAGTCCTCAATGACCCATTTCCTACTCAGAACCAGCAGATGATTGCTCAAACCCCCCCAGCCCAGGGAGAACCATCCAATACCGCGCATGTTCTCATGGTGCGTAATGAGACGATCAATTTGAACACTCGCTCGCGATCTTATGAACCGGTCCCTTCGAAGGAATCCACTGGAAGTAATACTGAAAAATCTTCTGACTCCTTAACCGATGTCACTGTACCATCAACTTCTCTCACCGTTGAGAAGCCCTCCTTAGACTTGATATTGCGACCGCCCAAGAGTACGATTCGAAAAGCTGTTTTCAATCCCAACGCTCGGGCGGCACAAAATTACAATATCGTAGAAGACTTGGCACAAGCCCCTTCCGCCATGTCTACCTTGGAAGTTTTGCAGAATTGTCCTAATCGACGCAAAACTCTCCTTGCAGCCATCGGTGCAGTCGACCTCGATTCCTCGAATACCATCATGTTCCAACTTGACAACTTTAAGTCAAGGCTCTCACACTAGCTCGCATTCCAAGTTTCTGTGAACATTGCTGGGAAGATTGTCCATCGTACCCTTTTGGACGAAGGCGCCTCCACTTATGTCATGTCGATCGCCTGTTGGAGAGCCATTGGCTCCCCCGAATTGAATCGTTCTCCCACCACTTTGAAAGCATTCGACGGGCATGGCTTTCAACCTCATGGGATATTACAAGCTCTTGCAGTTGAGTTGGGCGGAAAGACCTTAACCATTAACGTGGAAGTGGTCTCAGCCCCAAAAGATTATAATCTCTTGCTTGGTCGCAATTGGTTTTACGCCATGCAGGCGGTAGCCTCTTCAGTCTTCCACATAGTACAATTTCCCCACCAAGGATGAATTGTTACTATCGACCAATTAGATTTTTGTACACGAGACACTACTACTCATCCTGGTGACCATGTTCCTTCCATTGGACAGATGTCAAAACAGTATGAGAGTGTAGGGGTTGGCCTTTTGAAAGAGTCATCTCTCATGGGCGTTTTTCCAGCCACGAACCCCCCTAATCATGTTGGTACGGTGAACATGATCTCCACATATATTTTATCTCACTCTACCGATGCTTGGCTTGTACCGGATGAAGCCACAACACACCTGCTTGGAGATATAATGCCTCTTTCACCCGGTGAACGTATTTACGAGGCTATCCAATCAGCACCGGAGGACCACTTAACCGTGGCCTCTCCATCCTGTTCTCTGCGACGGACGTCATCTCCACCTAATCTCTTACTTCGGACTTTTCATTCAAACATCATGGAAGTTATGAATGTTGTCGACGATCCGTGGGATGATCTCCACCATAGGTCATCTTTTCTTCCTCCTTTGGAGTACATAGAGGACAACATCCATACCCTCTTTCACCAGATATCTACTCGTTCCCTCATTCCCCCATTCTTACATGTCTTACGGACACGGAGGGCAACTTGTCCAACATTGAGCCAACCATCCCGGTAGACATCTTAGTGAAACCTGGTATAGTGGAACACATTTGCATAGGCCAGAAGTGTTCCCCTGAAGAAATAGCTGCTGGCACGGCCTTATTCAAGCAATTTCGAGATGTATTTGCTTGGTCCTATGAGGAGATGCCTGGGATAGACCCCGCGATTGTTTCTCACGAAATACAAACCTATCCCAACATCAAACCTGTATGCCAAAAGTTGCGACTGGTACACCCCCGGAAGACTGCGACAATTAAGGGAGAAATTGAAAAGCTCTTAAAGGCTGGTTTTATTTATCCTGTCCTGTTGATGGATTGGGTCTCAAACGTCATCCCTGTGAACAAAAAGTAGGGTACCATTCGCGTCTGTGTCGATTATCGAGACCTTAACCGGGCTTGTCCAAAAGACAACTACCCGACCCCCTTCATCGACCAGATTATCGACAACTGTGTCGGAAGCGTCATCTTCTCATTTATGGATGGCTTTTCTGGTTACAACCAAATTGAGATCAACCCCACCAACCAACACAAGACGAATTTCATCTACCCGTGGGGAACGTTTGCATACCGCAAACTCCCGTTTGGACTTAAAAATGTTGGCGCCACGTTTCAGCGTGCTATGTCGTATGCCTTCCATGACATTAAGGACTTTGTGGAACCTTACCTGGACGATCTCCCTGCTCATTCAAAGCAGCGCGAGTTCCACATTGATCATCCGACGACCATTTTCCTCAGATGCAAACGGTACAATATCCGTCTGAATCCTCATAAGTGTATCTTTTGCGTTGAGTCTGGACGCCTCTTAGGATTTATCATTTCGAAGGATGGGATCCGCATTGATCCCTTAAAGGTGGAGGCCATCATATACCTTCCACCCCCGACTGATGTGACGGAACTTCAAAGTCTCCAAGGGAAGGCGACTTATTTAAGACGTTTTGTTTGCAATTTTGCGGAGAAGACTCAAGGGTATATGAGACTGCTCAAGAAGGACGTCCCCTTCATTTGGGACGACCAAGCTCAAAAATCCTTCGACATTATCAAATATGCCATTACACATGCCCCCGTGCTCCAACCGCCTAATTATTATCGAGATTATATCTTATATCTCGCCGCTTCTGCTACCACTATCGCCATGGTTTTGGTACAGGAGGATCAAAATGCCCAGGAACATGTAATATACTATGCAAGTAAGGGTCTTACTGACGCTGAAACTAGATATTCACATGTCGAAAAACTCGCATTCGCGGCGGTCATCGCCGTCCAGAAGTTCCGGCACTATATCTTGCTCTGCACCACCACCATCATCATCGACTCGAACCCTGTGTACCACGTACTGACATGTCAGGTTCTTGGGGGCAAGTATTCACGTTGGATCATGATACTGCAAGAATTTGATCTTCTCTTCGAGAAAGCTAAGTCTAAGAATTCTTTGGTGTTTGTCGAGCTCATTTGCGACCTTCCCCGTCCTGATGCAGAAGTTGAGCACAATGACTCCTTTCCAGACGAATCATTCTTTCTCATCAGTACGACTAATCCATGGTATGGAGATATCTTATTGTATCTTCAAACCCAACGCTTCAACCCTCAACTCTCTTGCGACGACCGTCGTAAGATACGTCACCATGCAAAGTACTATTTAATCATCAATGATACTTTGTATCGTCGTGGCATTGATTCAATTCTTCGACGTTGTCTCACTCATGATGAGGTTGAATGCATTCTCAATGACTGTCACACTGGGGCATGTGGCGGTCACCTCTCTGGGATGGCTACAACCCAAAAGATTTTGCGCGCAGGATATTTTTGGCCTACTATCTTCAAAGATTGTATTGAGGCCGTAAAAAAATTTCCTCCTTGCCAACACTTCCATACGAAGAAGCGCACCCATCCCGCCCCGTTACACCCGGTTATTACTGTGGGCCCCTTCGCAAAATGGGGCATTGACTTTATGCATTGTAATCCTACCTCGGTCGGGGAGCATAGTTACATCATTGTAGCTGTGGATTACTTTACAAAATGGGCCGAAGCTATGCCTACATACCAGAATGACGGCAAAACCGCCGCACTCTTCATGTTCAACCATGTAATAGCGCGGTTCGGAGTTCCTCAGGCAATTGTTACCGATCATGGTTCCCATTTTCATAATCATATGGTTGATGAACTGAGCGACAGTTTGGGTTTTCGCCATGAAAATTCAACACCCTACTACCCGCAGTCCAATGGACAGGTCGAGGCCATTAACAAGGTCTTGAAAACTATGGTCCAAAGGATGGTAGGGACACATAAGTCCAATTGGCGCAACATGCTCTTCTCAACGTTATGGGCCTATCGAACTTCCGCCAAAACCGCCACAGGCTTCACTCCCTTCCAATTGGTATATGGATTGGAGGTTGTCCTACCTATAGAGTGCGAAATTCCGTCTCTACAACTCGTTATCAAACTTCTTCCTAATACTACTGTTGAGGAAGAACGTCTCCTGCACTTAGCAAAACTTGACGAGTCCCGTCGGGATGTCGCTCTTGCTAATGAAGCGCACAAGAAACACATCAAAGCCCAATACGACAAGTCAGTTGAACCTCGTATCTTTAACGAGGGTGACCTGGTCCTCACTTATGACCAGAAGCACGATAAACTAGGAGCAGGAAAGTTCAAATCGATGTGGCATGGACCTTACATTGTCAAACGTGTTTTGGAAAAGAGAGCTTACGAGCTTGAAGACTATGATGGAATCTCTTTGGGTGAACCCCGCAATGGGATTTACCTGAAGAGATATTAAGCCTAAATTCATCACGCTTAGACTTTCTTGTATATACTATACATGGCATGTTTTCTGTGTTTTTGTGTGTGTTGTGACGCTTTTATCTTTGAGTGTCTTTAGATCTTATTTCCGCTCCTTATACCATGTTCTATCTGCGTGTGCAGATGGCAATATGCTATGGATTCGCGGATGGCGCCAGCCGACATACCTGTAACCTTGCTTCAGCAGCCTAGGTACTATATTCCCCAACAGGTGAGCTCATTAGCTCAGGAGGAAGTTTCCTAGGGTTTGCGACCAACAATGTCGCAGAATATCAGGCAGTAATCGGAACCCTAGTTAACGCCATTTCCTTGGGTATGAACCAAATTGTCATCCACATGGATTCTCAATTAGTGGTTTCCCATCTCAACCGGGTTTACGCCATCCGTGATCCCACCTTACTCCGTCTCTTCAGACGAGTGCGTCTCCTGGAAAGGTCATTTGAATCCGTTCAATACCTACACATTCCACGAGAGTTAAACACAGTTGTTGACTCGATGGCCAACTTCATTTTGGATTGGTACATCACACACACATAATATTCATAATATGTAAAATCATTCACAACATGTAAATAATGTAATAAAGCAAACATGTAAACAAGATCATATCAGTCATCATTTTAAAACACATAATGTATAAATCGCTGAGAATGTCTGTATATATATATATATCGCTCGAAAGTAGTGCTGGTACAAAATCTGAAGCACGATGGCTTTCAATGAGTCTCTACAAAATCTGAAGCATCATAGCTTTCAGTAGTACAAAGTCTGAGGCCTCTAAGCTCTCAGTACAAGTATAATAGTGTCATTAGGCCTAACGCCTAACCTGTACACCACCCCTAGCACGGACAACACGTTGTCCCTGAGTGAGGAAGCAATCCACGGTCCTCGCCACCTTGCGGAGTAGGGCATTGAAGCGTACGGACTCTCCAACCCTAAATCTCTGCATAGCTCTCGGTAGATCATCTATCGCTGGCTCAGGAACCTCCACTGTCAAATGGGACAAGTTCCTGTATACCTCCTCCATCTCCTCGATGGCAGCATGAGCACCTGGGGGCACAACTGCTTCCCCACCTCTGTCTCTCCTCGCCGGGAGAGAAAGTCCTACCGGCTATACGGGCCCCACATCTATACACACATGTTATATACTTGTCAGCACTGCATCAAAAAAAAATGATAAATATACAAAATTAAAAGTACAAGGGTTTTGTTCTCACCTATGTCACCCCATGCTACATCCTCAGGCAACACCAAGTCAGGATCCTCTCTGAAATTCATACCACTGTACGTGAAGTCCTCAACCATGAGTAATTGGCCTTCCAGCCAACTGAAGAACTCGGGACCAAAACTAACGATAGGTCCTCCACCATGATGAGTCATCACCTCATCCCATCTGAGCATGTGGGGATCTCGAGGCTCCCTATCGTCTAGTACCACCTGTGGGCGCAAGAGAGGGATCCGCTCCAAGAGGAACGATACCAAAATCAATCCATGCCCAAACTGCTTGAGCTCTCCCCACCGACACTTGGTCAGCTGAGCTCAGAGGTTTGTGAGGAGACCCTCGCACCAGTTGAAAACCATGGGGGACATGTAGTCCTCCACTCCGTATAAAGCATCTGGGTCCGAGTAGCCATGTGTGGGGCTTGGCGACCTACCGCTCTAGTAATAGTAAGCAATATGGTACGCAGTGGGCGACTCACCACATCCCTGATAAGAATATTCCCATTAGAAGATCAAGAAGTAGAGATACAATGCTGTGACACCATGTAATCAACTGTGCGGTCACTAGCCCGTGTTCCAGTAAGATGTACAAGTTCCCCTCTCTGGGACATACTTGTGAGAAAATAGATGTCCTCAACATCTATTGTGAGGATGTGCTCACCAATCACGAAATACTGTTGGGCTGCATCCCAACTCTGGAGCATGTGTGATAGCAATGGGATTTGGGATCTCATCCCCTGAATCTCAAAGAACTTGAGCAAACCACAATTCCTCAAGGCATCCACGCATTGTGGATCATTGGCAGCTTGTTCATATTCTACCTCGTGTTCTCGTTCTCGCCACTCTAAAACCATGTTGGCTTGCTAGCAACCTGCCAAGAAAAGCATTTAAACGCTGTTAGGTCCTACTTCAAACTCCGTTGTCACACAGTACGTTTGCGTACAGTATGATGTCATCGCACTTCATCCATTCGGGACTTGCACCGAGTAGGTCTCATCGCAGTTCCTGAAAGGGCCAACTGCGACAAGCCGAGAGCGCAGTAACCCTCCATGAATCCATCAAAAAACCCAAAAATTGAACCTAAAAACAAAATCTAATCCACTGGAAAGTTGCTGGATGAAATTTAGGCTTACCTTCTCTTGGCGGTGGGTGAAATGGCGGATCATAGCTCCCGGAATCAGCAAAGGAAGTTTTGGCTCCAAATTGGTACTTCTCCACCCAAATTGGCAAATGAAACAATGAAATCTATTTTGGCCCATTTTTCTATTTATAAATAGAATGGAATATTCCTTTTCAAATATTTTGATGCTCTTGGGCCATTTATCATAGTTTTTTACCATTTTTGTCATATTTGAGGCTATTTGACACATTTTCTAGTGTGCAGGAGTTGTAAGTGGTATTTTGTGTCGTTTCTCGTATCACAACGGTCATCACTGGTATGAACACTCCCTTGAACGTTTTGTCGTTATTTTTTGCAACGGTTAGTCTATAATTATTGCGTGATGATGAGTTTACTCTTCGTTTGTTCTCGTACTCATGGAACTATGAGAAAAAGTACCGAGTTATGATTTATCACTTTTCCGGGCTCGTTAAACTTCCACGGAAAAGGACACCCCCCGGAGTCTACCATTAAGCTCTTTTCAGGCTCTCGAAAAACGAAAAGATTGCCAAGCGAACTTGTCACATTCACGCTTGTTAAAGTATTTGAATGGTCGTCTTCCTAGTGATAGTTTACCCCTTTTTCGGACCAGAAGGCACTAATTACCAAAAAGGTATACTCCAGCCAATCATGATGGAAGAGTCCTCTCCCGCATTGTTTTACCCTTTTTCGAGCGATGAGGCTAACTTTACGAAAAAGGACCGTTGGAGTCTCCTTTAGTTCTTTTTAGACTCTCTAAACATGAAATGACGACCGAGTTTACCTTCTATGGACTCGTTAAATTTTCACATTGAAGGGCCCGTCATGGGACGAACCCCTCCTATCATAGGTTCGGAAAATATTTGGGATTGGACTCATCTATGAGATGAGCTATACCGAACATCTGGTTACCCTCATCAAGCTCGTAAAAAACACATGAGGCGCTCATCATTCATGATGGGGAAAAAGGAAAGTGTTTGTGTTACATACCTTATTAGTGGTAGTATGTAGTCATTCTTGAACATGGCACTCATCTGCATTTGCATACAGCACTTGGATCATCCATTTGTCCTCTAGTTCCACTTATTTCCTCAGTATTATTACTCCTTTGAGTCATTCAAAGAAAAGCTTCCATCATCAGTCGCTTTGAGAATTTGTGTCGCACTCGTCGTGTCAATACTGCCAATTCATGCCATGCCCATGTTCAAGAATATGTTTATCATCTGTAGTCAGTACACTCGTCATCACGTTGGTCCACTATGAGTCAGTCTTGCATGTTATTGTACCATCCGATCTACCCTACACATCTTTGTCGTGTTTCGTGTCGATTGATGGGGGATTCATCATGGTCCTCCTTCGACGGATTCATCCTTGTCGACTTCAACACATCATCCGGGGATTGAATCTAGAAACAAGTCAAGTACCTTGGCCCTGCATGCCTCAATGGCAGGTTACCTCGCTTTCATCATGAGCTTACATCATTGGCTCTTGATTGAAAGATTTCATCTTGCATTCGACTTCAACTCATTTATTCACGCTTGATGATATGTACTGTGATACCTTGGGAATCATTGACATCAATGGTGATCTCCCTCGCACTTGTTAACGGTTTACATCAATGGTAATTAATCAAGTGGTTTCTACCATGTTCGATGTTAAGACATTTGTAATCACATGGATAGATTCGTATCATTGCGGGTTCAGCTTGAAGACCCTGGGAGTCATGTTTTACCCAGGTTGAGATGGAGTTTGTATTGAGTTATATCACACGGATCCACTTTTGTATTGGTCGTGGTTGTGTTATCATCTCATCATGGATCTACGCTTGTGTCTAGTAGCCATGATTGTGTTCAGTCCGTCATTACTACCGTGGATCTGCAATGTATTGGTCGGTAGCCATGTTGTACTTCATATGAGATTGTCAGTTCAGAGTCAGCTGTACTGCAGCAGTGTCTTTCGTCCAACGAGTCTATTGCCATTACTTCTATCAAAGCACTTCACCTATCTATCTTCAACAACTTCATGCTTTGGGGGGCATTCTGTTACACCCAAAATCTACTCATCATGAGATTCAGTGTATACACCCTTGAAGATACTTGGACTAAGTAATCATCCTGGGAGGATTTGTACCCAATTGTGCTAAGTTTTGAAGGGTCGCCGCAGGCTGCACACTAGCAACATGTGACGTCGCACCTTGCTCCATTATAGGGTGCGACGAAGTCAGTTAAATGAAAAAAATAGCTTCTTCAAGGTCCATATCAAAGCTTGCTGACTTGGTACCCTATCCCTGACCTCTTGGAAGAGTTGGCACTCGGTTCCTAAACCTTTGGAGAGATCCCTTAAGCCTCTCCTACCATCTCTCAACCTATCCTATCCATACCCTATCCACTTAGTCCTATATAAATGAAGCTCACTCCCATCCCAAAGGGAGGAAGGCTATGGTATCTACATGCCGGTGAAATCACTCTTAGAACATATCCACTCACCTATTGGAGAACTCATACTTCCTTGGAAGGATATGGCAATTGGCTTCATCGGAGAAGGGCTACAGCGTTAAGCCTTGGTTGTGGTTCTATATCTCTATTATGTACTCCTCTGTTTGCAGTAATACAAATGCTTTCCACCAATATTGTTCATGTGTATAATGATATTGAGTAGTTTACCTGCTTAATTGTTTACTTAGATCTCTTATTGTATAGATGTCTTTTACTGGTTTCTCTTGTTTCTTGTCTTGACAGGTCTTGCAGCTTGGATCTGACGACCGTGAGACGTGGAGCAACATTCAGGAGAAAGGATTGCGTAGTGAAAGGTAAGACATCTAATAATTGATCCTTAAGTAGATCTAGGAAATGCATTAGTAGTCTGTTCTATTTGTTCTAGACTCACTTTGAGCCAGGGAGATCCGACTCGCGTCCGCTCGAGTGGATTGTCCGATAACAAACACGGTTGAAACACGACCTATGAATCTGAAAGATCAAGCTCCACAACCAACAAAAAGCAATTTTGGGAATATCTTCCTCTCGAATTATGATTTGGTAATATCCCTATTTTAGGTCTAACTTAGAGAAATACTTTTCACCATGGAGCTCATGCAATAATGATCCGGATTTATATGGGAACGAAATAAAAGAGCATATACAGAATCAAATATAGAGATATATTGCAGAGAACACAGCGATACAGTAAAGACATATTCTATTAAATAGCGGAAATAGAACAGACTATTAAATACAACAGCTAGAATGGTAGTAGCTATCTCTGAGAAGAGATGTGGCCGCTGTGCTCATTCGTGCCAAGATGAATACAATGAGGCTCTGAAGGCCTCTTTACAATACCCAAAACCCTAACCCCGGAAGATGAAAAGCCAATAGTTTTGTGGACCCCGTTTTGGGTAGTTTGGTGTATCAAGTTCCCAGGGGCATAACTTTGGCATACGATCTTCGTTTGGGGCGCACGATAGCTTGTTGGAAAGATATATCTGAGGAATACGCCGAAGAATGTGAATAGGTATATTCAATAATCAAGATGCCCCAAAAAACGTCATTTAGGGCCTCAAAACAACTCCTGAAGTTCAAGACCCAAAAAACTGCTAAAAATAGTAAATTACCAAAATTGCCGGAAGACTGTTTTGAGCCAGTTGGAAGAGGTGGGTCGCCACTGATATCCACCTGGATCAATCCTCCCTCCTTAGGAAGCAATGGTCTCCATTGCGTCAAATCCCTTATCATATGTTGTACTATGTGTTGAGTTGAGTTCCTGGTGCGGCATTTACTGAAGCGAAAATGTTGCCTTTCTTTGAAATCTTCATAGGGTTGTAATTGTTGTTGTTGGATGCGCTGGAGCTATTCAAAAGTTTTGGTTGTTGTGGTATCCTTGGTCTGCACTGGTGTGGATGGTTTCTTTTCAGAGGAGCACCTTGAATGCGTGGCCTTGCATTGCAGAGATACTCGAATAGGCGATGCTACACTGAATTTTTGTTCTTCTTGTTTCTGCTGAGTAGAGGGATAATGTGCAGAGGTTGTGGATGTCTCTGTGATCTGATGTTCTCCTTTAGTGGAAATTGTGAATAGGGAAAATTTCCCGGTGTGGGAGATTATCTTCCTGCCCTGCTTGGTTGGGGTAGGTGAAACTGTCTCTGGTATCCGATAGAGTTGTCCTCCCAAAGTGACAATGACACTACGAGGTTGTGATTCATATATAGCATGACACTTCCACATATATGGTTGTCCTAAAAGAACATCACATACTTCAAGTGGGGCCACATCACACAATACCTCATCTTTGAAGGGTTTGATGCCATATGGTAGGCGACATTGGTGACTGACGTGGATCCCTCGTCCTTGGCTTAGCCATCCAATGGTGTATGGTTGTGGGTATGGTGTTATTGGTAGCTCCAATTTCTTGATGACTTCTGCTGAGATCAGGTTCTTTTGGCTGTCGTTGTCCACAACAAAGTGTAGGGGAATTCCCTTCACCCACATCTGTGAGTGGAAAAGACTCTCCTCTGCCTCCGACTCTTCAGGTTCCTCTGGTTGAATCTGCGTGGTGGCAACAACAACAGTGGGTTCTGCATCAATGATCTGATTCCTTTTTTGCGCGATTGTGAAATTAGGTTCTGAGTCAGAATCGGAACTGGGATATGATTCTGAAGCTTTGATCTCAGCCACCAATGACTGTTTTGAGCGACATTCATCAGTGTTGTGCCAAGGGATTTTGTGGAACTCGCACCACTACCCGGTGTCCTTCTTTGTCTTTTCGTTACCCTTCTTCGCTTGTGGTTAGGACTACTTGTCCTTTCCCTGTCCCGTGTTCTGCGAGATAGAGTTTCCCTTGCCCTACTTCTGCGCAGGTCCGAAGTCATGCTTGTTCTTTTGCTGAAATTTCTACTCAATTTTGACAGCATATCGATAGGCAAATCCGAGTGAAGAGATTTCCAGGAAATCCATCTCTGTTCGTATGTACCAGTGTAGGCCACTGCGATATTTCAGTACTAGGTGCCGCTCGGAGTCCTTGATACCTAGCTTTGTGCGCAAGGTATGAAATTTGTTGGTGTACTCCGACACCGTTTGGTCCCTCTCTTGATGCAGAATGATCCATTTTGTGTACTGGTCCTCATAGTTTCCCACAGGTTAATATTGTTCCTTAACAACATCTATAAAAGAGGCCCAAGTGGGATTGGCATCAAACAATCCATACTCATCTGATCAGTTTTGCTCACAATAAGTTTCCCACCAATTTTTGACATGGGGGACAACCTTGAGGAGCGCAAAGACGATCTTTTCCCTGTCGAAAAATTTGTGGATAGAGAAATACCCTTCTAGTAGATTCAACCATTTATCTATGGCATTAGCATCGATCTAGCCTTCAAATAAAGGGATATCAAAGTTAACTTGTACCTTGAAGGGAGTCACAACTCCTAAACGGCTGCTTGTTGAAGGTGTATTTGTTGCCGTCAGCATGCGTCGAAGGATCTGTGCGAAATTATCCATCATCTCGTTCCTCTGTCGCGTGAGGGCTTCCTTGAGCAACAACTTGATAGGATCTCCTGCTCCGTCATCTTTATTTTCTCCTGCCATGAGAGGTTGCTTAGGCATGCAAGAGCTTTTGTCCTCAAGAGAAACAATCTCGAGACCCAATTCTTTGTACCCTGACCTCGTTGGGGACATGCATAAAGACAACAAGGAGCAGACGGCTCTAATACCACTGATCCATATTTATGTGGGAACGAAATAAAAGAGCATATACAGAATCATGTACATATATATATTGCAGAGAACACAACAATATAGTAAACACATATTCTATTAAATAGCGGAAATAGAACAGACTGTAAAATACAACAGCTAGAATGGTAGTAGTTATCTCTGAGAAGAGATGTGGCCACTGTTCTCATTCGTGCCAAGATGAATAAAATGAGGCTCTGAAGACCTTTTTACAATACCCAAAATCCAAAACCCTAACCCCGGAAGATGAAAAGCCAATAGTTTTGTGGACCCCGTTTTGGGTAGTTTGGTGTATCAACTTCCCGGGGGCGTAACTTTGGCATACGATCTTTGTTTGGGGCGCAAAATAGCTCGTTGGAAAGATCTATTTGAGGACTATGCCAAAAATGTGAATCATACCATTCACCGAGCAAGATTCCCAAAAAAACGTTGCGTAGGGCCTCAAAACGGCTCCGGAAGTTCAGGACCCGAAAAACTACTAAAAATAGTAAATTACCAAAATTTCTAGAAGACGGTTTTGAGCCAGTTGGAAGAGGTGGGTCGCCACCGATATCCACCTGGATCAAATAATTAGTCAATAAATGGAATGGGAAATTTATCCTTTATGGTAATTTTGTTTAATGCTCGATAATCAATACAAAGTCTAAACGGTATGTCCTTTTTCCTTACAAGTATGACTAGGCCTAAGAAAGAAATTTTACTACGTGTAATCACACCAGAGTCTAATAATTCTTGTACCAACCATTCAATCTCTTATTTGTGTTTGTGAGACTGTTTGTATGATTTTTTCATAATTGGAGCTGAACCTAGAATCAACTCTATTGTGTGATCCCTAGAATGCGGTGGGGGAAGGCCATGAGGAGAGTCTTGGAAGATGTTACTATGTTTCCCCAGGATTCGCTCTAATTTCCTTAGATCAACATTTTGACTTTCATTAACAATGCCTTCCATAGAATATCAATGTAAGAAAAAGGCTTGAGCTCCCTTTTTAATCATTTTTTCCATTTTATTGGATGAAACAATTGGGGAGGAGGGAAGTTGATACCATGAAGCTTGTAATTTTTTCTATTTTAAAGAATATTATAATTTTTTCTTGTAAATTTAACCCCACTATATCGAATGTTTCTAACCATTGGGCTTGAAGACAAAGTCGACCCCTCCAATTGTCATACCATACATAGGAAATTTTACTTTGTAGTCCTTTATAGCTAATTCTACCTCATGGCATTTATGTCACACGAGGTGGTCTTGTTCCCTGGTATTGAGACTTGCAAACTAGAGGTAGGGTAGATCAATATGTTTAATTGCTTTGGTACCCTGGAGTCTATAAAATTGTGCTTACTTCCACTATCAACCAACACTCTCACCTTAGTATTTTTTATGTAGCCAAACATTCTGAGAGTTTGGGGTTTAGAGATACTAGTCATTACGGCTACTGAGAGTGTTGGAGTGACATTAGCTTCCTCGATGTTGAATTCATCGACCTCTGTTTCTGTGTCCGAATAAGATACATTGCCAATCTCCTCAACATTATCGTTGTCATTATCATTTTTTCACATAAGAATAATTTTTTGTTATTACACTTATGTCTTGTACACCAATTAGGAGCAATACACTTACGATACAAATTATCGTCCTTCTTTGCATTTGTTCTTAGGTTCGGGGGGGTATAAGTAGGCAGTCGATATGCTTTATGTTTTTCCTCAATCAGTTTAGCTTTTTGATGTGCATGTTCAACATCCTTGACATCTAGTATTTTAATCTTGTTCTATATACTTGGTTTCAGCCTACCAATGGTAATTTGTAGAAGGCGTTCTTTAGATACATCATTGACGCGAGTAGCTAACATAAGGATAATGTTAAAATATTCATCCACTGTTCCATTTTGTTGTAAACAAGTGAGATTGGTGTAGAGATTGTCCTCTTATATATCTTGAAATCATTTAAAAAAAAATTCTTGAAGGTATCCCAATCTCTCACCACTCCTCCCCCACAATTAGAATCCCACCACAAAAACCAATCACAAGCTTAAGGTACATTGCTGCAATGTTTATTTTGTCATCATCATCACATATTTGGTGCATAGCGAAATATTTTTCAACTTTACCAATCCATTGTGTACCTTCTCATTTGTCTTCATCATCAAACTTTGGCATGTCAATTTTTACTTTGTGTATGACATTGTAAAACAGACTTGTATTTAATGAGTAATGTGACCGCAATGATGGGTGGGGTTGCTCGTGTCATTATTAACGTTTTTGGAGGCCTCAAAATCAACTTTAAATGGCAGGACTTCATCCAGTCTTTTCGTGACTACTTGAACGTCCTGACGATAACCTTCTATTTCCTGAGCCATATCTGAACGATAAGCATGTATTGTAGTGAGAATTATGGATTCATTTTCGTTCTCGTTCTTTTATGTTGAATCTTCGGAAGCGTCAATAGTCTTTCTCTCATTATTTCTTGTATTCATCTTTGGAAGGGTTTAAAGAATATGAAAATTTAACTATTGAAAAATAATAATTATAATAATACTAACTATTATTATAAAAATAATACTTTTATTATTATATATGTATTTAGTTTTAATAGTTTTCAGGGAATTAGAATACTATAGTAATAATAATAATAATATATTATTTTTTAAATGGATGAATTTAGGGTTTCAAACCTTAGGCAATGGCGTAGGGAGATGGAGGAAGAATTTGAGATGCACAGAGATGGAGTGGAGTAAGAGCGTGGGTAATGAGAGGGCAATGGAGGATCACGTCATGAAGTAGAGCGTTGGTGGTGCGTAGGTATTGGATCGAGGCAGGTGGGAAGAATGTGTGGAGTGGGAAGAATGTGTGAAGGGTACAGGTGGAAGGCATGAGGCGAGGAGGCAGCACGTGGAAGGGCACGATGGAGGAAGGGCATGGAGAAGAGTTGGGCAACAACGTGGGTGTGCGGTTGGAGGAAAGGTGGCATTAAGGTGTAGGGAAAAAGAGAAAGAGGGGAGTGAAAGAGCGGTATGGGAAACACGGGAAGGAGAAGAGCATGTGATTTGGGGGGTGAGGGAGCAGTGGAGTGAATGGACGGTTAGAGTGGATGAGTGCAGTGAGGATAAAATGTTGGAGTGCATGAGGGATGATGGTCGGGGATGGGAGATGAGCGAATGAGAGATTAGCATGAAGAATGGTTGCGTGGAGCAATGAATGGAGCAAATGGAGTGTGAACGAATGGAGAAAAGAGGAAATAACCAACATAACTTCGAAGGCTACTTCACGCAGCTAGCAACAACCAAAAGCTCTAATACCAATTGGAAGAGATATTTCCAAAGATTAATATATTTTATTGATAAATTGATTATATCAAAATAAGTTTATAATAGTGTGTATAAATACACATGAATGGGATAAGTCACGTCCTTAGAACATATTGGTACTTTTAGTCCTCTCCTTTCTCCACACATAGTTATGATATCCATTATAAGAGTCATAACAACAAAATTGTTTGAAGGACCGAGGGGGCGAGCTAAGGTAGCCTCCTCGTCCTTCTCCCCCTCTTCACATACATGTTCATAATGTCATCTAGGTGGTAGTTGCGGACTAAGGGGATATGTGTTAGACTCTCCCCTACCTCACTTCCCTTGCACTTGATACATGAAGATCTAGGTTAATTATTATTATTAGTATTATTATTTTTTTTTCACTAGGAAATATGTCAACACTTGTTATTTTGGAGAATCAAGGTATGGCTAGGTTACATAATCGACACTCAATCATTACATTAGGGTTCAACAAGAGCATCATATCACTTACAAGAATTGAACCTGGGTGGAGATGGTAACAATCATTCCTCCCAACCACCCAAGCTACATCCAATGGACATTATTATTATTATAATTATCATGTTAATGTGAAAAATCAATGTAATACCAAAGCTACACTAACTTATACCACATCTCCCCCTACTAGGCTATAAAATGTACCTATGGACACAATCATTCATCCACAAAATTAGATTATAAATATTAATTTCTTTAAATTAAAATTACATAACAAATTAATAAAATTAATATGACATATTGAAGTATCCACCAAATTTCAATTTCCCAGACTTTGGTAAAATAGTATCCCTATCTTAAGAAAGGTCCTTAATGCCTTGAAATTCATTTCACCCATAAAGTAAAGCCCGAGCTTTTTGAATCAATTCAAACACTTATACAAATTTAAAGGAACATTCAACAAAATACCATGAAATCTTACATACTAAAATGGTTGTCCATATCATAATTAATTGTAACTAAGTTATTGGAATAAACAAATATTTTTTTTTTACAAGAACGGATAACATGTTTTATATTAAAAGATGAGACAGGTTACAGAGATAAGGGGAGGTTGATCCCAAAAGATCAAAGTTGTCGAGACAGTCTCTGAATTACCAGCCTCTGGAGTTCCAAAAAAGGCATTTAGCCTGTAACAACTAAAAGTATAGATATTGCTACCACTACTATAGAGTTTCACAAACTACCCTAATACATAGCAGCAGAAGAAAAACATAGAAATATAGTAAAGAGTCTTAAAACCGAACACATCAGACCAAGAAGCAGGTGTGCAGCCTGGAGTTAATTTTCATGGCGGTTCCGAGCAGCTTTCTCCTTAATGCCAGTAGTTGCACCATTGTTGTCGTCATTGATGTTCAGGATGACTGAGGGGCTGCTCCCACTATTTGTCCTCACACAGTCCACCTTGGCCTCAACAATTCGCAGACAACTGTAGAAGGTGTCGTGTTTTCCCATAAGCTTTTCATAGAATTCTTTCATTTTTCCTGTGCTAGCCCTCACTTCTGAATTTGAGATTTGAACAAAAGTAGCCAGGTGGGAGATGGATTTTTTCATGTCTGCAAGGTTCCCCCTGAGCCAACGAACTTGTGTTTCCAATTCATGAACCTGCGAATGAATCTCAGGAGAAGGGATTTCAAGCCTCTGAGGAGAGCCCCTATTGCCCAAATCACCAGGATTGCCACGATAATGCTGACGGAAAGAGCCTTTGTTAATGTCACACGGCCCCGAATGGAAACCCGTGACCGGGAATTGACTAGGAGCGAAACCATAATTGGGATATAAGACAGGGCCTCTGTTTCCATGACTGAGCGTATTGTCTAGGGGCGTCCAAGCACTACCAATACCAGCATCCATCGACTTAGGATGGCTTAAACAAGACGACTTAGAGCCACCCCCCTTGTAAAATCCACGCAGCCATCATCCTGAAAAATTTCAAAAATAAAACGTTTCTTGCTACCAGTACCAGTCCCCCCTGGAGTGCTCTGACATTTTTCCTGCATTTTCTACAGTGCAGAGCAGCAGGACATTGAATACTATCCCCCATCGTTCCCGGAATCACAGGATTTCCAAGAACAAAGCTGCAACAGAGAACACCAACTCGGGCAGGAAGAACAAGACAGAAGTTCAAATGTGTGCACAGGGTGCTACCACCGCCACCACCTTGCATGAAATAGCCCTTCATCACCTTGGGCTTCGTCCACCATAACTCCCCGCGTGCAAGACAGATGGATTCTGTCAGGGACGATCGCCAAAAACAACAAGGGGACAACGGATGGGAGCAAGTGGATCTTGCGGGGATTTGGAGAATTAATGAGGCCGATCCTTGGAGAGCATAGAGAGGGGAGGGGGGGTAGGACATAGGGAGAGCATTAGGGAACCCAAACATTATGGTGGTGGATGCTATTAATTAGCGCATGCCCACAATTTGGGCTAGCTCCAAGATTTTCCATGGTGTCGACACAACTATTGCAATGCCTAAGAATGTGAAAGAAGGTTATAGAGTGAAACTCTTTGGCTGAGAGGAAGAAGTGCTGATGCAGAGTGGAGATAGGTTTTCGCCACATACTGACTATTTCCCTTGCTTCTCTTATCACCAACATAGAGTCTCCAAATACTACAAGATCGTTGATGTCTTTGTTTCTAGAAGTGTCGATCCCCTTTATCACAGCTAACCATTCCGCTTCGTTATTGGTTTTTTTCCAATTCCCCGCGCAAAATTAGCCATTTTGTTTCCTTCGAAATCTAGAAGAACTCCCCCCGCACCTGCCAACCTAGGATTGCCTTTGGAGGATCCATCGAAGAAGAGAATGTTGCTTCTTAGAGTAAGAATCCATCTCTGAAGATCATCAGGGTCTTTTCTGATATGCCCAGCTCTAAGGTTTCTTGCTCCTTTGTATTTGAGGAACAGAGGGTGGGGGGAAGGAGAGTAAGTCAGCCACCCATATTTTTTCTTCCACACTAAGAGGTTCCTTACTAATACTTTTCATACTTGTCAAGTTGAGGGATTCAATCCACAGGGCTTTGGCGGAGGAGATGATTTTCCCCAGGGAGGCTTAAAGACCATTGAAAATTTCATGATTTCTGGCAAACCAAAGTTTCCAACATAGAAATTTTGGGAAGGAAATCCAGGCTATTTTGAAGTTTGGTTTTTGGAAGAAGGAATAGGGGTAGAAATGTTGCCAATTTTTGAAGAGATCAGACCAGGTGGTGGGGAGAATAAGGTTAGGGTGAAGATCATGGAGGGCTTTATTCCACACGAATTGGGAGAATTCACATTCTAGAAAAAGATGATTAATTGTTTCCTCCTCCTTTTTACAGAGAATGCACCTTACCGGTCCTTCAATTCCTCGCTTCCTGAGGTTGTCTGCTGTGAGGATTTTTTGACGAGCAAGGATCTAGTTGAAGACATTCACTTTGGGAATCCCATCTCTATCCCAAACTCTTTTCCATAATTTGTCCCTGCTACCTCTGTTGTTTAAAGTCTCCATATATTTATATCCTTCCTTAACACTGTAACAACCGCTTTTCCCCCAATGGCGCTTGTCTCGCAGAGAAAGGTGAATGGGGATCGCGCCATGGAATCGGGAGAGTAGCATATTGAAATCAGGCTGTAAGTGATCTAGGAGGTCTAACTCTTTCCACCCCATCCATTTCCCATTCAAAGACCACAAAGATAGATCATAGAGAGTATTTATATTTACCTATTGCATCCAACATCACAAGTCCCGAAAGAGAATGGGAGAGTTCACGGGGGAGCCAAGACCAATGTTATCTTTCCAGATTTTGATTTTCTTCCCATTTCCCGGGGCCCAGGAAAGATTGTTTTGAATGATGTAGGCAGAGATTTTACAGAGATTTCAGATTGCGGTTCCTTTCTTAGATTGATCCATTTTTTCCACACATCTTTGTCTGCTTCCCTGCATGTATTTTTTGTGGAAGATTTCTTTCCAGAGATGATTCTCCACAGTATTTTGGCACCCAGGGCCAGATTCATAAAGGAAATATTTTTTATTCCAGCCCCTCCGAAGTCTTTCGGTCTACACACCATGTCCCAGCTGATGAGGTGATACTTTTTTTTCCATTGGTTCTCCCACCTCGCCAAAGGAAGTTGCAGAGAGCTTTGGAGATCTCAGCAACTACTGTCTTAGGCGCAAGGGAGATGGAGCAGGAGTAAAGAGGGAAGGTAGAAAGAATAGAATGGATAAGGACCATCTTACCTACCAGGTTAAGCCAACAGGAGCCCCACGAAGAAATTTTATCTTAAATTTTTGTGATAAGACCATGCCAATCAGCTAATTTTTTCCTACCTTTGAAAATTGGAACTCCCAAATAGGTGAAGGAGCTCCAGTCCCTTATGCCTTCAAAACCGAAGATTCTGGCAATTCTTGTGAGGGTCCTATGAGGGCAATTCCAGCTGTAAATTTTAGACTTATCATAGTTTTCTTTGCCATCTGAAGCTTTGAGGAAAGTTGTGAGCGCAAGATTGAAGTGTTTAGAAATGGAGGCAGAGGCTCCTCCAAGGAGGATAGTGTCGTCAGCAAACTGGGAGTGATTAATAGATCTCACCCCTCGGACTATTTTGATACCCTTGAGATCGCCTGAGGCTTGCAAAGAGTGGAGCTTTCTACTCAAAGATTCGACGACAAGAAGATACAAGAAGGGAGATAGGGGGCAACCTTGGCGCAAACCACTGGTTGCTATGAAGAACCTGACTGGCCTACCATTTACCAGAGGTGCGATCCATGGGGAGTGAATGCAAGCTTTTATCCACCTTATAAATCTGTTAGAGAAACCAAATTTTTCCATAATGGCATAGAGGAAGTTGTTGTTTACTCTATCAAAGGCGTTGGCCATGTTAAGTTTGATGGCCATCCCTTGGTGGTTTTTCTCCATGCTGGAGTGAATGGCTTCTTGAACAATGACAATATTGTCGAGAATTTGTCATCCCGCAAATGAAACCCCCTTGTGCTTCGGAGATGAGATTGCCCATGACTTTCTTCATCCTGGTGGCAAGAATTTTAGTTAGGATTTTGTAGGAGGTGTTACAAAGGGAGATTGGCCTGAATCAATTCAAGGAGGAGGGGGCTTTTTCTTTCGGGATTAGGGCAAGAAAGGAAGAGTTGGTGGCTCCTCCAATTTTTTCTTTTTTCCTAGTCCAGTTCAACATATGCTTCAAATCTTCTTTGATTATTTCCCAAGCCACCCGATAGAAATTTATGGTGAAGTCGTCCGGTCCTGCGGCTTTATCAGCTTGTAGGGCCCAGATAGCTTTTTCGATTTCATGCTCCAAAATTGGTTTTGCAAGGTCCCTGTTTGCATTTTCAGAGACAAGATTAGGGATGAATTCAAGCAGATCTGCTTGCGCGCTCAGTTCAGTCTCTCCACTGTCTGAGAAGAGCTCTTTGAAGTGGTTGTGAGCAAGAAGTTTAAGATTCTCTTGGCCATTGATTCTTTCCCCATTGCTATCTTTTAACTCTCTGATGGCATTATGGCTTCAACGTGCTTTGGTTTGATTATGAAATTATTTGGTATTGCTATCCCCCCCTCTAAGCCACAGCTCCCTGGATTTTATTCTCTAGGTTTCTTCTTCTTGTTTTGATGCCCTCAGAATATCCAACTCAATTGCTTTTTCTTGATTTAGAAGAGAGGTAGTGATTTCCTCAGAATCCATTTTTTGGTGAAGTGAGCTCAACTTGGATTGAAGGATGAGACAAGTATTGTTGGGGTTCTTGAAGGAAGTCTTGGCCCATTTTTTAAGCTCAAGTTTGACAGATCTAAGCTTAGACTCCCAAACATAACTGGGAGAACTGTGGACATTTATGTTCCAAGCACGCATCACAACATCTAGAAAGCCAGGGGTGTTGATCCAAAGATGATTGAAACGAAAGGGTATTGGACCCAGGTTTTCCAGTGGAGCGGTGGAAAGACCAATAGGTTTATGATCGAAGGAGGCACAGGGAATGGAGAAGGCATTGATTAGCAGGTCGTACTGAAAGAAGGAAGAACATACCAAGAAGCGATCAAGTTTGGCAGCTATGTGTCCAACGCCGCATCTTCTGTTGCTCCAAGTGAACTGAGCATTTTTTAGAGGGACATCGATGAGATCTAGGTCCCCCATAAGGTCCTCCAGCTTTTCCCCAAAGGGATCTCGAACAGCACTGCCTCCCCGCTTTTCATGTTGAGACTTTGTGACATTAAAATCGCCAGCTATAATGAGTTTTTCTCCTTACATATTGTCTATGAGATTGCTGAGATCTTTCCATAACTTAACTTTGTCCCTGTGATGAGTGGGTCCATATACATTGCAGATAAAAATGGTATTGTTATTGTCCTTTTCTTTTATCTCAGAGATCATCCAGTGATGGTTTTCAATATAGGAGAGAATGGAATACTTGGAGGATACGATAGTAGCAATACCCCCCAAAGCTCCTCAGGCATTGACAACAGCTCCTTGACATCCTGCCCAGAAAGAGCCTGATAGAGCTAGGAAGTCTACACTCTGCAGCTCTCTTGGAGTAGTACAAGGTTCGGTTTTTCATTTTTTATTATATTTTTCAGGGCATCAACTTTATTCAAACCACCGAGGCCCCGACAATTCCAAGAGACTACTAACATTATTTCTTAGCAGAGTTGAGTCTTGCTTGGGACTTACCTTCTTTTGCTCCACTTTGGAGTTTTGGATGTTGAAGTAGCTTCATGTCTTCTAAGCTTTTTTGTCTACCCATCTCGATTTCTCTCTCAGCTTCTACTTCTCTGTGATACCTGAGAGACTTTCGTCCTCGGGTATTTGGGGGATGAACAAGATCCTCCTCCTCACGGGACTCAGAGGAAGCATCTAGAGAGGAAGAAACTGGCATGAACTTGCTTTTAACCTTGTCTGCCCACGACCCTCCTGGAGAGGAAGCACCTCCCTGTTGCTCTAGATTTTCCTCTTGTTCCAGAATCGGTGTGAGTGCTTCTTCTTTATCCAAATCCACTTGATTCTCCTCCAATATAACTATTTCTCCCTCTTCGACCTGCAGTTCTTGGAAGCTATTGGCATTTGTGGCTTTCTTTGCTTCTGAGGCTTTTCCTTTAACTGGGGGGTTTGAGTACTTTTGACCCCGTGTGTTGCAGTTTTTTTACCCTTTTTAACTTGTTGCCATCCTTCCTCCTGTCCTTGTTCTGGGCTTTCTTGGGTATTCTTGGGGTAGTTTTTTACAAAGTGTCCATACTCATGGCATTTTTTACATTTAAAGGGCAACTGCTCATAGTCAACTTTTTGCAAATGCTCCCAACCATCCATTTGCAGATTGACTTCTTCAGGTAGTCCTTTTTCCAAATCCACTTCGACACAGATTCTGGCACAGGAGAACAGGGGGTCGTTGGGCTCGGCTTTATCTATGTATTTTCTGAGAGCATTGCTATGGCGAGCAAAGTTTCATCATCCCAACAGTGCAGAGGCAGATGGGGGAGGCGGACCCAAACAGGTACGGTGGAAGGAACATCTTTATCAGGGTCAAAGGTGAGGCTCCAACGATTAAGATAGAGACCTCGAGGGCCCATGAAGTAAGGGCCACTTCGAAAGATTAGATCCTTGTCCGATTTGTTTTCAAAAAGAAAAGCAAAATAACCCTTACACAGAAGCAATGTTGAAGGCCACCGGTAATCACGGGCATCCAATTTTTATTGATCCAAGCGTCCATCGACTTGGGGGAAGGCCAAATTCCAGTAAATTGTCCTATGAGTCCTCGATCGTTTAGAGCAAGTGCCTTTAACTTCGAAGCTGTCGACAGGATCTGGATACGAGGGGCGGCAGCTCATTTTACAAAGGCGTCCGAGTGAACAGCAGGAGCCGAAGGAGGAGGGGTGGAGGTCACCAGGGAACGGAAGGCGACGTCTAGGAGATGCTTTCGTTCCTCCAGGGAAGGGTCCATGGCTGCGGCTCAGGAGGAGCCCGCAGACGGCGCGGGAGGTACTCTGTGCAGGGCAGAGCCGAGGGGTCTCCAGGCTAGGGTTTTTGCAGCGTCTGCTAGCACTTCACTATCCTCAAGGCCAATTTGACTATGCAACAATCCATTCACTCTAAGTTGCACTACCTATATTATATGGAGTAAAATGTTGCATTGAACCCAATGCACTATGATATGTGGAATAAACAAATTATTGGTTGATGTAATTAATAGTAATATTTGTAAATTTTGATTTTTTTTGGAAAATGGTAAAACATAGTATAATTTAGTTATTAATTGACATGGAGAATAATCATTATTGATTATTATTTGCGAATTTAGGTTGATTCATCATTGTTATTTATAGAAAATCACTCCACTTGAAATGATCTATTAGTAATCTATAAAAACGTAAACTTCCACTCCTATTAGATATCTATAACTCCTAGGTCATTAATCTCTTTCTTTATACATGAAAAAACAATAATTTTAAATCTTACTCTAATACCACAAGATAATTTCAACTTGAATAATATCCTAAAAAACCAATATCCATTATAATAATTAATAAAACTATCTTCAATAAAGCCATTTGGTTTTTAAAACGTCTCATTTTAAGTACACTATATTGTTTTTAAAATTTTAAATACATATAATTTTTTTTCTTTACTTTTACACTACTTTAAAGTTATCATTCCTTTTACCTTTTTTATGTTCTAAGAGTTTAAAGGTGTGAGGGTATTTCTTTTGTTTTCAAGGAGTGCACACGTTTAAAGTTGCTATGGGCATCGACATGGAAGTGAGTGTAGACAAACCTTTAGCTTGTATTAATTTCTCTTTCGTTTAACATAAGTATTTTGGGTCTTTTTGTTTTGTTAATATGATAATTTTTAAGTAATATGATATGTTATGATGTAACTTCGATTTTAATATATCAAAGCTGTTTGTCTCTAGTGTGAAAAAAACATATATATACATGTAAGTATTTTGATTTCATTATATATAGAGTTATATAAATGTAAGTATTTTGATTTCATTATATATAGAGTTATATAAGATTGGTACTACGTTAAGGGAGTAACATTATTTATTATTATGGTTTGGAGTAGTTATTTTAATTTTACATGAAGATTTTCAAAGACATTGGTCATGTGGAAGTTAATTAACATTGTTAATATTCTCATAGTGTATTTTGTTATGGTGTTTAATTATGTTAATATTTTCATAGTGTATTTTGTTATATAGTGTATTTTGTTATGGTGTTTAATTATGGATTTTGTGATCTTTTAATTTTTCATTCATGATTATTTGGACTTTTTAGTTTTTAAAGGTGAAAATGGTTGACCAATCATTGTTGTTATACATAGTTAGAAGCAGAACCCATGGTATTTTATTTGTTGGCCCTTATGGTATGTTATGTTTAAGCGTTGATTGTGTTTGGTTGATTAGGGAATGCGAAATAACCTCCATTGGGTTCTTCATGGGGTTTTGAATTGGTGCCTTTGTGGTTTTCTTCATTGGCCTTTTGAGTGTAAAGACCTCCTAATCTAGTTGATCATTGTATCTCTCTTATCTCCAAGGCATTGGAGAGCACTCTCCTACCATTTAGTGCTATCTACTATGAAGTTTTTGAAGACATGTTCCACTCAACTTACAACTCATGTAACATTAAGCTAATTGGGAATAGGTTGTTGGTTATCATGAATGAGACATGTTGGGAGTTGCTACAATAACTAATTAATTCTTCCCCTTCTCTGGTGTTTTTACTTGTGTTATCATCTCTTTAATATCCTTGGGATGCTTTCTCTCATAAGCCTTGGCTAGTCCCTTCTATAATTGATTGACCAAACCATGGTTGCTATACATGGTTAGAAGGATAACCCATAGTGTTTTGTTGGTCCTTGTAACAATACATGTTTAGAAACATTGATTGGTTATGGAATGTAATATGGTCTTTGTTGGGTTCTCCATGGGGTTTTGAACTGGTGCCTTTGTGGTTTTCATCATTTGCCCTATGCATACACAAGGCCTCTTAAGCTATTTGAGCATATATATATATATATATATATATATATATTATCTTATCCCCAGGGAAATGGAGAGCATTCTCTGCCATCTAGTGTTATCAACGATGAGGTTTTTGAATACTTGTTCCATTGAAGTTGCAACTTGTGCTACATTACTTTGCTTAGGATTAGGTTGTTGGTTTTCATGAATGAGATGTGTTGGTAACTACTACGTTGACCAATTCATTTGCCCCCTTCTTTGATGTTTGTACTTGCATTATCATCTCTCTAATACCCTCTAAATGCTTTCTCTTGTATGCCATAGCTAGTCACCTTTTCAATTTCCATATAGAATTAGCAAGTCCTTGTTTCAATTTCCATACATAATTAACTAGTTCTTGTTTCAATTTCCATTTGAAATTATCTTTGCAACCTCCATTAAATATGGGCAATCTATCATTATCATTAGGGCTTATTTACACCTCTAAGAAAACATAATTTCAATAGATGACTTGGCATGTTACCATGTTCACCGTTAAACCACGTATATATCGACTAGTTTATAATTATCTTTCTTTCCTGACTTTTGTGATTGAAATAAGACTCCTCTAATCATCTTTGAAAACAACACTAACTATTAATTTCAAACAAATATCCTAGATATTTATATGGGCATCTTTTCAACATGTAGTTAGTAGAACCTCAACAAACATCAACTTCAAAGAAAATAAATACCTACACGTATATTATGCAATTATGATGCATAATTAAAACTAGAGTACACTTTTTTTCTTTCAAATTTGTTATAAAAATGTAATGTATACTTTTTAAGAATAGCATTGACTTTATAATCCACATCATAAAATACATATGTACTATATTATTCTCTCGACCAAGAATGTTTTAACAATGGAATTTGCACCACCCACCCTAAAGGTACATTTACAACTTTAAAATTCATACAAAATCAAAACCTCCTACTTCAATCTCTATGCCATTAACCACACATCTTCTAAGTTTAGTAATACTAGAATTTTCCAATCTCTATGCTATTAACTACACATCTGCTAAGTTTAGTAATACTAAAATGCTTTTTGCATTTTCTTCTTGGTCTTCTATTTTCTAATAATACACCTCCTTAACCCATCCCAAATGATTTAAACACCTCTTCACTCCATCCCAAACATATATAAACACCTTCTCACTCCATAATTATGGAAGGAGATATGGTAATTTGACTTATAGATTTAAACACCTCTTTATGGAGGGAGAAATGGTAAAGTGATCCATGTTGTTGCATGATTTAGTTTTTTTTATATGTTCAAATATTGGTTTGATGTAAGAAGGTAATTATTTTTTTTGTTGTTGTAGGTAAAGAGTATAAGTTTCACTTTACCCTATTAGTTTGGATAGCGATACAAATAAATCAAATGTATCTTTAAAGTCTGTGAAAATTAGTTCCGCTAGGGTTTGAGAGTCGACAGAACTTCGGCGGCCATGGATTCTTCCATGGCCGCCCTTCCTCTTTCCTGCGTTTGCTTTCTGTCATCGATGGAGCGTGATGGATTTTTCTGAGTTTGGAGAGAGGGTGGCGCCATTGCGCGGTAACCCATTGGGTCTGTGAGCTCGAGATCTAGTGGCGGCGGCGGCGGTTTTCGGGAGTTCCTCGTCGACGGAGATGGTCGACAGTTGTGGTTAGGCTTGGCAGCGTCGGCGCGACAGAGGGCGGATGGTTGCTCCAAGGCGCGTCGGCTGTGAGCAGACCCTGCATGCGGTGGTAGTGGGGGCATCAAAGCCAGGCCCCAGCCATTCTCGACGGCTTCACCCTTGACAGCGTGGGGTGGCTCTCCTACAGGCTCCTGATCCTTTGACGGCGATAGCTCCTTCGACGGCGACTGCTACATCCTCGATGGTGGCGACTCCATCTTTCTTGGATGCTCCTTCGTCGAGCGCCCAGATCTGAAACTGGTGGCCCTATTTTCACCTGTTGTTCAAGAATTATCTGTTCTTCTTCTTGTGGCAACATTTTCTCTTGGGTTCTCTTTTTGGTTCAGCTCCTTACAAGCTGTTTTTTCTATTGTATCTGAGCCATATCGGCTGACCTGATTTAGGGCTTTGTCATTCATGGCGGGCCTGAATCTAGGTGTTTTCTCTGTTTTTCTTCGGGTGTTTTGACACTTATTTTAGATCTCAGAGATGGTACTGATATTGTGCTTTAAACAGCAAAAACACTCTTCTAGAGTGAAGATGATCTATGTAATTTTGTACTCGAAAGATGAAATAAAATTACGCTTTTTTTTCGGGGAAAAAAAAAGTTTGTGAAAATTAATATTAATTTGTTTTTATTAATATAATGTATTTTCATATGAATTATAATTGGCTCATAGACCTTGATAAGACCAATTTTATTATCAACGATAAAAAAATAAAAAAAATTATATACATTATGAAACCTTTACAAAGTTTATGAAATATTTATGTGAGAGTGTTGTACTGTTGTCATCCAACTGAGCTACCCCTCAAGGCTTATATATATATATATATATATATTCCCTATCCATTCCAAAAACTTATACAACTTAAATTTATATATTTAAATTGAAATAATACCATTAATATTCTAATCTCTTTTCGTATTCTATTCCCTCCCCATTCCAAAAACTTATACAACTTAAATCCATATGTTTATATTGAAATAATACCATTAAAATTCATTTTTTTAATAAATAGTATTATTTTAATATATATGTTTATGAGTGATATGAGACTACTATGATGCCAAATGTGCTTACGAAGATCATCCGGACTAAATTATATTGAATTTGTGAATTATTTTATTTTATTTTTATTGTTTCTTATTGATTTTACTATTTATTTTTGTTTCTATAATACATGATATAAAACAGGCACTAGGCTGCACACAACTCTTGTTTCTTAACCATGTATCGTTTTCAATTTTATCCATGTTAATTTTACTTGTGAAAATCAAAATTATACTTTTTTTGAAATTATAATTTTTTTTGAAAAAATATATATAAGAATGTACCGTAATTTCTTTTTCTATGTTTTTTCAATTCACCGTTTCACGGTTTTCTTCCTTACCTTTCTCAAATAAAATCACTCCATTAAAACAATTTCAAAATATTCAATGATGGTTTGTGAATCCAACATAATCTTCTTATTCTTATTTTTTATTTTTTAACTTTATTGTCCTAGCCCTCCTTCTCCTGCAATTGTTTTGATTTGTTTTACTTTATTGACTTCTCATAGGCCCATCCATGCCTTATACATACCTCATGGTTCCAAGTGTTTATGCTCCCCAATCGGTTTTTCTAGGAATTTGGGGTCGGTTTTTCTAGGAATTTGGGGTCTTATTTCAAGTGGGCTCCATATACTCATTAAAAAATTATGGATGCTTTAATGACAAAAGATCCCAAAAGGAATTTCGAGATTAGGGATTTACTAATTAACGATTGTCATGGTTGCAAGATTGTAACATATAAACCTTTCATTTGATAAATCGATTCCTCCTATCCTATTGAATGTGATATGACCCAAGGGGGTCATACTAATGGAGTTGAAGGTACATGATATGACCCTAATGGGGCATATACGGGGTTAAGTGTATATGCATTAATATAAATGTATATATAATAGTAGCCAACCCTAATGAAGGGATTGTTTTTTCATAAACCCATTCATGCCCTATACACACCTCAGGGTTCCAAGTGTTTATGCTCCCTAAATGATTTTTCTAGGAATTTGGGGTCTTACTTTAAGTGGGCTTCATACACTAATAAAAAATTATGTGTATGCTTTAATGACAAAAGATCCCAAAAGGAATTTCAAGATTAGGGATTTACCAGTTAACAATTGTTGTGGTTGTGATATTATAACATATAAACCTTTCATTGATAAATTGATTCTTCTTATCCTTCTTGAATGTGATATGACCCAAGGGGGGTCATATGTGGGGTTAAATGTACATGATATGACTCCAACGGGGGCATATATGGGGCCACTATGGGGCTAAATGTATATATATTGATGTAAATGTAGATATAATTGTGGTCAGCTTTAATGAAGGGACCAATGAAGGGACCCCGTGTGCAATGAGTGAATAGGTATATACAGAAGTAATGTAGTAATTGTTGAGAACATGTGAAGGGATTATGTGAATGTCTTAGGCTAATTGGAGCACAAATCCAATATAGACAATATAGATAAGTTACATAATAACTCCTTAAATAAGGGGAGATCCTTCTCCAATTACTCCAAGACATTCACATAATCCCTTCGCATGTTCTCAACAATGACTACATTACTTCTATATATACCTATTCACTCATTGCACATGTGGTCCCTTCATTAGGGGCGACCACTATCATATATACATTTACATCAATACATATACATTTATCTCCATATAACTCCATATTTGCCCCCATTGGGGTCATATCATGTAGCTTTAACCCCATATATAACCCACCTTGGGTCATATCATAATCCCTGCACCTTGTAGGGCCTTAAACATTTCAAGGCCTTCCATGCCTATCATAGATAGTGTATTAGCTCGATATTGTCTTACCATTTCATGATTGATATGCCTAGGTTCTTGGTCATTCAATAAAAACCTTATTGATGTTCATTCCTTTTCTCCTAGGTTCACAATACCTCCATTTTTTTTAATTGTGGTTGAGTGGATGAACTCTAGTACATAACAATTAGACTCCAATAACATGCTCTCTGATAACGGTCCAATGGTCAAAATGTTTATCAAATAATCTCGACCCCAATTATCCTTGTTGGATTTAAAACATGTGCTTGTCCTTGACACTATGGTTCTTTCAATATTTAATTTAACAAGGGAAGGGCTTCTCCCTTTCATATGAAATACAACTTTTTATGAGGTGTTCTCCATTTCACACCCTAATGTTAACTTTGATTTCTCTTTTCAACCCAATATCTGAGAAGCTACCTTTTCCTCTGCAATCTCCATGCCTTTTCTCTCCAAAATTCAATTACTTCCTCGTATGATGGAAAAATGAAGTTACCATGATATAAATCCATGGGATTGATTGAATAGTTGAGCACTTCCTCCTCCTAATTTAGGTTGTGTTATTTATAATACTTCTACATTGTTACACTTTCCAATAGGGAGTAGAGATACAAAACAATCCACACCATTAGGGGATACATTTAATCTTGCATTATAATGAATGATACGAGTTATAGTTTCCTCGATAATCCAAAAAGTACAATTTTTATTGATATATATAGGTTTTTTTATCACAATTCTTACTTATAGGATATCCACACTTCTTTTCCTTCACGAGCTTTTCTTTCTTGAACATTTACAACAATTTAATGTAAACCAACAATCATTCTCTTCTCGAGTTTTGGCACATAAAACTAATTCACTTGTCCATATCTGATCAACTATCATGAATGTAGTTGTCACGTCCCCTTCCATTAATCCGGTGCAAGGAAGGAAACATGACCAACATACCGGGCTTATTGACAATCTCAACCCCATACATTACTTCAAAAATTCATGGATAAATAAAACTTTTGTGCACAAATACATATTCAATATAAACACAACGGAATTAAATCATATTTACACACACAAATAGTAGTGCATCGGCATATCCATCACAGGCATATGATGAATCAACATGCAGAGAATTCAATCTCGTTTTCATGCTATGCACATACTTCATATCAATTCCATTAACATGAATAATTATCATTCAGAATTAACACATTGTAAAACACAGAATGCATATAAATTAAACCACAGAGAATACTTATCTTTGAGATGAAGTTGTCCAAACAACTAGCTATGAGAGAGCAACGTTCCACCCAACCATAGACCTCTGTCCAGCCTATATTCTTTCAGCTGAGAGATCACTCTCGAGCTGGATTATGTATCCACTAAGGAGGAACTAAACAGGCTCACTCCCATGGTTTCACTCAACAACGATGCTAAGACAACACACAGTTGGGTTTATCAAGCACACAAAAGACAAAGGAGGGAAATGCTAAACCAGTGAGCTCATCCACAGAGCTACAGGCATCTCAATTAAACTCAACTGTTATGGTACCCACAATACCTACCACACCCAACACAAGGAAGGTCCCCTTCTCTGTTGCACAGTCTCTCAGGCGTTCCTTCCCTCTAGTGCTCTTAAGGGTGGGCATAGAAAGGTCCAGCTGCTAATTCCTTGAGATTCTATCCTTCACTGGGTTTATCAAGCAAACCCAACCTCTGCTCAGCCATTCACACTTGGATTTCTCACAGTTTTGTTATCCAATAACTCAATCCCGTCACTTTATTTATAGGTTGTAAAAACTGGGTTTTCCTATGGATTTCGGGGTATCTAATACTCTCAATTTCGCCCCAAGGTTCATATGTATGGATCCCCCATTGGATTTCACTGTCAAATACCAATTTTGGGTGTTTACGGCTCTTCAAAACACGGGTTCTTACAAAGTTGCGATTTCTGGTTTTTGCTCACTGCTGAAAATTCGAAATGGATGAAAAATGATGCTGGGAACTTCCACAATGGAATGGGAATGAAGAAGAAGCAATTCCCATGAGGTAGAGTGTCTTGTGGTACAAGAAAACAGATCCCATACTCTGCCATACGAATTTCTTAGCTTCCCATGCTCCACTGAAGCCATGGACTGAATTCTTCAACAACTTCCTTACAACAGATTTAAATGTCAGCAAGGAAAGTCAAATGGGTTCTCACAATGACATTTGGAAGCATATGGTTCATCCCCACAACCCCCTCACCACTTTCTAGTGGAATACACATGGTCACCCCTTCTCATTCGTTGATTCCATAGCCAATTTTGGTATTTTTATTGCAATATCAAATATTTACATCATTTACAATATTCCATGGCTTAATAGCACATGGGTAACAAAATATCAAATGCTTGTCCATTCTAAATAAAATTCGAACATACACTAGCAAGGCCTTGGCCTTGAGCTCCACGCTTAGGAAACATACATCGCATGTATACAATATTTACATTAAAAGCCAATATTTCATAAGGGTCAAAATTGGGGTATTACATTCCCCTCCCCCTTAGAACAACACCGTCCTCGGTGTACTCAAAACTAAACAAAAATGAGAATGCCTCTCTCATGGAATCCTCCATCTCCCACGTAGCCTCATTGGGACTAAGGTGCTTCCATTGGACCTTTACCTGTCCGATGGCTCTGTTCCGGAGCAAAGTGACCTTCTTGTCGCATAGGCTCTACTTGGAACTCTCCCTCGGGTTCCACCTGTATCACATTCCAATCAATCATATGATTAGGATTATGTATATACTTCTTAAGCAAAGATACATGAAAAACATTATGAGCTCTTATGTCAGCAGGAAATGCAATTATATATGCAACTGGCCCTATCCTATCTAGGACTTCGAATGGCCCACAATATCTCGGTGACAACTTGGCACAACTCCCCAACTTGAGAGAACTTTTCCTTGGTTTCACTCTCAAATAAACATGATCCCCAATCTGAAATTTCTTATGCACTCTTTTCAAATCTGCATAGCTCTTTTGCATGTCCTGAGCTGCCTTTAAATTCTGTCTGATCTTAACAACTTCCTGTTCCATTTCCTTGATCATCTCTAGTCCAAGTACTACCATGTTCACTGGGTTGTCCCAATTCACTGGAGTCATGCATCCCTTGCCATACAATACCTCAAATGGACTCATCCCCAAGGATGCATGATGTCCATTATTGTATGCAAATTCTACCAAGTTTAGGTAATCTTTCCACTTGGATGGTTTATCCATCATATACATTCTCAGCATGTTTTCAAGAACCTGATTCACCCTCTCCGTTTGACCATCTGTTTGAGGATGATATGCTGTACTAAACTTCAATCTAATTCCCAATTCCTGAAACAATCCTTTCCAAAAATTGGAAGTGAACTTTGTATCACGATCATAAATTATTGCCTTGGGCAATCCATACAATCTGAATATCTCTCTCATGAAGGTATTTGCAATGTCATTAGCCTTGTGAGTGGACTTGACTGGAATAAAATGAGCTACCTTTGATAGCTTGTCCACCACAACCATGATTAAATCATGCTTCTTCACTATCATGGGCAGACCTGTTATAAAATCCATAGAGATCACTTCTCACTTCCATTCTGGAATGGGTAAGGGCTGCAACAATCCTGTTGGATGTTGGTGCTCTACCTTGACTTATTGGCATTTCTGACACTTAGCAATGTACTCATGTATGTCCTTCTTCATACCATGTCAAAAGTATTGCTTTCTTGCTGCTATTATAATCTTCTGATATCCTAGGTGTCCAAAATATGGCATTATTTCATCCATCACAAGCTTCTTCAAATCTGCATTATTTGGAATGTACAATCTATCTTTGTAGATGAGGATATTGTCTTCACCAAGCTGATATCTTGGGCATTTTCCATCTACATTACCCTGCTGCAACTTTTCTTTAATTTGAAGGCAAGTTACATCACTGTTTTAGGCTTCAAGAACTCTTGTCTTCAAATTTGATTTACATACACTTAATGTTGCAACATGAAATTTTCTGCTAAGAGCATCTACAACCTTATTCTCTTTCCCTTTTACATGCTTAATTTCAAAATCAAACTCACAAAGGAATTCCATCCACCTAGCTTGCCTAGCATTCATGTTTGGCTGATCAAACAAATACTTCAAGCTCATGTGGTCTGTTCTAAGCTCGAATCTTCTTCCCATCAAATAATGTCTCTACATCTTGAGAGCATGTACTATGGCTGCTAATTCTAAATTATGCGTGGCATAATTATTTTCATGTTCTTTTAACTTCCTTGACTCGTAGCAAATCACAAGTCCTTCTTGCATGAGCACTCCACCTAGTCCTTCAATGCAAGCATCTGTGCACACTACAAAATCCTTCTTTGGATATGCTATCTTCAAAATAGGAGCGCTAGTAAGTAACTCCTTTAACTGCTGAAAACTTTTCTCACATTTTTCAGACCATACAAACTTGATATTCTTCCTTTGCAATGAAGTGATCGGATGAGCTATCTTGGAGAAGCCTTCAATAAATCTTATGTAGTAACCAGCAAGACCCATAAAAGATCTCACCTCTCAAACATTCTTTGGAGTAGACCAATCCATGATGGCATTAAGCTTCTCTAGATCAACTGCAATTCCTTCTTCAGAAATGACATGACCCAAATATTGCACCTTCTTTTGGTAAAACTCACACTTGCTTAACTTGGCATACAAATGATGTTCTCTAAGGACTTGCAACACCATCCTTAGATGTTCCTCATGCTCTTCTTCATTCCTTGAATAGACAAGAATGTCATCTAAGAATACAATCACAAACTTATCCAAATATCTGCCGAAGACAATATTCATGAGACACATGAATGTAACAGGTGCATTGGTAAGACCAAATGGCACCACAGTGAACTCATAATGACCATATCTAGTTCTGAAAACTGTCTTGTGAATGTCTTGTTCTTTAATCCTCACTTGATGGTACCCAGACCTCAAGTCAATCTTTGAAAACACTTTAACTTCCTTCATTTGATCAAACAAGTCATCAATTCTTGGCAATGGGTACTTGTTCTTGACTGTCACTTTATTGAACTGCCTGTAATCAATACACAGCCTTAACGTCCCATCCTTCTTCTTGACAAATAACACCGATGCTACTCAAGGAGACACACTTGGCCTGATATACCTTTTGTCTATCAACTCATGTAGCTGCATCTTTAACTCTACCAATTCTGATGTACTCATTCTATAAGGAGCTTTGGAATTCGGTGTTGCCCCTGAAACAAGATCGATGGTAAAATCAATATCTCTCTTTGGTGGTAGTCTCGGCACTTCATCCAGAAACACATCTTGGAACTCTTGCAACAATGAGAAATCTTCTATCCTTGGTCATTTGTCCTCTGATGAATCTGACATATGGACTGCATATAATTGACAGCCATGCTTGTAAAACTTTTTCAACTGTAAGACTGAAATCTGTCTTACTGAAACTTGCTTGGGAATTCCTCTTACCAATCTTGGTCTTCTCTCTTCGTCAATGCATTCAAGTGCTTTCTCATAATAGTCCAACTTGGCTCTATGTCTTTCCAACCAATCCATGCCAATTAAGGCATCATAAGATCCTAATGGTAATACATTTAAATCTGCATGTGTGTGGAGTCCATTCAATTCTATGGGGCACTTTACCACTACTTCGCTAACTTTTCTCTTGGTCCCTGTGGCTAATTGAACTAACCAAGATCTATTATGCTTCACTTTTCTAAGAGAACAACCTTCTACCACTTTTGGAGAAACATAACTATGAGTAGATCTTGGATCAATCAAAACAGAAATAGATTGCTTAGCAATCTTACCTTCAACTTCCACCATTAATGTTGATGGTTTGCCTGATGATTATCCAACGCTGCATAAATTCGAGGCATTGCCCTGTCCATATCCTCCACTGTTGCTTCTCCCTTTAAGTTGTGCAACCTTCAGGGATTCTCCTTCTGATGTGGACAATCCTTTAGCATGTGGTTTTTTCCACATCCCCAACATTGAAGTGGTCCTTTAGATGTCTTTTCTACTGCTACTGCTAGCTTGAATCCACTCCTTGTTTGCTTCCCTTGTGGAAATGTTCTGGGCTGACTTTTGAATGGTGGTTTGAAGCCACTTTTCTTTTGATCAAACCTCCCTTTTGGTTTTTCTTTCCATGTTGGGTTAACCTCTAACTTTCCTCTATTCTGCTCATAGCAATGCATTGCTATTCTAATGGCTTCATCAAGACTTGGTGGATTAACAAATTCAATTATATCTCTGAAACTTTGAGGTAAACTCCCAAGGAAGCATTGAATTTTTACTCTCTCATCTTTAATGTAATCCACATACCTCCATAATTCCAAAAATTTATGGACATGTTCTTCCATAGATTTTTGTCCCAACCTGATGTCATTAAACTAGTTTCTCTTACTGTCATAATACCTAGCAGAAATGTATTTTTCCTTAAAGTACTTCTTAAATCTCCCCCAGTTGACCTTCCTTTCACTGATCCCTTTCACTTGCAAGAGGTTATCCCACCAAATGGAAGCTCTTCCATTTAGATTGTAAATGGCAATTCTAACCTTTTCATTTCCTGATTAGTCTTGAATTCTGAAATATTTCTTCATTCCAAGAAGCCATGCCTCTGCCTCTTGGTCAGTCTTGTCTTCTCCATCAAATGTGGGAGGCCTTGCCTTCCTAAATTCTCCATGTGGGATTCTCTTAAATTTATTTATTCCATCAAATCTCCTAGGCACATGCCTTGGGCTTCTTTGAGAACCTTTGGAGTCACACAATTTGCTAGAAGAAGATCTAGAAGAAGGCGTTCTATGCTTCTTGCTCACAGAACTCTTTCTTGGGCTTGGAGTCATCTTCTTTGAATGACCTCTAAAGCGACTCTCTGCATCTCTTCCTTCTTCACCTACATTGCTTGGGTTGGACCCAAGGTTTATCTTCTGCTGCATATCAGTGAGGCTTTGTAAAATATCATCATTGAGCTGGTTTTGTTCTTCTTGAGCCTTCATCAACCTTTCATTGAATCTCACCATAGTTTCAACCAAATTATGAGGAATTACTTGCTCCCTTCTCCTATTGGATTCAGTCTCAGCATTTCCTTCTTGCAAATTTTCTCCTAGTACATCTTCTTCATGCTCATAAGGATCCTGAGCATCATTTATGGTCACCATTTTTTTCTTTTCTTTTCTTTGGAGACTCTCTTCCCTGTATGCTACTTCTGGTACACTATTAAATCTTATGAATTGCAAGCACTATGCATTATGAAAATATTTGTTAGACATAATAAGAATGCATATAGAAATATACAACAATCAATATTTAACATAATCAACTCATGGAATAATTCACATAGCTGTTATGTATTCATTTCTTTTGCCCATTCATGCAATTTTGGAAATTGTCCATATTGTCAACAATTTGACAAAACAGTCACTAGCACTTTTCCGCTCTACTTATCTATGGTGTATGATAATCCCATTCAAATTATGATTATGTGTCATTATTCCCTACTATATAAGCTTTCCAATGCCTATCCCCGTGCTCCATTCCGACATCGGGTGTGAAAATTGCATTACTTCATAAATGACAACTTTTACCAAAGTTCTGCACTTTTACACAGTTGTATTTTGGTCTGGAATGCCAACTTCAGCCACTTGTGGAATAAACTCTATGAAGAATCACGAAAACTTTTCTACTGAACGAAGTTATTCCATATAACAAGGGACACTCAGCAACTCACGGATCTCTGTTCCGATGCACCATTCATCTTTTATAAAATTATGGGTTTGACAACTTTTCACTTTTAACATTTTCCAAAATTCCCAATTTTGGGCAAAAAATGGCTATTTCCCAAACGGTGCATTTCTGGAAAATCTTAGTCTAACGGAAAATGTTTGTTTTCATGAGAATAAGCAATGTTGAGTTCAGTAAATTTCTTGGATCCTTCATCTAAGGTCTCTTTCATCCACTGCAAGCTTTTCAAAATTCCAAAAACGTAGCCCAGAATAGTGTTTTTTGGCCTTCACACTCACCTTGACTCCACATCCTTTGGAGTTTGGCTCCAAGCTTCCAAACTTAACACCGTGCCTGCTCCATGACTACTCCCTATCAGTTTCGGCTCAATCCAACCTTCTGTTAAGCGTCGGGACACTGATTTGTAAAAGCCATCAATCCTAAATTTATGCCAAATTGGAGCATAATGAGCTCGTGATCCTCACTGGTTCATTCATGGCTTTCGTTAATGGCCTCAGAATGCCACTGAACTCATCAAATTCTGATTCCGCAAGCACTTGCAATCCAAAAATTAATTTTCGGGCTCTATACTTTTTTTTTTTTTTTCGAACCTGAAACCCGAAATGCGGGATCGGGATTACGGAAATCGAAATGCAATTTTTCAAAATTCTGCATTCCCGCAACCCGAATGGCCTCAGAATGCCACTGAACTCATCAAATTCTGATTCCGCAAGCTCCTGCAATCCAAAAATTAATTTTCGGGCTCTGTACTTTTTTTTTTACGAACCCAAAACCCGAAATGCGGGATTGGGATTGCGAAAACCAAAACATAATTTTTTAAAACTTTTGTGTTCCCGCAACCCGAAACCCGAAATGCGGGATCGGGATTGCGGAAACCGAAATGCAATTTTTCAAAATTCTGCATTCCCGCAACCCGAAACCCAAAATGCGGGATCGGGATTGCGGAAATCGAAACACAATTTTTCAAAATTCTGCATTCCCGCAACCTGAAACCCGAAATCCGCAACCGTGGAACACCTCCATCCCTGCAACTTGCAGGGTTCATATCTCCTTCGTCCCTTAACCAAATAAGATGAGTCTGGTACCGTTGGAAGGCTCTTGTAGAGCTCTATGCAATGGTGTGATCCTCTGCCACATCTGAGAACTCTGATCTTGCCATTTTTCCATATCAAAATGATGCCCCAAACTTCTCCAGTACTGTGTTAAAACGTTCTGTTATTTGCTTGTAACTCAGAGTTTGGCCCAAGCAGCCCCAGTGTTGCAACATGGGCTCTGATACCAGTCTGTCACGTCCCCTTCCATCAATCCGGTTGAAGTAAGGAAACATGACCAACATACCGGGCTTATGGACAATCTCAGCCCCATACATTGCTTCAAAAATTCATTGATAAATAAAACTTCTATGCGCAAATACATATTCAATATAAACACAGCGGAATTAAATCATATTTACACACATAAACAGTAATGCATCAGCATATCCATCACAGGCATATGATGAATCAACATGCAGATAATTCAATCTCGTTCTCATGCTATGCACATACTTCATGTCAATTCCATTAACATGAATAATTATCATTCAGAATTAACACATTGCAAAACACATAATGCATATAAATTAAACCACAGAGAATACTTATCTTTGAGATGAAGTTGTCCAAACAACTAGCTATGAGAGAGCAATGTTCCACCCAACCATAGACCTCTATCCAGCCTATATTCTTTCAGCTGAGAGATCACCTCCGAGCTGGGTTGCGTATCCATTAAGGAGGAACTAAACAGGCTCACTCACAGCCATGGTTTCACTCAACAGTGATGCTAAGCCAACAAACAGTTGGGTTTATCAAGCATACAAAAGACAAAGAAGGAAAATGCTAAACCAGTGAGCTCATCCACAGAGCTACATGCATCTCAATTAAAATCAACTGTTATGGCACCCACAATACCTACCACACCCAACATAAGGAAGGTTCCCTTCGTTGCTGCACAGTCCCTCAGGCGCCCCTTCCCTCTAGTGCTCTTAAGGGTAGGCATAGAAAGGTCTAGCTGCTAATTCCTTGAGATTCTAGCCTTCACTGGGTTTATCAAGCAAACCCAACCTCTGCTCAGTCATTCACACTTGGATTTCTCACAGTTCTGTTATCTAATAACTCAATCCCGTCACTTCATTTCTAGGCTGTAAAAACTGGGTTTTCCCATGGATTTCGGGGTATCTAATACTCTCAATTTCGCCCCAAGGTTCATATCTATGGATCCCCCATTGGATTTCACTGTAAAATACCAATTTTTGGTGTTTACGGCTCTTCAAAACGTGGGTTCTTGCAAAGTTGCGATTTATGGTTTTTGGTCACTGCTGGGAATTCGAAATGGATGAAAAATGATGCTGGGCACTTCCACAATGGAATGGGAATGAGGAAGAAGCAATTCCCATGAGGTAGAGTGTCTTGTGGTACAAGAAAACAGATCTCATACTCTGCCATATGAATTTCTGGGCTGCCCATGCTCCACTGAAGCTATGGACTGAATTCTTCAACAACTTCCTTACAACAGAATTAAATGCCGGCAAGGAAAGTCAAATGGGTTCTCACAATGACATTTGGCAACATATGGTTCATCCTCACAACCCCCTCACCACTCCCTAGTGGAATACATATGGCCCCTTCTCATTCGTTGATTCCATAGCCAATTTTGGTATTTTTATTGCAATATCAAATATTTACATCATTTACAATATTCCATGGCTTAATAGCACATGGGTAACAAAATATCAAATGCTTGTCCATTCTAAATAAAATCCGAACATACACTAACGTGGCCTTGGCCTTGAACTCCACGCTAGGGAAACATACATCGCATGTATACAATATTTACAATAAAAACCAATATTTCATAAGGGTCAAAATTGGGGTATTACAGTAGTGACACATTTATTATGTCCCCGACATATAGTTCGCGGCGGGGCATTAATCCAAGAGGTTTGTGATCTTTTTGCATTTCCATAATGTTACATCATTGTACACTAGTACAAAATGAGAGATAAGTGACCAGGTGACCAAAAAATTTAGTCACCATAGCTTTTTCAAGGGATAAATGACCGAAATTGAGAAATTTTAAGTGAAGTGGCTAAAAATAACCAAGATAAATGACCAATTTGGTCACAGGATAAGAACTAACCTAAAAATGACCAAGATAAATGACCAATTTGGTCACGAGATAATAACTAAACTAAAAATAACCACATAACAATTGGTCATTTATGTGGTCATTTTTAGTTGTGTCATTCCGACAATGGAAAATTATAATTTTGATAATGAATTTGTACAATTTACTAAATTTTAACACTGCAGAGGGGGTCTCCGAATCCATATGCAGTGTTAAAATTTAGTAAATTGTAACATTAATAGTACACAACTTGGATTATTTTTCAATACATGTCTTCTAAGCTCGGGATCATTTATTTGAGGGCATATTCCTAATGCCTATTGTGACGTTAGATGACAGGAAATCATTGAGATGTTCATTTAGGGGTTTCTCTACTAACTAGTGCTTTGGGTGTGGTGAGTTGATATCTAGATAATACATCATGTCTTGCATATAGTTTATCAAGTGATATATGAGTTCTTCTACATGTGGTTGAGTCGAGTCTTAGCCGATATTTTTCATCTTTCCTTTTTGGAATTTTCATGTCCTAAATTTAGTGTCACTCCGTTCATCTTGTTGTACTGGTTGTGTTCATATTTTTTTTTAACAAAACCATCGCCGTTTGACCATATCGACGGTCTGTTTTTTTTAACAGAAACGAATATTGTATGTATAAAAAAAAAAGCCATGGTTGTGCACCAAATCGATAGGTTACAATTGAAGCCACATTGGCAAGAGTAATATTTTATTGGATGAAATTTTAATAGAGAGGATGATTGCCTATCGACGATCTGTTAAAGTTTTGACAAGTTCATGTATTTTGTGTCACGTTAGCTAAAAATTGTCAATTTCATAGCCTCCATTAATTATCCATATGCATTCATTCACCATGATTCTCTTTGCTCCCAAGTTAAAAAATATTTAAAGTCCCCCTCGGTCCCTCCCTTATAAGAAATAACCAATATCCTCCATTTTGAAGAAAAAATAATTCCTCCCTTTTTGTAAAAATCTCTTTGTTAATTCCCATCTCCTTGAATAATAATAATGATAAAAATACCCCATAATCGCAGCTAACCCCTTCTCCTTTCACATATAAAATAAATAAATTATCAAAAACATTTTTTCCCTTTTTCTTTTCACCCATATATAATATTAATATATTATATAGTTATTATATATATTTATATAATTAATATTGCAAACAATAAAAAATTGCAAACAAAAAAGCTAAGAATATCTATATATGGAAAAATAAAACATTAATATATAAAACCCAAATAACATATGTTAATATAAAATATATTTATAATATAATATTGTAAATAAAAAATAAAATAAAAACAAAATCTTACATAGAAATGTAAAATATATTGTGCAAAAATAAAACTTTAATATATGCATTATGAGAATAGAATAACAATCTAAAATAAAATATAATAGTAAAAAACAATTTTTAATGTTATAAATAAAATAAAATGAAATATAAAAACCACAATTTATAATATTAGAAATGAAATATTAAAAAGACATAAACACACATCAAAAGAAAACCCACATTGAGGGTTGAGTAATATGGTTGAGTTATCTAAGGAAAACTTATTTTGGAACCCTCCAATTTTGGTTTTGGTCGAAGGGAAGGGTTTTGTCTGTGTTTGAGAGCATTGTATAGGAGTTTCATGGGCTTATTACCATAAAACTTACTAATATTGATCTTGGGAATTAAGTAGTTCCTTTGTCCTGAGTTGAACCACAATTTCATGGATCTTGTTGTGATGAATGATCTAGTGTGTGGGACTCAATCCTCTTATTCTTTAGATGTGTTAATGTGTTTTCCATATGTGAATGGAACTCAATCGTTTTGTTATCCTTATCCTCTTCTTGATGAGGATAGTTTATGACAAGAAGGATTGATAACTTACTCATAATTTACCCCTTTATCTCTTCTAATATTCCTTGGATGTCATGTTTGTATTTAAATCTTTAAAATACTCCCTTTTCTTTCCATTCTTGTCTTGAGGTCTTCATGAGTTGACTGGTTGGTAACCTGGAATTTTTTAAAATTATGTAACACTTACCATTGTAATTTCAATAAATGTAATTTTCTCTTCCAACTGGGACAAGCAAAAATCCCAATCTTCATTTCATGTGCCATGGATGAATCATCTGTAGCCAATGTCGTGAACCAAATAGCCAAATAAGCATTAAAATGACCCAATTAAGTAATAATGTGCCAAAATACAGTAAATGAGTGAATAAAATTGAAGCCTCTTAGAGGGGATAACCCCCTATCACAAGATATAAATTCACAATATAAGATGATGATCCTTTCAAATGAGTCTCAATGTAATATAGGATATGAAGAGGGCTAGAAGTAAATAATAAGCCTACATGACTATAATTAATGTAATTATAATTAATTCGGGGTAGTACATAGGGTATTAACATGCTCCTTCCCCTAAAAGAAGTGGTTCCCTCAACCTTGATCAATTGTGGATGTTTTCGTATGAAGGACACCTCTCCCCAAGTCACATATTATGTCGGCATGTTCTTCCACTTGATGAGGTATTCAGTCATTTCTATAGTCCTTAGTTGCTTGATCCTTATATCAACGACTGATGTAGGTTATAGTATTCTTTTCCCTCTTAATTGAGCTCTGGGATATTAGTTTTAACTAGAACACTGTCACCAATTACCTTTCAAAACATGAAACATGGAATACCGGATGTACACGTGAAGGAGGCAACTCCAGTTTGTAAGCCATATTGTAAATCCTATATAACACTTCATATGGACCATAGTACTTTTGTGCTACTTTATTGTTTTTATTTTTTTCTTGAGGGATATTTGGTTTTATGGTCAAGTAGAATCAGAAATACCCAATCCCCACCTAAAAGTGCCTTTCATTGCGATGTTGATCTACTTGTTGTTTCCTCTTATTTTTTACTATAACCAAGTTGTCCTTCAATAGATAGAAAACCTCTTACTTATGCTGGATATGATTCTCCACCGCCTGAACCTTAGGTTTCCCTCTTAGAGGTGATGTGATGGATGGAAAATTATAGCCATAGAGTGCCATAAAAAGGGACATTTTGGATTAAATATGGTAGGAATTTTTTATGATCTCTCCTTTGTTCTGTTGGAAAAATAAATAGTCCACTTGGCAAGCTTTCGTAAAGCTCGAGGGCTTATCGGAGTTACGAAGTTAGTGGACTTATGCCCATCATTACCTAACCTTGCCTAACTTTACCTTCGAGCTAGCTCTTTTAGGGAAAAAAATATAAGGTCCGAGATAAGGTGATAGATTAGTTTATATCTACGATTCAATCGATTGAGGGAATATGTTGCATGTTAGGATTGAGGGTAGAACTAAGTCGGAGAAGAAGGTAAGTCGAGTAGTGCCTAACCAACCCCGAAACTGTAATGAAGTACTCTGGGGGTTTTATATGCTGAACGATGTTGGAAGGGAATGAAAGTATCAACTATCTGTCGGGTAAGTAAGACGACTGGGGTGTTTGCTGCAGGTAATGCATATTGTAAGATTCCATCAGGTAAATCTATTCTTCCTGGGGCATTTAAATGGGCTTACTTCTTGTATACATTAAACCCATATAATTCTTTTCATTCTATTTATTTTTTGGATCTTCACATTAGTTTCTTTGGATATTCTATAGGGTTTGCATATTGTCAATGCCCTAAATTTTGCAGGTACGGGCTTACGTTCTGAAGGGAATCTGCAAAGAAGGAGCTCGCAAGCAAAAAATAGGAGCTAAGAAGCATTGCCCAGGACGGCCAGAGCTCATGAATTGATTAATCAACAATATAGGTCAAGATTTCAGGATTTGTATTTTTATCCTTCCAAACCCTAAAATCTAGAGAATAGATTTATTATCTAAACCCATCCCTCGGCTTGAAGAGTCCATAGTGAATCGAATTGCAGCATGAGAAGTTATCCATTGTCGTTTCTCAATCGTAAAGGAATTGGTTGAAAAAAATATCAATGCCGACTCTACTTCCATCAATGTTTTCATTAAAGATGGAGGTCTCAAGCTCATTCAAGTTTCAGACATTGGCCATGGTATTCGAGTAAGTAACTGAATTCCTTTCTCGTTTTCTTTACTCCAATGGAGATGAGTATTAATTATTACTAAAATGGTTGATGGCTTTGGCAGATCCTATACGGATTTCATTTCACATTAATTTCCCTTCCCTCCCTACTTACCCTCCTATTCTTCTCTTATGAGTTTCACAGAGGTACCAACAAGCACCAAAATGTTACTTTCAACAGGTCTGCTAGAAGGAGACAAAGTTCACTATTTGTCCCACGGAGGAATATGGTAAATATTTTGTGGGTTTCATATACACTATTATGCAGAGATAGCTGTCTAGGGGTATATTATACAATTTTTCTGAAAGTGTAGTCGGTTTCTTGTATTTGTTTCTTGTTTAGCTCGAAGTATTGTGAAACATTGAAGAGTGAAGAAACTGCGTTGAATCTCGTTTTTGAAGAGCTGCACCGAAACCCTAATTTTCAACATTGAATTGTTTAGTGTTTCTTTGCAAACTATTGCTACCATTGAATGTTTCAACCTCCATCTTTTGGTATGTGCCTTCTCTTGGAGTTACGGTTGATAATGCGACCTATCCTCATCTACCTCCACATTGAAGAGATACATTGAGAGTGGGAGCATGAGCCCGGTGGTAGAGAGTGAGCCCATTGAAGACTAGAGTTGCGGGTTACATTGCTCCGTGTCTCTCAAATCTTAGCATTGGTACTGTTGATTGTTGCATGCATTACACCTCTCTGGGTGAATTCTGCTTTATTATCTTGTGCGCAAGGCTTGCATAGGAAGCGTGCGACTAGGCCACCGAGGGAATATGGTAAGTCTTGGATATTCGGTGGGTTTCATATACACTATTATGCAGAGATAGCTGTCTAGGGGTATATTATACAATTTTTATGAAAGTGTAGTCGGTTTCTTGTATTTGTTGCCTGTTTAGCGCAAAGTATTGTGAAACATTGAAGAGCGAAGACACTGCGTTGAATCTCGTCTTTGAAGAGCTGCACATAAACCCTAATTTTCAACATTGAACTGTTTAGTGTTTCTTTGCAGACTATTGCTACCATTGAATGTATCAACCTCCATCGTTTGGTATGTTCCTTCTCTTGGAGCTGCGGTTGATAATGCGACATATCCTCATCTACCTCCACATTGAAGAGCTGCATTGAGAGTGGTAGCATGAGCCCAGTCGTAGAGAGTGAGCCCATTGAAGACTAGAGCTACGGGTTACATTGCTCCGTGTCTCTCAAATCTTTGCATTCGTATTGTTGATTGTTGCATGAATCACACCTCTCTGAGTGAAGTATACTTTATTATCTTGTGCGTGAGGCTTAAAGTCTACTTTATTATCGTGTGCATGAGGCTTGCATACGAAGCGTGAGACTAGGCAGTGATCTATCATGTTTGTTTGGAGACAAGGGTGGTCAGTTTCCTCACGTTGCGTCCTACAAAATAAAGGTGTGACCAACAGTGAAGCATGATGTTGCATGTTGCCTTTGGAACCGAAGTTCCCGACTAAAAACTAGTGAGCGTCGATAAATGTCCATGGTTTCTTATTTGCTTTTATTTGCTTCAACTAAAGATTCATGGTCTAGTGGAAATAGATATTTCTTGGATCTACCCTAGTTCCAGAGGGTGCATCAAGGCTCTCTTGTTATTAAGGTGAGCGTCTGCTAATGGCAGGGAGGGTATGTCGTATGATTGAAGGGTCCCTCCAAAAAAGCTCTTCCATTTTGTTGTTTTTCAAGTGGGAGTTGTTCCAGCATGCTAGAGCAGTCAATGGAAAAAGTGTCGGTTGTAGCCTATAGACCACAATGAAAAAGGTTGAATTGTTTGAAGTTCAACATAAAGATTCAAAGCCAAGTTTGACGCAATCCCAGAGTACTTTCTTTAACCACCTTTTATTTTGGACAAATAATAATGAGTTGAATTTGAAGTTGTTTCTTTGTAATTTGTGTCTTCATTATTGAGTATACAATTTGCAAGCTACTAGAACAAGGTTTCTTTAGATAATGAACATCTTCAGGAATTTAATACTGTAACTCAATAACTTGATGATCTCAATAACTAAGTTGGGAAACTCTTCCTCTAAGGTTAAGTTTAAATTTTGTAGAAAATATTAGTTCGTAATTTTTATTAAAATATTATTTAATATTTGATTAGTTGTGGGTGTTGACATTATTTTTGTGAATTGTGACTGATGATTACGTTCCAGTATTTAAATAGTTGTTACAGTTGTCAAAGTAGAGGCCACTTCTCTATGTACAGTTCTCCTAGCCTCCATGCTTTGCCTTGCCAAGTGTAGTTGATTAATGTACTATTAATGAAAATCGTTGTTATTTTCAATTCCATCTATCACTTGAAACAACCAAGTAAAACTGGAATGTTAAACAATTGTCAAACGAACCTGCTTTGGGGCTTATAAACTACAGAAAAGTCAAACAAGCCCACCTTGGGCTGTAAAAACTGCAAGAAAGTTCCTTTAAGAACTTATAAATCTTAGACTAAATATATATTAAAACTGAATACGCAACAAACTCCCTAATCTTGTGGCCATCAAGGTTTGTTCATTTCTCCTGCATTGAACTCATATACTTCCTCATTTGGCTTCCTACCAGATTGGTGGAAAGCCCAATCTTTTGAACTCCCTTGTCTATAATACCATTGAACAATTTAATGGTGCTCCATTGAAATTGCGTGGATACAAGCCTCCTGCTCCATGGAGATTCATTACAAGTGAAGTCTGTTATCAATTTGGAGATGCATTGAAGTATATGAATCCAACAAGTTAGCAGAAGATCGTTGAATACCAGTTGAAGACTGTTGGTGTTGATCGTGGGTGTTTCTCAAATCCCTGCATTGGTGTAGAGAGTGGGATATGAGCCTGTGAAGCTATCACTTATTGACACAACTTGTGAAGACAAAGACTCTCATCGAGAAGACTCATTGGTGAAGGAATTTGGATTGCGTGTACACTAGTATAGATGGAATATGCTTTGAAGGTGGAAAGCTTGTGAAGGACTACTATGTTTTCTCTCCAGGAACAAGACTGCTAATATTTCTCTCTAGGAACAAAAGCTGCAGTTTTTTTTGTATTCTGCTAATTGTTTGTGTTTTTTGTGTTGGAGAGTAAAATATAGAAACTATGAGTTTCTCACTAAAGCTCCATATTGGTAGTAAGAAGTTAGAATCATTCAAAATATTGTACAATGACTTTAGCTGCGCATTCTCTCCAAGGGTGAAACCCTAATTTCTCTTTGAGCTGCGTGAAGTGGAGCATGACAGTGTTTTCTACAAATATCCAGTTCGTTTTGAAGATGAGAACCAGTGAAAAGCTGCGCCATTGCACCCTGAAAACGGTGGAGACTGGTAAATGTGGATAATATTGTTGCGCCTCTCTATTAAATGAATGCTGCAATAACATATGGACTTCATTAAAATATGTCAAAAGACTAATTGACTCTGACTGTCATGCGCCATTACTCCATGATACAAAAATTAGAAACCAGTTAGGTATGCCTTAGAAAATCATATCACATTTTTATATTAGTTTTTTTGTTTTTTGTTTCCTCTTTGCTTAGTGTCACTGTATTTATGGTCAAATAAATTGGATTCTCGAATTTTAGGAAATGACTAGTGTTCTAACTTCTGGGTGGTACCAAGACAGAAGCATCTATGCATCAGTCATTTCAGTTTTACATTTGTTAAGTGTAAAGTGGAAATTTCTGAGAATAAGAGCTAATGTTTTAGACTTTTTTCTATTACTTTGTTCAGGGAGATGAACCAAGACATCCCATATCTCAAACAAATATACCATAACTACAAGTAATGTATATTTGTTTCTCATAGTTCCTTTCCAATATACCATATTATGGATGGTATATTGATTTGATCCAAGTTGACAAAGGCTTTTACCAATAAAAGTCCCACTGTTACCAAGACAGGCAAATTTTTTGTCCAGTAGAATTATCCTGTTTTTTTATTGGAAGTGCAGATTTCATCCTTATCTTGCAGCTATCCTTTTCAAGTAGGTGTCTCTATATACCAGTTGAATACTGTTGGTGTTGATCGTGGGTGTTTCTCAAATCCCTGCATTGATGTAGAGAGTGGGATATGAGCTTGTGAAGCTATCACTTATTGACACGACTTGTGAAGACATAGACTCTCATCGAGAAGACTCATTGGTGAAGGAATTTGGATTGTGTGTACAATAGTATCGATGGAATATGCTTTGAAGGTGGAAAGCTTGTGAAGGACTACTACGTTTTCTATCCAGGAACAAGACTGCTAAGATTTCTCTCTAGCAACAAGAGCTACAGTTTTTTTGTATTCTGTTAATTGTTTGCATTTTTTGTGTTGGAGAGTAAAGTCTATAAACTATGATTTTCTCACTAAATCTCCATCTTGGTAGTAAGGACCATTCAAAATACTGTAAAAATAGGGAAACATAGATCTCGCCTTTTATCTTCAGCCTTTAGTTACTTTAGCTCAGGTTTCACACCTTTTTTTTAATTTTTAATTTTAGAAAAAATGCCAAATAATTTGGCAATAAGTGCTAAGCTACTTATTATCTGCACATAGTGTTTGGCATGCTTTAATTGCATCATGAGCTAAAGAAAGTGTTTAAATCACATAACAGAGCCTGCATTCAAACAAGACACACCTTCCCCAGAGTTTCTTGTTTTACTGCAAACACTGGAAGAAGGATTTCTCCCCCCTCACCTCTAACTCCTCTCTTTGAGAGTCCCTGAAGAGCATTGAGGATGCCCCATAGGCATGCTCCTTTTGGCTTCACAACATTGTTGATATTGCTACTCAAGCTTGCACTACAGTACCTCCTTGGGAACTGCTACATATCTACACTATAAACTCTTACAGTGCTGGCAATTGTAGAGCCACAGACTCACCTCCCTTTTTTGTTTCTCTAATTCTCCAAAATGCCAAATATTTGTTCTACATTGATACCTGCATACATGTTTTATCAGTCGGTTTTTGGATGCGCCCAATGAAAATTCTCAAAATATTTGCCTATTGAAGGGTCTCACATTTGTTTAGTAGGGATTTTTTAGCCTGTTGTAAATGTCGATGACTCTGGGAAAGTCAGTATATGGATATAAGAACTGACAAACAACAAATTTTTTATTCTTTGCTACTAAACACAGTATGAAAGGTGCGACAGATATTGGGAAAGTATGAGGGACTAGATTTTGGTATGATAAGTATGGAAAATTTTGCTAATTTATTGAAATAATATATATTCGTAGAGAAATAGAGAAGATGGTGAAAATGAGTTGCAAACAAATGACCACAAAACATGCATGGAATAAACCTTGCAATGGCATTCTTTCTAGAGCTATGGACCTGCAATTTTTTTATTAGCAGTATATTTTTTTTTTCCTGGAAAAAAAGCTTAATTTCATTTCATCCTTAAGAGTATGAAATTACATTGAACGTCATCACTCAGTTAGAGTGGAAGATGTAGCTACTAAATCTAGCTTTAAGCTTTTGTCTGAAAAAAGCAATGATGTTCTCACCACGTGAGCAATAACATCTTTTACAATGGAATGTTAAGACCCTGTATCGTATCTGAATAGTTTTACAAAAAAAATATATATATATATTTCAAGCCTGCCTGTACAAGTCTTTTAAAGAGCAAAATAAACCAAGAAATACAAGAAATTACATTAATCCAACCTACTATTCCGCTGTAATAACTAGAAGTTCATCAAACTTCCAAAAAAGATGTCTTAAGATCATTCAATAAACGGTATGTGGAACAGTTCCCGGCCAACCCCATCTTTAAATTCAATGATTTTCCAAATACCAATTCCTAGCAGCAATCCTTTCTTCGAGGCTTTGTCCGCCTCTGCGTTATTTTCCCGAAATATGTGCCTGCAATTGAAAGTATCAAAGGTGTAAGAGACATTCTGAATTTGTTCCAAAACAACAGCAATTCTCCGGTTGTTGCACTGATATAAGCCATTGACCCACTTTATCACATTCAGTGAGTCCCCAAACACTGAAATATTACTGAAAGAATGTTCCACAGTAAAGGAGATTAGTAACTTAAGATTGAAAATCTCAACCCAGTTATTGGTCCCTCTCCCAAATCCAAACGAAATCACATAAAAATGAGTAGGAGACATAAAAAGAAGAGCCCCTCCCCCACATAATTCATTCTGACAAGCCCCATCAAAGAAACCCCATGGCTGAGTTCAATCGACATCCACCAGTTGAATATTTCTAGGAATAGTAGCATGTCTGATACTCTTGAGAGCTAAAAAGATGCCACAACTGTTAATAGCCACTAAAGCTGGAAGTCCCTTTTTGTCAGAGAACAAACAATTGTTCCGAGATAGCCAAATTCCCCAAATAACAATAGGGGGAAGCGCTTTATAATTGGCCAATGCAGGATTATGTGACCACCGGCTCCAAGCCTCCTCAAGGGAATTCCCATCCCAAAGGAAGTTTACCTTTAAAATTCTAGACACAACATTCCATACCTCCGTGATGAAGCTATAGTGGAGAAACAAATGTAGTAAATTTTCCTCATTCTGATAACACAGGTAGCACCTACTTGCACCTTGCAAACATCTTTTTTGCAAAAAATCCCATGTCGGGATCCTGTTGACCAAGACACACCACATGAAAATTCTAGCCTTGAGTGGGCACTGAATTCTCCATATAGTTTTCCACCACCATACCTGCTCTCTGTCCACGAAGTTCTCACTGATCCACTAATAACCAAATTTTGGAGTATAAATGCCCGAGGGATCCCCATCCCATACCAAAGTGTCATCTTCTTCTTTGAGGAAAATCTGATCCCTACTGAGGGCCCTCAAGTACAGTCTAAGTTGATTCTCCTTAACCATATCTAATCCAAAGGTATCCGCTCTCCTCCAAACAGGCCTTCCCAACCAAACATTCTCCAAGTCTGCCAAGTGATGTAGAACAATAATATCCCTCTGCCGCAGCTCCTCAATCAAGCCTGCTGACAATAAGTGTTGTGCTTCACATCCCACCCAAGGATCACGTCCAATCCTCAGCTTCTGCCCATTGCCAACGTCCCAGACTAGATTCTATTCAATTACATGAAACGAGGAAACCAAAGCTTTCCAAATAACAGACCCCCCTTTATGAGACTTGTGCGGAGTCCTAATCCACTCATCCACTGTATCTGGTTCAATATATTTTTGAATCATAAATCTAGCCCAGAAGCCCCCTGATTTGATTAACCTCCAACCACACTTTGCTGCCAATGCTTTAGAGAAATAAAATATGTTTTTCAGTCCCCACCCTCCCAGAGCTTTTGGAGCTGCGATTATCTCCCATTTCACCCAGGGAGTCACATGTGCATCCTCTTTGCCATTCCACAAAAATCTGAAACAGATTTTCCTAGTAGCTTCAAGAATCCCCTTCGGAATCCATGCTAGCGACATCCAATACACTGGAATGGCTTCCAGCACCGACTTCACCAATACCAACCTACCAGCTCAAGAAAGCCACCTGAAGCTCCAGCTTTTTAACCTTTTTTCCAACTTTTCCAAAAGCCATACCCAATCCTGTTTCAAATAGTCATTAGGCTTTAAATGGAAGCCCGGATATCTTAACCCTTCAAAAAGGGTAAGGAGAAGGAAGGGAAAAAGATCAGTGTAAGTGTGTAGTTCCTCCTCACACAAGAGAGAAACAGTAAGTGAGGATTTCCCATCGTTAATCTCCATTCCAGTTGCAAGGGAAAAGAGATCCAAAATTTCTTTAAGTTTAACTGCTTCCCTTCTTGAACTTGAGCAGAAAATCAGAATGTCATCCACAAAAAGCAGATGTGATAGAGAGGTGCCAGGTGCCACCAGTATCCCTTCAAAATCTCTCGTTCTTTTAGCTTCCTTAATAGCCCTACTCAAGCTCTCGGCCACTAGTAAGAATAACAAGGGAGACAGTGGACATCCCTGACGCAGGCCACGTCCAAAGTGAAAGAAGGGGGTCGCCGCTCCATTCATTAATACCGAGAAGGAAACTGTGGATATACAACTCATGATCCATCGAATGAAACCAATCTCAGACCCCAAATGTGTTAGCATAAGTCGAATATAAATCCAACTAACCTTGTCATATGCCTTTGATAGATCAATTTTTAAAATTGCTCCTTTCAGCTTTCTAGATTTGATACTGTGTAAGCCTTCCTAAGCTATACCAATCGCTTCATGGATCTGGCGCCCTTCAAGGAACCTGAACTGCTCCTCTGAGATATGTGTAGATAAGATAGGTTTGAGTCTTCGAGCAATCACTTTTGTTACAATCTTATACACACAATTGCATAAGGAGATAGGCCAAAAATCATTAAGATTGGAAGGGGTGTCCACTTTAGGAATTAGAGCAATGAAAGTAGAGTTTATGCTGGCAGGAACTCTACCTTCCTTTCTAGAATCCTCAACAAGCTGTAAGAGATCATTACCAATAATATCAAAAAGTGCTATAAAAAATTCGATCGTCCATCCATCAGGCCCAGGACTCTTGTCCTTCTGAAAACTATTCAAAACATCCTTCAGTTCATCCCCTGTAATGCTGTCCATCAGCATCCGGTTATCCTCCTCTTCAACAAATCGAGGAAAAATTTGAGCTACTTTGATGACCTCTTCAATGTTCACTCTGTTGTTGGCTTTGAAAAGGTCCTGAAAATGATTAACCCCAACCTCGACCAAATCATCAAAGGTGGACTGAGAATTACCATCAGAATCTTCAAGGCTCCAGATTGTGTTGATAGATCTTCTGCCTTTAGCGTATGCATGAAAAAACTTGGAATTATCATCCCCACTTTCCATCCAAATGGCCCTACTTTTCAGTCTCCAAGCCTCTTCATTTTGCTTAAGGATCTTGTTCCTCTTATCCACCAGTTTTACAAGATGTTCCTTCGATGCCTGAGAGCAGTATCCACCACCTTTTCCATCAGAAATAAAAGTAATTTCCTCTTCAATAGACTTGAGATCCCTGTCATCCTGACTCCTCTTAACTGCAGCCCATGTTTTAATAGGTTCCTTAAGTGATTTAATGTTCTCCACAAAATGAAAGGCTGCAGTATGAACAAATCCTGGATGATACGTGATCCAATGCTGGTGAAATAGTTCAAAAAAGGTTGGGTCTTCCAGCCAAACCTTATTAAATTTTAAGGGCGCATGAGGTTTGATAGGGCCTGCCTTCAACTCCAAAAAAATCGGTTCATGATCTGAACAACCTCCCAACCCTATCCATTGCCTAACATAGAAAATAGTCTCCACAATCTGTTTAGAAATAAGGAAACGGTCCAACCTTTTTGCCACTCTATCCATACCAACTCTCTTGTTTCTCCAGGATGGCTTCAAACATATAGGCTCCACATCAATCCAATTGCCTTCTGAAAATTTCCGAATAAAAAAGTTTTGAAAGAGGATCCACTTGAGCGTGTGGCCCCCAAATCTCAGCTTTCCCAAGAGAAAAATTGAGATCCCCTCCCAGGATCGTGGAATCTCCCTTGAGCAGATCTCTATCCAACAGGGCAGTCCAAAACGGTTCTCTATCACAATAAGGTCCACAAATGTTAACAATAGTAAAAATCCTGTCAAAATCCAATGACTTACAAGTCATGCCTAACACCGAATGCATTCCCCAGAGAGAGGAAACACACACCTTAGCTTCATTCCAGCCAATCGCCAAACCTCTGGAGCAACCCCTAGCATCCAAACCCTCAAAACCCCATCCCGGTAACCATAACTTGAGTCTACTAACAACTTCTTCACCACTACACATAGTTTCTTGAAATAGCATAATATCAGGATGTTCCAGTTGCAATATCCGGTGCAATGCAAGTATTTTGGAGGGACTAGAAAGACCTCGACAGTTTAAGGACATAACCTTCATCGGATCCCTTCCTTATGGGCATTCACCGCTCTAAGTGCCCTCTCAATAGACAATTGTTTACCGTTCCTAAGGTCTAAGCAAGCTCTGGACTTAGCTTGGGATATGAAGGACTTCCTACCTCTGGGTTTGTGGGGTTTTGTCTTCTCTTTCCCTAACCCCCCAGCAGAAGGCTTATTCATAGACCGCAGAAAATAACCAGACTCCGAGGAACCAGTGGGTGAAGAGGGCTCAAAAGGTGCAGTCAGATGTTCAGGGGAGTCTTCAGGGTTATTATCCGGGGAGCAATCTAACAACAGAGGATCCATGACAGGGGGTGAATCCACTGAACATAAAGGGCCGAAAAATATGACAGCATATGTGGGGAAATATGTAGATTCCTAAACCCATCCACCCAATCCAGACCAAGAAAAGTAAAGTTTTTAATAAAAAGACTGAAGGAAGGATTTGAAAAGGAAACAGAAGAAGAACCTGCTGCCATGTCCGGTGACCGAAGAAAGGAAAGCAGAGATCCCTCCTAAGCTGAATCCCGTGGCTGAGTAGATTCCGGCTCTTCTGTAACAACGGTGACACCCACAACTGGGACAGAACCTTCCTCCTCCATAATGTCAACAACCTCCTCACCACCCATAGGAACCTCTCCATCCGAATGAACAACCATAGGAACCTCCATATCAGAACGAACAAACACCTGCTGGTCCTCAGCATCCTCTTCCAATGTCACACCGAACTCCTTAGCCACAATTCGTCGCTTCAGAGTATTACCAAACTTCATACGAATAGGCACAGAGCATTCGATAGCCGGATGTCCATATTCAAGACACCATCTACAACGAAATGGCACATTTTCATAGTCCAGAGTTTGTTCAAATGTGTAAGGCCCCCATTTCAAATCCATGCCCTCATATAACCCTTCCCTAACATTAATACTCACCAAAATGCGCGCAACCTTCTGCATCGCAGTTGCCACAAAGGAAAAATCTGCATCCAGGTAAGTCCCCAACAGGTTACCAATCCTCCTGAAATGTTCCTCGGTCCAGTAGTGTAAAGGGAGACCCAGAAGCCGAACCCAAAGCGGGATAAAATCCATACGTTCGCGGCTAGCATCAAAAAGAGGATTCCACGGCTTAAGCAGAAGAGGAACTTTAAGAGTCGACCAGTTTAAGCTTAATTCCCACTGTGCATGTGCGTCCGAGGAAAAATGGAAAGCGAACCACCCTCCAGAAAGCCCCACTACACGAGGGACATAACCGCAATGACCAAGCCAAGCCCCCGAGGCCCACTGAATCACCGTCTTATGGATTACAGGCTTTCCATAAACCCAACCCACCAGCACCAACTTGATCATCCCTACTATCTGCTGGATGCCAATGTCTTCCCCGAGCGCGTAATTTGGAGCTTTGCTCGTATTCTTAATCCACTTCCTACGGCTCTTCACGCGTGGTACATTATCCTGTAACCCTGCTAGTCTGACTACACGACCACAGTCCCTTTGATCAGAATCCCCAGACGGGCTTGAGAAACCATGCTGTTTAGCAAAATCCAAATTTGCTGCCACAAAACCTCAAGGGGGTGACAAATGACAAATCCCTTCCCGCTTGTCCTCGCTAGCCATCGACTCAGCATTGATACCCTGCACAAGTGAAAGATGATTGTAACCATCCGAGGAGTTAATGAAATTCGGTAGCTCCCCAATACCAGCACTCAACGGCTCCAGAGAAGGTGAAAGACAAAAACCCTTAACACCCCAAATGCTTGCACAACGTTCCTCCGGCACGAAGCCTACTGCAAGACCTTCCCAGAATGGCGAGTTGGACTGGAATGGTGGAATAACTGCCTCTAGGGTTGAATGTGGTCCATCAGAAGACCGTCTACCTGCTAAACCTCCAAACCCTAAACCACTATCCCCCTTAAAATTCTAGAAAACACCAGGTGGCGAGCTCCAAATGTCATGGTGCCGCAATGTGTCGCTACTGTAATCCACCTCATCCATCGAATCCATAGGGAGAAACAGGTGCCTTCCCAAGGAGAGAATAACAGTAAAAAATAAAAAACACCGGTAAAAAAGTTAGTAACAAGCCTTGAAACCACTGCTGGAGCCTGTCTTGGGAAGTGTGCAGCCTAGTTGACATGACTGATGACCTACTGTTGTCTGCAGTGGGATGCACAGATCCCACTGACCACCATTCATGACCTAATCTCCATCAAACGCCAGCCGCCATCTCCCCATCTCCTTTAGTATTCTTCACACAAAGTCAAAAAATACTCCAACAAATGATTCATTCCACTTCCAGCGGTCTCTGTGCAAATATCCTCCCTTGGTTGAGCGCTTAACTAATTCTATCTAGGAAATTATAGGATATAGTCAATTTGAGGTTTTTATATTTTTTAATCACTACCATGTAACCATGCACAGGAAACCCTTGGAGACTTCAAGCCGTGGACAGGTGGTAACCAGAGTAAACCTTTTCAGCAGATGAGTGCCCTCCAGGTGAGAATATTTCTGTACCAAAGGGAAAATAAAACCATTTGCTTGGAAACTATGAGATAATTTTTTTTTGGATAAGCTGGCTTGACTTCTCTTTGTGTCTTGAGAGAAATAAATAATCGCAATTCTTATTACTTGTACATAAAATAAAATAAAATTAGTCCATACTCGTAATTGGTAGCTTTACAGGGTCAGAAATAATTAATTATCGTTTGTATATTTAAAAAATAATTGAAAAACATGCAAGCTAACAACAATTTATTTTAGTTATCTTAGTTATCTTTTTCTAATATATATATATATCTATATACACACACAAGTCATCCAAATTAATTAATTATTTGCTTGTATAAATGCGAAATTATTGTAATACAAGCATTAAGAGTCCTTAGTACTACACGTGTACTAACATGTAAATAGCAGTCGTAGTTTAAATTAAACAAATTTATAACATTAGTAAAGATCTAATGAACAAGTCCGATAACTTACCTGGGGTGAAGACCTTCCTTTATACTCAGAAAAATAACTTTCAGACCAAACTGTGCCTCTCATAGGTAAGTCAATCAATAGGAACAATCTGATTATTGGAAACGAGGCTTCTAATTGCTATCATCTTAGTTTAGCTGAAGGGTTTCTGTACTATTATTCAACTTGTGAAGATATTAATAATTTGAGATAATGGGAGGGTGTAGATATTGATATGTATAGAAGCAGTAATGTGGTGTTTTTATTATAATTATAATTTTATTATCTTTTAAACCAACATGAGGTATTTTTCATGGTACATGATACAGTTGCAAGAAGCTGTCCACAACACGCAAGCAAATGCTCATCTTTCAAGCTACTGTGTTCTATTTAAGGGTGCTAGCTCAATGGTAGAGCACCTGTCTTATAGGCAGGAGGTTGGTGGTTCAATTTCATCATGCCCTATTTATATTCTGAAACCACTAATAAGAGATAAATGACTAAAAAACTGACCAAAATTTGCATATAAATGACCACCATTACAACATGAGAGATAAGTGACCAAAGAAATGACCAAAATATGCATATAAATGACTACTTTTGAGTTGGCGATCGTTGGTAGCAAATTAGCGGTCATTTATCACATGACAAAAAATGTGGTCATTAATTGTGACGATTAATGACCAAATATACGACCAAATATATGACCACGAGATAAGCTATAAATGACCAAGCTAGATATGACCACATTTTTGGTCGCATGATATATGACGGCTAATTTGCTACCGGTGGTCACCAACTCAAAAGTGGTCATTTATATGCGGATTTTGGTCGTTTTTTGGGTCAATTATCTCTCATTTTGTACTAGTGGTAGGAAAATTATTTATTTATTTGTAATTTTATAAATTTGTGTTTAACTCGCATGTTATTGGTCATGTACAAGTGATGTTTGTCTAGGTTTCTACACCCCAGGAGCCGGTGATGAGATTGCATCAACATGGGTAGTGGTGTCTAGCAGGTATCGTGTAATGTTTGCAAGTGGTATTAATGGAGGCGAACTGTGGCTATAATGTCAGGAAGGATTTCTCGTGAACATCAACTACCAACCATCTATATCGCTATGCCATCTCGATTTTATTCATTCAAAGATAAAGAAAGGCATTTACATTTTCATTTCATTGCATGTATTCCGTGAAGATAATTTTATGTTGGTTGTTATTATTAGTGTTTTTGTGTGTTATGGCATGCATGGAGGCAAAGAGAAAGGCGATTTGACTAGTTTTTTAATATGGTATGCCCAAACAGAGTGAATACTATACACAGGAAACCAATTTAACAATCAAAATTTGTGTTGTTCAACACATATCATTTCTTGATTTTACTGACTGGCTGTTACAGATTCACTCTCAGAGGATGCGAATGGAAAAGGATCATCCATTCAAGGAGTTGTTGGCGTTACCAAATCACATCTAGAGCTAATGGAGGTACACAATCTTATTTGGTCCAACATTATATATACTTTAATATTTAGTTGGGAAATACATAATCCTTTTCCACAGTGCAGATTGCATGTGTATTGATGTGCGGTATAGTTTAAAATTGTAATATCCTGGTTTTGTGCATTAATCTCAAACCCAGAAGGAAGAAATATCACTGACACAATCAAGGCTCTCTATTGTTGTGTCTATTATATTTTATTCAAATCATTTGTCTAGAGATAACCATGGTGGTACGTTGGGGTATGGTTGTGATCCCATGGTCTTTCTCAAGAATATAGATAATATGAATAACCACAGTAATGTACAAGATACCCATACTGCTACGAATGAGGTCCATGGCAAGGTGAAGCTCAATAGGGTTATAAAGTATTTGGAAGATGAAATTGGATTGAAGCCGCATACATATAAAAATATTGATCCCATTGATGTAAAGGGAAGTTCTAAGCAGATGGTTTCAAATGAGCAAGGGGAATTAGCTGCAGAAGGGAATTCTTAAGCGGCCTCAACAATGTTTGATATAGGAAACCTCTAGTATTTCGATGATGCCAATGGAGAGCTTGGTTTCTTTGTAGACCATTTTACTGCGTATGAACTTGGAATCCTACAAAACCTTAACGATGGAGATCCAATTCTTGATATTATGTATTCGGATGCCGTGCATGACTTTGTTGACACTACCGAGGTTTTTTATGAGTCTCCATGGGAGGATGATATTTTGCAGTTGAATGGGCATCGACTAGTTTTTCAAAATGATTTTATATCACCGTAGCAAGAAGAATTTGGAGTTAGTGGAGCAGAGTTTCATGACGTTTGCTAAAAGCAAACTTACAACATTCATAAATGATACTCATATCCAAAACTGGAATATGGAAGGCTTGTTCCTTCATTGTTGATAAGATTATGCAATGTAATGGTTTCTTTCAAGTATATGTTTTCTACTCATAAATTAATACAAAAATATTTTACTCTTATTCAATACGAATTTAATCTTTATGCCATGCGATTTCTCTTATTGATTTCTTGTTGGCAATTTGCAATGACTCACATTTTTTCTTGGGAATTATTGTTGGCAATTTGTATTGACTGACCTTTCTTGTAGGGAATTAGAAATTGCCAAAATTGGTGATTAATTTTTGGTTGGGAATATGTAATGATTTCTTGGGGATTGACGATGTTGATGTTTCAATATTACATCCCACGAGGTCTTCGAAAGGATGGCTTACTATGGAATTGCCTCCAATTTGGTGATTTACCTAACAACTAAGCTGCATGAGGGGACTGTGACTTCCTCAACAAATGTTCCTAACTGGTCTAGTGCAATTTGGATGACTCCTATTATCGACACATATATTGAAGATACTCATTGGGGATGCTATTGGACATTCACAATGTTTTCATTTATTTATATACTGGTCTGCAACTCCCCTCTTTGCTTCCATCCATAGTTTGACTAACTAACGACTTTCTCTTTTCTACTAGTTAGGTATTTGGAATATATAAGTTTTCCCACTTTGATGTCTTACAAAGAACATTTGTCTTGGTGTTTGAATATTCAATGGCAAATGTGTTTCCAAATAATGGCATAACATTGCCAATATTCCTTATTCTCATTTTATAAAGTTGTAATTTTATTTCTGACATGTTTGGGATCAAAATTAATCACTCTCACTTGGTTGGATATAAAGTTTGAAATGATGTAAATTAAGAAGTTCGAAGGACATATCAATGGATACTTTTTCTACCATTTATGAATGTTTCACAATAGTTTAAGCTAACCTTTTAATCTACTTCTCTATCTTTTCTTTTTCTATGTTTTAGATTTTTTTTCTTCTCATTCAAAAGATATGCATAGCAGTTTAAGCTAACCTTTTAATCTACTTCTCTATCTTTTCTTTTTCTATGTTTTAGATTTTTTTTTCTTCTCATTCAAAAGATATGGATAGCCTATAACCATTTAAATTAATCCCTTAGCGACACTTCTCCATTTTTCTCATTTAAAAGATGCCCACATCTGTTTAAGCTAACACCTTTGTGTTCAAGCAAATATAATTTATGTTAGTTATATTAATTCTACATCCAGATCATTTATGTAGTTATATTAATTCTACATTCAGATTGTTTATGTAGTTATATTAATTCTTTATCACTTTATACTTTCCTACAAATAGAGCAGGTGGCAATGCTAGGAACATTGCCACCTCGTGACTCTTGTTTATGAAGTTCCAACATATTGTGCTTAAGAGTACGGAGGATAATAACATTTAAATTTTTTCATATTTTCAATAACTTGAGTTTACTCTACGTCCATCTTTAATCACTTATTAGTTTTGACATGGAGAATGTCTTCTCATCCTAAACTATGCCAACATTCTCCATAACATTCTACACAAAATGTCTCTCTCAACATTTTAAATATTTAAGGAGTTTATATAAACCTTGACTTTAAATTTTAGTAACTAAGTCATACTTTGTGATCTTAGTCATACTTTGTGATCTTTTAATCACTTATTAGTTTTGACATGGAGAATGTCTTCTCATCCTAAACTATGCCAACATTCTCCATAACATTCTACACAAAATGTCTCTCTCAACATTTTAAATATTTAAGGAGTTTATATAAACCTTGACTTTAAATTTTAGTAACTAAGTCATACTTTGTGATCTTTTCCTTTGGTACACTTAGTAACATTTTAAGGTAACAAGTTGAAAAGCATGTTGGAGAACCCAAGCTAACAACTCTAAATGCTTCAAGGACTTTGCAACAAATACACCCTATTCGTCATTAACAACCACGGAGCCTCAACTTTTTGGTATGAATATACCTTTTGGGGTATTTATGTCTTATGTGAAAATCACAGTTAGTTCTCAATCAAAATCCTTGTTAACAATGCTCATTTGAATGTACATACAACATAGTATATGTCATGTTGATACTTCTATCTTTGTTTGTGTGATGAGTCTTTCTTATGGCTATTTGTCATACATAATGGCATAACACGTATATCAATATATAATAAATTTTTTTCTATATGTGTATGTATATTTTTGTTTGAGATCATTGCATTGAAAGTAGCGAGTTATTTTACAGTTTAGTATGGAGGATCATTGTATTGAGATTAGCGAGGTGCTTTACAACCTAGTACGGAGGAGATGTTGTCGCATAACGCAAAGTTATGTTAAAAAAATGTAATTAAAAAAAATTGATGTCGACTTATAAAATAAAAAATTAAAACCAAATAAACAGTAATTAAAAAAAAGAATCACACCTCAATAAATTGAATACTTCTCGGTGAGTGCTTGATAGATCCGAGTTTAAGATGGATCTATGCTTGTTGCGCCAAAAGGCTCATTTCTACAACCTAGGTGAGAGGAAAGTGTTCGTCTGTCCCATAAAAATAAAATAAAATAAAAATAATTAAAATAAAATAAAAAAAAAGATGCATGCATCAATGTATTGTAACATAGTGGTGAGAGGGAAACATCCATCTATCCCATAAAAACAAAGAAGAAAAAAAAGAAAGAAGATAGAATGCACCTATCATTGTGTTGTAGCATAGTGGAGAGAGATGTGTGTTGTAGTTTAGTGGTGAAAAATGTATCAGCTAAATTTTCAAGTTATAAATCTAATAAAAATGCAACATAATAAAATAATTTAATACATGGTGGAACGATATCCTTAAGAATTTTGCCTAACTTTATCTTTCTTTCAAGTTATAAATCTAATAAAAATGCAACATAATAAAATAATTTAATACATGGTGGAACTATATCCTTAAGAATTTTGCCTAACTTTACTTATTTTTTGAAAAAAAGAAAAATACCCAACTCATAAGTAAAAAAAAATAATTTAATACATAGTAGAACAATATCCTTAGGGATTTTGCCTAACTTTACCTCATTTTTGCAAAAGAGAAGAAAACCCAACTCATAAGTAATCGTGGGCACTTTCAAGCGTTGCCCCTACCTCGCGGCTACGATCCCCATATAAAATTACTTTGCGTTGCTCCAACTCATCCTTCTCGTTCCCCTACTCTCCCAGTAATGTCTTAGCATCATTTCACTCTTTCAGGCCCACGGCCGAACAGAAATCCGGAGAAGCAAGGGTATATACATTGAATATATCACGCATATTCGAGGTTTTTCAGAGAGGGAAATTCCCGATATCATTTCAAAGAACAAATTTTGAGGGTTTTCGGTCCCAGGGAAGATTTTATTTTCTTTTAAATTCGATTCGAACGAATCTTTGAACGAATACTGTTGAAAGCGTTCGATCTACAACCATGGTTGCTTGCATTAGCTCAGCCAGCGGGCTGCTGGCAATGCTCAACGAAGAACATCCGATGCTCAAGCTTCACGCGCTGACGAATCTTAACAGACTCGTGGACAATTTTTGGCCGGAGATTTCAACCAGCGTCTCTATAATGTATGCTGTTATTATTTACAAATTACGATTATTTATGTCTTTGATTTGTTTTTTGCTTTTTTTGTTTTGTTCTTTTTGCTCATAAGTGGAATATTTGTTTGTTAGGGTTTCAATACGGATTGTAACTTGAGTAGTAAGTTTGACTCTTTTGCCTTTCATGGTTAGAACCTAGGATAATGGGTTTTTTTTATTTTTTATTTTTTATGTATAGGGTTTCAGTCAATGGCAATGCTATATTTTTGGAATTAGGGCTTTAATTCTATAGAGATTTCAGTACGACTGCTGTCTCTTTTGAATTATAGGGGTAGCACCAAAAAGTTATTTATATTTCATAAGCAGATTTTGAAATCTACGAGAAAGAAGCTTCTTGAACTTGAGGGTTTTCTCATTAGATAACGGGCTAGGTTAATGAGTATAGGGTTTTCCATACCATGGAGTGTGAATGTGCAGAACAGTACCGAACCTGGTCCCCATGCCTCCTGAAGCTTTGCCTCATGTTTTAGAGGGTAGGGAGAGGTTTCCTTTTATAATTTGGATGAAATTTTATTCTGATTTTCACCAGAGGGATATGTTGGCAAATAATTGAAGTCATTTATTCTGGTATAAATTCAACTTGCGGATAGGGTAGCATGCTGATCATGGATGTGAGTTAAACACCATGCGGAGGTTTTTTAGCATGCAAGACCATGTGCTTATTTTGCCAAAATGATGATGCATTGCAAAGAGCCTGTCGAAATTTACCTTTATTTTATCTTTTGAATTGTGAACATTTTATCTTTCTGTTCAGTAATTTTGATATGATTTACCCTGAGATTTTCAATATAACTATTCCAGCTGATCAAGTCTCCCCCATCTACTCTTAAATCAGCTGCACTCAGCTGTTCTTGTCCCTCCAAAATTATACGGTCTCTCCACAGCCACTTGTCTTAAGAAGTAAAGCCATTTTGTAGGCATTTGTCCTACAGTCCTCGAACCCACTGGAGTCATCCTTCTTAGGGATCGAGGCAATAAAGGTAGAATTAAATGCAGACAAGCACTTTCCTCCTAGCCCAGACTCCTCAACTACTCTTAGAAGATCTTCTTCCAAATCCTCAAATAATTCCAGAAAGAATTCCATGTTCCAATAGTCAGGAGCAGGGCTCTTGTCTTTCTGAAAAGATTAAAGAACAGGTTGAAGCTCTTCTTTTTTGACCTCAGACTCTAGATTTTCATTGTCCTCCTTTGATACAAGGCGAGGAAAATAGTGGCCATTCTGACCACCTCTTCTATTGAGGCTCTAGGGTTTTCTTTTGTTGGAACCTAATTGAGAGTCATCTTAGAAGTCCAAGAGACTCCTTGGGAATACATATCCAAGAGTCATATGATTGTATAAATATGTATTCTATCTTCGTGAAAAATATGAGTTTTCACACCAATTCTCTTTTTCATTGTTTAGCATTTGCTTGTTTGCCCACTTGGGCATCCCAATAGTGGTTTCAAAGTTGGGGTTCTGCCATATTCACTATTTCCTTACCCTCCTCAGACTTGCCATTGTGAGGGTGTTTTTTTGGTGTAATTCCTTTAGTTTAGGCACATTATTTGCTAGCTCCATCCTCCTCTGCTAGTTGAACATTTCTCTTTATCTTGTCAATGCATGTTGGATTATTCTTTGCGTGAAGAAAACTATCTCTGCATGAGCCTGCAAACTCACCACTCAAGCTTGTGTATTCACCTCATCTCTACGCCTTGCCATTTATGAACATGATATTTTTTTGAGCATAATATTCTAGGCCCAAGGTGTAACCCTAATATTTGACTTGCCACATGATTCTTGAACTACGTGAGTTCAACTTGTGTGAGGATTGAGTCTCGACTTGCCATTTGAGAATTGAGTCTCTACTTGCATGAGGTATTACGTGCTCATGTTGCGAAATGTGGGATATTGGTTTGGTTAATATTCGCTAAGCCACCCATCGGGCTTTGAATCTACCATCATTTGGTATCCACTTTAGTTTCTTGGCCATTTGAAATTATAGGTGATTAAACTTTGTGGGACTTGGAGGCTAAATCTACATCACATATATGCGGAGCGGATCGAAATAGCGACAGAGGCAAGGGTTTGGATTTTTTTAGGGTTTTGAAGAAGAATGGAGACCTTTGGAGGGGGCAACTCCCCTTCCTCCTCGTGCCGACAGGATCTCCTTGCTTTGCCCACAGCTGTGAACACCACGAACGAGCCACGGGGGAGTGAGAATGGAAAGAATGGCAGTAGTAGGGCCAAACCTGGATCGGGAAAAACTCAAGGAGGATGCCTTCTCAGAGCAAAAGATATCCCATCTCTTCAGATCAGATCAAAGAACCTTCGGGAATGTGTATAGCAATGGAAAGAAAGAGCCCTGATAGGGAAGTTCATTGGAATCTGACCAAAAGAAAAGGATCTAACAAGATGGATCAAGACTACCTGGAACCCTAAAGGTCACTATGATCTGCATTTAGGGGCCAAGGGTTTCTTCACAATCGTGTTTTTCAATCGGGAAGATAGAGATCGAGTTTTGGAAGGAGGCCTTTATTTTTTCTTCTCTGCTGGGCTGTATCTATGCTCGTGGAAAGAAAGATTTAACCTTGATAAAGAGGATCTGAATATAGCCCCAGTATGGATCAGGCTTTATTCCCTCCCATGTGAATACTGGGAACCAGAGATCTTACAAGACATTGGTAATACTCTGGGCAAATTTGTGAAAGCCTTTGAGCAAACAATGCAGAGAAGATACACCTCATTTGCCCGCATTTGTGTCTATATGGACCTCGCACAAGATCTTCCTGAAGCTATCAACTTGACATGGGATGACGGAGATTGGACCCAGTCATTAGATTACGAACACCTCCCTTTCTGGTGTTGCAAGTGCCATGAATACGACCATCTCAACTGAGACTGTTTGCACAATAATAAAGTTCCTGCTACCCCGCAAACATCACAGGAGAAGGAAGGAAGAATGACGGAGGAGGGTTTTATCCAAGTAAGTTGGAAAAAACCTGGGAGACGATTGAGCAACCAACAACAGCACGGACAATCCAAGGCCAAGAAGCCACTGCCAACAAACATATTTGAAACCCTAAATTTCGTAGGGAAACATGCGAAAGGAAAAGAAGCAATTCAAGCAGATACTAAACTTCTTACCCAAGGGAATCTAGATGAACTACCGGAGGCTATGGAAGATGATATGCCTGATGAAGCAGAGGACATGGACTTGGGGGAGTTGGACCTGGACGCAATAGAAAAGGAATGCGATAAAAAGGGCAAAGGATATGTCTTGCGCTGACAACTTGAATTACTGCAAGAGGCTACCCTCAAAGCTAAGGCTACTCCATTTTTGGGAATAGCCAAAGAACCACAAAAAGGAAGCAAAAGGAAACAACCAGAAGAAGGTGAGAAAAGAGGACGAAAGACAAGCAGCGGATTGCGGAGGTGGGAACTAAACTCATTGAGTCAGGTCAATACCCCATCGTTAAGGCTGCCTTCTCAGAAGCGAATAAAGGTTGTCAATGAAAGTCATTACATGGAACATTCGTGGAGTGAACCACCCACACAAAATAAAAAGCTTGAAGTATAAGATCAGGATGGAAAAACCAGTTATAGTTTTTCTCCAAGAAACAAAGTGTGGAAGGGAGAAGATGCGGAAAATAGGGAGCAAGGTTTGGAGAGGTAGTAAGACTAGGTTTGGAGAGGTAGTAAGACTATGGCGATTGAATCTCGAGGCTTTGCAGGAGGATTAGCGATCCTTTGGCTGCTAGACGAATTTGACCTCACAAATTTTTGGGCAACTCGGTTTGCACTTTCAGCAGACTTTGAAATCCTTGATTCCAGGATAAAGGGAGTGATATCGAATGTTTATGGCCCAGGTATCAACCTTCAAAAAACGACCTTCCTGGAATCCCTCTCCTGGTCAGCAAACTGGATTGGGGATAGGCACTGGATCATTGGAGGAGATTTTAATATGATCACATCCCTAGAAGAAAAGAAAGGGGGAAGACTAGTACTTGGACCAACCAATGAAGCTTTCAAAGACTTCATAGAGACCAGTAAGCTTGCTGATCTGGAAACTGGGAATGGTTGTTGGTTCACGTGGAATAAAAAACGGGGGGGAGAACCATCATGTGGCCTGCAGACTGGACAAATTCTTAATTTCAAAAGAACTTGCAACCGCAGGTGGTGATTTGACTACCTCTGTTATGCCGTCAGCAAGTCTGATCATTGGCCAATTAGCCTCGTTTGGGATAGGACGGGCTCAAGTGGAGGGAAGCCATTTCGATTCGATCAATTTTGGATGGAACACAAGGACTTCAAATCATTGGTCTAGCAATGGTGGGAAGATCTCATCCCCCCAAGTGAGACAAGAATGTACCAATTCTAGCAAAAGATGAAAGCTTTAAAAGCTAAGATATGCACGTGGAACAAAGAAGAATTCGGGAACATATTTCAAGACAAAAAGCGCCTAAGCGAATAGATGGAAGCCATCCAAAGAGAGGGTATGAATAATGGATATAGTGAAGATCTAAAGAAACAAGAACAAGTCATCCTGGAACAACTGCAAGCCTGGGAGAGACAAGAGGAGATCTTTTGGAAACATAAATCCAGGAATCAATGGCTTCAAGAAGTGGAAAAAATACCAAATTCTTTCATCGCTCAGTTATTCAGAACCGACAAAAGTCGAGGATAAATAGAGTAAAAAAGGAATCTGGACAATATGCGTAAACTAGAGAAGAAATGGAAGCTGCACTTATGCAATACTTTGGGAACATCTTGAGGGAAGATCAAGCCAATCGATCTAATTATATTGCCAGGATCATCCAACTCATCCCCCTCACTGTGTCCGCAGAACAAAATGATCTTCTGAAGAAACTAGTTACTCTTGTAGAAGTTGAGGAAGCCCTCCAGCAAATGTCAGAAGGAAAGGCCCCATGACCTGATGGATTTACGACCAATTTTTTCCACAACTTTTGGGACATGATCAAACAAGATGTGTGGCACATAGTTGAAGACTCCCGTCAAAACAAAGGGGTGTTACGAGCCTTCAACGCTACTTTTCTTACCCTTATCCCCAAAGCTGAGGGCGTAGACACACCAGGTAAATTCAAACCCATTGCTCTATGTAATGTAATTTATAAAATTATTACCAAAGTTATGGCCAAGAGATTGAAACCCACTCTCCCCTATTTAATTTCCTTGGAGCAATATGGTGTGGAGGGGAGACAGATCCTGGATGGGGTCATTCTTGTTCATGAAGTCATACACTCCCTCAGAGTTACCAAAATCCCAGGGATGCTTTTAAAATTGGATATTTCAAAAGCGTATGACAAGCTAAGTTGGCAGTATATGAGGGAGATGCTTGCAGCTTATGGTTTTGACAGAGACTGGATAGACTGGGCAATGAGCATGACCTCCTCAACTTTCTTCTTTATTTTGCTTAATGGATCCCCAACCAAGACCTTCATCCCATCCAGAGGCATACGCCAAGGGGATCCTCTTTCTCCTTTCCTCTTTATTATGATGGCAGAGGGACTCAACAGCTTGATCAAAGCTATGGTTAGCAATGGGGAACTAAGAGGGCTCAACATCCATCCACATGCGGACAAACAAATTTACCAACAATTTGTGGATGATACGATGCTCATGGGACATGCTTCGGTTCAGGAAGCCAGAACCATCAAGAAGTGTCTCAATATCTTCTCTAAGGCTTTTGGTTTGGAGATCAATAGAGAAAAATCACAAGTATTCTTTTTCAATACCCCTAACATATCCCAAAGGAATATAATCCGAATTTTAGGCTTCCAGGGGAGCTCCCTTCCTTCCAAATACCTCGGCGCCCCTCTGGTTGAAGGTGTCATCAAACGGGTTTCTTGGATGGATGTTCTGGATAGAATGACGAAAAAGTTGAGCAATTGGGTGTTTTGACCTCTTAATTTCGCAAGCAGACTCACTCTCCTCAAAGCGGTCCTTCAAGCCATGCCCATCTATCTTTTCTCGGTCCTGGCAGCCCCAAAATATGTAATCAAAGAGATGAGATCCAATCAAAGGACCTTCTTATGGGGAGGAAATTCAAAGAAACAAAAATGGGATCTTGTTAGCTGAGAGAAAGTATGCCAGCCCAAAATCAATGGAGGTCTGGGATTGAGGGATCCAGGGATAAACAATGAAGTCTTAGGAGCCAAAATCTTGTGGAATTGGGTCACCCATAATTCAGAACCTTGGGCTTAGCTGTGGCATGCTAAATATGCTCCCGACAGACCGAAGAAGGAGCTCATAAGATTCAACGAGGAAAAACAGGGTTCTCACATATGGCGAAAGACCCTATGTAGCAGGAAAATTATCCAAGACCACAGTTTTTGGGAAATAAGAGACGAAACCATAGCAGATTTGTGGGAAGACTTATGGCAGCAATGTCCAAAACTTGCCTCAGCCCTCTCGTCACAAGAATGCCAGGAATATTGCAAGGCTCTAAACCTCGCAAAAGTTTCCCAATTCTAAAAGCCGGAAGAGGAGGATGCTACCTTCAAAGAATGGCAACAAACAGATTGGTTGCAACAAAGATGCCCGATAGAGGGAAGCCGCCATATGGAGGAAGCACTTCAAGAAAGAATGATAAAGATTCAAAGAGGCCCTGATAAACTTCGATGGTGATACTCCACCAAAAGAAATTTCAATTGCAACATCAAGTAAGCTTACGACTTATGGACAAACTGTGAAGCAAGACCAACAGAAGGAATATGGAAGAAGATTTGGATGTCAAACCCTTGGCCAAAAGTGGCCTGTTTTGTGTGACTGGTTGTTTATCGTCGAATCCTTACTGGCGAAAACCTCCGGAAAAGAGGAATTGTTGGGCCCTCTCAATGCCCCTTATGTAATAACGCTGAGGCATCTCTAAACCATCTCCTTGATTCTTGCCACTTCTCATCCACCTTATGGGGCTGGGGGGCAGAACTTTTCAGAAGATCGAACCGACAACCTGAGATCTGAGACCAAACAATTAAAGAATCGGACCCCAAGGCTTTCAAAAACAGTGTTGTTACTTACATATGGCTCATGTTCCCCGTCTTTTTGATTTGGGAAATATGGAAGGAAAGAAACTAGAGAATCTTGAAAGAAACCAGAGAATCTTGAAAGAAACCAAAGTCCCAATTCAAGTGATTTGGAACAAAATTGTGAATCACATTTAGGACAAGGACTGGGAAGCTGATGACAAGAACTCAAAATCCTGAAACAGTTAAGCCTTCATCAGCTTGACTAGGGATGGGTTCGAAAGAAATTGAAAACCCCAACGCAAACTAGCCCTAACATTTGGTCTCCTCCCCTAGAGGGCTCTTTCAAGCTTAACTTCGATGGATCCTCCAAAGGCAATCCAGGCATGGTCGACTATGGGGGGGTTTTCGGTAATGAGGATGGTCAAATTCTGCTCATCTACCACGACCACATAGGACATGACACAAACAATGCTGCCGAAATCGAAGGGCTTCTACAGGGTCTAAAGATCCCTGAACGAAACAGATGGGAACCACTCATAGCTGAAGGGGGATTCGAAGGTGATCATCAACATGGCCAAAAAACTCCAACTTGGACAAAATCCAACAAAAGTGATAGACAGTTCGCGGATGGCTCATAGGGTGGAAGAATTGGGGGCCCACCTTCGTAACCCACACGTGTGGATCTTTAACCACATCAGAAGAGATGGTAATAAGGTTGCAGATTGCTTGGCAAACGTAGGGGTTGACTCGCCGCACATAAAGCAGGAAGGATCCCTGTTAAACTTTGGGGGTATGGCATGGGCTACACCTTGTGCCCAGCTCGCTAATCAAGATACCCAGGCTCTGAGCTGACGACATAATGACACTTTCGCTGGGAATGATGCCCAGGAAATCCTCCATGTGGGTAGTCCTGTCATACCCACACACGCGACACCGGTGTGAACCACAATCATGAGAACCAGGATCGTCCGGAGCGGTTAACCATTGAAGTGGATATTAATGAGGTCAGGTCCCCGAACTGTCCTCGACCAACGAACAATCACTAAAGTGGATGAAAGGGAAAGATGGTGGATCAAGTGGATCAGACGCCTTAGTACTGCAGTTAGATCCATAGTATGAAGGAATGATGTTTGTAATTAAGGTAAGTCGAACGAGGAGGGCTATAAATATGGAGACACCTCGGTGGAGGCCTGACATGCCGAAACCTGTGTTCCTTTCTTCCCCTCTGGTTTGCTTCTTCCTAAGTCTGGGTCTGTGCAATTGGCCCTGCCCCCGCTACTTGATCCTTTCTTCCCCGCTGGTTTGCTTCTCCTTGTTTCTGTACCCGTGCAATCTGCCCTGTCCTCTTTGCCCGCACCAGAGAATGGCCCCTAAGCAGAGAAACCCCAGGAGCAAGCAAAGGGGAGCCCGAAGTGACCGCACCCAGAAGATGAAGAAAGCAAACCGTGAGCAGACTAAGGCCACCCAAGATACCTAATTTTTTCGGACTCGCATCTCTCATCAAATTTGGGAAGAAATTGACAGTTTGGAAAAGGGTTTATGGGAGCAAGTGACCAACTAGAATATGGAGAACATCCGTGGGTGCAGGACCCCAGAACCATTGCAGGTCGCCTGGCAGCTTATGATCGTATAGTTTCAACTTACTGGGTGACCAAAGGACTGCTTGGCCACATCCTGATGGAGCGAGAGAACAAGGCTCTGGGAGATACTGAACCGATTCAGGCTTGGAGAGAGCACCACAATGGTTGTCGCTTAATGCATAAGAAAGTTGATCTGATAACCATGAAGCTGGGTATTCCTCTGTACCCTCCTCTCAACCATCCGACGAATGATCCTAGTAGTGGCTTTGGCGATCCCGCAAACAAAGGTGATGATGGCAGGAGAAACGGCGGGGTTGCAACCACTCCTAGTGCGAATGCTGCCCATCACCCTGATATGCTGCACGGAGGTCATGGCGCGTAAGTGGATTTCGTCAGTTTCCGATCTAGTCTTCCTTTTTATCTTATATATGCTAATGTCTCAAGTCGAATATGGCTATGTATTGAGTCATACAAGGTGTAATTGGGTATGGGGGAAAGTCTTTATAGGCCATCCTTTTTTCTAGTAGCCTAAATTTTTGTAAGGGGTATAGTGTCAGGAGCATAACATGAAATAGCAGTAGGGTCTCTTGTTTTTCTTTTACAACTAGTCAAGGGTGATGATAATGGGTAGTAGTTTGGAAAGACCTTTCAGGCAACACAGTCTGTCTGCTAGCAGGTTGTTTTGAACACTATGTATTTCTCACAGGAAAGTTAATATCAAATGTTTACTTAAAAAAAATAAATCTACATCACATATCTACTTGAGCTAAAGATTGAGTTGAAGACCAAAATGAAGACTATGTGAGATAGATTGGTGTCGATTGGTGTGTGGAATCATTGCGTGGAGTAGACCTCGAAATGTTTGCACAAAAGTTGGCATTTAAGTAGAGTGTGATTATGTAATTCATGAATATTGTGTAGAGTATGAGATGGTGCGTAGACGCAAGTAAATCTCCATGATGCTCAGACCCTAAAGCGGCCTCCACTATGTAAAGTGCTGTAGCTCTATGTATTAATGTAGAAAAAAGGAGATTTTTCGGTTGGTTCGAGTGCTAAAACGACGTTAAGGTATCTGTGGTATCTCATGTGAACATTGTGCCTTGATTCATGTTTAGAAATTGGCCGTAATGATGACATAACTCTAGCTACCTAGATTGTCATTTTTTCTCTAATGTATTTAATAAGTTTCTCAGTTTCTTCAAGTGACCAAAGATGTTTTTAGCATTGGTTTGGAGATGGTTAAAGGGATGCTTTTGGCTAGCAGCTAGCCCTTGCCCCTTTGTGTATGTCATTTCCTCCTGCAGAACACAAAAGTCAAATGTTTCATTTCATATAGTCTCCATGATCAACAATTAGCATATGAGTCTCAAGCTCCAACAAGACGTTTTGGGTTGCAACACAAGTTTTTCTTGCTCTGGAGAAGAATGTGCGACCTCGAAAGCATTGACACATATTTGTTTGGCTAGAAATCGATGGGGAAGTTATCTGCTATGTTTGCCACCTCCAGTAGTGCATTTTAGGATTGTAAAGATGATTATTTAAGAGTAGCAAGATTTTCCTTCACCATTTAACATATCATAGAGTTGTTTGGAAGCATTGGGATGAGTTGTGGGCACCTAGGGCCTTAAGCAATTTGCTCTTTCATATTTTAAGCTTGGAAAACATCAAGGAATCTATATTTTCCAATAGCTTTTTCTTAAATGTTCATTCTTGTTCATTGCTCATAGGCATTGTGGAGTGGAGAAAGCATGAAAAGTTGTATAAAAAAGATTTGTGTTTTTTATGCTTGCTTGAAAAGTTGTAGAGTGGTAGAAATTATTTGTTATATTTTTGAAGTTAAGGGAGGATGTGCTTGGAAATAAACCACAATGTAATTTGGATACTTTAACAGTGGTAACATAAGATGAATAATTTTGTTGTTGATTCAAGACTGGTAACAATGTTTAGATGTGTTGTTTGAGTCTGCTGGCATATACAAAGCTTTGTTGTTCCATTGACATTGAAAAAGTTGGAATTGATCAAGCATTGGCACCTCAAGCAAATGAACCAGGCTTGTAACCAAATAAGAATTTAGCTATTATTCATTCATTCTTGAAGATTGATTTATGTATTGCCACTACCTCTATGAGTTAAATTTTGGAGAGGTAAAGCATTCATTTTGGAGCCCATTCTAGCTTGCAAACAATTATTTTTTGTAAGTTTTCATGTATTTTTGTTACTTGCTATAGCTCTTTGTTCTTTGTAAGTGTCAAATCAAACCAAGTTGAAGTGAATTTGTTTGTAAATGAGTTCACTTTGGTTGAACCAGAGTCCAAACACTTTCATTTTTTGAGTTGGAGTCTTAATTGTTGAGTCTTGTTGTGAAAGGGTGGAGTTGCAAGAAACCCTTTGTGTCTTTTATCAATCCTTAAATGGATCATACTGGAAGATTATTAGAGTTACTGAACACTGTAATACTCATTGCGGCTTACGACACAGTCTTAATCAACAAGAAAACTTAACAATCTATACTAACTTGTTTACAAGACTTGCAAGAGATAGTTGAATTTCTTCTTTTTGAATCACAAGTATAACATGAGGAAATACACCAAAAGAATCAACATTATGAACCTGTTTTTGTTCAGAACAATTCACAACTTGCACATAATGAAATCATTAATGCCACTTCAAAAGAAAATGAAGAAGTTTCTCATTCAGAGGTTTTGCTTGCACTTCTCAAGCCCATCATTAGACCTTGGGAAGAAATCATCCACATCAAGCATAGAATTGGTCTTGGATATGACAAGGAAGTAACTTTTCACATTCCTCATTATTCCAAACCTGTCCAATTCCAGAGTGCTAGATTTTGTCAGGAAAGATCATCTTCACTTGCTTCTTATTTGCATCAGATTTTGAAATGCCAACATTGTCATAGAGCAAGTCATATGGAAGATCGATGCTTTGATCTCCATCCTTGTAAGCATTGTCGAAAGTGGTCTTGTATATGATAAGGAAGTAACTTTTCACATTATTGATTATTCAAAACCTATCCAATTCCAGAGTGTTGGATTTCATCAAGGAAATTCATCTTCACTTGCTTTAAATTTGCATCAAATTTTGAAATGCTAACATTGTCATAGAGTTGGTCATTTGGAGGTTCGATGTTTTGATCTCCATCCTTGTAAGCATTGTGGAAAGCATACTCATTCTTTAGACTGATGCTTCATATTGACGAAACCTGGAAGAGAGAAGATTCACTATCGGTGGATTACTTCTTGGCAAAGGTCATCAACAACCAAGAATAATATATGTCATATTGGAGAATTCGTTCATGAGTAATGACACATCTTGCATTTGGGAAATTTTCTTCTCCTCACCTTGTTCCTGGCAGGGGGATTGATTGACAGTCAGAAACAAGTGAGCCTGAACCTGAGCCAAAGCCATAGCGTGAACCTTGTGCCAGTTGCCAAAGTCTTGAGCCAGAGCCACCTAGCTAGAGTCAGAGCAATAACTAGGGCCATATTTGGAGCCATGTTCCACCTAAGCATGATTTGGTTTGTGGTTTTCTTAAAACCACCCATTTAGTAGAAGACATTTGCTTCTTTTAAACATTAGCTTTTGGTGGTCCTCAGACCACCATTTTCCAGAGGGAACTGTTGAGCATTCGCGCCAAGTTTTAGAGGGAACTGTTGATCCAGTACCCATAGTGAGTGCCAAGTTCCAAAGTTTGTGGTCATTCAAAACCACCCATTTAGTAGAAGACATTCGCTTTTGTTAGCTTTTGATTTAGAGAGCACTTTCAGTCATTTGCAGCTCCATATTTTAGCTCTCTGCTTGGACTCCTATACACCCCTTTGGATTAAGGGGGGGAATGTTGGAACCTAACTTGTTAGGGTTAGGTGAAGACAAAGAGTCATCTTGAAAGTTCAAGAGACTCCTTAGGAATACGAATCCAAGAGTCATATTATTGTATAATATGTATTTTATCTTAATGAAAATTATGAGCTTTCACACTAATTCTCTTTGTCTTTGTATAGCATGCTTGTTTGCCCACCTGGACATCCCAAAATATTTGAAAATATTCTTGAAATAATTCACTCCTGCTTTTGCAACTCCCATAAAACTGTTCTTTTCCTCTCCATCCTGGTTATTCACCTTTCAAAGAGTATTCATACTCCTTTTGTGTTTTGCAAAGCGATGAAAATACTTGGAATTCTTCCAGCCATAACACTCTACTCTAACCTCCACATAACTTCTTTTGTTGTTCAGGAGATTCCTCTTCTTCCTCTCCAATTCATTAGCTCTATTCTTGTGCTCCATTGAAGAGAAACTAGCCTTATACTCCCTGCAAACATCAACTAAGAATCTCTCAACTTCTGTCAAAGACCCATCATTCTTAAACCTCTTATCTTGAGTAATATATGTTGCAAATATATACGATTTGTTGAGAGAGCAAGATCTCACTTTCTCTCACATTTTTATGTTGTGTTATCATATCACTTGCAATAACATTTGTGTTCTCTTCCTACAAAGAACAATCATTGGTTGAAAGAAACTTGGAACTTATAGCTAATGAGGCAATAGTTTTCACCAATGGATTGCATGCAATGGTTTTTTTATTATTGAATTAATTCTTCAAATGAATGTCGTCAAACTATACTAATCCATAATCCAAGGTTCTATGTCCATTGGGGTTTGAACTTGATTCATTAACATGGTGACGTCCTTGTGAGATGCTTACCCATCTGTTAGTTACAATAGTAATTCTTGAATCCCTCCAAAAGGATTGAATGGGGTCTAAACATTTAGGGGGTATTGAAAAAAACATTCGATTTGTCATCTTATATTTTCTCCACGTGGCTTTTAAATAGATGTGTAGTAAACTTTTCATGGTCATGGCCTCTTGCATTCTTGCCTTTCCCAACAAGAGTGTGCATGTTGTTTGCAAATTGAATGTGGGACAATGGTTCAACAATTGGAATTGGCTTTATACCTTTGAATGAATTCAAGGTTTTTTCCTTGGTAAATAATTTGTTGAGGCCTTCTGCTAGAAATATACAAGTGGGGAGATATGGGATCTTCTTGACAAAGGCCCCTAGAAGGATTGAAGAGTGTAGTTGCAATAAAAAACCTTTGACACAACTTCACATTGATGGCCTCTTTAACTTGCCATTGGATTCTACCAACCTTTGCAATGTTTGCTTAGAGGGCTACAGCCGTAGAAATAGGTAGATCAATGCATGCTTACCTCACAAGGCCTCCTCTTTTGTAATCTCTTTTGAGAAAGAATTGTCATCCTCCCCACCTAATTTTAAATCTCGCTTATTATCCAAGTATACCTTTTCTCTTAAAGGAGGCATCAAAACTTGGCTCGACTCCTTTTTATTACTTGCATGTTGTAGAAGTTCCTTAAATGTGTACTTGGGTCCTTTGATCTCTAGTCGAAAATGATTTCACTAAAGGGGATAGGGTTGGCGACCTCTCCCATTGTGGCTTGTTACTCCCCTCCTACATCGTCATGTTTTTCTCTCCATAGAGATTTGGACATAGATTCTTACTAGGATTTATATACAAAGATTGAGGGGATATTATTCTTGTCGGGGACTTCAATGTCTACACTAGAGCTCATCAGATCCTACTTTATGATAGGTTCAAGGATGCCTTTTGCTTGCACGACATTGACCTAGATTCATTGGACCCCCATAGGTTCTTGAATGATGCCTTGGGACCCTTTATATATTGCCTACGATAGGCACCTTTTTCTCCTTGGCGAGTCTCACGAGCCACTGGTCTTGAATGGATTCCCTTGCTTCTTAGATTCTAGTAGATTCACGTGTTTCCTTACAGTGAAGTGGCTAATGTAGATTAGTTGACCACTCTCTCTTATCCTTCTCCCTTAGAGCAAGCTACAATCCTACTCCCCTCCCCTTGCCTCCCCCTAGTCCCTCTTGCACTAAATTATTGTTCAATGACGAAGATATTGGATGCCATTGTCTCTTGCTTCCAACATCTGCTTCTTGCCCTCTCTAGTTTCTTATCCCCTAAGTTAACCTCCTCCTAGTACATTCATTTATCACCTTCCATTTGGGATGCGACCCTCAACTCCTACCCTCATGTTACTAGTCCTCCCTCACACCATGTGCCACAAATCCAACCCTAGGAATCAATGGTATGATGATGATTTCAAACCCAACGTAGATAATTTCATCATGCTCTCCTCCATAATTCCACTGCCAATCCCATCCCCAACACTTCCTATCATGGTCTTTTGTTTTGCAAGAAACATCTCTTCTCTTAGAGGAGATGCGAGTGTGTGCAACCTTGTGTCATTATCCTAAAACCTTTTGGTGCATTGTTTGATTTGTAAATAGTAGGCTTATGGCTTATCTGTTTCACAAACACAGTTACTTTACGGAATTCAATTCTTGGTCTCTGTCCTTAGTCCTATACAAAGATCTTTGTTCTCTTGTTTTGGTTGCAAGGCCTCCAGCCTCGTTGTAGCTTGCACACAACAACCAACTACTACTCAACTAATAATTAGTACTTATTTTCTTTGTGGTTCACACCAAGCAAGCTAACAAGGAGTTGCTATGTTTCTTTGCTCCAAGCTTGAGTTTGTTCACATTTGGAATGCTTCGTTCTCAAGAGCCAATTAACGACACACCCTTTGAAACTATTTGTGCAAAAACTCTTTAAGGGCTTCAAGCCAATTGCTCGAATGCGTAACATGTGGATATGGATACCTACATCGATGCTTGGTTTTATCACTGGACCAGATACCTTTATTGATATGTGCTTCCCTAGGATTAGTAGTATACAAATAAGAAGGTGGCTAACTAGTCGCCAACGTTGCTAGTATTGATGCGATCATTCACACCTCCCACTACATCGCTCTCCTCCATGCATTTCTCTTAAAGGATAGAAAACCCATTGCATTGCAAAACAAAACTTACCTTAATGTGCCTTTAGAAAAGGTACCACTAGCTTGAACATAGGATTTCAATTAGTTTTCAACACAATTAATTAACCATATATGAGCTGGTAGTTAATGAAACCCAAATGTGAAATGGCCAAGTAATGCAACGTATGACATGGCTGTTATCTTAAAAAATCCAAATGTAATGGCAAATAACTAATCCATTTGAATTGGTTACATGAGGTCATAGGAAAAGACAAGTCCAAGGTAAGGTGTATGGCCCAAGTCAAGCCTATTCAATTTGTAGTCCAATGAATATGCCCATGCCCAATCAACTAGCAAGCAACCTTAGATGAATGGAGGAAGCTCAGTCTTGGAGAGTATTGCTTTTGTATGGATTAAAAGTCATCAATCTCTTGGGAAGCAATTCATTGCACAACAATGAAGTCGTATGGCTTTTGGTGGAGAAAATCGCACAACTGATGGAAATACTTAGCAATCAACCCACTACTCAACAATGAGAAGTTGTATGGCTCTTGACAATGGAGAAAAATGTCCATGCATCAATGAAAACGCTTCAGACATCAATAACAATGTCTAGGCATCGATGGAATTTCCCTAGGCATGAATAAAAACATCCAGGCCTTATTAAAATGTTAAAGCATCAATAAAAACGTGTAGGCCTTAGTAGAAAACGCCCATGTATTAATGAAAATACCTCAGGTACTAGAGTACTATTTTTATTTTCGGGGTGTGGAGATTGGGATCACCACTGCTTGCAGTTACTTGGGTGTTTAGTTTTTAGGGCTCGTATTTGGATTGAGGAAATCTCTCCAACCTTGGATCAACAAGAGATATGTTTGCCTCTCTCTTCTTGAGCATCATTGTTTCCAGACCATTTTTACGATATTTAGTGCAAGATGGATCCCATGGACAACCTCATTAGACATAGTTCTTAATGGTTTGGAGGTCTAGGGACTTAGTTTGTTGGAGCTAAACTTTGCCATGATAGAGAGAGTTTAAGTTCTCATGCTTTGCTGCATCATTAGATGCAAAAAGACTATATTTCGAGCCATTATTCAGGCAAAGTTTGCGGTCTCTCCCTTTAAAAGTTCGAAACAATATTTGGATTGGTTTCCCTTTTGCCATGAGCTTGATGCTATGTGGAATTTTTAGTTGGCATGGACTAACAATGTGCCCCATCATACATTTGCACGATTATGACAATCAAGCATAAATGGCGTAACCATTGCATCGTAAACATATGCATTTGTATCACATACTATCTCTATTTCAATAGTTCATTAACTATCTTGGTTCATCAACTACGTAGAATGTCTTGGATGTAGGTCTTTTTATTTTTCAAGGGGGATAGTTCTAGGGTTTAGGGTTAATGTATGTAAGGTCATGGATGTAATCACCTTATTCATTCGTTAGAATAATATATTAAATTTAGACCTTGGCTCCATACCCAAAACCAATGTGTAGAGAAATTCTTGTGCAAATAGAGGACTAGTGTTTTGATTAGTGTGCAGTGTGCACTCATATCTTGGAATCAAGGTTTGAAATTTGGACCATATGTCAACGACATATTTCTACATGCTCACCATTTTTAAGCAAAAGCTAATGCTGCATAGGTGTCCAAAATTGTCACACAATGGACTAGTATTTTGGTTAGCGTGCACTCATCTTTTGGCATTAAGGTTTGAAATTTGGATATGTTGTAGAGGACACATTCCTCTATCAACTCATCACAGATTTCATAAAAATCCAATGAGTTCAAGTATCATGCCCAAGCTACACATTGTTTAGAGATTGCTCACATAATTTTTCTATTAGGAGTTTGGTATTTTAACTTGCACATAATCAATATTTGGAGTGAAGGTTTGGAATTCTTATATGTTGTAGAGGACACTCCTCTACCTTACATACAAATTTCATAAAACAATATTGAGTTTAAGGGGTCCAAATAATTCTATTACAAAGCACAACAAAAAAGGACCCAATACTTAGAAGCTCAGAATTTTTGATTGTGGAAGATACACGAGGTCTTCTAAATCAAACCACTATATGCGGGCTAGATAATGCAAGTAACTTACAACTCATCATAGAGGACACATTCCTCTAACAACTCATCACAGATTTCATAAAAATCCAATGAGTTCAAGTATGATGCCCAAGCTATACATTGTTTAGAGATTGCTCACATAATTTTTCTATTAGGAGTTTGGTATTTTAACTTGCACATAATCAATATTTGGAGTGAAGGTTTGAAATTCTTATATGTTGTAGAGGACACTCCTCTACCTTACATACAAATTTCATAAAACAATATTGAGTTTAAGCGGTCCAAATAATTCTATTACAAAGCACAACAAAAAAGGACCCAATACTTAGAAGCTCGGAATTTTTGATTGTGGAAGATACACGAGGTCTTCTAAATCAAACCACTATATGCGGGCTTGATAATGCAAGGAACTTACAACAAAAATACTTCCCAAATCATTCAAGAGAGTGCATACCAAAATTTTGCTCATTCACTTAGAAACCACCTCAGAAGGTAATGTGAACCTACAAGAAAAAGATTCTAGAATTTGAATTTACGAGAGGAAACCTCTTAACAACTCAATAGGTGGTTGCTTGGGGATCCTATCTTTCAAATTATCAATCTTTGAAGGGGTAGAGGAATCATTCTTTCATTCATTCCTTTTGTAAAACACTTGGCATGTGGGAATTTCCATTGTCTTTCCACACGACAAACTAATTGATTGCAACTACAACCAATTCACCCACTAACATTTGCAGGATTTTCATGGCATGTTCTCATAATAAGTAATACAAATATATCCTTCGTAAAATGAATAAATTCATAAGCAAAGAAAAGAAGAAAAACACTAAGTAATTTTCACAAATTGAGCTCCAAGCAATTGATTGACTGTGAGCAATTTTTCACCCAACCATAGGCAATCCTTTGTGGATGCCACCCCCTAGTTTGGTTATGAGACCACTAGGGTGAAGAAGATGAATTCAATACTCTCTTAAGTCATTCTTGCCATCCCAAAAGCATAAAAGATCAACCAAGCAACCCACTATTGTGTATTTTTTATCAATCTTTAGTTAGACCAACATTGGCACTCACAATACCTGCCCCACACAACTCAAGGAAGAAACTCCCTTCTCTACTTAATAGTTCAAGTTCTCTTTCCTCCAATGCTCTTCATTGTGTGCATAGAGAATCCAAACTATTGTCCACTTTTAGATTTAAATCTAGCAACATTTATCTTGGTTCTTGGATAATTTTATGATCAACTCTCTCACGGGATTGTAAGGATGACTCTCTAATCAACTTGGCCTCTATTGCTACACATTATCCCTTTCTTCATCTTCTCTATGATTTTGTCCCTTCTACTATTCTTCACAAGGTTCTAATGGCTTTCTTTCACGGGATATTCAGTTCCATAGTGTGGTAGCTCTATGTTCCAAGATAAAACTTTATTTCTCTTCCCTAGGCTTCTAAAAAAACAACTCTCTTTTCCTATTCGAGTTTTCTTCTTTTTGGCAATGATTGCAAGAAAGAGTCCTAATCCAAGTATCCAACATTCCCTAGTACCAAGAATGTAGGGGACAAGATGCAATGATGTAGGAGGTGGTTACCTAAATCTAGGAGATGGTTTAGATCTACTTTCATATCTTCAGTTACACTATAGGTTAGGCTCAATATCAACATTATAATACAGTGAAGGTTAATGTACTGACAAGGTCGGTAGGAAATGTAGGCATAAGAGACATAGCTGGTTATGCATATAAACATTCCCTTAGTCCCCATAAAATTTCCCCTCTCGCGGTATCATATCTCCTTCAGGTGCTCATTCTTAGTTAGTCAATCTTGGATATTTCATTAATTTTAAATGTTATTGTTTACAAGTAATTAAAATTCACCATGGCATGTCTACCTCATGGTGTGAATAAGGAACACAAATTAAAGTATCTATGGAAACCTTTAAAGTTTAAACATACACAATTAAGTTTATATCATTCCAAAGGGTCCAAATTGGGACACTACAAAAGATGCTTGGCCTTTACATGAAGGGAGCCTTTGGATTCAGATATTGATAATTTCACCCTTTTTATCCTTGTCTAGACCCAATCCTAGTTTGATCAATTATAGATTTCTTTCTAGTGATTCCAATAGATAGAGGAACCAACCCTAGATGGGGTGACATAAGGTTCATGAAAATGGCTACGTGGTGGGCAGTAAGGTGGGCTAGGTGGGGGCATATTCTCTCAGTTATTCCTTGCCCTCATGTGAGACTTAATGGCACCCTACGACCTCGTCGGTTTAGCTGTATTTGAAGAATGTTGTTGCTTTTTCTCACTCTCCTCCGTGTTGATCCTTGGTAGATGCAGTTAACTCTGCACTCGACAGACATGACTATCCGTAATGCTAATTGGATTTCACAGCAGATGATCGATGGTGCACTTATGGTTCAAGCAACTCGACGTTTATAACCATTCTTGATGCCCCCCCGAGCTCATTCTGCTTTCACTATGGGCTCTCTCTACAGTTTTGGCTACTCAGGGTGTTGGTTTCAGATTGGTTTGGTCTTGTAGTATGCCCAGGTTCAGGCTCTGTGGTCGTCCGCACTGTGGTAGTGGGGGACGTGCTCGTGCTTTGCGTGCACCTGATTCTCTCACTATCTTAGCGATTTATAGTGTTCAACACTCTTTTGTGGTTATGGCAGATGGTGGAGACGTTGTTGCCTCTCTGGATATGGAGGCAACTTATGCGGTCATGGCGGATGGTGGAGATGTTGCTGCATCTCAGGATTTGGAGTCAACTTCTGCTAATTGGGGCTATTTCGTTGAATGGTTTAATGATTGCGATAGCACATTGGGCTTCAGAGATAGCTTGCCTCTCCTCTCGCCTCCAGAGTGCAAGCCTCATTCTGGGACGAACCTTCCTTTGCCTCTCTTTGTTTCTTCTGGTGGCCATCCCTTGATAGATTTTGGGGAGAATTATATGGTGGTTCAAGCTCTTTGTGACATGATTTTTGATAATCGTTGAAATATGGAGGATTTGCGCTTTAAGCTGGAGCTCATGGACAGGCATAACAAGCTCTTCACTATCATCTCTCCTCTCTGGCCAGAACAAAAGCTCTTCTCGGATGGAAATTGTGATATACAAAAATCTAGCCTATGTTGAGAAAGAACAAAAGCTCTTAGACTTTTGGTCTTTCTCAACATAGGCTAGATTTTTGTATATCATGATTTTCCAAGCATCGCTTCAGTGCTCTGACCAATGTATTTAGCTGTACCATTGACTCATTTGTGGTCATTTTTTGGACATCAATTAAATTATCTTATCTTCTCTCTATTAGATAAGAAACTTTAGGTTGAACTCAACCCCTTATCCGCTCATACATTTAATGTTGCTTTAGTCTATTCAGGACAAGGTTGGCTTTTGCTTTGCCAACCTAATTCTTGTTTTAATAAACTATAGTGAGTGAATAGCATCAATACTAGTTCTTTCTCCATGTTGTATTCACTTCAAAGTTAAAACCAATTATTCCCCCAAGTTTTTGGGATGCATGAATATGCAGAAGTACCCCCCAAATTATTTAGGAAACGTCGAAGGATACTTCGGGTCTTCAACATAGGGGAACCCACCAGGATTACTACAAAAAATATATCATTGAAATTTTAATGTTTTATAATTTAAGATTCTTAAGATTAATAGTAACAATAACATCATGTATTGTGCTTGTTATCATTTAAACACTAAACCACCAACATCATAAATCACAATTCATTCATAAATGATAAATTATCTAACTAAATTAAATCTAAAACGAAATATAGGTTACAACTTACAACCATACGTAAGTTATAAATTAAAATTAGAATTGATTAATATTAAAAACAAAATTGAAAATACAACCGTATTAAACTTTGTATAGTGAAATAAAACTTAAAATTGTGAAATCCCAATCTTATACATCATGATTCATATTTTTAAATGTCTCGGGACTTAAAAGTTAAAAGTTAAATAGTCAAGTTTGATATATCAAGACCAAAAGAAAAGACAAACTAAAATAGAAAGTACATCATGTCAAATGACAAAATGAGCCTCGTTGCTCAAGACAATGCACTGGGAAAATGCCAAATTGGATTATGGAAGTTGAGGGCTATGGACATTGGTGGGTAAATTCTATAAAAGATTTCTAGGGTTAACTGCAAGACTCATAAAGACCAAAATCAATTAAAATATCAACCACTTTAGTTTTGGATTCTGGGAGGAGGAAACTTGAGAAATATTTCCTGATTTTGAGGAAACATCCCTTGGTTGTGTTTTCGAGCGTTTCCAAATTTGGGTATGTGAGGGAAATGTTTCCACACACTTTTCCCCATCTCGGAAACTCGCGGGGTCGTGGAATCACATTTTTGGACCTTGGTAACGTGTTTTGGTGTAACACTGCTTAAAACCCTAGCGCTTTAAGGGTTTTTCATTTTTTGTTTATACCTCACCATCTTTTTTGATATTTTCTCCATAGAATGCAATATGCTTTTGTGAGAAGTCTGTGTTTGCTGGTGGTGTTCAACTTCATATGATCACCCACAATCTCTTTTTTATTTTGCATTTGTCTTTGCTTTTTATGTGTTTATTTTCCAATAATGACTTGAAAAATACTTTGTGATTGACAATTATTGATACATTGCATTTTACAACAAAATGTTTCAAGTAACTTGGGTTTAATTTTTGGCTAGAATTGAACATTTATATTGGGTGAAGAGGATAGGCATGAGGGGGAGAAGAGGACATGATAGGTGTGAGGGGGAGGATAGTTGTCAGAGCGACACATTTTATGAACATGAGAAAGTTTTGGAAGGGGCTGAAGTGGAAGTGTATTATTTTGTGGAGTATCCGCATATGTTAAGGGATGTAGTGGAACAATTAGCTTTTCCCACCAGTTTTCCACCTTTATGTGTATATGATTATACAAGTTAACATTTCTAGGCTCAATGATGTCCTTAATATGGCCTAGCATGGTTCATATACCCATGTGATGAGGCATCTTTGTGGGATACTCTTGAGTGATGATAATAAGGGGCCCATTGGAATCACAACTTGCATTAAGATATCAAAGAGTAGACAGAGCAAAATACATCAAGTAAGAGGAAGATGCACTAAGAAAGCATGGCATAAAACAAAGGTTAATCTGATGCTTCATCTAGATTTGGTTGCAGGATCTTCTAATGCTAGTGGAATCTCACATGTAAGGGGTATGGGGTAGAACTAGAAGAATAAAAGTGGTACTGTTTCTATATGCATGTGGTGTACCATTTAGTGTTCTTTGCTCCCCTTATTGGCATGATCTGATTGTATCCATCAACAATGCCCATGAAGGATACACGTGCCTCTAGTATTAGAGCACTAGAATTGCGATACTAGATAGGGAAAGATTCAATATCCAAAGAGCTTTGGTACAGTTTATTAATGAGTGGGTAGATAGTGGGCTATGCATTGTATCCGATGATTGGACAAATTTGAGAAATCTATGTCTATTAAATGTTTCTTGGTGTGTCGTCTACTGGTGTGGTGTTTCTTGTAGTACTCATCAATTATAGCATCTTCTCAAAACATTTCAGGGTTCCTACTAAACCATTAATGACATCGGTCTCTTTAATGTGATTCAAGTAATTGTTGATATTATACCTCATTGTGTGGAAGTAGTAATAATCATTGAGCAAGTGCATCCTCGCATCTTTTGGTTTGGATGTTTGGTTCGCACATTGAACCTTTTGATGCATGCTATTGTTATGCGTAAAGAGTAGGGACGAATTAATGGCTTGTACAAGAGAGGGAAGGAAGTCATCAAGTTCATCATTAGGCATACAAAGGTCCTCTTCATTTATGACACTTACTTTTAGTTGTAGCTACTTGAGTTTGTGAAGACAAGATTTGGTAGCTATTTTGTCACCTTTAGGCACCTATTGAAGGTAAGATAGGCTTTTGTTGGTATGGTGATGATTAATGAATGGGATGACTTGAGTAATGATAGAGATGTTGCTAATGTAGTGGAGGAAACCGTTCTTAATGTTCATTTTTGGTCATAGGTTAGGTATGTTTTGCAGTTCATCTAGCCAATTTATAAAATGATATGATTTGCAGATTTAAATCGATCATTCACTAGGAAGGTGTATGAGTAGATGGACACCATGCTAGGCCATAGCAAGGACATTGCTGAGCCTAGAGATGTGAACTTGTACAATCATATTCATATAGAGGTGGAGAAAAGGTGGGAAAAACTTGTGATTCCACTACATCCCTTGACATGTGTGCTTACTCCAAAAAATATCATCCATCATGGCTACAAGCGCTAATGCTTGGTGGTGGGGTGCAGAGAAACTCACACTAGGATCTAAGATTCTAAAGGTTCACGTTATGAGCATTAGACAAATTAATACCTGGTGAGGTGATACCATATGACAACGATTGAGCCACTAAATCAGTGGCAACCATGGCTTTAGTTGTGTCCATATAAGTAGAGATCATGAGAGAATGTCTTCTCTCGAGTGGTGGATAATGTATGGTGGTTTTGGTCCACAACTATAAGATCTCGTGAAATAGGTGTTTTAACTTTTCGCAAGTTGTGAACTTTTATTTTGCAGAAGTGTTAAAATTGGTCCCTGATGAGGAGTGTGATACCATATTACAATATTGAGCCATTATATTAGTGGTGACCAGGTCGTTGGTTGTGTCCATGTATGTGGAGATAGAGAGAAAATGTCTTCTCTCAAGTGGTGGATCATGTATGGTTTTGTGTCACAACTACAACATTTGGTGACATAAGTGCTTTCATTTATAGTGTTGGGAGAAACAAGTTGAATGTAAACTAGTGAAAGAGCTTGGTGTATATGCATTACAAAGATTAATGAAGCATATAAGTCTTATCTAGAGGAGGATAATTTGGAGTATGGGGCATTGGTTTTGGAGCACTTGGAGACTGCTTTTTTTAATGATGAAGATCATGGTGAGATGCTAGCCCCATTCACTACCATGTTCACCTTAATGAGGACTCCTGTAGCAAGAGTTTCATGCACAGGTTCATCTTTTTAGTGACCCTCAACTCCACTGCCACAACCATGTGGGGGTCACAGAGGTTGTGGTGGTGCCAAGAGGAAGGAAAAGTAGATACAGTAATTGTTTTTCTTTTTTCATTGCTATATTTTTCACGGAGTTTCGCTTGGTTTATTGTTTTGGTCTTCAGAATTCAGTTAACGCAGCACTTATGCAGATAGCCTATTTTGTAAACAGAAATCTTTAGTCATGTTGGTGGATGGCCTATTGCATTCTATAAATTTATGGTCTACTTCTTATTACATGGTTTAAAGATTTGTAAGTTTGGAACTGCTAAAAGGTTGATGCTTGACTGATTAATCATTAATCTACAATGGATTGCATTTCTAACATCATAATATTGTAGTACTCATCTTCAAGCAATGTTATTAGAACTGGATCGATGATTGAATCGATTGACCCCAGGAATTGGAACTGGAACCGGATCGGAAGCGAACAAAAATCGAAAAAAATTCCAGATCACAAAACCGGTTGATCAACTTATACATAAAATATTCAAATTTTGAAAAAGAATATATTCATGTGCATCTATGAGAATTCAAACCATCATACACAAATATGCAAAGTTTCTCAGCTATATAGCAAGTAAGAGTGCATACAATCAAAATAGCACTGATATCTAAACCAAAGTACATCAATAAATAGGCTAATGGCCTATACAATCAAAATATAAGCATATAACTGTATACTAAACTCTAGACTCTACAATCTAATAATATAACAGAATCATCTGAATCCTCATGCTTAGAGTCAAAGTCATCATCTATGTCCTCAACAAAAGTAGATAAAAAATAGGGATATTGAGCCTAGCTTGATTTCCCTAGGCCTGGAGGCACTTGTCCAGCACCAATATTCACATCCTTTGGTTGTAGAAGTGGGTCCAAGTCCATCCAAGATAGAGGAGTTCAACAATCAGCACCACCAACATCAAGGTACATACAGGGGTTGATGTGCTTGATTAAATGCCAATGCCATACTCTCATAAATGATAGGATCCAGTCGAAATGTTGCAATCCTGAAATCTTAAAGTCTGTTGAATTCTGAATGGTATAAAAAATTCTACTTATTGCATATGGAGTCGGATGAGGTTGGAACCACTCTCAAAAATCCTGAAACAATTAATCATTAATGGTAATCTTAGAAATTTAAGTAAAAGGACTTTAAGAATTTAATATTCTTTTTGAATTCCATGTTCTACACGATGGCATACTTCCTTGTACCAAACCGGCTGGTTTCATACAAAATCGGCCAGTTCAGGTATTTAAGGTTGGTTCTGTAGGGAACCTATTGGTTTAGGTACAAAATTGGCCGGTTTAGTGCGGAACCGGCCGTTTACGGTTTGAGATGCCGGTTTGGACTGGAAACCCTTCTGGAAACCCTTCTAAACCGGTTGGACCGGTTGTTTTGATAATATTATCTACAAGTAGCAGAAATATGCTTTTTTTTCAACTTCTCAACTAATTTGGCATTTACATATTTTTTATATACCTTATAGCCTATAAAAATGCATCATGTATAAAAAAGCTCTTGGGATTCTTGATTCTATTGTTTTTTGGGAACAATACTCCAGCCACTTCTGCTCTTGCTACCGCTTGCACTCCCTACCACTATGCTCCCCTCCTCTTACGCTCGCACTTCCTCTTTGCTCCATGCTTTGGCAATGCTGCTCTAGAGTCTAAACTATAGCAATATTAGAAAAATGTCATACTTTTTATGGTCATTTAGGTACATGCATTTGATTAGATTTTTTATATTTGTTGGGGGTAAATGCATGCAGTTATAAGTTGTCATGTTTTTATTTGTAGTGCATGTTGATCGATGCATTTTATTGTGTATTGTTGATCCAACAGTTTTTACAAGAAAAAATAGGTTATAACAATGTTTTCAAGTATTAAAGGCTGAAATTGATTGGTAGGAGGTAAGCCTTGGTTGCTTGGCATGCAGAGTTACCTTGGAAACATGCATCTGGTGATTTTAAAGTTCATATTTTAGTATTTTACTTCAAAAGTGTAAATCAGTTCCATTGTTTATGGCTTTATGCCAAGTTAGGTAAAAATTAAAATTTCCTTTTTTTTTGTGAAATAGAGCATTTAGATTCCTGCCAGCTTGTCACAAAAACATTGTGACAGTTCGTTACCACATGTCACAAAAACATTGTGAAAGTTCATTGGGCATTATTTTTTTGAACTTATAATATTGATCTTCAGTAAATATTAAACTACGTGTTCACCTACACTTCCATCTCTTGCTGCAGAGAAAGCTTATATGAAGATGAAGGTTTTGATCAACGACAGCTTGCTGGACTGGTGGCTTCAAAGGTCAACTTTCTTGTTCAGAATGTTTTTAATTGCTGGTGCAATAACTTATTTTCATGCATGCATTTCCTGTCTCCTTTCTTATGATGGGGCTTATATGTTGCTTCTTTTGTTTCCTTGATAGGTTTTTTATTACCTTGGTGAGCTCAACGACTCCTTGTCGTATGCGCTAGGTGCTGGACCCTTGTTTAATGTGTCAGAGGATTCAGATTACGTGCATGCTTTGCTTGGTAAAAATCCAGCTGCCATTGGAAAATTATGTTGTTGCTAAGGATGTTAAGCAAGTAATATTATGCATCAGCATAGGAACTTGACTAAAAGTTGCCTATCAGATACACATTTGTCAGGTTTTAATAATTTGGTTGTCTCATTGCTATTTCAGCTAAAGCCATAGATGAGTACTCCAGTCTTCGCATGAAAGCTGCAGAATCAAGTAAAGATACAGTGGAGATAGACCCTAGACTAGAGGAAATAGTAGAAAGAATGCTTGACAAGTACGTACCTTATAATAACAATGCTGAATTTTGTTTATTGCTCTAGTATGTCTTTCTTGTTAGTATAGCATGGAAATGTTTTGTCGTATATTTTTATAAAAGTTAAAACATATGCAGGTGCATACTAGATGGCAAGTTCCAGCAGGCATTGGGAATTGCATTGGAGTGCCGAAGACTTGATAAGTTAGAAGAGTCGATCTTAAAAAGTGATAATGTTGTTGGAATGCTTTCGTACTGCATTAATGTTTCTCATGGATTTGTCAGTAGAAGAGAGTATCGACACGAGGTAAAGATGTCCAAAAGTTTTGTGAATCTAATTTAAGAAGAAATTATATGCTTTCTTTGTTGACTGTTGAACCTTTCATTTTTCCCACTCATCTATAATCATTTTCATGGGACTTTACTAGTAATTAGGAAACAAACTTTCACAAGTATTGATGAATGCTCCAGAGGCAATCTTAAAAAGCAATAAGCCAATATTCGTAGAAGCATTAATGTTTCTCAAATATTGGTTTATAGAAGTAAGTACTAAGAGAGACTTACAAATGTCTTTAAACATTTCATGTATTTACTTTTGAAGAAATGAATTATGGGCATTTTCTGTAGTGGGAAGTTGACATGTCATTTGCATGGCTCTCCCATTGTAATTAGCAGATGAACTTTATTTATAAAAACAGGGAAAGGTGGTACCTAGAAATGAATATGCTTAGTCAATTATTGGTGTCTTCTGCACTGGGATGTTGGCATGTCATTTGCGTGATTCTCCTCTGGTAATTACTAATTAGCCGATGAACTTTATTTATAAAAAGACTCAAGAGGGAAAGGTGGTACCTTCAAAAGTCTATGGCACCTTTTTAAATCTATGGTTTTGAATTGGTAAATTACAAGCCATGTTCGGAACGAATCAACATGTTTGGATTTTCTTTTATCATTTTGGTATTGGATCTTTTCAAGTTTGCATTTGCATGGCTCTCTTATGGTAACGAGCAGATAAAAGTTATTTATAAAAGCAGGGAATTGTAGTACCTTCTAAATATATGGCTTAGAATCAGTAAAATTACAAGCCATGTTGGGAAGAAATCACAGACATGCTTGTATTTTCTTTTACGATTTTGGCATTGGATCTTTTTGTGTTTGCATTTTGATCAGATGACATTGTTATTTGAAATACAGCTTGGTGTGGAATGCTTCATCTTTGAAGTTGCTTCAAGTATGGATAATTGCATCTATAGTGTGTTATAATGATTTTACACTGGGTTCAGGGGGGAGTTATTGACTGTTCAAATTTCAGATATTCCGTGGCATTAATATTTAGTAAGGGAGTGGGCATCTACGTTATAAAACATTTGTGTCTACTCATCTATGCTGTATGTGGACTGAACTTCAGTTGTATGCTGTCATACACGTCAGGGGAATATTGGAAATTTTAACCAGTTTCCAACCCATGTTTAGATTATAAACATTCTTAACCAGTGCACATTCACTTTCTTTCCAGTAAATGTTATGCTTTGCTTTCAATGTTCATCTAAAGTTATTCTCTTCTGGGACTCTATGTTAATGCAATTTAATGTTCTAATTGTCCCTAACTATTGGGAGTCAAATGACAGCATTATTGAACATGCAACATGATTCATGGACTTATATTATATATATGTTGTTCTTGCAGGTTCTTGCACTCCTTGTTAAAATTTATCAAAAACTACCGTCACCTGATTATTTAAGCATTTGTCAGTGCCTCATGTTTCTAGATAAGCCTGCGAATGTTGCAAGTATATTGGAGAAGCTCCTAAGAGGGGACAAGGTAATTTTTTAGGAAATCTTGATGGTGGTTGAGCTTAGATTGATACTTGGTTGCATTTTTCACTGTTAAGGAATTCTTGATAATGGTTGAGCTTAGACTTATACTTGGTTGCCTTTTTAACTGCTTAGAATTGAAGTTGATGTTATTTGCTCCCTTTTTTTGTAGGATGATGCCTTGTTGGCCTTTCAGATAGCATTTGATTTGTTTGAGAATGAGGATCAAGCTTTCCTGATAAATGTTAGAAATCAACTTCCTGAGCCCAAGCATCAAGGCACCAGAAGTGCAGATGCTGGACAATCTTCAGGAGTGCAGGGTGATGTTTCTAATAATGGTAACACTGCAGCTCAAACGCCTGTTGCAATGGATACCTCTGACGATGTCCAAATGGCAGATGGTGCCACTGTTCCCAGTGGAGCTGATGATGAATTGGATGCAGTAGAATCCGTTTATGCAGAAAGACTAGTGAAGATTAAAGGGATTTTATCTGGTGAAACGGCTATACATCTAATATTACAGTTTTTGTACAGTCACAACAGGTCTGAAGTCTCTTCTTGTGCAATATTTTCTCATATGTGAATGATTTGTTTTGTAATTCGATTTTGTATTCCCTGCTGTGCATTTGATGACTTTTGCATGCTTTAACTTGCAATTGTTTTTTTTTAAATGGAACTAGTATGCAATCATGTTAAAATAATGACACAAGAATCTTCTAATTTATTCTACCAATGAATGGTCTTTATTTACAGCACAAGTCAAAACTTAGAAATGTGTGAGTATATTATACTGGGATCTTGTTCAAAGGCATCATTGCGGAGATAATTGAGCACATAGTAGAGAGCTTAAGGATGAAATTCAAATGGTAGCAATTCTTCTATTATTTTTTTTGACAGCACCAAAATTTATATTAATACTGGAACGTGAGGTTACATATGTGAGCTCAGGGAAAAACAGAACACCCTTTCCTTATTTTGTCTCGACAATTGCTCCCATTAACCATACAACTGAGAAACAAGGAAGGAACTTTATAACGAAATATCCATGCTTCACTTGTCCTAATGAACCTAACAGCTGGGAATTCTGAAGCAATAGCTATTGGAAATGCTGGGCTTGCATACACATACAACTGGTAACAATATACATACTGTAAAACATTTAGTTTGCCTGCAGTACAAAGGAATGCTTGGGACTAAGACATTGACATCATTGTTATGCAAATGGATTTATAGTTCTCCCACTTGGGATGGCCTCATTTTCCATCCCATTGGCCTCTTTGTTATGATTTTTCATCACATGTCCAATATCAGTGTTTGAAAAGCATTTGTTTTGGCTGCAGTACTAAGGAACGCTTGGGAGTCTGGGACTGAGACATTGATGTTATTGTCAGGCAAAAAATGGATCTCTAGTTATCCCATTGTGGTGGCAATGGCCTCATTTGCCATCCCATCAGGCTTCAGCTTTTTTGTTATGCTTTTTCATCTTTTGTCCAATCTTTGTGTTTGAAAATTTATCCAAGGTGAATTTGCACCTCTGTATCATCCTGCTGTTCTTGTGATTTGGATGGAGTGGCGTCCTTTAATTGCTTCCACAATGAATTTGTGAGTCTGATGCAAATTATTTCTTGCTTGGTGCAACCAATTAAAATTTCAAGCCCTTTCATGGCTGCCAGAGCATCTGCCATATTATTTGATTGAATACCTATATTTCATGCAAATTTACACTAGATGGATTCTTTTGTGTCATAAATTACACCTCCAGATCATGAAAGGGTGGGATTCCTCTGTTCCAAACATTAATATACACTTGCCATGAAATTTAATTTACCTGGAGATACCTATTCTATAAAGATCAGAGGGGATTATTTTACCTGCTGCTGAATTCAGATAATCTCCTCATCCTTGTATTTTGCATCACATGTCCAATTGCAGTGTTTGAAAATTTTTGTTAAGGTGAATTGACACCTTTGTAGTATCTTACCGATTCTGTGATTTTGGACAGTGGCATCCTTTAATGGCTCCTGCAATCAATTGTGAGTCTCCAAGGTTGATTTTGAGAGGCCTCTTGGCTTCTACAGTGGATGACCATCTCCCTAGAGCACCTTCCCTCTTTCAGGTACTCTCTAGATGTGCCAGGCCATCTCTTGCCAACTAGACAGGAACTGGATGGGGCCATCAGAGAGGACAGCTACAGAATGTTGGACCTGACCTCTGAAGAACTTGGGTTCAAAGATGTCTTTTCTAAATTCTATCTAGATCACTTCTTGGAGTTGCAGGATTCTGGCCAAGGAATATGATGATCAGTCTCCGGATTCTATGAGAGCCTACCTAGAGCTGTCCCAGACGTATCTTTAGTGAGTGCAACCAGTGTCTACCTGTGTATGTAAAGCAGACGATGATTTGCTAGATGTCCTTACCTATAGGAACTGGAGACAGATGCACCTCATTTTTAGGTGCCCCCTCTACTATGAGATTAAGGGCTGCTACCAGTGACTCTATGGGGCCATGGAGAGCTCCCTCTCCACTTTCTTCTGGTACCACGATTAGAGATGCCTAGCCCTCTTAAGCAGTGAGATACTCAGCCACAGATCTCAGTTCTTGCCCTCCTTTCCCTGCCATGTGACTACCGTGAGGATTACTTCATACTCTTATGTTGCTTTGTTAGATTGGGGCAACGAGAGACTGACAAATCTTTAAAGTATTTCAAGAATTCTGAGACCTCGGGTCTCCCCTCGGCTCTTGCCTTTCCCACCCCTCAGATGGATGACTGGTATCCTTGAGGTCTGTTTGGAGCCCACACATCATCATAGTGATTATAGACCAGTTCTAGACAGATCCAAAGCAGGGCATGTTGATCCTATGTACTTGCTCGTCAGATTACCCCCATCTTTAACGGAGCAGCCAGGGTTCTATCTGGAGCTTCTTTCTTTCGGCCTAGGATGATAGGAGAGCAGGGTTTCCTCAATCGTATGTCCCCAGGATCATTCAACTGGATATGGCTAGGGTGCCCGACGACTCTGACAATGAGCCAGTACCTTGGTTGCCTCCCTGGTCCATGTCATCAGGGCCAATATACCTTGACATCATCCTCATCTCTTTAGACCTTGTGATTAGCTTAGCTACAAACTTATCTATAATGCTCTTTGTCTTTCACTTTCTTTATCTTTCTTTCAGAATTACCTAGGACTCAGGAAATGCTTTTGCACACCCAATTTTTTTTCATACTGGATGTATCTTTTAGTCCCGTTGAGCTTATTTTGTGGTCATTTGTTGTACAATAATAAAATTATCTTATCTTATGCAAATTATTTCTTGCTTAGTGTAACCACTTGATAATTCAAGCCCCTTTTTTGACTGGCAGAGCTTTTGCCATATTCTTTGCTTGAATGCCTATATTCCATGCATATTTACATGGGATGGCCCCTTCTGTGTTATGAATTTTCCTCTGGATACTGAAGGGGCTGGATTCTCTCTGGATGCTCCAAACATTAATATATGCTTGCCTTGAGATTTATCCACCTGGACATGCCACTTCTATAAGGATGTGAGGAGATTATTTTACCTGCTGCTGAATTGAGATAATTTTGAGTTTCATCATTAGTTTGAATATCCCAGGTAAGAACTTAGAAGCCAGTTATTCTCCCTTTCCTTGAAAAATTTGTTGGTATTACTTCTCTGATCTCCAAGACAACAGAATTTTTGATCTGAATCAGACATTTCCGCTTGTAATTAAATAGGAGACTTTTCCTGTTAAGCCAGATCTTGCATAATACTGACCGGTGGACAATATTCCATATCACCTTAATAAGAGGTTTCCTTCTCAGATCCAGGGTAAGTCTTTACCTGATGTCAGCAGATTTGCTTGAACTTGGCTCAAGTGAAATTGGAACAAGAATCCTCTGAAGGATCATCTCCCAAAGGGCTTTTGTGAAATCACATTTGAGAAATAGGTTCGCCAGTGAGTCACTTTATGCTTTGTGCAGAGTACAGAAGGAAGGCCCTGTATTTACCCTTTTCATCAAGTTCTCAGCTGTTAACAGTTTATTGTGAGCGGTCCACAAGAAAAAAATTATCTCGGGGACTGAGTTTGCAGACTAAATCTCCTTCCAGGGCATTGTTGTCATTGCTGTAGAGGAATCTGTAACCCTTTTTTAGTAACTTCCAGATATTTACCCAAGAAAGATCTTTTCCATCCTGAATTATGGGAGCTGCTCTATTCAGTGCACTCTTAAATTTCTGCCACTGATTTTCCAGATGGTTGGGTATTCCTGGGGACCTTTCTTATTTTTGTTTTTCCACAGACTTGGAATCTCTCGCTTCCACTCTGAGATATCTGCTGAGTTATGCTTACCAATAGATGAAAGCCAATTCCTTTAAGGAGATGGGTACTTCTATGAATGATGGGGATTAGTAATTGTAAAATTAGTCACAGCAGATCTAATGAACAAGTAAATCAATCACAACAGATGAACATAGAAAATATGGTGCAAAACTGTGCAAAACATGCAGCAGTGCTCTCTATCCCAGAAAGGGTGAATGAATTACAATACAAACTGTTACAATGAACAGAACAATTCGAATTGCCTAAGGAGGTCATTCGAATCACTGAATGGAGTAGCTTGACTTTGTCTAGGAGTCCTCATCAATCATCGGTGGTGCTCATCAATCACACCAACCAGTCATCCAGGTGTCAAGCTGAGTCTAACTGATCATAATAAATGTAACTGAAGTGTGTAGCACTGATATAGGATCTGGAGGCTCAGTGGGGGCGCATGGGAGGCTAACTGGAGTCAGAACAAGTCACCTAATCGAACTGGAGGTCAATCAGAGGTGAAACAGTCAGTCAGGAGTGAAATCGGAGTGAAATCAATCAGAATCGGAGCTAACTGAATGTAACTGGAGTGAATCTGCAGTGGTAGGTGAACAAGTGCGCCCTTCTCTGTCAGTAGGTGAGAAGAGGGCGCCTTTCAGCTTAGGAGGGCTAAAACTCTGTGGTAAGTGGCTCCCGGGTGCTAGAAGAAGGTGGATAAGGTGCTGGAGGCATCAAACTGGTGACTGGACTGCATATCCTGAAATAGATCATGCAAGATCCTGAAGTAGATATGTATCCTGAAATAGATGATCCTGAAATAGATATGTATCCCGAAATAGATGATGGATATCCGAACACCCCCCCTCAAGCTAGACTATGATGTGCCAACTAAAATAATGTGGGGCCCTTGTAACTAAGACCAAAGGTCACCCCAATACAATAATCCAAAAAATGCTGAAAAATAAACTAAGTGAGGAAAGAGGGAAAACCCAGTGGGAAGAAAGCCCCCCCTCAAGTCTAAAGCATAATAATGAATCAATCTGTCTCCACCATGATGGAACTCACCCCCAACAGTGAACGGAGGTAAGAGAACTTCTTCTCAGTGAAGCTCTTGGTGAAGATGTCTGCAATTTGCTCATCAGTAGGGCAATATTGCAGAATGATGGTGCGGTCGTGCACCAACTGTCGAATGTAATGCATATGAATCTCAATGTGTTTGGTCCTCTGCCGCTGAACTGGATCTGTGGAGATCTTGATAGCACTTTGATTGTCACAAAATAGGACAGTCGAAGTAGTGCCACCAAAACCAAACTCGGAAAGAATACCCTGCAACCAAACTGCCTGAATGCAGGCATTGACTGCCCCTCGATACTCTGCCTCTGCTGAAGAAAGTGCAATGGCTGCTTGCTTTTTGCTGGACCAGCAAATAGCACCATGACCAATCATGAAAACATAACCGGAAGTGGACTTCCGATCAATGCTATCACCTGCCCAATCTGAATCAGTAAAACCAATGAAATCTAGCTCAGAATCTGCAGCATAATGTATGCCAAACTGTCTCGTACCTTGCACATACTGCAAGATCCGCTTGGCTGCTCGCCAATGAAGCTCATGTGGCTGCTGCATATATCTTGACACGGCACTCACGGCATATGAGATATCAGGCCGTGAATGTGTCAAATAAAGTAGTGAACCAATCAACTGTCGATACATACTGCAATCTGCAAGCGGTGTGGAATCTCCCTCCTCAAGACTGATTCCTGAGAGGAATGGGAACGGGGCTGCCTTACATTCAGCCATATTAAACTTCAATAACAGGTCGGAAGCATATTTTTGCTGAGATATAGTGATCCCATCGAAATTTTGAGCTATCTCCAAGCCCAAAAAGTGACTCAGCAAGCCCAAATCGCTCATGTCAAAAGCTAGATTTAGGGCAGATTTTAGCTTGTTTATTGAAGTAAGTGTGCTACCAGTAATAAGCAGATCATCAACATAAAGTACAATAACCAACAAATTACCTTTAACTCGCTGAAGATAGACATTCGGATCAGATTTGCATCTTTGGAAATTCTGAGAAAGAAGGAAGGAGTCCATCTTTGCGTACCAAGCTCTTGGGGCCTGTTTTAACCCGTACAAAGACTTCTTCAATCTACAAACCAATGATGGATCTGATGTATTACCCTCTGGCTGCTGCATATAGACCTCTTCAGCAAGGTCTCCATGTAAAAATGCACTCTTCACATCCATGTGATGCACCTCCCAGTGCTTGGATGCGGCAATAGCTAAAACAAGACGGATGGAATCCATCTTTGCAACCGGTGCAAAGGTCTCTGTGTAGTCCACTCCTTGGACTTGGGAAAAACTTTTTGCCACCAACCTTGCTTTATATTTGCTGATAGTGCCATCAGCAGCAACTTTAGTACGGTAGACCCATTTACACTTCACTAATTTTCTTCCAGGTGGAAGAGAAACTAGCTCCCATGTATTGTTCTTTTGAAGAGAACTGTACTCTTCATCCATGGCATCTTTCCATCTCGGATCTCGATGGGCTGAATAATATGATTGGGGATCTGAACCAGCCATCAAATAACAAATCTCAGGAAGAAATGGATCAACAATAGAAAGAGCCATACCTGCCCTTTGAAAGTCTCCTCTTGTTCGTCTCGGATCAGCAGGATTTCCAAGATTCGAACCAGCAGATTGTAGAGTATTTTGGGCCCACTTTGGTAACTGAGGGGGATCTGAATGGTCGGATTTCGAACCTGATATGTCATGATCATCATATGCTGCTACAATATCAGAAATATCAGAACTCATACCTTCATTATCGCTGCTCGAATCTTCTTCTGGTGAAGGCGGTGAATCGGCAGTTTTCTCCTCAACTAGTTGCAATTCTTGAAGCGGTTCTTCAAACTGCACACTGCGCTCTATGAATATCTTTTTAGATCTGATATCCATGAGTTTATATGCTTTTGATTCTTCCCCATATCCTATCAATATGCACTCGATACTTTGTGGATCCAAAGCTCGTCTCTTCTCAGAAGGAATTCTAGCCCATGCAGTAGAGCCAAAAACTCTCAAATTTGACACATCCGGTTTGTGACCAAAGAATGCTTCGAAAGGAGTCATACCTTTCACGGATGAATGTGGAACTCGGTTCTGTATATATGCAGCAACATTGATTGCTTCAGCCCAAAGATTTGCAGCCAAACCTTTAGATTCAATCATGCATGTAGCCATCTCTTTCAGTGACCGGTTTTTCCTTTCCGCTACACCGTTCTGCTGGGGTGTGTAGGGAACTGTATGTTGGATCTTGATTCCGCTTTGGGCACAAAGTTGCAGCAACTCGGACTTGATATATTCCCCACCATTATCAGATCTAAGAGCTTTGATCTTGCTCTCAGTGGTGGTCTCAACAGAAGCCTTAAAATCCTTGAATTTTCCAAGCACTTCTGACTTGTTTTTGAGAAAGAATACCCATGTAAAGCGAGAATAATCATCAATAAATGTCAAAACATACCTTGAACCATTTAATGACATATGGGGCAGCGGACCGCTGATATCAGAATGGATCAATCCCAAAATAGTAGAGGCTCTGCTAGCCTTGCCGCGGTCGAATCTGTGCTCGGGGTGCTTCCCAATAATGCAACCGGTGCATATTCCCTTCGAGGAACGGAGTTGTGGAAGCCCATCAACCATGGATTTATTTGATAGCAGCAGCAAATACTTATAATTTAGATGTCCAAATCTTTCATGCCAAAGCCTACTAACCTCATTACCATGTGTGCGAAGAGCAGTGGGCTTTGCAAGCGGAATAAAGTGCGAAAACTCATAACATTTTGCAGTGTGGTTTGCCTTTCCAACCGCAACTAGTCTTCCACTTTTGATATCAGAAATTTCAACTGTATTAGGGCTGAATGTGACTTTCTTTGGATCACCAGTATGTGTCATTTGATACACAGAAAGGAGATTCGAAGCTAAGGAAGGCACATAGAGAACATTCTGAAAGCATCCATGATCTACATGAATCGTACCTTTGCCCTTTGAAGAAATTTTTGAGTCATCTCCCAAATGGATGGGGATGGAGCTGTTTGGATCGAATGAGGAAAAAGAATCAATATTTGCAGCCATATGATTTGATGCACCCGAATCTATCAAGAGAGTGGGCTTCGAAACCGTTGCCATGAGTGCTTGTCCTCTTTCATGATCGTCATTCCGATCCTTCTTCCTTGCACCGTCAGGAAGGGTTATGTTGTTCTTTTCCAAAAGGAGGGCCATTTGATCTATAGTCTTCTTCATACATGAACTTTCGGGATGAAAGCCACGGTTACAATAAGTACATTTAGATTTTTGGTTACCTTCTTTGTCCTTTTGCTTGGATTTCGAACTGGATGGTGCATCCGTTTGCTTGCCTTTGTCTTTTTGCTTGTGAGGCTCGAATTTGGGCTTCTCCTTCTTTAGCTTTCCTTTACCATTCGAGATCTTGGGTCCTTGAACAAATAGGGCTGAATCTTTGGAGCTTATGGACCCCATTTGAATCAACTTGTCATGCTCTTTCGTAACGGACTCTATGAAGGCATTCAAGGTAGGCATCTTCCAATTCGGGGTAGTTAGCCGACCGGAATTGAAAGTGGAGACAAATACCGAATAATCTTTCCCAAGCTTGCTTAGAATGGAGAGGATCAACTGTTTATCCTCTTTGATAACACCACTGTTCTTCAATTGCAAGTTCAAGTTCTTGAATTTTGTGAAGAATTCATTGATGGTCTCGAAATTCTCAGGATTAAGGCCAATCAATTCATTCTCTAATTGAAAAGCCCTAAGCTCATCCTGCTTGCCGAATAGTGTCTCAAGTTGCTCCCATATGGCCTTTGGAGTCTTCAATCCGCTGAGATGGAAGTGAAGATCTTTGGAGATGGAGAGACAAAGAAGACCGTAAGCTTCATCAAGCTTATTGTAGTGTTTGGTTCTTTCTGCCACATTGTTTGGCTCCAATTCAAGACCAAGAGTGACTCGGTAGTATCCTTTTGAACGTAATATGATCTCCATATCATCTTTCCAATCAAAATAATTGAATGGGGTGAGGATAGGCTTTGAAGAAGAGTATTCCATTGCTAGGAGCGAGTCAAATGATGAAGAAGAAGCTTGCATGCAGACTATAGCGAATGGAAATGCTGTAGGGAAGCTTGCATGCAGAATGTAGCGAGTGTACTTGGAGGAGATAATTAACCTGCAAATCACATAAGAACAATCACAATAAGGTCGAACAATCCACCCTTTGAGAGTTGCATCACACCTGGGATTGGATTTCAAGCAATGTTGAATAGGTCCAATGTATCAGATCCAGGAATTATGTGGTAACTCAAGCTTCTGGAGTGGTATTGGAGTATTTTTCAAGCTTTGCATGCACAGGAGCGAATGCCCTTGAGATATCTCATGCCAAACTTTTTGCAATTTTTAGCAATTCAGTCAAATCTTCTTGTATAAACACCTGTAGAAAAGAGATCTTGTCCCTGCAATGGCTCTGATACCATGTAAAATTAGTCACAACAGATCTAATGAACAAGTAAATCAATCACAACAGATGAACATAGAAAATATGGTGCAAAACTGTGCAAAACATGCAGCAGTGCTCTCTATCCCAGAAAGGGTGAATGAATTACAATACAAACTGTTACAATGAACAGAACAATTCGAATTGCCTAAGGAGGTCATTCGAATCACTGAATGGAGTAGCTTGACTCTGTCTAGGAGTCCTCATCAATCATCGGTGGTGCTCATCAATCACACCAACCAGTCATCCAGGTGTCAAGCTGAGTCTAACTGATCATAATAAATGTAATTGAAGTGTGTAGCACTGATATAGGATCTGGAGGCTCAGTGGGGGCGCATGGGAGGCTAACTGGAGTCAGAACAAGTCACCTAATCGAACTGGAGGTCAATCGGAGGTGAAACAGTCAGTCAGGAGTGAAATCGGAGTGAAATCAATCAGAATCGGAGCTAACTGAATGTAACTGGAGTGAATCTGCAGTGGTAGGTGAACAAGTGCGCCCTTCTCTGTCAGTAGGTGAGAAGAGGGCGCCTTTCAGCTTAGGAGGGCTAAAACTCTGTGGTAAGTGGCTCCCGGGTGCTAGAAGAAGGTGGATAAGGTGCTGGAGGCATCAAACTGGTGACTGGACTGCATATCCTGAAATAGATCATGCAAGATCCTGAAGTAGATATGTATCCTGAAATAGATGATCCTGAAATAGATATGTATCCCGAAATAGATGATGGATATCCGAACAGTAATTACCCATTATAGGATCTACCCATATTTTGATATAATTTCCAACAGCAGGAGACCAATATGATTTCTACATGATCAGAGGGAGACTTCTAAAGATTGTTCTGTATCTGTGATCTGCTTCCAGGAGCCTGACATCTGATTATCTTATGCCTCTTGATTTTGGTGGAGTATTTATTTTCTAATGTGTTCAGTCTTGACTCTTCCACACTACACCTTTCCCATTAATCAATTTCCATAAGTCACCAATTGCAATATCCTTTATTCCCATGGAAAATGTCATTAGGGAAACCTTCCAGGCACTTCCTTACATTCTGTGAATGGTGCTCTGGGTACAGGTTGCTAGAGTATTCCTAACCTAGAGGGACTCTACTGGACTTGAACCCATGACCTCTCAGTGATCTGTGGCTTGAAATCGGTCAGTTTGAATGTAAGTTGCAGGAAACACATCTTTTGTCTATGTCCCAGTACCCAAAATGCCTGGAAATGCTGAAACAAGTATGAAATGCCTTAGAAACAGTGCTGGCTGTGCTGTATGGGGTTTCTAACTCTGGAAATGTCGTACTGTATGGATGGCGGCATTACAAAGGTATTTTGGCCATTTCCAGTGATGTTTTGGGTGCTGTTTTTGAAATTTCCGGGCCGACCCAAGTGGTCATGAGGGGTGTGGGACCAATAGAAAAATATTGCCTTGTCCATGCCAATGAGCATTGAGGAGTTTGTCACCTTGGTAATAAAATGGTAAGTAAATGCTGACATTCTCCTTTATCTTACCTTTTCTATCTTGTTACTTAAAGTTTTGACATTACCATTAATTGTTTTAGGATGTTTGAGAGTGGTTCCAACCTCATTGGACTTCATATGGAGAAAGTGGAATTTCATATCTTGTTTAGAAATTGGCAGACTTGACAGATTTCAGGGTTGGAAGGACTGTAGTGTTTCCATTGAATTCCATGACGTATGAGGGGGTATGAGTTTGGCATTAGTAAAGATGACTAAGCTATGGGTTTTTGCATTATGTAATCATCTATTAAAGTTTAGACACGTGTTTCCTTCTAAAATGTTATTTTGTATCAATCTTATTTTCTTGCAAGATGATGTGCTATTTAAAAAAACAAAACTATATCTATATTTTTTGTATTTTTTATATACCGCCTTTCCATTATGTACCCATTTTGTGGGGGTCACGTTTCCAGGGGTTCCTGTTTAGGAAGCCTGTAACACGTTTTGTGCAATTTAGGTTCAAACCAGTTGAGAAAACGCACTAGGCTACCCAGCTCGATAATTTTTAGAAGGGGGATTTTAATTCCCAAACCTGCCTGGGCCATTGGGAGTTTCACTTGCTCCCATGCTACCAAAGGAAATTTCTTCCTGCCAATCTGTTTTCCACTTTTATAGATGGAATTTCTGAAAAACTTGCTCATTTCATCAGAGGGAAGCCTACTGGAGCTTGCGAAGGAAGAAAACACAAAAGGAAGGGCTGATAGGCTAGCCGTAATCAAAATTTGTTTGGTCTGGGGCTTGATCTAGAGTGAAAATAGAAGGTAGAATGTTTAAGAGATTCTTAGAAGCTTTTTCATGTCTAAATTGATCCTGAAAATAAGAGATTTCCTATTATTTTAAATTTAGCTTGCCCCCTGATGCTTTCAGATATAGATCTAGAATCTCGTAAAACTTCTTAGCTGTAATGGTAGAAGACTCTACTAGGAGGGTAGGAGGGTATCGTCTGCGAATTGAGACTGGGATTTTGACTTAGTTCCTTGAATGATTTTGAACACATAGGAGAGTCCCTTTCCTTCATTAAATTTCAATAGCTCAGCTTATTGACTCTGCCATTATAATATATGCAAAAGGGGAGGGTGGACACCCTTTTGTCTAGCCTTGAGAAGGTTTCAAAGAGGCTATCCAGGGGGAGGAACTGCAGGCTCTTATCCTATTTAAAAGTCTGTAATCAAGGCCATATTTTCATATTACTTTAAATAGAAAAGACTGATTTCTCTTATCAGAGGTGCTGCCAATTTCCAGTTTGATCACAGTGTCTGCTCTTTAGTTGCTTAGTGAACTGTTTCCTGGAACAGAATAATGTTTTCACATATACACCTGCCAGAAATAAATAACCCCCTTCTTTTCCAAGATAAACTTTTTGTTGAATTTATTTAACATTTGATGCTATAATCTTTGAGCAAATTTTGTGTGAAACATTACACCAGGAGATTGCGTGGAATGTTGCAAAGGAGACTAGTTTAGTTTCCTTCAGAAAGAGGGCAAGTAAAGTAGAGTTAACTCCACCTCTCAATTTTGCTTTTCTTCTGTATTCTTCTACTATATCAACCGTGTCAACTTTTATCGTGTCCCAAAAGTGGTAATAGAACTTTGCCAAAAATCCATTTGGCCTTTGTCTGGATGGAAGGGTAAAATATTCTTGACTTCCTCTTCTGTGACAGGTATGAACAGAAATTGATTATTCATTATTGCTTTCACTTAAACCTTTGGATTATTGGGGAGGAGCTTTTCTTGGTCATCATGTCTTGAGATTTGGGGATCTGTTAAGAGCTCCTTAAAGAAGAGATGAGCTTGCTCCGAGATTTCTTGGAAATCAGATGAATATTTGCCATCTGGAAGAGAGATTTCAACAATTCTGTTATGTGCCCTCTTTTGTTGGCCTTTTTGTGAAAAACATTAGTGTTCCTGTCAGCTAATTTTAGCCAGAAACTTCTGGAATTTACTCTCTAGATTTCTTCTTCCTGTGCTAAAAGTTGTGACTGTCCTTTTGTTCTTTGTGAACCAAAAAATCAGTAAACCCCAACTCATTGATTTCTCTGTGCACAGGAGCTAGTTTTGTCTCTGCTTGTTTTCTTTGGAGGGCTGGATCAAAAACTAGATTTTTCACACACTCCAGCGCTGTTTTTAGGTGCTTTAGCTTTTGTTCCTACTTATATGAGAATGATCCTTGGGGGTTGCTTCCAAGAATTCTGAATAATCTCTGGGAAATTCTTTTCTTCCAACTGTAATGGACAAGGTGACAGATCTAGAGAAATAGGACTGTGGTCAGAAATGATGTGGATAATTGCAGAAGAGATAATGAGATTTTCCTCCAGGAAAGAGCCTTGAATTAAAAAATCTGTCAAAGCTTTTATCTGTGAAGCTTTGGCCTAACCTTTTATTTTTCCAGGTATACTTCCTTGATTTTGGCTTGATATCTATGAAGCTTCATTCTTGTGTTACACCCTCCATGAGCTCTCTACAGGGGTTTCTGATGTATGCCCCTGCACCCTCCATGAGCTCTCTACAGGGGTCTCTGATGTATGCCCCTGCCTTTTTTCTTTTCTGTTCCTCGTGACCAAGTTAAAATCCCCAGTATTGCTTCTTTTCCCCATGATTATCAGGAGCATAGACATTTTTTTATTTGAAAGGAGTAGTCGGATTGGGAGTGTCTCCCGTGTGGGTTGATCCAGTGCTCAGCAAGCATCCAGTGGAATGTTTTAGCAGCATCAAATTCTGGATAGCTGTTATTCTATTGTTATAATTTTATAAATAGTATTTTTTAAAATTGCTCCACTGCTATTTAATTAATTATTAATTTTCTTTTGTACTTTCATATAATATAATTAATTGTTGTTTTAGCGAGTACCTCAGTATTGACAATAATCCATTTAATTGTGTAGTTTTCTTGCTCTAATGGATGGGCCTATAGATGGAGAAGTTTCTATTTTTATGCCATTGCTTGGTTTTTTTAATTAAAATGGAATAGTCTAGGTACATATGTTGCTACTTCTAAATGCAGGAGATTTTCAGCCCAAGTCGATATTGATTCTGTGCAGGTCAGATCTGCTCATACTGAAGACCATAAAACAGTCTGTTGAAATGCGCAATAGTGTATGCCACAGTGCTACCATTTATGCCAATGCTTTGATGCATGCTGGAACAACTGCAGACACTTTCCTAAGAGAAAATTTGGTGATACAGCTTTGCTTTTATATTTACAATAAGTCTATTTTCACATTAACTATTTGTTTCTTATAGAATTTTCTATTTTTATACTGATATTTTATGGTTTTGATCTGCTGTGTTACCAGGAATGGCTGAGCAGAGCCACAAACTGGGCAAAGTTCAGTGCTACTGCTGGCTTGGGAGTCATTCACAGGGGTCATCTTCAACAAGGTCGTTCTTTGATGGCTCCTTACCTTCCACAGAATGGTGCTAGTGGAGGTGGAAGTCCCTTTTCTGAGGGTGGAGCCCTATATGCCCTGGGACTTATACATGCAAACCATGGAGAAGGGATCAAGCAGTTCCTTCGTGAAAGCTTAAGCAGCGCAAATCTTGAAGTAAGTATCTCCTTTGGTTGCATATATGCACATTTTATAATAAAATTTTTGATTCACCCTATTTCCCCAGTTTGTTTTACTCTCAAAGGGAGCCCTTACAGATGTGCTGTAATTTTTACAGGTAATTCAGCATGGTGCATGCTTGGGTTTGGGATTGGCAGCTTTAGGAACCGCTGATGAAGAAATTTATGATGAAGTCAGAACTGTTCTCTATACAGATAGTGCAGTTGCTGGAGAAGCTGCAGGTATTAGCATGGGTCTGCTTATGGTTGGGACTGCAAGTGAAAAAGCTGGTGAAATGCTTCAATATGCACATGAAACACAACATGAGAAGATTATCAGGTATAAATTGTTTATTAAGTAACATAGAACTCTTTTTGAATAGTTTTCTATGTGAAGCTATCAAAATCTTCTTATTGCCTGGATTTACCTAGAAGATATGATCCCAATTTAAAAATGATATGCAGGGGTTTGGCTCTTGGAATAGCCCTTACTGTTTATGGAAGGGAAGAAGAGGCAGATACACTTATTGAACAAATGACAAGGGATCAGGATCCTATTTTGCGATACGGTGGAATGTATGCACTCGCCTTGGCGTACTGTGGAACAGCCAATAACAAGGCTATCCGACGCCTTCTACACTTTGCTGTCTCAGATGTCAGCGATGATGTGAGAAGAACTGCAGTGTTGGCCCTTGGGTTTGTCTTATACTCGGAACCTGAGCAGGTTAATTTTCTTTCCATGTTCCTGATTCAATGCTTTCTTATTGATTTCAAAACCTAAACCATCTCGACAGGAATATATTTTTCTGGTCAAAATCATGAGTGGAATTATTTCACATAAATACGTAGGCAGCATTTCTGCTGTTTATATGTTCCTACGTTGATTTGACGAATTTCCTTGTATTTTCACAGACACCACGGGTTGTATCTTTGCTTTCCGAGTCATACAATCCACATGTTAGGTATGGAGCAGCTATAGCAGTGGGTGTTTCTTGTGCTGGTACAGGATTGAGTGAAGCCATTTCACTGCTAGAGCCTCTGACATCAGATGTAGTTGATTTTGTTCGTCAAGGGGCTCTTATAGCAATGGCTATGGTTCTTGTTCAGACAAATGAATCACGTGAACCACGAGTAGGTAACTTCAGGTATGTTCTCCCATGGACTTTACAATGGCTAATGAGTACTTCATAGAAGTTCAAATTTTAAAAGCAAATATTCCAACAGTTCACCAAATTGTTTTCAAAATGTTGGTCTATACTATAGTGCAATTTTCACTATGTTGAAATGTTTCATGCCATTGTTTCAGGCGTCAATTGGAGAAGATAATTCTCGATAAGCATGAGGACACCATGAGTAAGATGGGTGCAATTTTGGCTTCTGGTATTTTAGATGCAGGTGGCAGAAATGTAACTATTAAAGTACTTTCCAGGTCAAAACATGATAGAATGACTGCTGTTATTGGAATGGCAGTCTTCACACAGTTTTGGTATTGGTATCCACTTATCTATTTTTTGAGTCTGTCTTTTGCACCAACTGCTTTTATTGGGCTTAACTATGACTTGAAGACCCCAAAGTTTGAATTTATATCTGATGCAAAACCTTCGTTGTTTGAGTATCCTCGCCCAATGGCACCTCCCACAACTACATCAGCTGCAAAGCTGCCAACAGCTGTTTTGTCAACATCAGCAAGGGCTAAAACCAGAGGAAAAAAAGAAGCAGATCATAAAACTACAGTTGACAAACTATCTGGTGATGATGGTAATACATCTGTATCTGCTAATGGTGGTGCAGGCTCTGGAAAGGGCCCAAACTCTAGTGATAAGGATGGCGAACCAATGCAGGTAATTAATGTTCCTGTTAAGGTGCTTTTTGTCAAGAGGGGCTTCTTTTAAAAATGGACCATTAAAGTACTGAAGAACATATTGGTGGCATTTAATACAGCAAGAATGGTAATTTGTGTTTGTTTGTTTCTCAGTTCACTTGTTTTTTTGTAGATAGTAATGTTCTTCCTCCTATTCTGATTTGATAACGGTCACGTGGATCCAAATTTGGACATTATTATTGATAATAAAAGGCTGAAAATGTGATTCATCATATGCAGAAATCATCCCAGATTTTTTCTCCGTTGTCTTGTATGTTATTGCAGATGCAGTCACTAGTGCTCTTGAGCAGTAGCACTGTCAGCCTATCTTTACTCTGTATGGTTGTCCATATAAATCAAAAGAAATATCCACACATCTTCTCTGTCTCGGACAGATGGCATTCCACCCATCCGTACCCCCTCTCCTAACCATACCTCCAACTCCCTAGTCCACTCCTTCCCTACCATCCATCTGCCTCATTTGGGTCTGTGGGGACTTGTAGTCTTCAAGAAATCTGGTGTTTTTTGGTGTGTGTGTGTATGTCTAATTTCTAATCAATAGCATGTGTATCTAATAACAACAATTTCGATCACTGCTCTCTTTCTGTGGATAAACACGCACATTACATTTGTCAATCTTGATTTATTGGTTATTCTTGCAGGTTGATGGTACATCTGACAAGAAAAATGAAGTGGAGCTATCTTCAGAGGTTCTCACAAATCCAGCTAGGGTTGTACCAGCACAGGAAAAGTATGTCAAGTTTTTTGAAGGGAGTAGATACATGCCTATTAAGCCAGCACGCTCGGGTTTTGTTCTACTAAGGGACATGCAGCCATCTGAACCAGAAGTACTTGTTTCAAGTGATGCACCTGCATCATCTCCATCAACAGGAAGTGTCTCGAATGCTCAGTTGCCTGCAGCAGCTGTTGAGGATGGAGAACCACAACCACCACAACCATTTGAATTCAATGCTTGAGTATATGCATGGGATTCCACCCATTGCTGGAACTTATAAAGAATCACTCCTAAATTGCTGAATTGTTCGTCCAAATATTCTTTGGTTGTGTATGTTTTGCAGCTCAGTTTTGACCTCATGTGTAAAATATTTCCTGCTGGCAGGCAACTAGTTTTTTAAACATTGGTCAAGGCGGTTAATTTGGAGATCCAACAAAGAGGCTAAAGCCTTCTGAGTGAATCGTTTCATTTGGTTGAATGTATTAGGCATAATTGTTGATTTATTATTTTTGTTTCCAACACATTTTCAAATCTTATAGCTTTTTGCTTGCTGTCATGATATTTAGGTTATTAAATATTCATGACGAGTCAAGGATTACCTTCATTTAAGATTGCTATTTATTAATGCTAAGAATAGCTGTGAGGAAACAGTGCAAAAGGACGAATTAAAGTTGATGGAATTTATTTATCCCACGATATATTGGCATATTGGCAGAATGTGTCCGTTTCAAGGTTGGCTGGTAGAAGCATTTTCTTAAAAAAAAAGCTTTTTAAAGTGAACAAATGCTCTACTTCTAGAAAGCTATTTTCTGCTTATTTCCAACTTTTGAGTTCAAGAATCCCATGGATGGTTTGTTTGAACAAGCTTGTATCATTGTTGATAAAATCAGCATTGGCAAAAGATCGAAGGGGGGTTCGGAATACAACTAGGCAACATCGACAAACCGCGACAAGCATTAAACAATACAAAATAATTTCATTACTCAAATTTTGAAACATATAACAACATCAAATAAACACATTAGCATATACATATAGGAAAAACACCAATATATATGGAGTGGATGCCAAATCAAAAGTGATACATCGAAGTCAATGTGAAATTTTGAACCTTGATAGGGTGTTCAACAAGGACTCAAAAGTGGACAACCAATACAAATTTACAGCAAAACCATGGTGTACCGCCTTGCATTTCTATGGGAGGCTTGAGGGGAGAGGATTCTAGGTAGGTGTATAGGTAGCGGTCCAATTATTGAAAAGGCTTGTTCTCTTAGTTATGTTTAGAAGCCCTTTCTCAAGGTTTATGTTGGAAGTATTTGGGCCATGCCATGAGTACAAACACAAACCAGTTGCAATCTAAACACTATATCCACGGGGATTAATGTATACATATATGCTAATGTTTTGATGTCTTCCTATTAAATTTAGTGTTGCAAAAGATGAAGGTGGTCACCAAGTGTGCAAGACGATAATTGAAGAGGTTTTATTTGACATAGATAGTGTTCTAAAATGTATCCATGTTTCAATATTTATTTATTCAATACCTCCAATCCTACTGTCCAATCAAAATTTAAATCCTCATTGCACCAAATGATACATATACATACAGAAGAAATGTCACTTTTCACTAGCCATCTTGCTCTAACATAAAGATGTTATTATATAAACCCTTGTTAGCATGCATTAGTGATAAACAAGATTGTTCATAAATGTATTGGAATGCAATTAAATACATTGTTAAAATTATTTTGCAATGACCTTGATGTCTTCAAAACAATGGTTTGGGGTTGTTGATGATGGTAAACGTCTTCACTCTCATTCCCCAACCACTTGCAAAGTCAAATATTTAAGTAAAACAAACCAAAACCAACATTTTAATAGGGTCAAAATTTGCTTGTCGATTTTTTCTTAATATATTTTTATTTTTTTAAATTTCACGATTTTTTCATAGCATTTTTTCGTTTGAGGTTTTATATCGTGAAAAATTGCGATGTAATCGATTTTTTGGATAAAAAAGATATAATTGAGAGAAGCATTTGATTAAATACGTGTACAACACCTCTTATGTTTATTGTTTAGGGCCCACAAGTTCAACTATAGTTATCTGCATTATTATTTGGAGGGTTTATCGAAGTGTCTTTGTGAAGCTTTTCTTTTCCCACTTAGAGGTTTAACCTTACCTTATGGTTTGGTCTACAATCCTCAAGCTTGCCATCAATGACCCACCAATAATCAAATTTGAATGGTGGTTTTAATTTCAATTTGAAGGGCATATATTCTTCCAGCCCCTCAAAGATGAAGGACTATGTGAATAATTATACTTCAATTGACAAATATAAATTAACTAAACACTTAAAAAGAAATACAAAAAACAAATATTGCCGTTCTGAGTTTTCTTTGAAATTAGTGAAGTCCACAAAATTATCATTATTTTACATAAATGAGCACATTCCAAAATAATAATAAGAAAACATATTTTTCTTGGATTCATTTGATATTTTTTCCAAAAGTATTTGAACTTACATTGCTTAAAACATCAATCTATTTATCCAATGGAAGAGGCTTTCTAGTTTTCATACATCATAAATAACATTCCAATCTCTCATTTAGAGCATGAGGTGAACTAAGAGAGAAAAACATTAACATATTCAATGTCTCCAATGAAAGTCTTGATCTATCATCATTTTTATCATGTTTAATTTTGAGAAGCTTTTTTCACAAACTGATATACTTGTTGGAATAGCAAGGATAGCTTGCCATAATCGCATCAAATATGAGGAAGCATTCAAACCATTTAGGTTCATCTCCACATAGATCCCATGCTCTCAACATATGATTTATAAACAGTACAAATAAATTTATCCATTTCATCGAAACATTTAGTAGTATCAATCATAGGGGATTCCCCAATGCCAAACTTTTCACATAAACATTTCACCCATTTTTTCATTTGAGTCTCTATCATCCATTTTTTCATAATAATGCCGAAGACTGAAACACTTAGTATCATTAAATATAGATAGATCTGTGAACCTCATCTATAGAGATCCAATCTCCTTCATCACAAAACATTTTCCTAAAAAAATGCAATCATCTAGTGTCCTTGATCTTTGTATCTTTGGTAAACTTTCAAACCTTAATGGATGTGAATGTACCATACATGTGCTATATACAAACTCGAGTTCCTCATTGTGCTCTAATTAAAAAATAGGATATGTGCATTGTACTTGCCCCAAATATGCCTCCCCAAAATTGCTTATGGAGCATGTTAATAGTAATATCTAAAGTAGTGCCAATATAGGTAATATCAACATGATCCTCTTGAAATGTCCGATTCAACCTACTTAACTCAATGAGCATGTATGCAAACAAATGGATGCAAAATCGCACTTGAAATATTGTTGCTAGCTCATACATATTTTTCTCCCTTGCCTCCCAATCTTTTAACAAAGCAAGCATGAGTTTGGCGAGTCTTTCTACGACCTTTCCTCTAGAAAGCCACATAATTTGTGTAAAACCTCTTAGTGATTTGAAATGTGTAAATGGATTAGGGTTTTGGATGGTGGAGAATACCTATATATTTTATTGTGAGTGGTTAATAATCATGAGAAAGTGAGAGATGCAGCTCTAAGTTTTGATGGGTTTCCCGGTTAAGGGATTCCAGGGTAAATCTTTGTGTATTATGTGTGAATGTTGTGGTGTAATCTCCATTTTTCTTAAAATAATATGTATGCTTTGCTTATTTGCTCGATTATTAGCTTTAGGGGGGCACCTTTGTTGCTAATAGACCTTGGGTTTGTGATAAACCTATGTCTAATGGGAGCTTTGTAGTGGTGATTTGTGCATTGAAAGAGAATGGCAAGCATTTCGAGAATTGCGTTTGAGAAATTTGAAGGCCATAGGTTTGAGCTATGGAAGCTCAAAATGGAGGACGTTCTAGTAGGTCAAGAATAGTGGATTGCTGTGGATCTGGGTACACAACCCACTGGATCGATGAAAGAAGATTGTGATAAATTAGAAAGAAGGGTGGGGACTAAAATCTGGCTGTGCTTATCAAACTATGTGTTGTTGAATGTGTTTACAGAAGACAACACATTAAAGCTATGGAATAAGCTAGGGAGTTTGTATCAATCAAAATCCTTGGTAAACAAGTTGTTTCTACAAAAGAAACCGTATCACCTAAAAATGGATGATAATGACACAATGACTGAGCATTTGAATGTCTACAATACTCTGGTAAGTCAAATAATATATATTAGTATTACAATGGCCAAATAAGATAAATGTATTACATTATTGCGTTATTTTCTAGATTCTTGGGATATTTCCGTTGCAAGATTTCTGTGGGCATTATCTTCGAATCCAAAACCGGATTCATCATCAGGACGATTCGTCAAGTTGTGAAGAGCTGCTAGATCAAGGTTATTAATATTTAATTTAATTTTGGAATGCAGTAGATAAGAGTTGTTGGTTTCTATGAAGTTAGGTTTAGGGTTTCTTTTTAATTAATATGTAAATATATAACATAAGTTTAAAAGTGTGTTAAGATAATTAACATAGTTAATTAAATATTTATTATTTTAAAAATTATTTTATTAATCATAAAAATTAGATAGGGTTTTTATATAGTTTACATATTCTTAAATATTATTAATTTAAAATATTGTTATTATATAATTTTAATGATGTTACAAATGTAGTTTATTAAGTTTTAAATTGAATTTTTAATATAAGTGGTATATAGTTGAGTAATAAGGTTAAAGGTTTTCTATGTTTCCATGTTAATGTGATAGTTAAAATTTTTTAAATGATCTTTTTATATATTAAAAGTTATTTTTGTTTGAAAAAATTTAAATAGATTAATAAGTTAGTTGTTTAATATCATATTATATTAATTATATTGTAAATGTGGTTTCTTATCATTTAATTTTGTATATAAATAAAGTTAAACTTAGGACTTATGGTTTATTATTTAGGTTTTCTAATTACTTTCTTGCCGGTTTACGGAGTAAGGGGAGCCAACTAGTACTTACCTCGAGGCCCACATCCCTATTTAGGTTGTTGGGATGTTTTATTATCTCCAATGCTTCCCTAAACTTTCTTTTCAGATAATGGTCTTCCCTAGCTAGGATTTGAGTGTTTTCTAAACGCAATTGGTGTTTGGTTTTGAAGGAGTGTTCTGCAAGGGCAGAAGTCGGAATTCTTTCTTTCCTTATGTCGGCGTAGTGTTCTTTTACTTTGGTTTGGTAAGAGTGTCCAATTTCACCTATGTAGCAGTGATCACATGAACAAGGTATCTTGTAGACTCCTTTAAACTGTTTGTGGTCCACAGGATCTTTAATGGGTCTCATCTTTTGCCTAATGGTCTCTAGGGGTTTGAAAGAGGTTGCAATGTCTTTCCTACCGAGGACTCTAGCAATCTTATCCGTGACACCTTGAATGTAGGGTAAGTAGGCTCTTGTGTTGTATGTGCGGGTATTTTGGGTGTTAGTTTGTTCATTGTTTTTAATAGTGTTGGTCCTTTTGTTAGCCTTATCCATAGCTTTATCAATGTCCCTAGTCTTGTATCCTATGTTTGTGAAGACTTTCGTTAGGTGGTCATTTTCTTCTTTGAGGTGTTCATTGTCTGAGATTCTAGAGGCCCTAATGGCTAAGGTATTGAGGATTCCAATCTTTTGCGATGGGTGGTGATGGGAATTTGCATGAAGGTAGCTTTCCGTATGTGTCTTTTTTCTAAAGACTTTGTGACCTAAAGTTCCGTCTTCTTTTCTAGTTACCATGACATCTAGGAATGGGATGTTCCCATCAACCACTTGCTCCATGGTGAACTTTATGTCACTACAACGGTTGTTAAGATGCTCAAAAAACTTATTGGGCTCAGTTTCTCCGTGTGGCCATACCACATTGGTATCATCCACGTATTGTTTCCATCTTAATGGTTTTAAAGGGTAGGAGTTAAGAGCTTCCTTCTCAAACTTTTCCATGAAAAGGTTAGCCACTATGGGTGAGAGGGGGGATCCCATTGCTACATCGAAGGTTTGTTCATAAAACTCTCATTTGAAGCTAAAGAAAGTGGATCTTAAGCACACTTCTGCTAGTTTTTCCATCTCGGGGTCTGTGACCTCTTTGATGGCTAGGATGGCTTCATCTAACGAAATTTTTGTGAGCAGGGAAACTACATCAAAACTTAGGATCTTATCCTTAGTCTCTAGTTTTTCCTTCTTAGTGATGTTCACAAAGTCACTTGAGTCTTTGACAAAAGTATCTTGTTATCTACAAGAAGACTTAAGATAGAGGCTACATACTTAACAAGCTGGTAGCTTGGTGAGCCTATGGTGTTGACTATAGGTCTGAGGGGAACCGCTTCTTTATGAATTTTTGGGAGACCGTATATTCTCGGAGTTATTTCGCAAGTAGGTATCAATCGTTTTTTAACACTAGCATCTAGATTTGAGTTTTGGATGGCCTTCTTCACGTCCTTGATTATTTTGGAAATAGGGTTTGAGGTCAACTTCCTGTAGCTGCCACTCGTGGTGAGGTGCTCGAGCATCTTTGCGTTGTAATCAGCGCTGTCCAGGATTACGGTGGCTCCACCTTTGTCAGCCTTCACGATGACCAGGTCTTCGTTGTTTCTAAGGCTTCTTAATGTCGTAAGCTCCTCCTTGCTGACGTTGTTCTTGGGAAGCTTGGAATTTCTGAAGACAAAGGCGCAGTCCCGTCTCACCAATTCTTTATCTGTTTCATTCAAGGATTGTATGCTGTCCTCGATGTTACAGATAATGGATTCTGTAGGGATGGCTCTGGGAGCTAAGGCAAAGTTCAAGCCTTTTTTGAGGATATCAGCCTCGGTTTCATTTAATGAATGACAAGACAGGTTTACCACTTTTCTGCAGTCAGCTGGCTCGAGCGGCGTGCTAGTCTGCTTCTGCAGCTTAGCGATTTTCTTCTGGTGCCTGATCGCTGCTTCACGGCCGAGTTTTTCAGCCTTGAGTGCTGCACCGGCGTCTGCAGCCTTCCACAGGTCGTGGCGGATTGGGGAAGCGAGTTGCAGGTGGAGTTTGTACGCTGTGCGAGATAATTGATCTAAAACGTAACGTTTTTTCCTGATTTCAGACTTCACGAGGGTATCACTAAGTTTTTCGAAGGCTCTGTAATTCCAGTTACTATGCATTGGGTGATTAATTCGTGTAAAATTAGGGGTTAGTTTCTTATCTCTGCGTTCCTTTAGAAAACCAAGATCTGCTACTCTTCTTGTGATATCTTAATTGTAGCAATAGGCAGTGCTAGTAAAATGACCTTAAAATTTGATGAAATAGGAGAATCCTTGCTATCAAAAGAGATGAGGCAGAAAGCCATGGCTAATCATACCTTGGATGCCTGGTGTATGAGAGGTTGTCCCCAAGACATAAATACAAATAAATTATCTAGGGAGAGATCTAAATCTAAGGGTAGGTCTAAATCTAAGGGTAGGTCTAAATTTCCATGGAAATCTTTGAGTAAGTGCCGGAAATGCAATAAAGCATTGAACTATAAAAAGGATTGTAGATATAAGAATGTTGAAAAATGGAAAAAATCAGATGATACCTCGTCCACACACGTGAAGCCCCCATCCGAAGGAGGGGATGTGTACCTAGCTTCCACAAGTGTCCTTTCAAATCGTGATGTATGGTTGATTGAATCAAGTGTGTCTTTTCATATGACTCCCTACATGGAGTGGTTTTGTGAATATGAAAAGTACAATAAATGAATTGTGTTCCTAGGAGATGATTAAACAACCAATATCATCAGACGTGGAAGAGTTAAATTACAACTCAAGGATGGAAGGATTAGAAATCTCCATATAATACTGCATATTCCAAATCTAACGAGAAACTTGATATCCATTGAAAAGATGGGTGATGCAACCATATAGACTCTCACACCCAAGTATAGATTTTGTAATAAGCTGAGCCAACGAAAATATGGAGGAATCTCTTCTAACATCTTACACCCACTCACGTCTAGAAATTTTAATGATGAGAGGAAATGAAATCTGTGACATAACTATTGAAGTGTGCTGAATTTGATAAATTTGTTTCGAAATTCTTGAGTTGACAAAAACTTTTTGGAAGCTTCTCTAAATTGCTACATTCACATAGGTTTACCTCTCTTATATATCCTAATTGTCTCTAAATTGCTACAGTCATAGAGGTTCAACTCTTTTATATATCCTAATTGCCCAAATAAAAATGGAAGCACTTTGACATAGCCATTGTCACGCTTAATTGCTCAATACTAATCAACTGCTCAATACTAAACTAGCAACAATCACTTTAATAATAATGTGTTGTTAATATTTTATAATATAGACTGTGCCAATTATATATTTGTAGACTTGAGCCAAAATCATTATTATTAATGAAATAATGTAATTATTAATAGTTTAAGAATATATAAAGATAATGGAATTATATCAGATTTAAATTTTTTATAATTAAACTAATATGAATAAAATTGAAATTTTATAATTAAATTGATATATACAAAATTTGACATTGCACGACTTTGAGTAAAATTGTAAATGAAACACAACGAATGAAAAGAAAAGAAGCAGTCGTAATCAAATTTTCATTTTCATTTTACAGGCAAAGAGGATTTGAAACTCCAAACCTGATCATCATAGTTCACAAAAGATTACATAAAAAACTAAAAGGATTGCTTCAAGATTCTGCCACATAATGAAGTTGTTCTTAACTACCGCCTGCAATTCCAGCTTGTCTAGAGAGTCCGTTCTCCAAAGCTTGAACAAGATTCTCAAAATAATTACGCGTTACTTTTGTGAGATCTGCAAGCTTTCTACGGAAATCATTAAAATCCTTTGTATGGATTTCACCATAAATATAACGTTGCAGCTCTTCTTTGGCACACTGATGAAGTCGTTCTAAACCAGATTGAGCTTCTCCTTGCAAGTAATCGAAGAATTGTCTTTTAGTATGCTCATCTTCTGGAAGATAATATCCATATGCATATGTCCACTTCAGAACATGTCTACAGTCAACTATGTTAGAATAATAATGGAGAAATACTTATGTTAGTATATTGTTATGCTGTTAGTGTATGTGTAGTTTCAGATCCACTATTGTAGGAGTCTGTTGGAGGCTCTCTAAGGCTATATATCTGTAACTATTATCTATGAATAATTAAGCTGTGTTGAGCGTAGTCTCACCTTCAGTTTATAGTATGTTGTGCATGCTTTGTTGCTTTCTGATTACTTAATTTGGTATTAGAGCCTATAGTGGCCTGTTGGTGTGAAGAGCCCATAGTCGAAAGTCGAGGTGCAGAGTAGAGCCGTCAGGTTGCAAAGAGGAGACCTGAGTCGAGCCTGACATAGGAAGAGCGATCCGCAAGCCTACCCAGGTGTGGTACCTCTGCACTACTGCGAGCCGAGACTCTGTGAGGGTGCGGTAGTTCAGTAGTGCCCTTACGTGCTTTTTCGTGCTCGAAACTGTCGCGTGGGTGCCGGTCATTTGCTGAGTGTTGAAGATCGGCGCTGCGTTGAAGGAGAAGGCTGTGGGGTAAGTAAGGAGCCGCCACATAGGAAAACATTGCTGCAGCCATGGACGGAGCTGGTGCTAAGTGCGTGCAGATCTGGCAGGGAGAGACACTGCCCAAGATATATCGCTACTGTGAAAATTGAAGGTTTTGTTGTTGCGATCGTCGACGTTGAAGGTAATTATTCTATTGAAGATGGACTTCCTCATGAGACTTGCTTTTGAAAGCATCTTTGTAGATGAAGAAGAAGATGTGGAGATTCCATTGGAGCAAAAGCAGATTATTGGAGATATGGAGAATGTAACTGCCTTGGATGAGATGCCCATCTATATTGTTCCCTCGGTTTCCACTATTACATTCGTTGAAGCGCCAGATTTTCAGAATACAACGACTAGTGTACCTGCTAATGTCACTGTTGGAATTTCTAGGCTTAATGATCAATCAACCTTTGATGACAAGGTTTGGGATTATGAGTTAGAATGCATACACGCTGATTCTTGTGTGAATGATTTGTCCATCAGAAAAGTGGCCAACACAAGTGACAAGATACCTCATGAAAGAATTTCTGCTAGTGTTTATTTGTCTACTGTTGGTGTGGACAAATCAATTGAAATGATTAAGAAGATTTATTGTGACCGATGTTTGCTGATCAAACTCGTTGATTCCAATCACAAACAATTGTTCTCAATTGAGAATAGTTTTTTATCATGGTTATCTGCACGATTCAGAGAAGGAGCTGCACTATTCAGAGGGGGAGCTACAAATCATGCAAGCATATTTGCTGAAAGTCCATTTCTCCATTAAGGGGGAATGTTAGAATAATAATGGAGAAATACTTATGTTAGTATATTGTTATGCTGTTAGTGTACTTGTAATTCCAGATCCACTATTGTAGGCTCTCTAAGCCTATATATCTGTAACTATTATCTATGAATAATTAAGCTGTGTTGAGAGTAGTCTCACCTTCAGTCTATAGTCTGCTGTGCATGCTTTGTTGCTCTCTGATTACTTAATTAACTATCTGTAACCATGCTTTAGTAGCAAATTTTAGTTGTGAAACAGGTTGACCCTATCTCTGGCTTAACTTTTGAATCTGCCCGACTTGCATTTGCTGTAGATCTGGCAGTGCCTTGGGTGTATCTCTCCAGTGAATTTCTGAACATCTCCCTTATCCGCTCTGACTCATCATAAACTCTTCCTGTTTTGCAGTTTCATATAGGTTGCACGCATAAAAACCACCTGTTTCTTCACCATGCTCTGACCAAGCACCAAGGCATAGCCAACAAAATTGGAATTCACAAGGAGGTCTGCACCTCATATGCATACAACCTTCACTTTTCTAAATTGGCTGTTTACACTTTGGGCAAGGCTTTGAGTTTGCCAATATCCATTTTAAGTTTTCTGATTCTGAGCTATTCTTCAAGATCCATTTTCCACCGTATGACAGTTTACTGGACGGTAAGCTTCCTCACAACAATTCCAGCAAAAGTTATATCCACATTTGCACTTAACATCATAAGGGGGTCCATTTCCCATAACAAATTCCACACCATAGTCGCAGCCAGGAGTTGGTCACCCCTTGGTCTTTCTATTGTTTTCAACATATGATCTCAAAAGATACCGTGTATACTTTGCTCTATCTTCAGACCATATCTTCATCCACGGCAGCACTGCATGAAGGGTTTGGGCACCGTAAAGTAAGGCATACAGGACCATCAATTATCGAAGTATGAATGTAGCCTGCCCAACACTTTTTACAAAAGTGACGGCCACACGTAGCCGCCTTTGTTCTTATACGGAGTTAATAATTGAAGCATATCCCACATCTTTAGTCCTTCTCATACAGTGTAACCTCCACAACAGGCTTTTCTAACAACCCCACATCCATTCTCACCTTCTCCTCATTTTCAAACCATTCATCATGGAACTTACTAACACTCCAGTTGAAGTGACGCAAGATAATGCTAAAATTGATAGATAAGTGAAGCACCCCACATCATCATCATGTTTTTTCATGAATTTCTTGTTTTTCGGGGAGTGGGGTCTATCAAAAATATGCCGTGTGGGGTTCTTCAAAAAATGAAATCAATCTGATGATACCCCTTATATAGAGGCGAAGCCCCCTTACACAGAGGCGAAGCTCCCCTAAGAAGGAGGGGATGTGTACCTAGCTTCCACAGGCACTCGTTCAGATTGTGATGTATGGTTGATTGAATCAGGTGTCTTTTAATATAACTCCCCACAGGGAATGGTTTTGTGAATATGAAAAATACAATGGAGGAGATGTGTTCTTAAGAGATGATTAAACAACCAATATCATCAGATGTGGAAGAGTTAAATTGCAACTCAAGAATGGAAGAATTAGAACTCGGTGGAGTACTGCACATTCCAAATCTAGCAAAAAACTTGATATCCATTTAAAATATGGGTGATGGAGTCATACAGACTATGTTTGTAAAAGACACATGCAAAATGGTTTGAGGATCAATGGTTTTGATGAAATTTTTATTTCATGGTTATTGTTATTATTTTCAAGAGTTGGGTGATGATTAAGGTGTCTCGACTTCCCTTCCTTTAAGCTTGCTTTGTTTTGGAATAGTTGTGCTTCCCTTTAAAAATTCAACACTCATTGTTACTTTCACAACTGAGATTTTCCCTTGAGAACCTTAGAGTTCAATTGTAAATCCATTCAAGTTTTTCATGTACGTAGGGTGACATATTAGGATTCATACCTCCAACTGTTTTAGGGTTCCCTCCTTGGTGAGAGGACTAACTTAATATCCTAAAATGGCAGAGAGATGGTGCTATCTGCACAACCCTTCTCGACATTTGTATTTCAACCATAGCCATTGTTTATGTTAACCATAGCCATTGTTTATGTTGCTTGAAGCTATAGTTGACACGAAAAATCAAAGAGATACGCTATCTGGTCGAGGTACAACACATACCAAGGTGAATTGTTGGAGAGAATGAGTAGAGGGACCATGCGAAGTCTATGGTATAACATCGAGTAGGTTCAAGGGTGAAGGGTTGCTAAGGGTAGACTCTCCATGATAAAGGCCAAGGGTGGACCCTCGTTATATCACTCCATTATAAACTTAGAAACATCTTTAAAATAACAACATTGCCAAACAATTACATTAAAAAATAATATATCCATTATTAAACTATCTAAACATATCTATATTAACATAATTTATTTATCAAAGTGATATCACAAATCAATAATAAACATTTTTTTTTATTTTTTATATCACAAATCAGTGGATATTTGATCACAAATCAATAATAAACATTTTAATATGTTTTTCTCTATATTAAAAAAAAAAAATTTTACTCACTAAAAGTGCCCAAGTACATCATCATGAATCCAAAACTAAAAGTGCCTAAGTACGTCAAGTACATCATCATAGTAGTTCTTAACTAACATAACCAGAAAAAATAGCTTAAAAATTGCTTCCAGATTGTCACATTAATTAAGCATTGCTACAGGTTCTTTAGCTTGCTCTGGAGAATGAAAACCTGATTATACTACGAAACTATACAAGGGTAAATGCAAGGGAAGGAAGGTCCAGGTCAAGGACAAATGGCAGGCATAAACTCCCAAATTTATGAGAACTGACGTGCTCAGTTCTGTTTCAATTGAGTGCAACAATAATTGCATCGGTTTGGGTGAGGTACAACACCAAAAAATTTAAAGGTGTTGCAAAAATTGCATATGCAAATTGAAGACAGCCCAGGGTGCTGTTCTGTGCAGGTGATCGAAAGCATATCCCACAAGGTAGAATTTGTCAATGGCTATTGTCATCTCATGTGTTCCTGCTGGATCGAAATTTCGAAGCAACGAACTTTGATCTCCCTCTTCCTTTACTGCTAGCAGAAGCTTTTGAACTGCTGCCTTTAATTCCAGCTTGTCCATTATTCACATCTGACAGGCCGTTCTCCAAAGCTTGAACAAGATTCTCAAAATAATTACGCGTTACTTTTGTGAGATCCGCAAGCTTTGCACGGAAATCATTAAAATCCTTTGCATGGCTTTCACAATCAATATATTCTTGCAGCTCTTTCTCGGCACAGTGATGAAGTCGTTCTAAAAAAGTTTCAGCTTCACCTTGCAAGTATTCAAAGAATTGCTTTTTAGCATGCTCATATTCTGGAATATAATATCCATATGCATATGTCCACTTCAGAACACGTCTACATTCAACTATCTGTAACCATGCTTCAGTAACAAACTTCAGTTGTGAAACAGGTAGACCCTCTCTATCACTTAACTTTTCAATCTGCCCTGCTTGCAGTTGCTGCAGATCTGACAATGCCCTTGCCCTAGACGATTCATTTGTCTCCCATCGTTCATAATAATGGGTGTATCTCTCCAATGAATTTCTTGCCATCTCCCTTCTCCGCTCTGATTCAGCATAAACTCCTTTCCGTTTTTCAGTTTCATATCGGTTGCACGCATGAAAACCACCTGTTCGTTCACCATGCTTTGACCAAGCACCAAGACATAGCCAGCAAAATTGGAATTTACATGGAGGCGTGCACGTGATATGCATACAGCCTTGATTTTTCTCAATTGCCCGTTTACACTTTGGGCAAGCCTTTGAATTTGCCATTATCCAGTTCATGTTTTGTGATTCTGCGCTGTTCTTCAATATCCACTTTTCCACCGTATGACAATCTACTGGACGGTGAGCTTCCTCACAACAATTCCAGCAGAAGTTATATGCACATTTGCACTTAACATCATAAGGGGGGACACTTCCCATAACAAATTCCACACCATAGTCGCAGCCAGGAGCTGGACACCACTTGGTCTTTCTATTCTCTTCAACATAAGATCTCAGAAGATACCGTGTATACTTTGCTCTATCTTCATCATCAGAGACTAAAGAAAGGACCATATCTTCATCCACGGCAGATATACATGCAGGGTTAGGGCACCGCAAAGTAAGGCATCCAGGACCATCATTTATCGAAGTATGAATGTAACCTGTCCAGCACGCATTACAAAAGTGATGGCCACAAGCAGCCGCCTTCATTCTGCTACGGAGGTAATAATCGAAGCATATCCCACATGCCAACTCCTTTTCATAGGGTGTAACCTCCACAACAGGATTTTCCAACAACCCCACATCCATTCTGACCTTCTCCTCATTTGCAAACCATTCATCATGGACCTTACTAACACTCCACTTGAAGTGACGCAAGAGAATCCCAGCCTCAATTTTGGATAAGTGAAGCACTGCAGAAACAGCTGTTATAGCCTCCTTTTGACGTTGAAGAATGTATTCCTCACTCAAAATAGTGTAGTTTGACTCAGAATCTTCTTGGCTGCCATTTTCGTTAAAGAGGCCATATCCTTCATCATCACCGTCTTCTTCCGTCGCATATCCTTCTCTGTCGTATACGTCGGTGTCATTTGCATCGTTCTCTGAATCCATTTCTCCACCCGATTAATGAATTGAGGGTTTCGCTTCAATTAGGTCTCCAAATACAGAATGCCGCGGCTGTTATCTCTCTATGGGATCGGGTGGAAAAATGGGTTAGGAGAGCGATAAATGGGATAATTACAGTCCAGAACAAGGAGGTTTTGGTCCCCGGAAAAAATTCTTCGGCTTCAACCGAAATGGATGAAATTTGGTATAAAGAGGGTCGAATTAGAAAGAAGATGCAAAGAAGGCACCGGTATGTGGCTAATCGATCGCTTGGATGAGTACTATATTCAAAACTTTATATATATAAGTGGTTATGTGTAACATCTCACATAAAAGCATGGCCGACATTATATATATATATAAAAGTGGTTATGTGTAAACATCACATAAAAGGATGGTCGACATTATATATATATACATATGTGGGGGGGATAACGTATGAATTAATTATGTCTACCATGTATAATTAATTAATAAAATAAATTTATACTTTTTAGTCATGATGCTCAGACCCTAAAGCGGACTCCACTATGTAAAGTGCTGTAGCTCTATGTATTAATGTAGAAAAAAGGAGATTTTCGGTTGGCTCGAGTGCTAAAACGACGCTAAGGTATCTGTGGTATCTCATGTGAACATTGTGCCTTGATTCATGTTTAGAAGTTGGCCGTAATGATGACATAACTCTAGCTACCTAGATTGTCATTTTTTCTCTAATGTATTTAATAAGTTTCTCATTTTCTTCAAGTGACCAAAGATGTTTTTAGCATTGGTTTGGAGATGGTTAAAGGGATGCTTTTGGCTAGCAGCTAGCCCTTGCCCCTTTGTGTATGTCATTTCCTCCTGTAGAACACAAAAGTCAAATGTTTCATTTCATATAGTCTCCATGATCAACAATTAGCACATGAGTCTCAAGCTCCAATAAGACGTTTTGGGTTGCAACACAAGTTTTTCTTGCTCTGGAGAAGAATGTGCGACCTCGAAAGCATTGAGACATATTTGTTTGGCTAGAAATCGATGGGGAAGTTATCTGCTATGTTTGCCACCTCTAGTAGTGCATTTTAGGATTGTAAAGATGATTATTTAAGAGTAGCAAGATTTTCCTTCACCATTTAACATATCATAGAGTTGTTTGGAAGCATTGGGCTGAATTGTGGGCACCTAGGGCCTTAAGCAATTTGTTCTTTCATTTTTTAAGCTTGGAAAACATCAAGGAATCTGTATTTTCCAATAGCTTTTTCTTAAATGTTCATTCTTGTTCATTTCTCATAGGCATTGTGGAGTGGAGAAAGCATGAAAAGTTGTATAAAAAAGATTTGTGTTTTTTATGCTTGCTTGAAAAGTTGTAGAGTGGTAGAAATTATTTGTTATATTTTTGAAGTTAAGGGAGGATGTGCTTGGAAATAAACCACAATGTAATTTGGATACTTTAACAGTGGCAACATAAGATGAATAATTTTGTTGTTGATTCAAGACTGGCAACAATGTTTAGATGTGTTGTTTGAGTCTGCTGGCATATACAAAGCTTTGTTGTTTCATTGACATTGAAAAAGTTGGAATTGATCAAGCATTGGCACCTCAAGCAAATGAACCAGGCTTGTAACCAAATAATAAGTTTAGCTATTATTCATTCATTCTTGAAGATTGATTTATGTATTGCCACTACCTCTATGAGTTAAATTCTGGAGAGGTAAAGCATTCATTTTGGAAACCATTCTAGCTTGCAAACAATTATTTTTTGTAAGTTTTCATGTATTTTTGTTACTTGCCATAGCTCTTTGTTCTTTGTAAGTGTCAAATCAAACCAAGTTGAAGTGAATTTGTTTGTAAATGAGTTCACTTTGGTTGAACCAGAGTCCAGACACTTTCATTTTTTGAGTTGGAGTCTTAATTGTTGAGTCTTGTTGTGAAAGGGTGGAGTTGCAAGAAACCCTTTGTGTCTTTTATCAATCCTTAAATGGATCATACTGGAAGATTATTAGAGTTACTGAACACTGTAATACTCATTGCGGCTTACGACACAGTCTTAATCAACAAGAAAACTTAACAATCTATACTAACTTGTTTACAAGACTTGTAAGAGATAGTTGATTTTCTTCATCTTGAATCACAAGTATAACATGAGGAAATACACCAAAAGAATCAACATTATGAGCCTGTTTTTGTTCAGAACAATTCACAACTTGCACACAGTGAAATCATTAATGCCACTTCAAAAGAAAATGAAGAAGTTTCTCATTCAGAGGTTCTGCTTGCACTTCTCAAGCCCATCATTAGACCTTGGGAAGAAATCATCCACATCAAGCATAGAATTGGTCTTGGATACGACAAGGAAGTAACTTTTCACATTCCTCATTATTCCAAACCTGTCCAATTCCAGAGTGCTAGATTTTGTCAGGAAAGATCATCTTCACTTGCTTCTTATTTGCATCAGATTTTGAAATGCCAACATTGTCATAGAGCAAGTCATATGGAAGATCGATGCTTTGATCTCCATCCTTGTAAGCATTGTCGAAAGTGGTCTTGTATACGATAAGGAAGTAACTTTTCACATTATTGATTATTCAAAACCTATCCAATTCCAGAGTGTTGGATTTCATCAAGGAAATTCATCTTCACCTGCTTTAAATTTGCATCAAATTTTGAAATGCTAACATTGTCATAGAGTTGGTCATTTGGAAGTTCGATGTTTTGATTTCCATCCTTGTAAGTATTGTGGAAAGCATACTCATTCTTTAGACTGATGCTTCATATCGACTAAACCTGGAAGAGAGAAGATTCACTATCGGTGGATTACTTCTTGGCAAAGGTCATCAACAACCAGGAATAATATATGTCATATTGGAGAATTCGTTCACGAGTAATGACACATCTTGCATTTGGGAAATTTTCTTCTCCTCACCTTGTTCCTGGCAGGGGGATTGATTGACAGTCAGAAACAAGTGAGCCTGAACCTGAGCCAAAGCCATAGCGAGAACCTTGTGCCAGTTGCCAAAGTCTTGATCCAGAGCCACCTAGCTAGAGTCAGAGCAATAACTAGGGCCATATTTAGAGCCATGTTCCACCTAAGCATGATTTGGTTTGTGGTTTTCTTAAAACCACCCATTTAGTAGAAGACATTTGCTTCTTTTAAACATTAGCTTTTGGTGGTCCTCAGACCACCATTTTCCAGAGAGAACTATTCAGCCTTCGCGCCAAGTTTTAGAGGGAATTGTTGATCTAGTACCCATAGTGAGTGCCAAGTTCCAAAGTTTGTGGTCATTCAAAACCACCCATTTAGTAGAAGACATTCGCTTTTGTTAGCTTTTGATTTAGAGAGCACTTTCAGCCATTTGCAGCTCCATATTTTAGCTCTCTGCTTGGACTCCTATACACCCCTTTGGATTAAGGGGGGGAATGTTGGAACCTAACCCGTTAGGGTTAGGTGAAGACATAGAGTCATCTTGAAAGTTCAAGAGACTCCTTAGGAATACGAATCCAAGAGTCATATTATTGTATAATATGTATTTTATCTTAATGGAAAGTATGAGCTTTCACACTAATTCTCTTTGTCTTTGTATAGCATGCTTGTTTTCCCACCTGGGCATCCCAACATATTTGAAAATATTCTTGAAATAATTCACTCCAGCTTTTGCAATGTTAGGATATTTAGACACTTAGGAGTTAGTTAAGATCAACTTGTGTAACATATCCGTTAGGGATAGTGTGTTTCTTTAGTATGCATTAGTATGCATTTGTAAATACTTAATCCGACGGTCACGATATGTTTCCGACATAGAGTGATCCGACGGCTCAACTTCTCTTAGATCAAACCTAACCTTGATCCGTGGCTTAACACCCGATTGGTCCATGATCTCTATTTAAAGAGCATGGAGGGTCATTGTTTAGTTGATCGATTATGTGAAGCTCATTTGTAACTTTCTTTCTTTGCATAATAAATTGTCTCGTAGAAGCTATTTGGCTGAGGCCGTGGAGTGTTTCCCTCAAGAGGGTTTAAACCACGTCAAAACATCGCTGTGTTGATCTGTGATCTGTTTGTGTGAAGTGGTTGCTCTTGGTGTTTGGTCCTTTGGTAGTACCCTGTGTACCCGAACATGGTATCAGAGCTTTTATGAAGTGCAGCTTCCGGTTGTGATCTCGGCAAATCAGAAACAAAGAGGAAACGTAGACTTTCCGGGCAAGCTAACAAGATCTAACTCCACAAGTGTGGAAATTTTTTTTTGTTTCGATTTGTGGTCTATTTTGCAGGAAAAAGGGCAAGCACGCAAACAGAGCAAGAAGAGTAAAAAAAAAAAAAAAAAAAAGCCCCCTTCCTCATTCCCATATTTTACGTACCTTTTAATCTAGCTCACTTGGTTCAAAGTTGCTTTATTCCTTAATAGGTCTTGAGTTCAAGTCTTAGGAAGTTACTTTTAAAATAAAAGTGCATGCAATTTCTAATTTCAAGTTACTTTATTGTAAAAGTGCATCTCACTTAAATAATAAAAAATAAAAATACAAGTGAGTCACTTAAGTTTTTTTATTGTTGCACTATTTAAAAGTAATATCATTGTAAAAGTGAAATCACTTATTTTACAAAAGTGGTTCACTTAAAGCAACTTTCTTGTAAAGTGATTGTCAAAAGGTTCATCTTGGGAAGAGGGGGGTTCTTTTTTTTGCTGGACATTCTCTAGCTGCCACGTCACTATTGGGGACATCTTCAACAGTTTCTTTGTTCAAGCATAACTTCATCATACAGAGTCAGTTTTCAGTGCCGTTTTTTTTGAAACCGCCTATTTTTTCGAGCTCTTCACATCCAGATTATTGGTTTATGCTTTTACAGCCATTAATTTATAAATATGGCCGCCCCTTGTGATATTCTACTTAACAGTTCCAACTATTTCTCATGGAAATCTTGTATGGAGGATGTTCTATGAAGTAGGGGACTTTTCAGAATTACAACAGGGAAAGAAAAAGAACCCATTGATGATGATAAGAAAATAAAATGGGCAAATAGATGTGATGAAGCTCGTGGATTGATTGGGATGTCAATCTCTACTGATTTGCGATTCCACATATCTGGAATTGATGAACCTAATGCTGCTTGGGACAAGTTGGAATCTGTGTTTGGTAAACACAATGAAATTCGAGGTCACCAACTCGAAAATGAGTTGATTTCTTTAAATCCAAGTGACTTTTCATGCATTCAAGATTATTTATCTAAGTACAAAACTCTTAAACTCTTATGTGCAGAATGTAAGATTGACAGGGAAGACAAACAATGCATTTATCATATTCTTTCCAAACTTGGACCTGCATATTCTGTTTTTGTATCTACATTTTATTCCATGAAAGCATCCTTGAATGCAGCTAGCTATCAAGAGCCTAGTCTTGAATCCTTTTGTGATTCCTTGATTAGAGAATAAGATAAACTCATTCACCTTGGAATAATCAACAATGCAGATACATCTGGGAAAGCCTTATTGTCCCAATAGAAAGAAAAGTCCAAGCCTCCCAAGAAACAAAATTTTCGCAATAATAAGTCAAACAAGGGTCCTAAACCCTCTAAGTCAGCTCCTTCTTTAAAAAATGACAAAGGATCCAAGCCAAAAGGCAAGAAGACTGAGCGTCATTGCAACTATTGCGGGAAAGATAATCATGATGAATCAAAGTGTTTCAAGAAGATGGCAGCCTTGGAAGCAGCAATGAAGAAGCACCACATCAGCCTAGATTCGCCTTCAGAATCTACCTCTCATGGACATGCACTTTGTGCTTCTAGTTATTCTTATAATGCATCTTCTTCTTCTACTTCAAATGAATGGCTCATTGATTCTGGAGCATCTTATCATATGGCTAAGGATCAAGCCATCTTTTCTACTATGCATGAATGTAACACCAAACAAATATTTGTTGGTGATGATAGATCTCTAAGTGTTGTAGGAGCTGGAACAGTTCCAGTAGATAATGGTCATTTTAGTGATGTACTATGTGTTCCAAGAATTTTCTGCAATTTGTTATCAGTCTATCAGATCACTCATTCTGGTGAAGATAAAACTGTGACCTTTACACCTCACCAAGTTGTAATCAAGGATTTTAAAGATCCTCAACAGGTCCTAGCTACCGGAATTGTTGATGATATTACCAGGTTGTACAAGTTTAACAACTTTGGGTCATCACCTTTCCCTTCAGTTTTTGTTGCTCATAGTGATAACTTGAGCAAACTTTGGCATGAGAGATTTGGTTACTTAAATTATCGCTCATTGCAACAACTATGTAAAGAAAATATGGTGACAGGTCTTCCGATGGTATCTTGCAAAGATGGTGTTTGTTCCGGTTGTGTACTCGAAAAACATCATCGGGACAGTTTTGACAAACGTGCCTCTTGGCACGCCTCGGTTCCCTTGGAGCTTGTGCATAGTGACTTGTGTGGTTCTCTTCCATCTGCTTCCTTTTCTGGTTTCAAATATTTCTTAACTTTCATTGATGATTACACCAGACGCACTTGGGTTTATTTCCTAAAACTTAAGAGCGAAGTATTTAACATGTTCTTGGCCTACAAGGCCCTTGTTGAAAAACAATCTGGTCATCAAATTATTAAGTTAAGATCTGACAATGGAGGAGAATATGTTAACAAACAGTTCACTACTTTCTGCACTGAACAAGGCATCCAACAACAACACACTGTTCCATATACACCACAACAAAATGGTGTAGCTGAGCGGAAGAACCACATTTTAAAAGAAATGGCTAATTGTATGATCCAATCTAAGGGACCAAGTTTTCAATTTTGGGCTGAAGCCATTAATTGTGCAAATTACATAGTTAATCGCACCCCCACAAAAGCATTACAAGGTCTAACACTGGAAGCAGCATGGAGTAAAATTAAACCTGATGTAAGTCACTTTCGTGTGTTTGGTAGTGAAGCATGGGCTCACATTCCGGATGAAAAACGAAAAGCATTGCAGCCTAAAAGTGAAAAGTGCATATTTGTTGGATATTATGAAGATGTAAAAGGTTATAGACTTCTTCAACCACATTCTCATGCTATAATCATTAGAAGAGATGTTAAATTTGATGAAAATATCTTGGCCTGCGAGCCTAACTCGGCGATTGTGCCATCTTTGGCCTGCGAGCCTGATTCAGCGTTTGTGCCTTCTTCTTCTTCTTCCAACTTCCTTGACAGGGTTCCAACTCCAGTTTCTGATGATGACAGTGAGGATGAAAATCCACCTCCACTTGCTCATGTTCCTCCAGTTGCACCAGCACAAGTGCTTCCTCGATGGGTCGGTTCAACATGTGAAGCAGCTGGTGATCTTGCTGGTGATCCTAGAGATCAACGTCGAACACGTTCTCAGTTTCAGCGAGCCTCTTCTCTTTTGGCTCAAGTTTCTGAGAATCATGATCCAGAAACTTTTGCAGAAGCTTCAGGGAATCCAGATTGGGATGCAGCCATGGATGAAGAATATCTCTCCTTAATGGCGAACGATACTTGGGATCTTGTACCTCTTCCAAAAGGAAGAAAACTTGTCATATGTAAATGGGTCTACAGAACTAAGTATGCATCAGATGGAAGTGTTGAAAGACTTAAGGCAAGGTTAGTTGCCAAAGGTTTTTCCCAAGTTGAAGGGATTGACTACAATGAAACCTTTGCTCCTGTCGCAAAAATGAACTCCATCCGCCTTGTTCTTTCCCTTGCAGCCTTACACAACTGGGAAGTCCATCAAATGGATGTCAAGTCTGCCTTCTTACATGGTGATTTACAGGAGGAAATTTACATGGAACAACCTCCTGGCTATGTTCAGAATAACTCTAGCCTTGTCTGCCGCCTTAAGAAATCCTTATATGGCCTTAAGCAAGCTCCTAGAGCTTGGTATGCCAAAATGGATAACTTTCTCCTTGACACTGGTTTTTCTAGATGTCATTCTGACCCCAATGTCTATACCAAGAAAGTAGGAAACCATCTCATCATACTTGTTCTATATGTTGATGACCTTATTCTTACTGGTAGTGACCCTAAGCTTATAACCCATGTGAAATATAGTCTTAAACAAAATTTTGAAATGTTAGACTTAGGACATTTGCATTATTTTCTTGGTCTCCAAGTCCTGCAAACCAAAGAAGGAATCTTTCTTTCTCAGTCTAAGTATGCTTGTGACCTTCTTCGTCGCTTTCACATGGAAGATTGTACACCAGCCCCTTCTCCCTTCTAGTCTGGAGTCAAACTTTCCGCCACTTGTACTTCACCTAAAGTCGATGCCACCTTGTATCGTCAGCTTGTTGGTAGTCTCTTATACTTGACTCATTCCCGTCCTGACCTTTCCTTTGCCGTTGGTCGAGTTGCCCGTTATATGCAGACACCTCATGAAAGTCACTGGAAAGCAGCTAAAAGAATACTTCGATATATTCGAGGTACAGTTCAGTTTGGGATTCATTACAGTACAGGGGGGAAACCCTTGTTGGTTGGTTTCACTGATTTAGATTGGGCTGGCGATCCTGATGATCGAAAGTCTACTGCAGGTTATGTTTTCAGTCTGGGATCTGGACCTATTACTTGGGCTTGTAAGAAACAACAAGCTCTTGCTCTTTCTTCAGCAGAGGCAGAATATCGAGCAGGAGTTAATGCCAGTCAGGAAGCTTTATGGCTTCGACAGATCCTTTTAGAGTTTGGATTCGAGTAGCAACAACCTACTCCACTTTGGTGCGACAATCAAAGTGCCATCAAGCTTGCCAAAGATCCAGTTCTACATCAACGCAGCAAACACATTGAGCTACATATGCACTTCATCAGAAATCTTGTTCATGAACAGGTTCTTGAAGTGCTCTTTTTCCCTACAGATGATCAAGTTGTAGACATCTTCACCAAGTCTCTTACAGAAGCGAAGTTTTCTAAACTTCGATCTATGTTAGGAGTTCAGGAACTTGTCATTAAGGGGGGATAGGCTCTAATGCCTCCTTCCTTCTCCTAAAAGTGTCACTTTTGTAAATCCTTCAATCCTATCCCAAGTTGTTCTTAAGGGGGGATGTTAGGATATTTAGACACTTAGGAGTTAGTTAAGATCAACTTGTGTAACATATCCGTTAGGGATAGTGTGTTTCTTTAGTATGCATTAGTATGCATTTGTAAATACTTAATCCGATGGTCACGATATGTTTCCGACATAGAGTGATCCGACGGCTCAACTTCTCTTAGATCAAACCTAACCTTGATTCGTGGCTTAACACCCAATTGGTCCATGATCTCTATTTAAAGAGCATGGAGGGTCATTTTTTAGTTGATCGATTATGAGAAGCTCATTTGTAACTTTCTTTCTTTGCTTAATAAATTGTTCCGTAGAAGCTATTTGGCCGGGGCCGTGGAGTGTTTCCCTCAAGAGGGTTAAACCACGTCAAAACATCGGTGTGTTGATCTGTGATCTGTTTGTGTGAAGTGGTTGCTCTTGGTGTTCGGTCCTTTGGTAGTACCCTGTGTACTCGAACATGCAACTCCCATAAAACTGTTCTTTTCCTCTCCATCCTGGTTATTCACCTTTCAAATAGTATTCATACTCCTTTTGTGTTTTGCAAAGCGATGAAAATACTTGGAATTATTCCAACCATAACACTCTACTCTAACCTCCACATAACTTCTTTTGTTGTTCAGGAGATTCCTCTTCTTCCTCTCCAATTCATTAGCTCTATTCTTGTGCTCCATTGAAGAGAAACTAGCCTTATCCTCCCTGCAAACATCAACTAAGAATCTCTCAACTTCTGTCAAAGACCCATCATTCTTAAGCCTCTTATCTTGAGTAATATATGTTGCAAATATATACGATTTGTTGAGAGAGCAAGATCTCACTTTCTCTCACATTTTTATGTTGTGTTATCATATCACTTGCAATAACATTTGTGTTCTCTTCCTACAAAGAACAATCATTGGTTGAAAGAAACTTGGAACTTATAACTAATGAGGCAATAGTTTTCACCAATGGATTGCATGCGATGGTTTTTTTATTATTGAATTAATTCTTCATATGAGTGTCGTCAAACTATACTAATCCATAATCCAAGGTTCTATGTCCATTGGGGTTTGAACTTGATTCATTAACATGGTGACGTCCTTGTGAGATGCTTACCCATCTGTTAGTTACAATAGTAATTATTTCCTTTGGAGATGGTGGTTGTGGGATCACCATGCCTCATTAATGGGGAAACATAGTGAGGTGGCTTGATAACATTACAAAAATTTCTTTGCAGGCAGTGAAATAATACACTTCCATCACTCTAGGCCCGAGGAGACTTGACTTAGACAAGATGATACTAAAATTTCATTACAATTGGGGATTTCACATGGTTTCCCCACTCTCAGGGAACTCCATGTAGGGTGGGTTGCATGGAGGGCCCATTGGTATGGCATGGAGAATTTATAGGGGGTCACCCCACTTCGTACCTTGGGCATTGCTTGGGAAGGCCTAGCTACATAATACTTTGTACAATTGAGAAATCCTATTTAATTTTACCTAACAATGTAAGAGGGGATTGACATGGTATGGTAGATAATTGGTGGCATAATATAGAGGTGGTGATAAGTGATGGGATGGCTAGCTGGTAGATGGAACGGAGAAGGTGACATGACTTGAATATGACAATGTGGAACCAAACGGTATGCTTGAAAACCGATGGACAAGAGTGGCGCCACTGATCCATCCCAAGACTCGATTGGATCCATCGACTATTTCCTAGTCCCAGTCGACTCCTTGGTTGGATCCTTGACTTGGTCGTCCCAACGGATTAGTCGATTTCACAACTCGACAATCGACGACACATGCCCGATGGATCATTATGCATGCCTGACGATAATTGATGATTCCAGAACATGTTAGACGACATTCTGAGTAGTCAGAAGAAATCCAAATCACCATCGATGTGGCAACGATGTCTCTTCATTTTATTCTATCTAGAGAATGGGAAGAATGCACATGGTCTCTTTGTAACTATCTTTTGGTAATTAAAACGCGGCGGGTAGTTACCCAAGTGTCCCTCAGAATTGTATAAATACTTGTAAGCTCGAAGATGGAATATATTTTGGTTCTCTTCTCTTGATTGCATTAAGATGAGTTCCAAAATAGGAGGCTCGATTGGTTCATGACGGTTCCTACATTCAACCTCTTATGACGGCTGTTCAATACTACTAGAGTTCTCACCTTTGGGGTTTCTCCGTTATCAATTCTTGTCTCACATTCTTCTGTGATTGGCATTGTCTATTAAATTTTTCAGTTGTTTAATGTTTGGTGTATGCTATTATTCATATTTTTTTCTCTGTTCAAACTAGCATTATAGTGTCTTCCATTATAGTATCCAACTCAATTAGTCGACTCTGTTGTCCTCCTATCAACCTCCTAGGAGACACGAATCATTGGTATCAGAGCCTATTTGCTCTAGCCTTGTTTAAGCACTACTTACGTAGTTAAACCAACATATGCATGTATAGTCATGCTCTAAGACTCATTTATGCAAGATAATATTAATTTTTGAGCAAATATGACGAGCTTTGAACTTTAAAACTTCAAGTGTGGAAATACTGAATACTTGAATCAATGAACCATTCAATCACATGAAACATTCAACCATAACACAAGATGCACCCTAGGTAAAATCCTCAAAACAATGAGGATGAAAAACCCCAACAAATTTTCAGAGTATAATTATGATAGATAGTAGAGAATTTATTTTACAAAATAACATATTACTTTCGGCACCCCAAGTGCTAGATAAGAGAGAATACTGAGCAATAGAGAATATAGATCCTGTATCAACTTCCTATGTTCCTAACACATTAATAACAAGCAAGAATAATATATTGCACAAAGAGAAGCGCCTTGGCTTCAAGGGAGAAGATAATTCACTTCACATTGAATTCATCAATCCTGTATAACATATTTATGCATTATTCTCATGCACCGGCTTCTATTTTTATCTTCTAACTTCAAGATGAACTCACCCTCCATTTGGATGTATAATTCTTGCATGGAGAACCGCGCCTCACTTCTCATGCAGTGCATTATCTCACTGAACTATCTCTTAGGATGAACTCGCCTCTTAATTGAAAGCTTTCCCACTTAGTTAGGTGGATAACTTAAGTGTCGTCATGCAAGTGTCGCAACTCAAGTGCTGTCTTTTAGTTTAACATAAGTGTCATCATGCAATATCACTTAGTTAACTAGATATTCATTGTTATCACTTAGTTAACTCTCTTGACTTATTCTTTCTTGTTAACATCACTGTAGTGATCAATTAAGTTCTCCCTTGATTTACTGAAGTGTCCTCTTTTGTTTAACTTAAGTGTCATCTTTTAGTTTAAATAAAGTGTAGTCAATGCAAAAAAATTAGTTAACTAGTCCTTCTTTATCAACACTTAGTTAACTATTATTAAACTAAAATCATGCCGATTGATTTACTTGTAGTGACCACTATGAGTTCTGAGGCATACATTATGGCTTTAACTGAAGCTTGACAATTCGAGTTCACTTAGTCATCTCATGAGCAATTTGAATTCTCTTTTTCTCTATGCATTTATATTTATCTCTTATCTTTACTGCATGGTCAATATGTGCTAAATTTAATTTATCTATCATATCAGATTATACTCAGAAGATTTTTCAAGTGTTGTGATCATATTATATTATTGTCAGACCAAATGATCATATGCTAAAATAATTCACTCTAGAGGTGGCTAGTCTCTAAAGGATACTTAATAGAAATCAATTACCATGGTTAGTAATATATCACACAACATTAATGCTTCAACATGCAAAGCATATACCTCTATAGCTAAAAGTCCACCCCATGGGTACCTACTATAATTGGAGGTCCACATGAGAAATCATCTATCTCTATAGCTGGAGGTCCACCCCATGGGTACCTACTATAACTGGAGGTCCACATGAGAATTTGATTTGATGCACAAGTCTTGAGCCTTGTCCAACAAGACTTTACAACATCATCACTTTGATACATCAAATCATTCACCTCAGCACATGATGAATAACCTTTTAAAACTGAAGGCTTAGTCATTCTTAAGTCCAACTCAAGAATCTACTCCAAGTTCTTGATTCCAAATCAGTCTCCCCAACTCAACACATGAGGCTAAATCCTAGATGCACAATATTGGCTTGGAGAATGACTCATGATGTTGTACATTTAAAAATCCCTCTCAGTGAGGGAGGCTTTCTTTGCCATACCTAGCTTGTCTTGGAAGTACTTGAAATTCATCATTGATAGAGGATTTATTAACACATCTCTAATCAACTCAGCAGTAGCAATGTACTGAAGTTTCACTGTTCCTTTTTGGAACATATTGTCTCTAATGAAGTGATACTTCATTTCAATGTTCTTTGACTCAAAGTTGGGAAACTCAGTGGAAAATTCAAGATATCACCTTATATCTTCAGACCCAACGTTTCAGCCCCCAACTCTCGCGGGACGACCGTCGTTGAATACGACACCATGAAAAGTATTATCTAATCATCAGTGGTACTTTGTGCCGCCGTGGTATTGATTCTATCCTTCGATGTTGCCTCACTCATGAAGAGGTTGAGCACGTCTTAAATGACTATCACGCTGGGGCATGTGGCGGTCATCTCTCTGGGATGGCTACAGCCAAGAAAATACTTTGTGCAGGATTTATTTGGCCATCTATCTTTAAATATTGTATTGAGGCCGTCACAAAGTGTCCTCCATGCCAGCACTTCCAAACAAAGAAGCGCACCCACCCCGCCCCGTTACACCCGGTTATTGCCTTTGTCCCCTTCACTAAATGGGGCATTGACTTCATGCACTGTAAGCCTACCTCAGCCGGGGGGCATGGTTACGTCATAGTAGCCGTGGATTAATTCACAAGGTGGGCCGAGGCTATGCCTACATACACGGATGACGGCAAAACCGCCACACTCTTCATGTTTAATCATGTTATAGCGCAATTTGGAGTTCTTCAAGCTATAGTTACCGACCACAGTTCTCACTTTATGAACCACATGGTTGACAAGTTGAGCATTAAATTGGGTTTTTTCCATGAAAACTCAACACCGTACTACCCATAGTCCAATGGACAAGTAGAGGCCATTAACAAGGTCTTCAAAACCATGATCCAATGCATGGTGGGTACACACAAGTCCAACTGGCATAATATGCTCTTCTCCGCACTATGGGCTTACCGAAATTCCATTAAGACCGCCACTGGATTTACCCCCTTCCAATTAGTTTATGGGTTGGAGGTAGTCCTACCAATTGAGTGCGAGATTCCGTCCCTCAAACTCGCAGTCGAACTTCTCCCTAACACTACTGCTAAGGAAGAACGCTTCCTCTACCTAAATAAACTCGATGAGACTTGTCGCGATGCTGTTCTTGCCAATGAGGCTCATAAGAAATGCATCAAAGCGCAGTATGACAAGTCGGTAGAAGCTCGCATCTATAGCGAAGGTGATTTGGTCCTTACATATGACCAAAGACATGATAAGCTGGGGGTGGGAAAGTTTGAGTCCATGTGGCATGGACCCTACATAGTGAAACGTGTCTTAGAGAAGGGAGCCTATGAGCTTGAGGACTACGATGGGATATATTTAGGTGAACCCCGCAATGGGATTTACCTGAAGAGGTACTATGCCTGAGTCTTTCATGCATAAGTACTTTGTATATACTGTACATGGCGTGTGTTTTGTGTGGTGTGACGCTTTGATTTTTTGCATGCTTAGGTCTTGTTTCGTTACTTATACCATGTTCTGTCTGCGTGTGTAGATGGAAACTTCCTACGGATTTGTGGATGGCACCAACGGACATAACTGTAACCTTGCTTCGGTATCCTGGGTGCTCTATTCTCCCATTGGAGAGCTTATCAACTCAGGAGGAATGTGTCTAGGTTTCACAACCAAAAATGCGGTGGAATATCAGGCAGTCATTGGAACCCTAACCGACGTTATTTATTTGGGTATGAACCACGTTGTCATCCATTTGGATTATCAACTATTGGTCTCTCATCTTAACTCGGTTTACACCATCCGCGACTCTACCCTACTCCGTCTCTACAGATGAGTTCGTCTTTTGGAAAGGTCCTTCAAATCCATTCAGTACCTACACATTCCATGAGACGTAAACACAGTTTCCGACTCCATGGACAACTTCATCTTAGATTGGTACATTGTACACACAGAAGCATATTCATGAACTGAAAAAGTAGACATAACATGTAAATAATTCATCATACAAGCAAACACATAAACAAGATCTCATATCAAACACAAATGTATAAAACTGCCAAAATGTCTGTATATATATATAATCGAGATAAAGTAGTGTTGATACAAAAGTCTGAAGCACGACGGCTTTCAGTGAGTTTATACAAAATATGAATCCTGATAGATTTTAGTAGTACAAAATCTGAGGCTCACATATCTCTCAGTACATACATAATAACATCATAAGGCCTAATACCTATCCTGTGCACCCCTGTATCTCGCAGTTGTCTCCTGCTGACCATGGAAGCAGTCTACCGCTCTCGCTACCTTGCAGAGCAGCTCACTAAAGCGCAAGGTCACACCAACTATGTACCTCTGCACGGGCCTCAGTAACTCATGCATTGCTGCATCTAGAATTCCCTAATGTCAACCTGGTAAGGTTCTCATAGACATCCTCCATCTCTACGATGGCATCGTGCATGGGTGGGGCTACTGGTGGTGCTTCTCCTCTCCTCGCAAGGAGTGAAACTCCCACTTGTCGTGAAGGGCCCACATCTACACACACATGTTATTAACTCATCAGCACTATACAAAAAAAATTATAAATACATAAAAATGAAAAGTACAAGGGTCATTGTTCTTACCGATGTCTCCCCACTCTGCTCCCTCAGGAAGTACTAGGTCTGGATCTTCCCCGAAATCCGTACCACTATACAGATAGTCATTAATCATGAGTAGCTGGCCTTCCAGGCAGGTGAAGAATCTGGGACCATACCCGATGATTGGACCCCTGCCACCATGGCGGGTCATCACCTCCATCCATCGGGCCATGTGTGGATCCTTGGGATCCCTGTCATCCAAAGTCACCTACGGATGCAAGAGGGGAACCTTCTCTAACAAGAATGAGATCACTACCGATCCATAACCGAACTGCTTGAGCTCACCGCGCCGACACTTGGTCAGCTGAGCTCGTAGGTTGGTGAGGAGTCCCTCACACCTGTTGAACACCTTTAGAGACATACAGTCCTCCGCATACAACATTTGGGACTTCACAGCCAAGTGAGCCGCTTGGCTCCCTACTATCCTCACTATGGTGAAGAGTATAGCACACAGTGGACGGTCTCACACCTCTTTAATGGGAATGTTTCCACTAGAGGCATGGGCATGTGGAGTACAGTGTTGGGAAATCAAGTCATCTACCGTCTGGTCACTCCCTCGTGATCTGGTGAGTGATACTTTATCCCCTCTCCGAGATAATGCTGTCAAGAAATATATGTCATCAACATATATAGTCAGTATATGCTCTCCGATCATGAAGTACTGCTGTGATGCATCCCAACTCCGAAGCATATGCTCCAGTAGTAGGACTTGGGCCCTCATCCCCTGGACCTGGAAGAACTTCAGTAGCCCACAATTCCTCAATGCCTCCACACACACTGGATAATTTGTTTCTTGGACATATTCCACCTCATGTTCACACTTGCGGCATTCTATAACCATGTTGGCAACCACAAACCTTTCAAAAGGAGCATTTAAACATCATTATAACTCACTCAAGCCATTAAAACTTTTTCTTTTGGGCTAGGTTTTGAGTTGAACATGGACATTTCCGCTGTCTCACCTCGTATTTGCAGATAGGGCACATCATCGCAAGACACCCTTGCGGGTTTTGCGATGACCCGGGTTCATCGCAGTTCCCGTAAGGGAGGCCTGCGATGACCCGAGGGCGCACAAACTCCCCACAAATCAACTAAAAAAACCTAAAAAATGGGAAAAAAATGAAATTGTAAACCATTGGAAAAATGCTGGTCGAGATTTAGGTTTACTTGCTCTGAACGGTTCATGAAATGGTCACTCATAGCTCTGGCAATCGACGAATGAAATTCTGCTCCAAATGGCACTTTCTTTTTTCTATTTTATAAACAAAAAGGGAATATTCTTTTTTCAAATTTAGATTCTTTATGGGTTATTTGCTATAGTTTGGATCATTTTAATGCATTTGAATGATCAGTTGACTGTTTGACCTAGTTTCAAGCATGTAGGAGACGTTAAGTGTTCCGTTTGTGCCATTCTTGCATCGTAGTGATCATCTTAGGTATGAACAACCCGTTGAATGTTTTGTTGTTATTTTTTCATCCGTTAGATTTCAATTATTTAATGGTGACGAGCTTACTCTTTGTTCTTTCTCATGCTCTTAAAACCATGAAAATATGTCATCGAGTTATGGTTTATCACTTTTTCGGGCTCGTTAAACTCCTACGGAAAAGGAACCCTCCCGGAGTCTATCTTTAAACTCTTTTCAGGTTCTCAAAATACGAAAAGATCACCAAGCGAACTTGTCACGTTCATGCTTGCTAAAGTATTTGAACGGTCGTCTCCATGGTGATAGTTTACCCCTTTTTCGGACCAGGGGGCACTATTTACGAAAAAGGTATACTCCAACCAATCATGACCGGAAGAGTCCTCTCCTGCATTGTTTTACCCTTTTTCGGGCGATGAGACTAACTTTACGAAAAAGGACCATTGGAGTCTTCTTTAGTTCTTTTTAGACTCTCTAAACATGAAATGACGACCGAGTTTACCTTTTATGGGCTCGTTAAAATATAACATTGAAGGGCTCATCATGGGATGAACCCCTCCTCTCCCAGGTTCGGAAATTATTTGGGATTGGACTCATCTATGAGATGAGATATACTGAGCATCTGGTTACCCTCATCAAGCTTGTAAAAAACACATGAGGCACTCATCGTTCATGATGGGGAAAAAGGAAATCTTTTATGTTACACTCTTTATCTGTGGCAGTACCTAGTCATTCTTAAACATGGCACTCATTTGAATTTGTATACTGCACTTGGATCATCCATTTGTCCTCTAGTTTTTCCTACTTCTTGAGTCTTGTTACTCCTTTGGGTCATCCAAAGAGTACTTCCACCATCAGTTGCATTAGAATTTGGTGTCGTACTCGTCATGTCAATACTGCCAAGTCATGCCATGCCCATGTTCAAGAATATTTTTACCACTCATTATTTGCAGTCAATACACCTTCCACCATGTCGGTCTACTCTGAGTTAGTCTTGTATGTTACTGTACCATTCGATATACTCCAAACATCTATTGTCGTGTTTCGTGTCGATGATGGGGGATTCATCATGGACCTCCTTTGATGGATTCATCCTTGTCGACTTCAAATCATCATCTGAGGATTGAATCTAGAAACCAATCGAGCACCTCGGGCTTGCATGCCTCAATGGTAGGTTACCTCGCTTTCGACATGAGTTTACATCATTGGCTCTTGATTGAAATATTTTGTTAAGCGTTCTTATTCAACTCATTTATTCATGCTTGACAATATGTACTGTGATACCTTGGGAATCATTAGCATTAATGGTGATTTTCCTTGTGCTTGTTAACAGTATACATCAATGACCGGTAATCAAGCGGTTTCTACCATGTTCAACGTCAAGACATTTGTAATCACATGGATAGATTCGTATCATTGCAGGTTCGGCTTGAAGACCCTCGGGAGTCATGTTTTACCCAGGTTGCGATGGGGATTGTTTTGAGTCATATTACACAGATCCACTTTTGTATTGGTCGTGGCTGTGTTATCATCTCAACATGGATCTACGCTTGTGTCTAGTAGCTATGATTATGTTCAGTCGGTCATTACTACCATGGATCTGCATTGTATTGGTCGACATCCATGTTGTGAGTCATATGTCACTGTGTACTCAGAGTTAGTTGTACTACAGCAGTATCCTTCATCTGATAAGCCCATTGCCAATTCCTTCTATTAAATCATTTCACCTGTCCAGTTTTAACAGCTTCATGCTTTGGGAAGCATTCTGTTACACCTAAATCTTTCCATCATGAGACTTAGTGTAAACATTCCCTGAAGTTCCTTGACTAAGTCATCAAGTTGGAAGAGATACAAACGTTTTCTTGCTAGGTTTTGAGAGGTCATCGCAGGTTGTCCTAATGCAAACTGTGACGTCGTAGGTTGTCCTCTTGTAGCCTACGACGATGTTAGTTAATTGATTAAAATAGCACCTTCGAGCCCATTCTCGAATCAAGGTGATGTGGATCCCTATCCCTAGCCTTTAGGGAAGCTGGCATTCGGTTCCTAGCCTCTTGGAAGGATCCCCTAACTCTCTCCTACCATATCTCAACCTAACCTATCCACTTAGCCCTATATAAGTGAAGCTCACTCCCATTCCAAAGGGAGGAAGTCTATAGTATCTATATGCTGGTGAAATTAGCTTAGGAGAGATCTCTACTCATCCCTTGAGAGATCCATCATCCCTCTGGAGGCTTTGGAATTGGCTTGGTTGGAGAAGGATTGCTACGTAAATTCATTGGTTGTAAGCACTTCCTTCTATGTAATTTCCCTTATTATACAGTAATATAAATGCTTTCCACCAAATCTCATTGCATTGATGATGTTTTGTGTAGTTTGCCTACTTAACTGCTTACTTAGATCTACTATTGTTTAGGTGCATTTGACTACTTGTTTTGTTTCTATGTTGTCTTGATAGGTTTTGCAGCTGAGATCTCATGGCCATCAAGCTTGGACCAAACATCAAGGAGAAAGGATCATCGATCTGAAAAGGTAAAGCATCTATCTACTCGATCTCTATTTATATCTAGGAAAGTATTCTATGTTCTGTCTTATTTGTTCTAAACTTACGTTGAGCTAGGGAGATCAGGCCTCGAGTCCGCTCTTGGTAGATTGTCCATCAAACAGTAATAGTATGATGGAATGTTATGATGTGACTCCCTTGACCCTATTACATACCAAGATATGTGGAGGAATTTGTTAGGAACCCGTGTCAACCCTTCTCTTTACTTTGTTAGTATATTGTTGTTGGACGCATACACTTTGTAAGTCATCCCTTAGTATTTGTTGATCTATTGTTTATATTAGCCCATGGTATTGACCCATAGTATTGGACGCATATGCTTTGTAAGTCGTTCCGTAGTATTATATGTCCCATGGTATTGACCCATAGTATTGGGAATAGACTTAGTATATAAGTGTGTTTTGAGGCCAATGAAGGTACTGTGAAGTTATTTGTATTGAGCTTGCTCAAAGGAGGTTTCCCCCTCGAAGTGGCCTACGATCAGTAAAGCGATTATGAGTTCAGTTATTTATGCTATCTCGTGTATTTTCATTAATTAATTATTGCAGGGTCTTCACATCTAGTATTAGAGCACTTTCTTGGGCTCGTTGGGTGGAATTTCTGCCAAATTTTTTTTCCGCATCTGTTGCAGGTTCGGATCTGGGAATAATCCCTATCCGCTTAACTGTGGGAAGTACTTGGGCATAATCCCTAAAACTCTTTGTGAGGAGTACCACAGAAACCCCAAAGTAGTTGGCCCATTGAGAGGACCTGCCAATGAAAAGGGCAATGAACCTTACTTGATTGACTAGTTCCCACCCATGAGGTACACCAAGAGTTGTCGTTTGTGGAAAAGTGGTTATCAGTTTTACCTGAGCCGTGGAGTGAGGGGTACTGCCCCAATATGCAAGCTGTCAGATAGCATTGGTGGCCGAGTGAAACCCCTGAACTATTAGGAAGATGAGTATACCTGGGGTCCATATCTATTTTCAGCTGAACTGTTGCCGATCACTTCCACACCGTTTTCGATCCATTTTGAGCCGTTTCAGATCCATCCATTTCAGATCCATTCTGAAAGCCATTCTAGATCCACCCATTTCAGATCTATTCTGAAAGTCGTTTCAGATCCATCTGTTGCTGATCCCTTTCGTGCCGTTGTAGATCCATCTATTTCTGATCCCTTCCATGCCATTGCAGATCTGCAGATCCATTTCTAAAAACAAAAAAAAAAACCATTGCAGATCTGCAGATCCATTTCTGAAAAAAAAAAAGAACCTGCCATATCTCCCTTGTTTTATCTTCGATTCCCTTGAAAATTCCGTGACACCTCTGCAATCCCATTCTACCTATTTAAAAAAAAACCCACCATATCTCCCTTGTTTTAACTCTGATTCCCTTGAAACTTCCCTTACACCCCTGCAATCCCATTCTTCCTATTTCATTCCTGAGGACCCTATCCCAAATTCTACTTCCCAATGACAGAAATTCCACATTGTCTATTTCTAGGGTTTTCCATAACTTCTTTGATTTTCACCCAATTACCTTCATATTTTACCAGAGTGTTCATTTCTTATTTCTGCCTTTTGTCCCTCTTTGCCAAATTTTATTATTCTTTCACCCCACTTCTGAAATCCCCCTTTTCTGCTTGTCTGTCCCTTCGAAAGTGTTCAAAACCTAGTCAAACAAAAATTACCCATCATATTTTTTCCCAAATCCAGATTTTCCTTTACTGAAACAGTTTTTGTTTTTGTTATTCTACCCACTCAAAAAAAAAACTCCTGATTATAATTGTCACCCACGCAGGAGCAAAAACGATGGATGAAGCAGTACTTGCAGCCATCCAAACCAAACTCTAGGATCTAGATGAAAAATTTATCGGCCTCCATCTTGAGCATTCAACCATGAACAACAAACGACAGTCCGAGTCTTCATCAGACAATGGGTTCTCTTCTTCCAGCAATTTTCGTGGTTCGAAGCTTGATTTTCCTTGCTTCAATGGTACTGATCCGATTGGATGGATCTATCGTGCATAACAGTATTTCAGTATGCATAATACTTTTGATGTCAACAAAGTTCCACTTGCATCCTCTCATTTGGAACATGAAGCTCTTCAATGGTACCGTTGGTACATCAAGGCTCATGACGAGCCACAATGGACATATTTTTACCAACTCATTTTGCAACGATTTGGTCTTAGTGCTTTTGATGACTTCACAGGAGCACTCACTAAACTTCGCCAATTTGGCACTGTGAGAGAGTATCATACAGAATTTGAGAAACTAGCCAATCACACAGAAGGATTGTCTGATGAATTCTACAGGAGTTGTTTTATCAGTGGTCTTAAGGATGAAATCCGTTCAAAGGTCAAAATGTTATGTCCAAACACAATGATGGAAGCCCTTGGTTTGGCTAAGTTGGCAGAAGACAAGATTGCAGCCCAACAATTCTCCAAACCCACTTTTATTCCATTTAGAAATATGGGTTCTCAACGACCTCCCATCCCGCCAGCTTCTCGACCAACTCCTATCAAGAATTTGTTTGAAATAGAGATGTGGGCACGCAGAGAAAAAGGGATTTGTTATAATTGTGATGAGAAATTCACTCGGGGACATAGATGCGTTGAGAAAAAGCTCTATCTCTTGGATGTAAATTTTCCACCTGCCTCTGAAATTGGTGAAGAAGTTCCATATACAATAGATGATCAGGTCGACATTCAGGAGCCGCCTATTGACCCTCCGTCTCAGGATGACCAACCAGAGATATCTATCCATCCTTTAGTCAGAATCACCACCCCCCAAACAATGCGAGTCAGGGGTTACTTCAAGAAGATCCCTCTTACAATACTCATTGATTCTGGTAGCACTCATAATTTCATTGACCATCGGATTTCCAAAAAGGCTAATTGTTTTGTCCATCCTTGCTCCAACTTTGAATTCATGATTGCAAATGGGGGCACCTTACCTTGCAAGGGGAAGTGTCATAATGTGTGTATCTCTCTAGAAGATTATAACCTTCGCTCTGACATGTTTTCCTTGTCCTTAGGTGGATGTGATGTGGTTTTGGGAGTTCAATGGTTACGCACTTTTGGCCCCATCTTATGGGATTTTGCTGAACTTTGGATGCAGTTTTTAGTCAATGGGAAACACCACAAATTTACGGGCTTACATCCAGGGTCTCTCCACATCATCAGTTCACATCGCCTGGAAAAGATCCTTAAGAATAATTCACATGGGGTCATTGCTCAACTCCATTCCATTCAGATGCACCCATCAACGGTCTCCACTACTTCCATGGATAGATATGAAGGTGTCTTTGCTGAACCAGTGGGATTGTCCGGTAAGACTTTAGCCACATATACATCTCAGAAGGAAATGATGACTATTTTGCATGCAGTATAGAAGTGGCTATCAAGGAATTATTTCTGCATCAATACTGATCTCCAGAGTCTGGAAAATTTCTTGGAACAACGGGTCTCCTCCTCAACACACCTGAAATGGGTTATCCAACTCATGGGTTATGCCTATGCGATCAATTAGAAGAAGGGTAAGGAAAATTTGGTGGAATATGCTCCTTCTCGCATATTTGATGACCCAGTTTCTCTTACAGCTATTTCTATGCTTGTTCCAAATTGGTTGCAATCTGTTCAACAAGGCTATCTCTTCTATGACCTCCATGCTTCTCCATCGGCAGGGCACTCTGGGTTCCTCAAAACGTATAACCGGGAACAATGTAACTTCTTTTGGCAAGGACTGAAAATGAAAATTCAACAGATGGTGGCTGACTATGCTACTTACCAGGTCAACAAGGGTGAAACACCACTCTTTCCGGACTGCTCGAACCCTTGCCCATCCTTACACAGATTTGGTCAATTATTTCTATGGATTTCCTTAGAGTGTTCTGGTGGTACAATACCACATATAAAATGACACCATATGAAGCAGTCTATGGATAAGCACCACTAGTTCTTCTTTCATACACCCTCAACAGTTCCCCAATTCAGGAAATTGACTCGGTTCTTCGAAACCGCGATCAGATTCTTCTCATTCTGCAAGACAATATTCACATGGCAAGAATTTCACTAAAACAACAAGCCGATCAACACCGTTATGAGCGCACTTTTCATGCAGCTGATATGGTTCTTCTTCATCTACGGCCTTCCAAGACATCCTCCTTGAAACTCAAAAGGCATCATCTTCTCTCTCAATCTATCACAGAGGTATTAATTCAGTGGCATGGAATGCAACCCGAGGATGCTACAGGGGAACCACTCCTTTAGATTCCGCATCAATTTCCACATCTAAAGCTTTGAGGAAAAATCTTTTTCTAAGGGAGAGGGGATGTTAGGAACCCATGTCAACCCTTCTCTTTACTTTGTGAGTATATTGTTGTTGGCCGCATATGCTTTGTAAGTCGTCCCGTAGTATTTGTTGATCCATAGTTTGCATTAGCCCATGGTATCGACCCATAGTATTGGATGCATATGCTTTGTAAGTCGTCCTGTAGTATTATATGTCCCATGGTATTGAACCATAGTAATGGGTATAGAATTAGTATATAAGTGTGTTTTGAGGCCAATGAATATACTGTGAAGTTATTTGTATTGAGCTTGCTCAAAGGAGGTTGCCCCCTTGAAGTGGCCTGCGATCAATAAAACGATTCTAAGTTCATTTATTTCTTCTATCTCGTGTATTTTCTTTAATTAATTATTGCAGGTTCTTCACATAATTACTCTCACATATTGCATGTGGGATACTATAATTATCCATAATAGATCTCTTTATATAACAATGGATATCAAGGGTATACTTTACCATAATGAATATGGGATATAACTCTTTTAAATAAGGTTGTGGATAACTTTCGACATAATACAAAGACATTATTACCTTCCAGGGAATATAATATATTCCAACAACATGATCAATATCTTCCGATGCCCACTTATGGGAAGAAGCAGCAATGACAGTTGTGTATGTACAAAAATGTACACCTCATCATGTATTGAACAACAAGACTCCCGAAGAAGCTTTCTTAGGAAAGAAACCAGAAGTCAGCCATCTCAGAATATTCGACTGCCTAGTGTACATACATATTCCGAAAGAAAAGAGAACCAAGCTAGATCCTTCAGGAAAGAATGGAATATTCGTGGGATACAACGACACTTCAAAATCCTACCAAATATACTTCCCAGGATTCAAGAAGATCAAGATCAGTAGAGACACAACTTTCGACGAAGATTCAACATACAACAAAATTATCAAGAAAATTACCTATTGAAGAAACTACGGAACCTGAATTTCCTAGAGCAAGAGACACAGTTATGGAAGAAGCAATTCAAGATGATCATGACGACCACGACATGGAAGAAGCATAATAACATGTAGATCCACCTTGTGAGAAGAAATCCTGCAAGAGAAGACCATCATGGTCACGTGAATCAATACAAAATGCAGAGAAGTATGGTGCTCTATATGGGATGCATAGAGAAAGCAAGAGACCCAAACCATACTCCAGCTATGCGGCCCTACTATGTGACATCATTGATGAAGAACCATCCAACTGCAAGGAAGTAGTAGAGAAGAAGGAATGAAAGGATGCCATGATCGAGGAGTATCATTCGATTATGAAGAATGATGTCTGAGAGGTAGCTCTAAGACCAGTAGGGAAGTCTGTTGTGACTTTGAAATGGATCTACAAGATCAATCATGCTGCAGATGGTAGCATAGAAAAACAAAAGGCAAGATTTGTGGCACGTGGCTTCTCTTAGAAGGAAGGCATAGACTACGAGGAGATATTTGCACCCATAGCAAGATACACTTCCATCAAATCTATACTTTCATTGGATGCAGTAATGAAATGGAAAGTACACCAGATGGATGTCAAGATAACATTATTGAATGGTGTAGTTGAAGAGGAAGTGTATGTGGAGCAACCACTAGGATTCGATACACATGAAAGACATACTCATGTGTGCAAATTGAATAAATACCTATATGGATTGAAGCAGGAACCCATAAAATGGTATGGTAGGATGGACAACTTTCTGATGAGCTTAAGATTTACCAAGAGTAAAGTAGATTCCAACCTTTACTTCAAGGTTGATGGCGGAAGACTAGTGATACTACTACTATATTTCGATGACCTGTTTGTAATAGGGGAAGATGAGCTCATTGAAAATACAAAGAGAAGGATTTACGCATAGTTCGAGATGAAGGACCTGGGAATGATGCACTACTTGTTAGGCATGGAGGTGTGGTAGAGTGCGGATGGGATTTTCCTTGGTCAAGTAAGTATGCAATTGATATTATGAAAAGGTTCGGAATGATGGACTGCAAGGAAATGGCCACACCAATGGATTATGGCATCGAACTTGAAGCTACTATGTGACGCTTCTTCAGAGACAGTTGATGCCACGATGTACATATAGATGATTGGTTCATTAATGTACTTAACGAACACGAGACCAGACATACATTTTGCTGTGAACACTTTGAGCCAGTTCCTGATAGATCTGAGGCATGCTCACCTGATGACTACAAAACATATATTGAGGTACCTGAAGGGTACGATTGAGTATGGGATCAAGTATGAGACGAATCTGAGGATTAACTTGCATGGTTATGCTTATTTGGATTGGGCAGGTAGTGCCACAGACTGGAAGAGAACTTCAGGATGTTGCTTCAGTTTGGGATCTGGTATGATCTCCTGGTTTAGTAGGAAGCAGTCATGCGTGGAACTGAGTACAGTCAAAGCATAGTATGTTGAAGCTTGTTCGGCTAGTTGTGAGGTAGTATGGATTCAGAAGCTACTGTTATATTTGTTTGATCTCGAGCTCGAGGCAACTTTTGTATCCTGTGACAACCAAATTTGTGTGAAGTTGTCTGAGAACTCGATGTTCCATGACAAGTCGAAGCATATCCTTGATCAAGTATCACTATATCCGGGATATGTTGCAGAGAGGAGTAGTGAAGCTCCAATATGTGGAAATAGACGAGCATATAGCCGATGTGTTGAGCAAGCCATTAGTGACAGTGAAGTTCGAGTACTTTAGAGAGAGGCTTGGTGTTATCCATATCGATGTTCCTCGAAAGAAGGAGCGATGAGACTGGAAGATGCAGGTGCACCAGGGTTGTATATCACATGGTGGAATATAAGTGGTCCATAGGGACGTAATGCATAATAGCAAGGATACAACATCACAGAATAACAATCCAAGAGTAGTCCCATTAGAGGAAATTTGGGTAAAAAATGGGCCTCCTAAGGAAAATAATAAAATCGTAGTAGAGAGAGAGTAAAAAAACTACCTTTTTGGATTGTATTTTCAACTTATCTCCTTGTAGGTTTACTCAAATTTAAAGCGGGAGGATTCGCTGGATGTATAATTAAATTATGCATCCAACGAGTACCCATGTTGCATACTTTTAACAACATCCACACCATGAAAAATTGAAAATACATTAAAAACGTGTTTCTAGCAGGGAAATTTTTAGGGGCGAAATTTCACCAATTGGCTAGTTTTTGGACCTTTTTTCAAAAAGTAAATTCATTATTTGGTCAGTTTTAGTCTCTAATATCGCCTATATTTACATAAAATATGTTTTTTTTATCATAATATTCGCCAAAATTTACAAGTTTCAGTAGTAAATTGTATGTTTCATATTTAATAATCACCTACATATCTAAATATATGTTTTATTCAATCCAAAATAATTGCCTATAAGTATTATACTTAAGTATAATATTATAATCCTTAAAAAATACCCTGGTTTCTAGTGAGAGAAAACATGGTTTTTAATGTATTTCAATTTTTCATTGTGTGGATGTTGTTAAAAGTATGCAACATGGGTACTCGTTAGATGCATAATTTAATTATGCATCCAACGATCCCCCCTGCTTGAAATTTGAGTAAACCTACAAAAAGATAAGTTGAAAATACGATCCAAAAAAGTAGTTTTTATTTTTTTCTTCCAATTTTTTTAGGTGCTCCTTGTTTGAATTTTAAAGCATTTTGATCGGCTAATATGTGATGACAAGAAATTGTACTTTAGGGTTAAAAGGCTCATTTTTCATCCAAATTTCCTGTAATGGGCAGTGTTAAAAGCAAACAGCCCAATCGCTGACACAGTGTCAAATACTAATAACATAAAGAGGTTGTTTCCAATCCTTTCTCCTTGCTTTTTCCTTTGCAATAAAATTAATTAGAGTCAGTTTTATTTCAAAAACCTACTTTACCGCTCTCTGCTAATTTTCTATATGTCCATGCTTTGCTATCCCATAACTAACAAATATGTACAACAACTTATGTGAACGCCTTTGAAGAAGATATCTTGTTGGTGTATGGCCTTGCATAGAACAAAAACCAAAATTATCCTATTAAGACAGACATTTTGCACGTAGAAATGGTGGACATAGACAGACAAATGACCATACAGCCAGCGTAAATGACAATTTGATCAAATTTTTTATTTTTTATTTTTATTTATTTATTTTTATTTTTATTTTTATTTTTTATTTTTAATTTTTAATTTATTAATTAATTATTTATTTATTATTTATTATTTTTATTATTTATTATTTTATTTTTTCTTTCTGCAGCCTGGAAAAACCATTAGGCTCAACAAGTTTGGGCTAAAAAAAAGGTCTAGTATGAGCGAGGTGATGCAAAATACTCTATTGTGATTTTAGAAAATACCACAATTGAGGCAATTGACCAAGCGTGTAGGATGCGTAAACTGCCTCCAGACATCACAATCAATGAACCTTTGTTGTCAAATGAGAATTATGTTGTTGGATCTATTGCAACAATAGTCGTTGCATCACAATACAACAACAACCAGTTCAATTTCTACATCAAAGACAACTAGACAACAAATGACTATGCAACTGTACATATTCGTTTTTTGCACACACATTTCTTGGTTGCCAAAAGATTACCTTCTTTTATTTTATTATCATCTTTTTCTTTGAACTAATAAAATTAGAAACAAATATATTCCCCCATCCGTAGTTTCTATCAAGTCTGATAGATGTTTGATGATGTTGTTCTAGTTGCAAATCAACAAAGCATATAAAGATATTTTCCTGCAAGTGCAAGAACAACTTGCATATGATGATCCGCCATTTTATTTGTTCAAAAACTATTAGAAATGAATCTAAAGGAGTTCACTTGATACGAACCTCAACAACTACATTTATTGATTGTTTAAACAATGAGTATGCAATTCAAAATTTGCTACCAGTGTTTGAGTCGAAAACACAAGTTTGTTAACAACATTGTATTCTTCCTATGTTTCCCTGCTATATAAAATTGTTAATGCATCAAATAACATTCCTCAATTGCTGACAGACAAAGAATTTGTTCCCCATCATTCCGCTTCTGTTACACCTAAATATCGTCATCATGAGACCAATGTCAACTCAGTGCCTTAATCCTTGAAGTCTCCCTGATTAAGAAAGTTAACTAGAGCAAGTTGTTGACCTTTGTCCACAAGTTCTAGTTGGGCCGGTGTAGGTTTCCCTCTAGCAAGAAGATCCCAAATAGGTCAGGCATAGACTATCATCTAACAGACTGCGCCGGTGGCTCAGGTTTCCCTTGTGCATCCTGCACTTTCCCTCTTAGGCATAAGTTTCCTTCATGCAGCATGCACCAGAGTTAGTTAAAGTGGATAAAGTTTGCCTTCGAGCGAATTATCGAAGGTGGATGAGGTGGATCTCTATCCCTAACTTGTAGGTGATCTGGCCTACGGTTCCCTAAGCTCAAGGAATGATCCCTTAACCCTCTCCCCATAATCCTCAACCTACTCTATCCTCTTGGTCTTATAAATATGAAGCTCCTCTCCATTCCAAAGGGAGGAAGTCTATAGCACTTACATGCTGGTGGAATTAACCTAGAATATCCCTATCCATCTCTTGGGAGGCATACATTTCCTTTGGAGGCATTGGTTTGGTTTGTTGGAGGAATATTGCAGTGTCAAGGCTTGGGTTGTAATCATCACTCTACTATGTATTTCCCACTTTATTTAAAGTAATATAATCTCTTTCCATAAATGTCTTTTGTGTTTAATGATATTTATAGCTTACTACCTTAACCGTTTGCTTAGATCAGTTAGTGTTTAGATGTACTTTTACTGCTCGTTTTGTCTCTATGTGCTTTGACAGGTCTTGTAGCCACGGATTTGACGACCACAAAGTTTGAAACAATAAAGAGGAGAAGGATTTGCGAATCTGAAGGTAAGACATCTATTTAACTTGATCTATAATTGAGCTAGGAAAGTAGTGTTATGTTCTGTTCCCATTAGAGAAATTTTGAGGTCAAAAAATGGCCTCAAAACAAAGCAAATGTACTATAAAATACAACCAATCACATTCTAGTAGATGACATCATCCCCCTTGGTGAGGTGGCATTGCATGAGTTAAGAATGCTTATTTGTCAAATTTTCTATGGTGGATGAAAACACATAGTTAACCAAGGTAGTGGTGTAAGTACTTTTAAGTCATAAAGTAAAGTACTCATAATAATAGTCTTTTCATAAAATAATATTATTGTCATTTTCAAGTAAAGTACTCATAATGAATGTCTTTTCACACTTTCACATAAAATAATATTATTGTCATTTTCAAGTGAAGTACTCTTAATTCATAAAAAAAGTCCTTTCACATTTTTTTATAAAATAATATATTATCATTTTTATGTTTTTAATTTTAAATTATATATTCACTCCATTCTATTTAATAACTTAATGTCAAACTAATAAAGAATAATAATAGATTTAATAAATAATAATAATAATAATAATAATGCAATGTGGATTATAATAATATTATTGACATTTTACATGTAAATAAATTCTCAATTAAATTACATTATTAAATTCATGAGAAAAGTACTAAATATAAAAAGTCAACATAAAATTAAAAAAAAAACTCTTAAAATTATTTTTTATTATTTAATTTCATTTGCACGTTCAAGACAAATAAATGTTAAAGGACAATACATTTTTGGGAATTTACAATGAATCTTAGTCACATCAATGTAGTCTTATTTTATTAATTTTATTTCTAGTGAATTTTGAAAAATAACTCAACCATGGTTATTTATATTGTGCATAGAAAATAGTGTGGGAGGTGACTTGTCATATATACCTACCCCATAAAACCCTCAATTCATAATATTTTAATATATCTCATATTTTTGTAGTACATCTCTTAGGAGGCCCTTTTTTGACCTCAAAATCTCTCTAATTTTGTTCTAGATCCGCTTGGACTAGGGAAATCATGCTCGCGTCCGCTCGAGTAGATTTTCCAATAACAAATCCGGAGATCATACTGGGGATAACAAATCAACTACAAAGATGACCGTTCAAATACTTTTACAAGCGTGAATGCATCAAGTTCGCTTGGTGATCTTTTCATATTTTGAGAGCCTGAAAAGAGCTTAAAGAAAGACTTTGAGGGGTTCATTTTTCGTGGAAGTTTAACGAGCCCAAAAAGTTGATAAACTATAACTTGGTGACTTATTGGTGTATTGACACCAATTTCTTGTTTGTGTTTTGGAAGCTCAATTAAGTCCGATGTGTTATTTTTTCAAATTGATTCCATCTTAGTATTCATAGCATCAACCCACACTTTCTCTTTTGTTGCTTCTTCAAAAACAGTGGGCTCAACTGAAATATTACTAAATAAAGCAAAATTTTAGATTGATTTGAAGTTCTTTGATATATATCACTGAGACTTCTTACCTTTCTTGGAGGACTTGGACTATGATCTGAACTTGAAGTTGAGCTCTCTCAGAACTTGTGCTGCTAGATGAAGTTGAGTTTTGAATAGAGTTGGTGGAAGGAGATGGAGTAGAGGTTACATCATCTTCTATTAGCATAGTGGCAATGCCATACTTCCTCTTCATTAAATAAGACATCTCGACTTACAAATAGTCTGCATGGTTAAGGGATTTTAAAATTTATAACCTTTAGTTTATTGAAAGTATCCCACAAGGATATAAGGATAATATTTTTCATCTAACTTTTGTTGCTTTTCATCTGGGATGTGTACATAAGCCACAAAACCAAAAATTCGAAAATGACCCACATAAGGTTTATAACCACTCCATGCTTCCTCATTGACTTAATGGAGCATTGATTTAAAATATGCACTACATAGTTGCCACTGCTTCTTCCCAAAAACTATTGGGGAGATTGTTTTGCAACTGCTTCTTCCCATACTTTGTGCCATGTCCATAATAGTACGATTTTTTCTTTTTGCTACACCATTTTGCTGGGGGGTTTACTAGTTTAGGCAACAGTCAACTGTCTTTTGATAACGTGAGATTTATAAAAACCAGAGAATTCATTTGAATTGAACTCTACCCCTCTACCTGTTCCGAAGACTTTGAGATAGTAACCACTTTGTTTTTCATTCATAATTTTAAAATGTTGAAAACAGTTAAAGGCTTTTGATTTTTGTTGTAAAAAATAAATTCATGTATGAGAGGATAAATCATCAATAAAAGCTAAGAAGTATGTATATGCATCATGTTGGATGCTTGCATTATAGAGCACTACCTATTGCAAGCAAAGCAGTTTTAGGACCACCAGAAATCCATACAAAACATGAAGGCATTTGCAAGGGATGTGCGCAAGGAAAGAACGTAAAGAAGGCATTTCCCAGCAATGAAATCAAGAAAAAATTAATATTGGAGATATTCCACTTGGATGTCTGTGGTCCCATGTCTTCCAGATCATTAAGGGGGTATGCATACTATGTTTCTTTTATAGATGACTTTTCCTGTAAGACATGGATTTATTTCTTAAAAGGAAAAGATGAATTATTTTCAAGGAATTCAAAGCCTTGGTTGAAAATCACACTGAGAAGAATATCAAGACCTTACAATCAGATAATGGCAAAGAATTTACTTCAGAAGAATTCAAATAAATTTGCAGAGAATCTGGGATTAAGAGGGAGTTGAGCACTCCTTACAATACTCAACAAATCGACATTGCAGAATGAAAGAACATGACAATAATGGAAGCAGTGAAGGCAATGCTACACGTGTCAGAACATAAAGAGAACAAGGAAAATAATACAATCAATAACATATCAACATAAATAAGAACATAAAGAGAACAAGGAAAATAATACACCAGATATGCGTGGTTCACCCAATTGGGCTACGTCCACAGGAAGGTTGTATTCTATTATCTCCAGAAATCTCCTTCAATCTTACAAGAGAGCAACTACGAATAACCCCAATACAATATAGCAGAGAGCTTGTGAGCACAATACAATGTGTTGTAATAGTATGATGGAATGTTATGATGTGACTCCCTTGACCTTATTATATACCAAGAGATGTGGAGGAGTTACTCTCACATATTGCATGTGGGATAATATAATTCTCCATAATAACATCTCTTTATATAACAATGGATATCAAGAGTATACTTTACCATAATGAATATGGGATATAATGTATTACTATTTTACATAAGATTGTGGATAAATTCCGACATAATATAAAGACATTATTACTTTCCAAAGAATATAATATATTTCAAGACCCCCCCTTAATAATGGCTAGGAGAAATTCCCTCACTAACACTAAGGAAGGAAGGAGTCATTACTGCTCCCCCTTGATGACAACTTCACTCATCCCAATCAAGGAACAATGATGCACATGCTTCGTTGTTGTTAAGGATTTGGTGAAGATATCGGTTTCCTACTACTCGATAGGACAATACTCAAGAGAAAGAATACCATCTACGTCGAGACCTTGAATGTAATGAGCATCAATGTTGATATGCTTTGTATTGGAGTGATATATCGGATTATAAGTAAGCTGAATTGCACTCTGATTGTCACATTTCAACATAACGGATGATTTGGGAACCAAACCAAGCCTAGTGAGAACATGCCGTAACCAAACTGCTTCTTTAGTTGCTTCTTTGGTTGCTCTATACTCTGCTTCACACGAATATAAAGAAAGAGTCTTCACCTTCTTGCTGGACCAAGAAATCGGACCTGAACCAAGTTGAAATATATAACCAATGGTTGAACATCGATCATAACTATCACCTTCCTAGTCAAAATATGCATATCCATAAAGTGAAACTGTAGCACTGCTCAAATAAAAGATACCATAGTACAATGTCCCCTGTAAATATCTCAGGATTCTCTTGGCTTCCTGCCAATGAATTTCATGAGGTTGTTGCATGAACCGAGAAACCATACTGGACGAAAAAGAGAGATATGGTTTGCTAAGAGTTAAATATATCAAACTGCCCACTAGATGACGATAAAGAGTAGCATCAACAAGAGGAGTAGTACACTCAACAATTAACTTTACACTGGACTGAAATGGCATGGGAGCAGGTTTACAATCACTCATATGGAAACGAGCCAATAAGTCTATAGCATACTTTGGATGAGAGAGAAAAATACCATCTTCCATATGCTAGATTTTGAGACCCAAGAAATAGTGCAATATACAAAGGTCAATCATTTCAAACTACTTTTAAAGTTCACTTTTCATACTTTGGATTAAAACAAGTTGGTTTCCAGTGATGATAAGAACGTCCACATATAACACAATAATGAGGATATGATCACCAAATTTCTTAACATACAGATTTGGATCATATATACAACGCTTAAAACCATTATTCAGAAATATGTATCCATTTTATCATACCAAGCCCTAGGTGCTTGTTTGAGACCATATAAAGACTTGTGTAATTTGCATACAAAACTTGATGATTCAACATTAATAAAACCAGGAGGTTGTTGCATATAAATGTCTTCATTAAGATTACCATTTAAAAAAGCACTTTTAACATCCATTTGGTGGATTTCCCATTTATAAGATGCAACAAGAGATAATATGGTTCTTATTGTATTCATTTTAGCAACATGAGAAAAAGTTTCATTATAATCAATACCTTCAAGTTGATTAAAACCTTTTGCAAGTAATTTAGATTTATATTTTTCAACTTGTCCTTCTGCAGTAAATTTAGTTTTATAAACCCATTTACAACCAACTAAATTCTTTCCTTAAGGAAGAGGAACAAGAGACCAAGTCTTGTTCTTCATAAGAGATTCATACTCAACAAACATAGCTTGTTCCCAATGAGGATTACCCTTAGCTTGAGCATAAGAAGTAGGATCGTCTGTGGCCAAAACTTTGGTCATAAGAGCAAAGTTATATCTAGTTCTACGAGTATCGGAAAGATTACCGATCTCACTACCTACAGATTCAAGAGTTTTCCGGGCCCAAACAGGAAGGTTAGAAGGAACATAAGTCACTTCAGGAGCTTCGAGACATTCAGGTGGAACACTTGAAGAAGAGGGTGAATAAGATCAAGAACAGGCACAATACTGAAAGAAGGAGTAACAAATATGGGAGTAACATGAGACAATGGAATATTCAGGGTAACATGAGGTTCTACAGACTTAGGTGGTGGAGAGACTTCAGTAAATTGAACATCTCTTTGGATGATGACACTCTGATTAGAAGGATAAAATAACCTATAAGCCTTGGAATCCTCAGTATAACCAAATAATATACACTTGTGAGAGTTGGGTTCTAACTTTTTTTGTTTGTCATCAGGAATATGATCCCAACATTCACAACCAAACACGTTAAAGTTACTAATATATGTTTTCCTACCATTCCATTTTTCCTCAGGGTTAACATGCTTAACAAGTTTTGTAGGAACTCTACTTAAAACTTATAGAGTTAGCACAACTTATGGCTTCGGCCCAAAATTTCTTGTGTAATCCTTTAGAATAAAGCATACATCTAGCCATTTCAACTAAAGTTATGTTTTTCCTTTCAGCAACACCATTTTGTTGAGGTGCATAAGAAACAGTCTTTTGATGTTGAATTCCATGTTTAGATAAAAAAGCTTTAAATTATGTTTTAACAAATTCGCCCCCATTATCAAATCTCAAAGTCTTAATTCTTTTACCATAATCATTCTCAACCAAGGATTTAAATGCTTGAAACTTAGAAAAAGTGTCACTTTTATTTTTCAAAAAATGAAACCCATGATTTTCTACTTAAGCCATCAATAAAAGTAAGAAAATAGACTGCATGAGATATAAAAGGAATTTCAGGAGGACCAAAAATGTCACTATGAATTAATCGCAAAGTTTCTTTATCACGCCAAGATTTACCTTTATCAAACATTTCTCTATGATGTTTACCAAGTACACAACCTTCACAAACACCATTAGTAAACAAAATATTAGGCAAGCCATGGACCATTTTAGTTAATATTTTCATTTTACCATGATTCAAAGGCGTCAGTGGCCTAGAATGCAACCCGAGGATGCTACAGGGGAACCACTCCTTCATATTCTACATCAATTTCCACATCTAAAGCTTTGAGGACAAAGCTTTTTCTAAGGGAAAGGGGATGTTGGGAACCCATGTCAACCCTTCTATTTACTTTGTTAGTATATTGTTGTTGGACGCATATGCTTTGTAAGTCGTCCCGTAGTATTTGTTGATCCATAGTTTGTCTTATTGTTGTTGGACGCGTATGCTTTGTAAGTCATCCCGTAGTGATTGTTGATCCATAGTTTGTATTGGCCCATGGTTTGTCTTGACACATGGTATTGGCGCCTAGACTTAGTATATAAGTTTGTGTTGAGACCAATGAAGGTATCGTGAAGTTATTTGTATTGAGATTGCTCAAAGGAGGTTTCCCCCTCGAAGTGACCTGTGATCAATATAAGCGATTTTGAGTTCTATTATTTCTGCTATCTCATGTATTTTCATTAATTAATTATTGCAGGTTCTTCACACTAATGGATTTACTCTCAGAAATCAATGCTAGTTTCAAAAATTTTGCAGCCCAGGAGTGTTAACTCTCCAAACCTAATCCAGGGCACTAACCTAATCTTGTTGGTGATATGAAAATCAAAAGTTGGTCAATTTTAGATTAAGCGTCAATTTTAAGGGTAGCTTGCTTAGTTTCAGGAGTGGAAGTGAAATTGGTGGTGTTTTGACTTGAAAAATCTTAACCACACAATGCAATATGCTCACTATACTACCTTTCAATTCGATGAATTTTCTAAACTAATGAAAGGTTAGAGGTTCATGTGTGTCTTTCAAACATGCAAAATGGTTTGGTAGATTTTGTAATTTCATGCACCGTTTTTTCTGAAATATGAATAATAATTGATTTCAAAGATCAATGTAAACCAAAAAATATCTCAAGTGAAAATGAATATAATTCTATTACACGGGGGATCTCTGTTTCTCATTCACAAGATCGCACGAAGTCCCAAGTGAAGAGGATACGCAGAGCCCTTTGGAATTCTTATGAATTAAATTCTAGACTGTTACACTTGAGATCCACTTTCTCATTCACAAGATCGCACGAAGGCCCAAGTGAAGAGGATACGCTGGCTCAAAAAACTATATGAAAAAAATGAAATCTACGATGTTACACGTGAGATCCACTTTCTCATTCACAAGATCGCACGAAGGTCCAAGTGAAGAGGATACGGTGGCTTGAAAATAAGATGCTTGAAAAATCAAATCCTAATCTGTTAAACTTGAGATCCACTTTCTCATTCACAAATCGCACAAAGGCCCAACTGAAGAGGATATGGTGGCTCGAACACAACTTATCACAAGAAAATTGAGATCTAAAGCTACAAATTCCTCTAATTGTGCAAGAGTATAATGAAAATACTTGTAAATCCAAAACAAAATTTGACTAGTTAAAGCTTGTGTTTGTTTTTGGAAGAAACTTGTTTTCAAAATAACTCAAAGTGTGATGTTCAAATTTTTTTGATGTTCAATGCAAATGTGTTCAATTGATCTTTTCAAATGTTAGAACTGAGATTTGGTTTCATGTTTAAGATATGCAAGTTTATGAGATTCAGAAATTAAAGGGCCTTAAGGTTCTTTGAACAAATCTTGATATTTCATCAATTTTTGTGATTTGCAAACTCTTAAATGAATAATTTTTTTAAAAATATAAGTCCTAATATTATGAAATCGGGGATCCAATAGTAGCATATAACTTGAAGCAAATGAATCTACCACAAATTTAAGAAAATTTTGAAATAAATGTCAATTTGTTCCATTTTTGGAGGTTTTTGGTAAGAAATTCCAAATCTAAGGAGCTCAAACCCTCCCAATTTTCCTTAACTAGTGGTAAATTGATCCTAAGAAGTTTTAAAATATTTATGAAGGTCTGCAAGTACAAAGAGAAAGCCTCAAAGTCATTATGATTGGTTTTGACCACAAACTTGTTCCCCACCAGGTATTGTCTAAACTTGGCTGCCAAAAGATTACCTTCTTTTATTTTTTGATCATCTTTTTCTTTGAACTAAGAAAATTAGAAACAAACATATTCCCCATTCATAGTTTTGTTAACACCCAAAAGTGTTCACTAGCTCATTCCCTTATTCACATAACCCATTTGTCCACTTTTTCCACCATTTGAGCCTCTAAAACCTTCAAAAGATCACCAAAAAGACCACAATACCCATTTTCCCCCTCAAAATATGTATTTTTCCTCAAAAAACACAAAAAAACCCTAAAAAAGGGTCCAAAATTTCCAAAAAATATTAAAAGGGAATAAAAATATTCAAAATATTCAAAAAAGAAAAAAGGGGGAAAAAGAGACCTAAACCATATTGGTTAATACCATTGGTTTCCTTAAAAGCATAATGGTATTACCCATCACCAAAAACTATAAAAAGGTGATAGGGGCTTCTCACTTTACATCCACATTTCATCTTATCCTTATGCTGCCAAATTCCCTTTGAGAGCCATTCCCTCCCATTTTGAGATTGAAGATCCCCATTGAAGCTTTGGAGAAGAAGAGACTATTGGATATTGGAGCTTCTCAACCTTGGATTTGCTCAACACCCATCATCCTCACCATTTGAGGTAATACAAAATCAAATATTTTTCAAGTTATTGTTCTTCCATAGATCTTAAATTCAGTGTTTTATTTCTTTTACACATGTTAATGTTAGATCTGATTATATTAGTTTATTCATAGTTATTTTTGTTTTATATTGAAACTGCTATTACAAATTAATAGGTGCATCCTTTCACATGCTTGGTTGAAAAACCAAGCAACAGTTTTTAGCGACTTCGCTGGTTTTCAAACTTTAAATCTTTGCTTAAGGTCTTTATTTTAGTTGTTTTTTCCTTTTAAAACTGTAGATCTGCCATACTAGTCAGCTTCTTGATAGCTTCCCTAGCCATTGGCCCTTTCTGCAGCCCAAAACAACCCAAAATTTCCATTTTCGGGTTCATTTTTCGATGGCCGTTTTTCCATCCGTACATCATGACTTTCGGCCCCACAGTCACGCGGTCCATCGTGACTGTGAGCCTTTTTTCGCGCGGTCCATCGTGACTTTTCGACTTTTTCCCACACGGTGCATCGCAACTGGGCAACCTTTTCCCGTGCTGCACATCGCGGCTGGGCGAGCTTTTCCCGCGCGGTCCATCACGACTGTTTCGCACTTTTCCGTGTGGTCCATTGCGACTTTTGCCCATATCGCCACGCGGCTCATCACAAGTTTTGACCCGAAAGCCATGATATTTCCTGTTTTGTTTTGGCCAATTTTTTCAAAAAAATTTCGCCCAAAGTAGCTTATTTTTTTCAGCATTCATTTCTGCAATTTTTACAGTCCACTGTGTTATTATTGCAACATTATTAAAGTGATATTTGTTAAATACTTCAATTATCTTTTAAAAAATTTCAGATAATTGAAAGAAAGATTTTTTAAAGTATTTCTGACATTCTAAGTCTATACATTGCAAAGTTAGAACCATATTTCTAAAGTTGCTTAATTTTTTGCCCAAGAAAGACTCTAAAAATCCATTTATTTTTACATTTATGTGCTTTACTTTTTAAAAGATCCATATTTTTTGAAAAGGTTATTAAAGCATTTACATTTGAAACGTCTTTCATTTTTTTCGCAAATTAAATTCATTATTTTGTTTTATGATTAAATCGCCCATGCGAGGTGCATTGTTTTGGTAATACACCTACACCAGCACACCATCTGTCACAATAATTTCAAGTGAGCCTTAAAAATTACCTTAAATCAACCAATATTCTAACCCCACTTGGGGAACACAAAAAGAATTTTGTAGCTAGGTAGGACTGAGGGGATAAGTATCCAAATAACACCCTTGACTCATTTTTCATGTTGAGACATACTGATTTGACATTTAGGGTACCAAAATCCCTTATTATTAATTTGTTGACACGGTTATACACCAATTTATCGGGAAGGCCTCTCCCTTAGGAGGGTTGAAGTAGCCAAACTGGTTTCGAAAGTCTGAGTGGAATACCGCTATCCATTCAGTAAATGAAGGATACCTTTCGTAGTTCTCGTTGTACCACCCTTATGGGAGTACAACGGCGATAGAACCAAAATGCAGATTCACCCAACTGAACGTGTCATGAACGGGCTATCTTAGTGGCCAAACATTTAGGATTGTCTACCCGGTGTCCCTCCCGGTAGGGGGATATCTAGCCTTTGATTCCACTACTCATATTGTTTGACTTGGATTTCATCACCTTGCAGAGGATATGTTTCGTTGAGTTATAATATCACTTCTAGTTAGGTGTTTGCATGATCCATTACCCACCATTGGTTAGTCAGTACACCTTTTTCTATTTTTAGGAGCCGTTTGCATGTTGGTTTTCTGACCACATTTTTTGATTACTCCACTTACTATAGCACAGTTGTTATAGTAAGTGTTTTGAGATTGTTTTTGGCCTGAGTGCCATTTATATTTTACGCTCCCCTCTTGCACGCACGATTGCATTAGGGATTTAGAGCTTTCCAATCACCACCACCTGGTAATATTTTGATAAAACTGTCACCATTGATTCCCCGAGACGTTCTCGACGCTTACGGGGAGACCCCCCGCAGTATGGTTCCCTTGACTCCACCCGTCATCGAAATAGAGCCCCATCATCCGATTCTGACACGCCTCATTTCACATTAGATTCTGAGGCAGAATTCAAAAATCCCACATACACCGCACCCACTAGCCCTATGGCTGATTTTTCTTCCAACCCTTTCAACACAGGGACTGTTGGTGGAACTTGTTCCACCATCCCAGCTACCACATTGACCACCACTCCCACAACTAATGTTGGTATGCCCAACCTGGGAATTGCTTCCACTCTAGGCATGCCTAATATGGGAACTACATCTACTCTAGGGGCAGTGGCATAATACATAACGCCACCACCAGCACTTATGCCCCCATGACAACATCACACCCCTCCGCCATTTTTCCATTTATGGCTAGCCTTAACCTACCAGACTTGGCTAGGCTAACAAATGATCCCATCCGACATGACCCTACTTGGCCCCCCATGCCCACAAAGCTCCCTTCAGACATCCCAAAGATTGAAGGAAAAGCTGGGGAAGACCCTCAGAACCATATCATGTCGTTTCACCAATGGTGTTCCTCAAACTCCATAGTAGATGATTCCATTCGGCTCAAACTTTTACAAAGAACTTTCACTGGCTCCACATCCAAATGGTACATTGAGAAACCACATGGGACACACCCCACTTTTACATCCCTCGCCTCAATGTTCCTTCAGTTCTTTCAACTACTTGTACGCTATGATGCAGGAGTGGAAATACTTTTGTCTTGTAGACAGAACACCGCTACACATATCATTGATCATATCCATGAGTGGCGTAAGCGCCATAGTCTCTGCAAGATAAAGATTGACGACTGTATCTTTTTGGATTGGTTCCTCAAATCACTCCTCACTCTCATATCCAAAGACGTAGTTTCTGAATGACCCCAGTCGGAAGAAGAAGCCATCTTAAAGCTCAGCAGTTCGACCTCATAAATGCTCAGTCTGGATATCTATACACCATTTTACCTGATACCCCGCGTGGTGATCCATCCCACCATGACGGGTCGGGGGCATCCCATGCTGCCGACGGTATTATCAGCCAGTTTATGGTACAAAACAAACCTTTTACCATTATGATTACAAACAACGCCCCAGACCTTTCTAGGGCTACATCTCATTCTGGAGCTACAACTTCGTATGCTCTAGTAACGCAAACCCACCACACTCATGGACCCTCATGTCCACCACAGTGTTATAGGAAAGCACCATCAGCTTATGCACAACCTCCATACTATAACCAGCTAGCCCATTAGACTCCGGTTCAGCCACAAGCCCAATCAGCTTATTATCCTCAACAGGCAGCATCTCTTGCTCCAACACTTCCAACAGCTCAAGGTTACCCACAACCGAAACAAGCAATAGGTCCACCTCATAACCCTCCTGCTTACTACCCACCGCAACCTTCTCTGGAGCCTCCATGACCTCAAAACCCACCTACTGCCCAAGGGCATGTGTATGCACAGCAAAACCAACCTCAAAACTAGGACAACCAGCGTAACCAAGGAGGTCAAAAAAACCGCGGAAGAGGACGTAACCGTGGAAACAACCAGCAACACAACCAAGGTGTACCACTACCTAATCCCCCAAATAATAATAACGCTGCTCCCCCCAACCGAAACCCTGATCGTCCACCAAAACAAGCCAAAAATAATAACTTGAGAACAAACCATCCATGTTCCATATGTGGAGTCTACGGCCATTAAACACATAATTGTCCCCATTTAGATCGAGCGCGTCAAGTCTGGACCGACGACGCCCAATGACAGGGACATGCTGCACAACTAGCACCTCCTCCGCAGCCACAACCCATGATATTGCAAAATCCCCTACCAAATGAAGGCGTGGTAAGCACCCGTCCAAATGATCCCCCACAAGGATCCGCTGCAACACAGTAGCAAATTACCTATGCAGCAGCAGATTACCAGCACACAGAGTCCAACACTCATCACTTACTAATGATGTCAATCTTCAAACCTATCAAAATCAATACAGATCAACCCATGAGGCCACACCTACCGACCCATCTCCGAGTACTCTCCCAACTAATCAACCACTCCGCATACCCAATGTGCCCATAGATAGTGGAATAAAAGCACCTCGTTTCTCTTTGAGATGAATTAACAATAAACCTAACGTTCGTGCAGCCACCAACTATAACATTGTAGAGGATTTAGCTCAGTCCCCCGCTGCTATGTCTGCTCTATAAATCCTAAAAAATTGTCCTGCACAGAAAAAATTGTTGTTATCTGCCATCGGTGCCATAGACCCCGACGACTCCAATATGATGGCTTTCGACTTAGACCAAGCCGAACCTCGTCTGCCTTCATCTCTAGCTTTTCAAGTTTCTGTGTCCATTCGCAACCTCGTCGTCCATCGATGCATAATCGATGAAGGTGCCTCCACCTGCGTTATGTCCACTTTTGTATGGCAGAAACTTGGATCCCTAACGCTACAATCGTCAACTACCGCACTGTGAGCTTACGATGGCCGTGCAGCTCAACCTCAAGGTTTGTAAGTGAACGTACCCATACAGCTTGGGGGCACATTGGTTCTCATAGATATAGAGGTCATTAATGCCCAACTTGATCACAATCTCCTTCTGGGATGAAGCTACATGTATAAAATGAAAGATGTCGCTTCTTCAGTTTTCCACTTCATGATGTTCCCCCCATGAAGGACGTATAGTCAAAATCGACCAAATTACATACTATGATCCCAATTCCCCCGCAGCGCCTGAAAATGTTCTTCCCATGATCGAACAACCCATTCAGAATGCACCCACATCGTTCATCTCCTCAGTCGGACCCGAGATATATTCGGATAATCCCATGACCACCACTTTCCCTTCTATCCCACCCCCTCTCCGGGTAACTAAAGTATCCGATTTGTGCACCCTATCGCACAACGAACAACAATATCCTCAACAACCTCAACCACCGCCACAAGTACCCATCATGCCTAGTCATATCGGAACAACACTGATTCACACTATCCCATTCTTGTTTCCATTTTCAGGAGTTGCCAGCACGCCAGTAATGGCTACACTTAACCTTCCAGGTTTAACATTAGGATTAACTGTATGGTACTTACCTGCCCCAACTCTCCCACCGACTCCAACCGTTGTTTTACAATCGATGCAACCCATGAATATTTGAAACCATCCACCACTTGGCATACCAAACCCCCAAAACTGCCCACCACTTGGTGGTTCGAACCCCCAAAACTGATCAACTCCAATAGGGGGCACTACATTGACATCTAGTTATGTCCCCCCTCAATCCCACCACACTGGGGGCAGAGGTCCACCAACCTACAACACTACACCCACAACTCGCACCCCCCCAGTGACTCCCAAATTAGCTAAGAATCCCCCAACCCGCGTGCTCCCTAAGTGCTCCTTGTGTGACGATATAGGCCACTCCACCCATCTATGTCCACAACTACCAGTGTTGGTTGTGGAGCCAGATCTTCTAGTCTCATAAATGATATTGTATCAGCCGTGTTTGTACCCCAGTTCTATATGATATGTAGGTGGACTGTACACTCACCCCAGCGGGGGGGCATCGCCCCCCCACGGGGTTCCAGGGGGGACCATCCCCCCTGGCTGGGGGGTCCGGGGGCAGCGCCCCCGAAGGAAATTTTTGGGGCTGTTTTCAACAGCTGTTTTGCGGGCCCATGGTTTTGGGTATCCCGTGGTATTTTTCCATTGTATTTCCCTTATAAAAGAAGGACATTGTAATACGGCTAGGGTTGATGTATTAGGTTTTATGCATTGTAAAGATCTTTGAGATCTGGAGAGAGACTGTGAAACAGAGAAGAGGAAGTGCAGCGGTTGTGCTGCAGGTTGTATCCCTTCATCTTGCTGGACGGTAATAATAATAAGGACTGGAAAATTCAGTGTGGACGTAGCCCAAGTTGGGTGAACCACGATATATCTGTGTCTCTCTTGTAATGTGTATGTGTGATTATATTTGCATTTCTGTTTATTGTTATTGCTCTGCGATCCTGTTTTTCTAACAATTGGTATCAGAGCCAAAGGTCTATTTGGCAGTTAAACCCGCAGGAAGCTAGGGTTTCTGGTTCGAGTGGGAGCAATGGCAGAAGAAGGAAAGTTTAAGGTCGAGAAGTTTAACGGCCAAAACTTCGGGTTATGGAAGATGCAAATGGAGGACTATCTATACCAGAAGGATCTATTCTTACCGTTGGGAGGAAAAGCAAAGCAGCCGACGACTATGAAGGACGAAGAATGGGTGGTTCTTGACAGAAAGGCTCTGGGAACAATACGGTTGAGCCTGGCTTCGTCGGTGGCTTTCAATATCTCAAAAGAAACGACAACAGAGGGTTTGATGAAAGCATTGGGTAAGCTGTATGAAAAACCCTCAGCTTCCAACAAGGTATTTCTAATGAAGCGTTTATTTAATATGAAGATGTCTGAAGGTGGATCTGTTACTGATCATTTAAATGAGTTTAATACGGTTACAAATCAGTTAAGTTCTGTAAGTGTGAACTTTGATGATGAGGTTAGGGCTCTTCTAATCTTGTGTTCATTGCCAGAAAGCTGGAATAGCTTGGTCATGGCTGTAAGTAACTCTGTCTCTGGTTCAAACACCTTGAAGTTTGATGATGTTATTGGTGTTATTCTTAGCGAGGAAATGCGAAGAAAAAGCACAGGTGAGACATCAGGTAATGCGTTGACCATGGAAAGCAGAGGAAGACAAAAGGAGAGAGGAAAGAGCCAAGGTAATTGTGGAAAGTCTAAAACGGGCAGATCCAAGTCCAGACTGGGAAAGATAGAGTGCTGGAACTGTGGAAAGAAAGGACATCTGAAGAAAGACTGCAAATCTCTAAAGAAGAAAGGAGATGCACAGAAGGAGACTACCTAGGAAGCAAATGTAGCAGGTGATGTGTTACAAGATGCTTTGATTCTTGCATTAGATAATACTAGTGATTATTGGGTAGTAGATTCAGGAGCTTCATGTCATGCTACACCCCATAGGAAATACTTTCATGAGTATGTTCCTGGCGATTTTGGACATGTTTTATTGGGTGATGATGAGCCATGTAAAATTGTTGGAATGGGTAAGGTATGGATAAAAGTTAAGAATGGAACTGATTGGTTGTTGAAAGATGTTAGGCATATTCCTGCTATGAAAAGAAATCTGATCTCAACAGGGCAGTTGGGAGATGGCGGCTGTCTATCTACGTTCGGAGAAAAGTGGTGGAAGATCACTAAAGGATCAATGGTGATAGCAAAAGGAGACAGAGTAGGTACGTTGTATTTATGTCCTCATAATACTGACCATTCTATCTCTTTAGCTTCCACAGGAACAGATACAGCATTGTGGCATCATAGGCTTGGCCACATGAGTGAGAAGGGGATGCAGATTCTCCACTCAAGGAAGTTGCTGCCGGATTTGAAGCAGGTAAGTTTGGAATTCTGTGAAAACTGTGTTTATGGAAAACAGAAGAGAGTCAGATTTCTCAGGGTTGGGAAATAGAAGAAGAATGAAAAATTAGAGCTTGTGCATACAGATGTATGGGGACCGGCTCAGGTACAATATCTTGGTGGCTCTCATTATTATGTTACATTTATTGATGATGCAACTAGAAAAACTTGGGTTTATTGCATTAGACAGAAATCTGATGTGTTTGCTACTTTTAAGAAGTGGAAAGCTTTGGTTGAGAATGAGACAGGAAAAAGATTGAAGTGTCTCAGATCTGATAATGGAGGTGAGTACTGCGGCAAGGAATTTGATAGTTACTGTTCATACCATGGGATTCATAGAGAGAAGACAGTCCCAGGAACACCACAGGAAAATGGTGTGTCAGAAAGGATGAACAGAACGATCATGGAGCGTGCAAGGTGTATGAGACTGCATGCAGGGTTGCCCTTACAGTTTTGGGCGGATGCTGTAAATACTGCTGTTTATTTAATAAATAGAGGACCTTCAAGTGCTTTGGATGGTGGTATTCCAGAGGAAGCATGGACAGATAAAAAGGTAAACTACTCATTTCTGAGAACGTTTGGTTGTGAAGCATTTGTCCATATTGATAAGGAAAATAGAACAAAGCTTGAAGCTAAATCCAAGAAATGTACCTTTATTGGATATGGGGTTGATGAATTTGGTTATCGTTTATGGGATTATGAAAATAACAAAATCATCAGGAGCAGAGATGTGATATTCAATGAAAAGGTCATGTATAAAGATCAGTTGCAGGGAAAGAAACAGGAAAAGGAAAGCACAGAGTACATAGTGCTTGATGAAGTTAAAGAAAATGAAGTTCCGAAGGTGCCAGAAAATCAAGAGCAGCAGCAAGCACCTGAAACTCCTGCAACTGTAAGAAGATCTACCAGGTCAAGTAGACTCCCTGAACGATACTCTCCTTCAATGTATTATTTATTGATGACTGATTCTGGTGAACTAGAATGTTATGAAGAAGCAATGCAGGTGGAAACTAGAAAGAAGTGGGAGCAAGGCATGATTGAGGAGATGGACTCATTGGTAGGAAACCAGACTTGGGATTTGGTTAAGTTGCCTGCTGGTAAAAGAGCATTGCAAAACAAATGGATTTACAGGTTGAAGGAAGAAGAAGGAGGTAAGAAGCGGTACAAGGCCAGACTTGTCGTAAAGGGGTTTGCACAGAAGAAAGGTATAGATTTTGATGAAATATTTTCTCCTGTTGTAAAGATGACTTCAATTAGGACTATCTTAAGTCTAGTGGCGGTAGAATATTTGCATCTTGAACAATTAGATGTAAAAACAGCTTTCCTCCATGGGGATTTGGAGGAAGAAATATATATGCAGCATCCACAAGGGTATGAGGTCAAAGGTAAGGAGGATCTAGTATGCAGGTTGAAAAATAGCTTGTATGGCTTGAAGCAAGCTCCAAGGCAGTGGTATCTAAAGTTTGACAGGTTTATGACAGAACAAGGTTATAGTAGATGTCATTCTGATCACTGTGTTTATTTCAAGAAGCTAGACAATGGAAGATATATTATCTTGTTATTGTATGTGGATGACATGCTTGTTGCAGGGTCTGACATGCAGGATATAAATGTACTCAAAAGGAAGCTAGCTAATTCATTTGCGATGAAGGATTTGGGTGCTGCAAAGCAAATCCTTGGTATGAGAATAATGAGAGACAGGAAAAATCGCAAATTGACATTGTCTCAAAGTGAGTACATACAAAAGGTGTTGGAGAGGTTCAGAATGCAGAATGCAAAACCTGTAAGTACACCTTTGGCTAGCCATTTCAGTCTAAGTAAGGAAATGTGTCCCAAGACACAAGAAGAGACAGATTACATGTCCAAGGTTCCCTATCAATCAGCAGTTGGCAGCTTGATGTATGCCATGGTGTGCACAAGACCAGATATTGCACATGCAGTGGGAGTTGTGAGCAGATATATGAACAATCCAGGTAAAGAACATTGGAAGGCAGTACAGTGGATTCTCAGGTATTTGAGAGGTACTACCACTGAGGCATTATGTTTTGGAGGTTCAGACACTGTTCTACAGGGATATGTTGATGCAGATATGGCAGGTGACAAGGATAGCAGGAGGAGTACCACAGGGTATGTGTTTACTGTAGGTGGAACAGCAGTAAGCTGGATTTCGAAACTACAGAAGGTTGTTGCACTTTCAACAACAGAAGCAGAGTATGTTGCCATTACAGAGGCTAGTAAAGAGATGATTTGGTTGCAGAGGTTTATGGAGGAAGTGGGTAAGAAGCAGAAGGATAGCAGACTGTATAGTGACATCCAGAGTGCCATTCACCTTGCAAAGAACTCAGCATTCCATTCCAGGACTAAACATATACAGCTCAAGTACCATTTCATACGCTCTGTTCTGGAAGATGAACTGTTAAAGTTGGAAAAGATACATACTAGCCAGAATCCTGTAGACATGTTCACAAAGGTAGTGACCAGAGAGAAATTGAGTTCATGCTCGGTTTCAGTTGGCCTTCTAGCATGAAGGTGAAGAGGAGAAATTTGCCAAGTCCAAGTCCAACAAGTGCAGCAGCGGTGGAGTTGTTGTGATCAGTCTCCAAGTGGGAGATTGTTGGTTGTGGAGCCAGATCTTCTAGTCTCATAAATGATATTGTATCAGCCGTGTTTGTACCCCAGTTCTATATGATATGTAGGTGGACTGTACACTCACCCCAGCGGGGGGGCATCGCCCCCCCATGGGGTTCCAGGGGGGACCATCCCCCCTGGCTGGGGGGTCCGGGGGCAGCGCCCCCGAAGGAAATTTTTGGGGCTGTTTTCAACAGCTGTTTTGCGGGCCCATGGTTTTGGGTATCCCGTGGTATTTTTCCATTGTATTTCCCTTATAAAAGAAGGACATTGTAATACGGCTAGGGTTGATGTATTAGGTTTTATGCATTGTAAAGATCTTTGAGATCTGGAGAGAGACTGTGAAACAGAGAAGAGGAAGTGCAGCGGTTGTGCTGCAGGTTGTATCCCTTCATCTTGCTGGACGGTAATAATAATAAGGACTGGCAAATTCAGTGTGGACGTAGCCCAAGTTGGGTGAACCACGATATATCTGTGTCTCTCTTGTAATGTGTATGTGTGATTATATTTTCATTTCTGTTTATTGTTATTGCTCTGCGATCCTGTTTTTCTAACAACCGGCACTTCAAGAACACATGAATATGTTGGATGATGACACCAACATTCCAGTCGTCAAACTAGAGCTCCCCCCTCAGCCTCGCGATAAATCATTGCGCACAAACCACCCTTGTGCAATATGCGACATCTATGGCCATTATTCACATCATTGCCCTGATCTCTCAGATTACAGAGCAGCACTATACGAGTTGAATAATGCCGACCTAGAGATATCCCCCCCGCTTATTGAGGAAATATTCCCCCCAGAATCTTCCCATTCAGAAGAAATCAATACCATTTATATGATTTCAACTACCTATAAACCCAAACCAATTAATTTAATGACACACTACTTCCGCACTGATGAGGAAATTCTATAAACACTCACTGCACCGGACTACCCTTGGGATGATATGCACCATCGATTGTACTTCATCCCCAAGACATCTACGTCCACCATGGAAAACCAACTATCCGTTGAAACAAAGGACTTCTTACCAACCAAGGTCGATTGGTTCAAAGATCCAGTCCCAGCTCCAGAATCCTTTGAGGAAGGTAACATGGCTAACATTTCGCCCATTATAAAAATCGACATCTCCACCAGCCCAGGAAAACCCGAGCTTATCTCTTTAGGCGCATCTTGCACTAAAAAAGAAACCCAAGCTTATAAGAAACTCTTCAAAGAATTTCGAGATGTCTTTGCCTGGTCTTATACCAAGATTCCTGGTCTTGATCCTACCATACTAGAACATCACATAGACACTTGGCCCAACATATCACCAGTCCGCCAGAAACCATGTCCCATTCACCCATCCAAGCTCCCAACCGTCAAAGTAGAAATTGAGAAGCTTCGAGCAGCAGGTTTCATATACCCTATTGCATACACCACCTGGGTTTCAAACCCAGTACCAATCAATAAGAAAGTCGGCACCATCTGTGTCTGTACTGACTTCCGTGACCTAAACCTAACTTGTCCCAAAGACAACTTCCCCACACCATTTATTGACCAACTAATCGATGAGTGTGAGAGGTGTGAGGTACTTTATTTTATGGACGGCTTCTTTGGATATAACCAAATCAAAATCCGTAAAGAAGATCAATACAAGACCGCTTTTACTACCCCATGGGGCACCTTCGCCTTTTGCGTCATGCCTTTTAGTCTCAAGAATGCTGGAGCCACTTTCCAACGAGCCATGACTTATTGTTTCCACGATGTGAATAAAATCATATTAGTTTATCTAGACGACCTCACAGCTCGATCTAAGAAATGATCTGACCACTTAGATGATCTTCGACAAGTCTACTTACGTTGTCGAAAATACAACATCCGCCTGAACCCACTCAAGTGTGTATTTTGCATTCCAGCAAGTCGCTTGCTGGGATTTGTCATTTCAGAAAAAGGGATCACCATCAACCCCCTAAAAGTCCAAGCCATAGTAGACCTACCGTCACCTCGTACATTAAGACAACTACAAAGCCTCCAAGGGAAGTCCAACTTCCTTCGTCGCTTTGTCCCAGATTACGCTACCACAGAACATGGTTTCCTCCATTTATTTCACCTTCATACCCGTTTTTATTGGGACAACCAAGCATAAGGGGCTTTCACATACTTGAAAAAAGCGCTTATGAGTGCCCCCTTGATTTCTCCTCCAGATTTCACGAAAGACTTTACCCTATACATTTCGGCATCAGATTACGTCGTTTCCGGAGTACTCATCCAAGAAGACTCCGCTCGTCAAGAACACACCATTTACTATGTGAGCTAGACCTTGTCAGGCCCACCACTGCACTACCCACATGAAGAGAAAATGGCCCTCTCCATTGTCTTTTCAATACAAAAGCTACGACATTACATTCTCCTCAGCCACACCACGGTTGTGGCCAATTCCAACCCAATGGTCCATCTCTTGAATCGCCACCTTCTACAAGGCCTTGTTGCCAAATGGATGATTATCTTACAAGAATATGACCTAACTTTTAAAACCCCGAAGAGCACCAAAGCATTAGCACTCGCTCAACTCATTACGGATTTACCATCTTCATCATCATCACCAGCTATCCATACTGATATAATCGATGAAAATTTGTTCATCATCTCATCTGACGACCCTTGGTACGGTGACATTTTGGTATACCTCTACACACAGAAGTTTCAGCTCAACATCGACCATGAAGGATGCCGTCGCATTCGTCACCATGCCCCCCGTTATCTTCTCTTGGGTGATGTCCTCTATTGATGTGGTGTCGATACAATCCTACGATGATGCCTTTCCTAAGACGAAGCAGAACAAGTCCTTAACGACTGTCATAGCGGTGCCTACGGCGGCCATTTCTCTAGAATGGCCACCGCCCAAAAGCTAACTCGCGCAGGTTATTTTTAGCCATCATTATTCACTGATTGTATCACAACAATCAAACATTTCCAAAATTGTCATCTTTTTTCCCCCAAGGCAAGAACCCCCCCTGTCCCCCTTCATCCAGTTGTCACCATTGGTCCATTTTGCAAATGGGCCATTGACTTCATGGACTGCAATCCCCCATCCGCAGGCGGCCATAAACACATTATAGTGGCCGTCGATTACTTTACTAAATGGGCAGAAGCCATGCCTACTTACAATTGCAAAGCCGACATTGCAGCTCGTTTTTTCCTCAACCATGTTATTGCTCATTTCAGAGTACCAAAGCAACTTGTCTCAGATCACGGCTCTCACTTCGAGGACTCCGTTTGGAGAGAATTGTCAATACTCCTTAAGTTTGAACATCATTTCTCCTCCGCCTACTACCCCCAAGGGAACGGCCAAGTCAAACTTGTTAACAAAATTTTGAAGACTATCCTCCAACGCACTGCCGACAAACATAAATCCAATTGGCATCATATGCTTTTTCCCGCATTATGGGCTTATTGCACGTTGACCAAAACCGCCATCGGCTTTACCCCATTCCATTTAGTTCATGGCTTGGAATCTGTCCTCCCCATTGAATGCCAGATACCAACATTACAAATTTCTGTAGAGCTTCTCCCCGATACTTCACTAATTGAAGCATGGTTACTTCTTTTATAACAGGTAGACGAAGATCGTCAGGAAAATCTCCAAACAATTGAAGCCGCAAAGAACATATCTAAACTCCATTATGATAAACATGTTCCCCCATGAGCATTTAGTGAAGGAGACTTGGTCCTTGTTTACGATCAAGCCCATGAAAAAACATGCAAAGGAAAGTTCCAATCTATGTGGAAAGGCCCATATATCATACACACTTTCCTTGGACATGGAGCATACATTTTGACCGACTCAGAAGGCAATCCCATGCGCAACCCCCGTAACGGGTTGTACCTCAAAAGATTCTACCCATAAAAACTCCTGGACACCACAGTCCATATTGTACAATTTTTTAATTGATTTTTTCACTATAAATTTTCATAACCTTACCTTTTCTTTCTTTCCTGCATGAACATAGATGGATCTTGTCCCACTCTACCACGTCGGTTTTGCCGATGGCACAAGCCATTGGTCTCCAAATCTCGCTTCAACAGCTTGGGTAATTTATTTCCCTTCACATGAGTTGATCCACCTCAATGGAGTGTGCATAGGGGCTACCACAAACAACCAAGCTGAGTACGATGCCGTAACCGGTCTACTGGCCGCTTCTCTCCAAATGGGCATAAGTCACTTTAATGTTTACCTGGATTCCCAACTCCTCGTTTCCCAACTCAACAATTGTTACCAGGTATGCGATCCCTGTCTATTTAGAAAATTTCTGCGCACTGAACAAATGATTCAACATTTTGAATCCATCTCTTTCACTCATGTCCCAAGAAATCATAACAATGTAGCAGACCAAATGGCTAACAACATTCTAGATTGACATGTCAACCAAAACATGTAGGACATCACGAAATGCATCACATAGGAATTATAAAATCATCAAAACATTGCATCCATGTGCATAAGATATGCCTCCACGGGCATAAAAAAAATCAAAACATTGCATCCACATGCATAACATATGCCTCCACGGGCGTACAAAATCATAACTTTGCATCCACGTGCATCAAACATGCCTCCACGGGAAAACAAACAAACTACAATTGCATCCACGTGCAACAAAATGTAAACGAAAAGATAAGATTTGCATCCACATGCATACACAACTATATACCAAAACATATATATATATATATATCATCATAAGAGTCATAATGTCAGGAGTGCCCTCAGCACCCAAATATACAAAAGGTACACTAGCCGTACAAAAATGTGTATCAACAAAATACATACCCATATGCTCATCAACATTTGGGGGCAGGTATAAGATCACCTAATCATCATGATCACCGAGATCCTCTGGCTCCTCTGGATCATACTAATCCCAAGCCCTCCTCTCGGCCATCACCACAGCTACTCTCAACAGGATCAATCACCTCTCACGGGGAGCATCGAAACAACACTCGATAGTAGGCCGGTCTAGATCCCTCCAACCCTCCTCTGGTGCACCCACTAGAAGCCCCTCTAAGGTGTCGCATACATCCTCTAGAGCATCATCCCACGGGTGCACAACTCCTCAGACACGAGGCAGCGATGCTGCTACCGGTGGAGGTGCCACCACCATCATCTGTCCTTGACGTCCTATATGATCCATTGGTGGCCTCAGGCCAACATCTACAAAAAACCCACAGTGAATCAAGTCAGTATCATACAAAACATCTCTAGCTATACTCATAACAAAAACATCTAAACATGATATAATAGAGAAACAAAAAACAAAGACGTATCGTCTAACCCCCAAGCTTGTCCCTGAGCTCGAGGCATTTCAGGGTCTCCCCGGAAGTCCATACCAGCATACGGATAATCATCAATACCAACGGGCACCTACTCCCATTGGTCATACATCTCCGACGAGAAGAATTGTCGGATACCACCACCACCCCGGGGCATCATCTCCCCCCACTGCACCATCCACGGCTCACTCCTCAACCCATCCCGAACTGGCACACGCAGCCGCAAAGTAGGTACCCGCTAAAAAAAAAAACAATAGAGGAAATAAGCATAGTTGAACTCTCCTCCCTCTCGACTAACCTTGTTCAGCTCTCGCTGAACACAGGCCAAAAACATCTGCCTTCAAGCGAAATAGGTCCCCCTCAGGACACTGTCTACCATCATCGTTTCTCCCCTAGACAAACGATGGGGTGCCTGTACACCAAGAACCCGCAAATCACAAGCCACCACCGCTTGCATCTCCGGCTCTCGCAGATTAGAGACACTAAATGCGTCGTTCTGCGTACGGGCCCCTGGAACACATAATCCCTCTAGTAGATCCTCAATGTCCATACAAGCCGGAATCCTCAGCTGCAGCTCCCCTATCTCACCCAGACGAGGCAAGCCAGTAAGAAAGTACACATCGGTTAATGTGATCTCCAGTCGTTCACCTTGCACCATGAAAGCCACCTCCTTCGGGACCCAGAAGTCAACCAACTTGTTCAGCAAATCTTTGACTGAACGCATAATAGGAACTTGAGCACACTTTAGTAGTTCGCCCACAGCCAAGGCCGCCTGCACATTTGAGTCATCCCGAATCCTTCCCATCAGCTCCACATCAATCTCTCTCTCCCGCCATGACACCAATGGCCTCCTCAGCATCCTGCCAAAACACAAAGGAAAATTTTTTAGAAACAATTTTTTTTTCCAAAAACCCCATTGCGACTTTCGAGCTCTTAGCCGCGATGAACATCGCGACTTTCAACTTCACAACCGCGATGAACATCGTGGGTATCAACCCCACAGTCGCGATGGGCATTGCGACTATCAACCCCACAGCCGCGATGAACATCGCGACTGTCGGCCCCCACAACTGCGATGCACATCACGACTATCAAGCCCATACCCACGATGTGCATCGCGGAAAATGAGCCGAAACCCGCGATATTCCACGTTGGGAAGCCAACTTGGAATTATGCAGCCTCCGGGGCCCCGACTCTAACCAGAAAGGAAATAATTTGAAAGGCTAAGGCACATAGGCTTACCTAAAACTCACAGAATGAAAAACCAATAGTCGAATCTCCCACAAATCAAGAAAATGCTCTGACCCACTCAATTACTCTGTGAAACTCAATGGTGAAAATGACACTCGTCACATTAGGCCCACTTGCTATTTATAGAAATTTGACCATTTTCAATCAACCATTTCGGCATCATACGACGTCTGTTTTTCAAACCGTTGGTACCATTGGAATCAACACAACGATAAGTTCATGATAGTCCATTCCTTTTCCCGATTCCACAAGGTCCCTTTTTCGGGCATTTTTTCCCATGCCCCTCATCACCTCGATTTGCATGCCACATCGGCCGTTGTCCATTTTTGATGAGTTTTATATCGCTGGATTCAGTTTTCCATGCTCGTGATGATGCTTGAGATCATTTCTCACTCTCACCACCAGATTTTTTGAGCATTTTTTCCCATGCCCCTCGTTGCCTTAATTTGCGTGCCACATCGTCCGTGGTCTGTTTTTGACGAGTTTTATATCGTCTCATTCAGTTTTCTGCGCTCGTGATTATGCCTGAGATCATTTCTCTCTCTCACCAACAGATTTTTTGGGCATTTTTTCCCATGCCCTTCGTCACCTCGATTTGCGTGCCACATCGGTCGTGGTCCTTTTTTGACGAGTTTTATATCACCAGTTTCAATTTTCCACGCTCGTGATGATGTTTGAGATCATTTCTCGCTCTCACCAATATATATTTTCAGGAATTTTTTCCTATGCCCCTCGTCACCTCTATTTGCGTGCCAAATCGGCAGTGGTCCATTTTTTACGAGTCTTATATCGCCGGATTCAGTTTTCCGTGCTCATGACGATGCTCGAGATCATTCGTCGCTCTCACCAATAACCTTTTTGTTCGGTATAATTTTATCCATTTTTCGGGCTGAACAATTTTTTTACGAAAAAGGCACTCAGGGAGTTTTTGTTAAGCTCTTTTCTGACTCCTAAAACAATGAAAAGATTGCCAAGCAACCTTTCTTCCTTTCATGCTCGCTAAAAGTATCAGAAATGGCATCTACCTGGTATAAGTTTACCCCTTTTCCCGGACCTTGTAGACTAATTACAAAAAATGAATACTCTAGTCACATTGGCTAGAAGAGTTCTCCATCTGCATCATTTTATACTTTTTCGGGCCTTGGAGACTAACATACGAAAAAGAACACCAATGGAGTCTACTTACCACTTTCAAACTCTCCAAAATTGAAAGCAACCATGAGCAATCACAGTCTTGGGGTTGTATAAATCCACAGGACGGTACTCCATGGGACGGTACTCCACCACCAATGTAGAGTCTTCTTATCGTTTTCAGACTCCTTAAGAATGAAAGCACTCACGAGCATGAACAATCCTGGGCTTGCAAAATCCACAGGACAGTACCATTTCAGAGCAAAATTTTATCCCTTCTTGGAGCTCATTAAAACCATGAAGAAGGATCCAACGATACTTTTTAGTACCACAACAGATCATCTTTATTCATATGGCAACTTCCCCAGTATGGTCACCTTTGTTCAAAGCATTCTGCAATATGTCACCCTGAGAGCCTCCCAATAGCATCCATCAACTTGTCCCCCAGAGTCACTCCAGTCTGCAATACATACCCCTGATCCCTTAAAGCTATGATCCTCACACCTAAATTTAGTTTCCTATGCTGCTATGTCAACCATGTCATCATGCTCTGAACAAAGGAAATTTGAGTCCACCCACTCTATGACCCTAGTTTTTTCCACATCCCCACAGTATGTCAATCCTACCATCAGTACTCTTACAGTTTCGCTGTACACCTCGCGCTCCTATCAAGGAAACATCATTGCCTTGATAGTTGTTGGTCTCCCTCTATCGACGCCAACCAAATCTATTCCAGAGGATAGACCTAGAGGTCCCTATGCCTTGGACTCATCACCATTTGTGATGAGTTCCTACGGATCATTTCGAAAGGAGTCCTTAGTGCCTCTCCAAATGATTGTTTCTCACATGCTCGACTTAAGTACCTTGATCGCATCGTTGAGACTCGTACGGGGTATCGGTCCTTTCAGTTATTTGTTGAAGACCCCAAATATCACCTGACTCTACCACATTGGAGAACCTAATTGAGGAAACAACCAGTTTCATTTTCCTATGGATATTCAGGTTGTGCTTGGCGACAATTTTCAGATATACCGCAGTTCTATACTCCCTTGAGTATACAGTTACAAATACTCCTAAGAAGTTGACTCATTTACTGACTCTACCACATTTTAGAGTCTAATTGAGTTCCTACAGATGTTGGACACCTTCAGTTTCAACAATTCATCAACCCTTCTGATACCTTATTCAGAACGGTTGTTGCTTTTTCCAGTGTATCAGTTATTGAGATCAGTCATGGTACAACCATGAGTATGTCCCAGCATTGTGTCCCCTTTGGACCATTATGATGTACCAATAGATTTTTATGTATTTTTTAGGTCCCACTTCGAGGGTCTAATTGCTATGTATATTTCTTGATACGAGCATGGGTATGCCCGCCTTGTCCATTATCAAAGATTATTCCTCATTCATTTTGAGGCCATGTATTTTTTCAGTTTTTGCAGCTTCCAAGGGGCCGTTGTTCCAGTCTCCAATCGGTCTCTTCTCTTCTCCAAGCACCAGGAAAAAGACAAAAGAACTATGATGTCTATCGGCCATACGATGAGCTCCTACCCTCACACATCAGGGGGCAATCTATTAACACCCAAAAAGTGCTCACTAGCTCATTCCCTTATTCACATGACCCATTTGTTCACTTTTTCCACCATTCGAGCCTCTAAAACCTTCAAAAGGTCACCAAAAAGACCATAATACCCCTTTCTCCCCCAAAAATATGTATTTTTCCTCAAAAAACCCTAAAAAAGGGTCTAAAATTCCCCAAAAATATTAAAAGGGAATAAAAATATTCAAAATATTCAAAAAAGAAAAAAGGAGGAAAAAGAGACCTAAACCATGTTGGTTAATACCATTGGTTTCCTTAAAACCATAATGGTATTACCCATCACCAAAAACTATAAAAAGTTGATAGGGGCTCCTCACTTTACATCCACATTTCATCCTATCGTTATGCTGCCAAATTCCCTTTGAGAGCAATTGCCTCCCATTTCGAGTTTGAAGATCCCCATTGAAGCTTTGGAGAAGAAGAGGCCATTGGATATTGGAGCTTCTCAACCTTGGAGTTGCTCAACACCCATCATCCTCACCATTTGAGGTAATACAAAATCAAATATTTTTCAAGTTATTGTTCTTCCATAGATCTTATTGCTTATGTTCTTAAATTCAGTTTTTTATTTCTTTTACAAATGTTAATGTTAGATATGATTATATTAGTTTATTCATAGTTGTTTTTGTTTTATATTGAAACTGCTATTACAAGTTAATAGGTGCATCCTTGCACATGCTTGGTTGAAAAACCAAGCAACAAGTTTGTATCAAGTCCGATAGATGTTTGATGACGTTGTTCTAGTTGCAAATCAACAAAGCATATAAAGATATTTTCCTGCAAGTGCAAGAACAACTTGCATATGATGATCCACCATTTTATTTGTTCAAAAACATTGTTAGAAATGGATCTAAAGGAGTTCACTTGATACAAACCTCAACAACTACATTTATTGATTCTTTGAACGATGAGTATGCAATTCAAGACTTGTTACCAGTGTCCGAGTCGAAAACACAGGTTTGTTAACAACATTGTATTCTTCCTTTGTTTCCCTGTTATATAAAATTGTGAATGTATCAAACGACATTCAACAATTAATGACAGACAAAGACTTACTTCCCCATCATTCCACTTCATTGCAAAAAACAACAATAGTCTGTAAATTTTCTTGTATCTATTTTTTTTTACTAATTCACTTTAACAGATACATGGAGTGCTTTAAGCAAAAAGTTCCTTCTCTCATTTGTTTCAAACAAAATACTTTGAGCTTGTACACTTTGTCGCAATAAATATGATTGATGTGTCCACATTTTTCATGTTTGCATTTAAAATACTGCTCTTTTATGTTTTGCCTGTCTAATAATTATATTGGGACAAATGAGTTTCACGCAAGTAACAACAAAAATATTGCTGAAATCAAGTACACCATGCATACATACTATTTGAAATCAATTTTCCAAGTTCTCCTTCATATTTTTATTTTGATCTCCCACTAAATACATACAGAGTTTGTGAACTTTCTTGCTTACATAACTATTGCATGTGCACGAGTTTTTTTCATCCTCTATAAGACCCAAACGCTTCTCCTCTACAAGTGCAACTCTTTGGCACATTGTTCCATATGATCCCTATCCTTATCTTCCTGTAACATCCAATGCAAAAGAGAATGCACCATCCTCTCATGCACAACAATCCTTCGTTGTTTCTCTTCCTCAAGAACAACCATCATGTTTATCTCTAGCTGTTGCACACAGGATTCAACTTTTTATTCCCGTTCCTCTTGGTCCCTTTCAGCACATAGTTGCACTTCCATTTTAGCAGTTTGTCGAAGCTCATCTAACTTGGATAAGCGCACTTGTAGCTGTGCCAAAAGGTGAAACCTATCAAGATCACGATGTATTATAGTTAATGCTGATAACATTTTTGTATATAGACATATTTTAAGGAATGCATGAAGAGGTATTTTGTTACAATTTTTTAATCTTTGAATACCAAACACATGTTTGCAAAAAATAGCTTCTTTCCTTGTTGCACAATATATCCATTTCCTATGTTCTTATCATAAGTGCATGATAATTTCAATTGCATATCTACTTGTCAATCATATATATAATAGATTGCATGGACTTTGTGTTTGGCTATTAGATCATGTGGAAGACGACCAAAATGCCAGCATTCTATTCTATTCTACGACCTATGAAACACAATAACACAAAAATAGAGCCACTGCAAGTGTCCACGCTCTTTGAACAATGACCACATGTTTCTCTTTGATGTCCCATCCTTGCTTATATCATTGTAATTACAAAAAATAACTTGTCTCCTTCTTGCAAAATATTTCCATTAGATATGTACTTATCATAGCTATATGTTAATTTGCATTGTCTCTCTTCTTACTAGTCATATTTATGATAAATTGGATGACCTCTAAGGCTAGCAATTATATCATGTGGCAAGAAACAAGAATCACAACTACCCTTTCTGCAAATAGACATTGTTAAAATACAATTGTATCACATCATGTTTTTTTCCTAATGTTAACATGCGCATTGAGTTATGACTTCCACAGAGACCATGCAATAATTTATTTTATAATGATTTCTTTACTTTGTGGATTGGATGACCTCTAAGGCTAGCAATTATATCACGTGGCAAGAAACAAGAATCACAACCACCCTTTCTGCAAATAGACATTGTTAAAATACAATTGTATCAAATCATGTTTTTTTCCTAATGTTAACATGCGCATTGAGTTATGACTTCCACAGAGACCATGCAATAATTTATTTTATAATGATTTCTTTACTTTGTGGACTTATTTGGTGAGCATACGTGGATTGCTCACACCATTTTCATAGATAGGATGGTTTCCTTGATGCAAAACAGTAAAATAACTTATTATACTTTTTTGTGGTTCTAGAGTCCTTATCTAAAAATAAAACAATTCCTTGCAAATTTTGCTTCTTTGAAAACATTATAGAAACTTGATAAATTTATTTTGTTCCTTTATTTTACTATTGCATTCGTCTTAATAGGCATTATAAACAAACAACACCACTTTGTGCATCTTCTAACATATATGCACTATTGAAACTTTGCTAATTGCTATGATTGTAGACTTGTGCAATGTGCAGGAGCAGTTACATTGATTCAGATATAACAAAAACTAGATAGCAATAGAAAATGGAGCCTCCTTCACATAAAAAAAAAAAAAACATTTTCCAACACTTGCTGCTTTTTGTTCTTTTGAGTTGTGCTATATGCGAATTTTGATAGTGTGTACTATCCAACAGACATTTCTACAAATGCAAAAAAAAATTGAATAGGCTATATAATTTTTTTATTTTTCCCTTGGCCTGATAACAATCTAGCTATATCAAGAAATAGAACTAGACAATCTAGACTATTCATAGAGATATTGATTACATATATGGAATCAATTTTGATCCAACTTTGAAACTCTAGTTGTTGTTTGCAGCCATCAATACAAAATTATAGCTTATGCAATTTACAATACAATTACCGTCTTTTGTTTTTAACAACTCCAGTCCAATATATTATATGTATCTGTTGCTTTTCCTAATTCCATAAGCAGAGAAATAACAATTATAAAACACCGTATACATATATGTTCTTGTTTTCTTGATTCAAAATATTTGTTTCATCCACAATCACAATGGTGTATCCAATCCATATGTTAATTAGAATCTGTCTCTTTGCTTTTAAAAATAGGGAATATTTTTTGCCCAAAATATTTTTGGTGTCTTCCAGATTTTTGGTGTCTGCCAAAGATCCTCAGAGTAACATGTCAGAGAAGTGATAAAAATATAAGTCGTCTAGCGCCCCCCCACCCCGCAAAAAAAAGAATGTTGTTAAAAAAACATTGTAATTGTTACAATGTTGTAACTATGTTTTATATTTTGTTAATTTTCTCAATTTGCTCTCTACAAGTTTCAACTAGGACAATAATATTGATGAAGATTAAATATATAAAAGTATGTGATTAATAAAAACATCAGTTTTTTTTTATGGTAGGTGGCAATGAAATTAATATGAATGTTAATGAATTTAGTTTTTGTATTGAAACTCGACAGGTACAATACACATTTCAACAAATACAAGTCTGTGAATGTGAATATGTTTAAGTATTTTTGTCTTTAATACTCATGTTTGACTATGCCAACGATATTGAATGATAGTAACTTTGTAAATTTTCTAGGAATTTTTACAATTTTTTTTTAATATGAAATACAATATTTGATTATATAAATAATATTAATAGAGTATTTTGATAAGATATATATATATATATATATATATATATTTAATTAAAAAAATAATATCTATAAAATTTTGTAAATATTTTGATAAGTTGTTATTTAGTAATTTGTCATTTTATTAATTATAAAATTTAATTGTATTAATATTATTCTAAATTTAATCAAGTTAATGTTGAATATTGATGCAATTTGATAACAATATTGACATGATTGAAGAAATTTTGTAATTGATGACATAGATGCTTATAATTTGATCACATAGATGCTTACAATATAAACGAGATGTATTGACGATGTTAATGGATTTCACTTAAAAAAAATGTTAAAAAAGAATGTTGTTAATTCACTTTAGTATAATATCAATTCTATTGATAGATAGCAACCATATACAAGTACATATTTTAGATGTGGCCATGGAATGACATTTCACTTAAACGGAAAACCACATTTTTCTATCTTTGTTCCTTTTTTTTGGGTTTTTGTGGCCTTTGCAACTACTTTTTATATTGAGAATTGTTAGACTAACAATTATCATTATTATTTTATTTCATTTATTAAAGACAAACAATTGCATCCTCTTCTTTTATCTTGAATAATATATTTTTTCACTCAACATAGAAAGTCACATTGTTTCTATCTTTATTTTGTTTTTAGATTTTTATAATTTTTCCATCACCTCTTTATATTGAGCACTATTCAAGAACCAATTATCGCTATTGTATTCCTTTGTTTACAAAAGAAAACGACTTGGATCCCTTTTATGTTTTGAATAATGTGATCCATATGTGCTCTACTTTCTTGGTCCAAACAAACTGTTGTTTCTAGGAATCAACAAGAAGTGCATTGGCTCTTGAGATGATGTACTAACAATGACTTCTCTCCAACTCTTTGCTACTTAATGAATAACATCCACTAGAGAGGCAAGGACAAAGTGCTAGGAGATGTTCATTGGATCTATTCAATAGTATTATGGTTGCGTGTTCTTTCACCACAAGCACTTTCAATATTTTTCCTTTTGGAACTATGAATGATTTTTGTGTCGTACAAGTCTAGCATCAGTTCCAGTGCTTACCTTATTTGTTTACTAGAATTTTCATATTTTAAATAGTAGATTAAAATGGCATTCGGATTTGCTTTATATTCTAATATTCAACACTCTAAAAATCTATAGCCTCAACTTAAATTTGAATGACACAAAACCTCTAATTACTTTTAGTTTAATCACAAGAGAAAAAGGTGGTACATACCTTCCCTCTAACTCTTTTCAATTTTTTTAACTCAAATACATTTAACCAAATCATTATTTTACTTTCCTTAATTTTTCATCATTTTTACTCAATTGATGAAATATAACTTTTAATTACTTTCATTAATTTTATTTTATTGTGCCGAGAGGTGCTCTACAGCCCAGTATGAGGGAGATCTTCTAACATGTGTGATGTAGCGTTACATCTAATAAAATGTAAAAAGTCATAATATGAGGGAGATCTTCTAACGTGTGTGATGTAGCGTTACATCTAATAGTAAAAAGTGATAATATGAGGGAGATCTTCTAACGTGTATGATGTAGCGTTACATGTAATAGTAAAAAGTGATAATATGCGGGAGACATTCTAACGTGTGCGATGTAGCATTACATTTAATAAAACGTAAAAAATAGTAAAAACTAATTAATATTTTGTCGGCCATTAATTAAAAAAGGACGTGTATTTTCGATTGAAAAACACGGTTGAATCAATGCCTATATAAACAAAAAAAACATAAAAAAATTCTAAAACATGAGGCAAAGAGAAGCGGGAAAGAGAAGTGTATCAGCGATCAAAGTATTCTCCTGCACTTCCTCCTCCATCCGTCCTCCATTCGCAGACCTCCCCTCGCGTCCCCTCCTCATCCGCATCCCCTGCACCATTCGCCTGCACCTCCTCCTCCGTTAGTCCCCTACTCCTCTGCGTCCCCTGCACCAATCGCCTGAACCTCCTCCTTCGCCCGTCCTCCATTCGCAGACCTCCCCTCGCGTCCCCTCCTTCGCAAACCTCCCCTCGCATTCCCTGCTCATTTGCGTCCCCTCCATTCACTGACCTCCCCATCCTCCTACCGTCCTCCTCCCCTCCCGACGTCCATCCTCCTCCCCTCCTGCAGCTGCCTGCAACATTCGCCACCCCCATCCTCTCGCCATCATCCTACCCATGTCCTTCTCCCTTCACGGCGTCCATACTCCTCCCCTCTCGCAGTCGCCTGCAACATTCACTGCCCCCATCCTCCTCTGGCCACCCTCCATCCATCCTCCTCCCCTCCCACCGCCATCCTCCTCCCCTCCTCCCGCCATCGCCTCCCCCGTCCTCCTTCGGCCACCCTCCCGCCATCCTCCTCCCCTCCTCCCGCCATCGCCTCCCCCATCCTCCTCCGACCACCCTCCCACAGCCATCCTCCTTACCTCCCACCACTGCCTGCAATATTCACCTGCACGAATATATATTTAATTAATATATATTAAACTTAAAATTACAATATATATATTAAATTTAGTTAGGTTTAATATATATTTAGTTTTAGATTTAGATTTAAAAATATTTCGTTTTAGATTTAGATTTAAAATTACAGTATATACATGATATGGCATTTAGATTTAGATTTAGTTTAATATATATATGCAATTTAAATTTAAACATAAATTATATTTATATTTATTAAAATTAAATATAATTTTTCACTACATGAAATTATATTTAAAATTAAATTAACATTTAATTTAAATTTAAATATATATTAATATTTACATAAGTAAATATGTTCTTTACTATGTATAATAAGAACTACTAATAGTCCATTGGTTGTAGCTTGGGGGGTTGGGAGGAATGTTGTTACCCTCCCCACCCAGGTTCAATTCTTGTAAGTGACATATTGCTCTTGTTGAACCCATATTGTAATGATTGTAATTCGTGCCACCTTGATTCTCTAGAATAGCAGGTGGTGACCATTTCCACAGGTGGACTAGCCCTCTAACAAACGGTGAACCACCTTTAAAAAAAAATAAGAACTACTAATTATTTTTTTTTTAATTTTAACTTATTAAATTAAAATTAGTTAGGCAAAATCAAATCAGGGATACACATATATTGCACAAGTAGGATTAGGAATCATACTTAAGAGTTAAAATGTTAACATTTAACTCTTAAGTAAAAATAACTATGTTAAAAAAATAAAAAATAAAAAATAAAAAAAATTAACTATTTAAGTCTTATTTTACTATGTTAAAAAAAATAAAAGACAATGTTTAAATTGTTCTATTTTGAACTACATGAAATTATATTTAAAAAACAATGTTTAATTTGTTGTATTTTTAACTAGATGGAATTATATTTAAATTTAAATTAACATTTAAATTAAATTTAAATTTAAATTTAAATATATATTAATATTTACATATAAGTAAATAAGTTCTTTACTATGTATAATACAAACTGCATGTGGTATAGTGGTAAGGGTGTTGGGATAATTGGTGTGAGGTCCAAGGTTCAATCCTCCCAGATCATTTACTTTTTTTTTAAATATAGAATTTCGTAAATATATTGAATTTCATTATAATGTAAAGTGAGTTTTATACTTGCACAGACTTCAGTGTATGGAGCTTTTTTATTGCATATTTTTCAGTGTAGATGTTATTCTATGGACGCATTGATTTCAGTGTATGGACGCATAGATTTCAGTGTATGGGGTTTTTTATTGCATATTTTTCAGTGTAGATGTTATTCTGTGGACACATTGATTTCAGTGTATGGACACATAGATTACAGTGTATGGACGCATAGATTTCAGTGTATACCATGGACGCATTGATTTTAGTGTAGATTTCTTGGATGCATAAATATTCGTGTGGATTTCATCGATGCATAAATTTCAGTGTATATGTTAATGTTTGACTTTTTTGATAGAGTCTAAACTAGAAATGGAAGATTTGCATGTGGAAGATGCTATGAGACAAACTGGCGAATAACCAAAAATACAGAATGCCGAACATCGTAAAACATATCAAGGAAGAAAATCTTACGAAATGACAACAAAAGAATGAGACGAAGACTTGAAACGAAAAGCAGAAGAACAAAAAGAATTTCGAAAAAGGAAGTTGGACGAAATGAAAATAGAAGAACGAGAAGAACAAAGAAAACTAAATGCATCTATCGACAAAAACAATATCGAAAAAGAAAGTTAGACGAATTGACAGCAAAAGAACGAACAAAACAAAACGCAGTTCAACAAAAAGAAAATCGAAAAAAAAGTTAGGTGAATTGACAACATAAGAAGGAGAAGAACAAAGAAAACAAAACGTTTATCGACAAAGAGAGTATCAAGAGAGAAAGTTGAAGAAATTGGAAGAAAAAAAAAAATCAGTTTGCAGAACAACAAATAAATCAAAATGTATAAAATGACGAAATGACGGCAGAAGAAGGAGAAGAACAAACAAAACAAAACGCAGATCAACAAAAAGAGAATCGAAAAAAAAAGTTGGGCAAATTTTCTCTATTTTCCAGTTTAACTATTTACTCAATCCTAAATACTTATTACTTACATTATGATAATCCTCATAAATCTATCTATGTTTTCAACTTAACCTGTTCCTTATAATGTTGATCAAACTCCAGTTTTGTGTCACTACCCACGACTGAAACCAACCTAGATCCAAATCTTAGGCTCTATCAAGCACTGAGGGATCAAATCTCCCGAGGTGCAAACCTCTTCTGAGGTATTGCACTCAAGGATCTTTTAGAGGAGAGGTTTGCACCTTGGGAGATTTGATCCCTCTTAGCGCTTGATAGAGCCTAGGATTTGGATCTTTTTAAAATACTTTCACGATTATCATTAACTCTTTGATAACTCCATCTATGTTTAGTTGATACTTTTTGTGTTCAACTATGAACGTATATATATGTTGTCATTCACATGTTTCGAGCCAATTTTGTTGGAAATTTTGTCAAAAATTTAGAAAAGTTGCTCAACTTGAAATATAGTGGCAAGCAAATCCATATATGCTACTCCATCTACATTCTTGTTCTTATATCTAAGACCTTATATAGAAAGCAACGTTGGGGACATTTCCACCTCGTGGCTAGTGTTAGGTTATATACACTAAATCAACCCCTTGCCCCCGCTCTTAGGCCGATAATTATCCACAAATTAAAGGTAAAATGGTTTGTTGGGGTCAACTCTAGTCCAATTCGCCCAATCTATCAGCATCATTCTTATGAAAATAACCATTAAGGAAAGATCATAACGCACGAAAGAATCAAAAGATCAAGATCTTGGATGTAAGGTGTGAACCACCTCATTAAGGTAATCCCTTAGCCAACTGTAATGGGTTAGATATTGTCCTTCTCCTCTTGGATTTGTGTTTTAAGATTTTGTTTTTGTTTTTTGTGGACTCACTACTGTTTCAGGAGGTCTCAATAAAACTTGGTTGTCAATGCAAGCAAGGGAGGTAATTCCAGCACTCGGGTACTATGTTCAATCGGAGCACACAATGTAGTAACCTAAATTTCTATTTTTAAGAAGAGTGCTTGAATTGTCCTTCAATCCTACCTAGAGTTTCCAAGTGTTACGTATCATTGTAGTTATATTCTTGTTGGAATTAAATGTAATTTATAAATTTTGGAACTATACCACGATGTGGTTGTAATTTATTATGGTTGTGATTTTTTGTGGTCATCATTTGATCCAAATTTATACTGTATACATTTAATGCTTTATTAATACGTTTATAATTCATTGGATATTACTATTTAATACATGTTGCATGTGGTTATAGTGAATAATCATGTTGGATTAAAGATTAAATATTTTACAATTCAAGTTGTTGTTTTCACATAAATGATGATTATATTCTAATTGACATAAAGGGCATTTTTATACATTCTACAACTATTTGTTTGTGATATATTTTATAGTAGAATTCTAATCGTTATTTTTATATGAATGTGTTTTATATTTCCACTTGTCTTTTTCCAAAAAAAAACCAATAATATTTTTATTATTAATAAAAACATTACATTTTTCATATGCATCTATTCAACAAACCAAACTAATCACTTTTTAGTTTACAAATTTTGAATTTGCACTCTATAGATCAAAAGATAATTTCTAATTAACTCCTACTTCCCATCTAGTTACTCTCAAAATAAATAATAATGGATGATTGGTAAAGATCATAACACCCTTACAATTTCATAAAAATGCTTCAAAAAAAGACTAAAAACCATCGTCATAATAAACTATAACTGATCACAATTCCGAATTTTCATTTCACTCTTATAAGAGAAATAAGAGTTACATTCATCAAAAACATTTGGAACATCAACGCTCAGAATAAGAGATAAAAGTTACATTGAAAACCCCTAAAACCTTTCCTTACTTTCTTGAATTTTCAATCACAGTTGTCAAATCCTCTTCAACTATATCCATCCAGCTAATTTTTGTTTTAAAATCCCATTTGAAGTAATTTTTTAAAAAAAGAAATCCCATTTAGACCTTGACTTTTATCTTTCTTAAAACTATGCATAACCTCCTTTGATTCAACATTCATAACTTCATTTAGGAGATATCTACTGTCCTCCTTTACAAATATGCATGCAAATTATATTCTAAATTGTTAGAGAGTATTTAATAATTGTTATTAAATTCTATATGTATTTGTTATTATTCTTAATTTCTATATTACAATTCCTTTTGTTATTTTATATTTCCAATTGTTATCATTGTATGAATGTAATTTATATTCTATACTGTTCATAAGAGTATTTAATAGTTGTTTAAAATGCATTCTATTATTGTTGTTATACATTCACATATTAATCCCTATTGTTAGTTTATATGACTACATCTTAAATTTCATATTGCTACATGAATGTAAATTATATTATAATGTAATTTCATATTGCTATATGAATGTAAATTATATTCTAATGTGATATAAGGAGCATTTTTTAAAATGGTTTATAATTGTATTTTATATTTATTTATTATTAATATAAATTTGTGTTTAAGATAATTCAAATTTAATTCATTATTAATATATAACTGTATTTAAAATTTAATTATTATTGTTATAAAAATGTAAGTGAATGAATTATAATCTCTTAAGTTATATTTTAGGTGGTCATTATATATAGTTGTATTTCAAATTCAATTGTTATTGTCGCTATTATTTTAATGTAATTTATATTTTAGATACTATAAGAGCTATTTTAATGTAAGTGCTATTAATTTTATATAGATGTGATATATACTTTATGTTGTATTATTTGATGAGGATATACAATCTATTTTTTATTTATTATCAATATATATACCATTCATGTTTTAGTTGTCACGAAAAATATTATATAAATGTAATTTATATTCTAATTTGTTATTATTATTAAATGTGTTGTAATAATATAAGGAAATTATATTTATCTTAAAATAATATTGTGTTCATTAGTTATGTTTGAGAGAAGTGTTATAAGTTTCAAGTTATGTGGAGGTGTTTGTTGTTGGAAATTGAAGAGAGATTTCATGAATTCAAATTCGCGTTTGTAGAATGTGTAATTCATTTGAAATTTGATTAATTGTTTGTCTAGTAGTTTGTAGGTGAGCGGGAGACTACATCACAAAATTCATAAGAGAGTGTTGTCGAATGGAAACATGAGAAAAAACAATTCTAGGTTCCAAAAGAAAATAAATTAGAGAGAATAAAATAGAGACACCATTCCATGCTACTGCAAGTTACTATAAATTGAAACGAGATAAATCTTTTGACCTCATAACAATTCCAAGATACAAAGGAAAATACATTAGAGAGAATAAAATCGAGGCACTACTACCGCATGTCACTGTAAGTTGAAACAACAAAACACAAAATCTAGCGTAAATGGTGAATACACTATTACAGGATGGAAACCCTCTTCGTAGAAACCCTCTTCGCAACTTTGCAGCCACTATTACAAGCAACTTTGCAGCCACTAGAATTGGAAAACTATAATAAACTTTTAACACCAGAAGACGCCATATCTTACAAATAAACTGTTGTTCCAAATTTTCATTTACAACCATTAAATGAAGTGAAACAATTGAAACCTCGAAAATGCATAGAAAATCACAGGTTTCTTATGAAACATAAATTAGCTTGTTTTATTGAGGCCTCTCAAGTAGTCGATTATGTGCCTCAATATGCTTTTCCAACCTCACCCAGAGTTAGGCAGCAAAAGTTATGACAATTCAATGCACCTCTTGAGTACTAGAACCTTGTACAAGGCAAGTTGCCAATAATTTAATCCAAATAAAGCAGTTAATATATTGGTACCCTACTTTGGGATCTGACAATCCTTTGTATTGAGTTACATAACAATTGTGTGGAGAAGTAGTCAGAGTCCTTTGCTGAAATGAAAAATTGGTAAAAAATATTGTTTGCAACTAAGTTGTAGCAAGTATTTTCTTTTTCAGTAATCCAGTTAATGATAAATTTAGTCAAATCAAAGCTTATGCTCCGATGAAAGTCTATCACATGAAAATAATTTATATAAAAAAAAATGGATAACTATTTACTTTCTAGGCTTTAGCCATTTACATATTTTCATTTATGCTTGTTAATGTAATTGTAACTTCGAAGATATTCACTTGTATTTTATATTGTTATTATTATTGTATTTTATTTGTACCTCCGATGGAGATGTTTATTCCTCTGGTAGGGGTTGTCATTATTACATTTGGTCATGTAAAGTCATTGATGTAAATCCTCCATTGTAATTCGAGGCAATAGTTCCCCCTAGAGTTAGTTGTATTAGGGTTATAGAGTCCCCTAGAGAAGTCGGCCCAGTCAGGTTTGGTTGGGGCCGACCTAGCAAGTGAAAAAGGTCAAGTGAAAGTAAAGTATAAATAGAGAGCTTGGATCTCTCATTTAAACACACACTCACTCACACAAGTTCACATAAGTGAGAGAGAGAAAACAAGTTCGCATAGGAGAAAGAGAGAAGAGCTGCAGAAGACCATCTTTGTTTTGGGGTTTTACTTTTGTGATATTGCATTGGTGACGATTCTATCTCTGAGGAAGTTGTGGGGTTTTCTCCTTTATGGTTTCCCCGAGGAAAATATTTTTGTCTATTGTGTTATGTTGTGCATGTTATTCTTTCAGTTAATATCCTAGATAATATTGATTAAAAGTAGAAAATCTAACATGGGATCAGAGCTAACCTGAAAATAAGACATTGTGCAACTACGGGAAGTTAGGGATTCTTAATTTTGGGTCTTCTCTCCACAGATCATCAACGAAAAGAGGCTAGGATAACTCGCCCTAGGAGGGAACATATTTCTGTCAAAGAAGAACTTGATTCCGAGAATTTTCATTTTTTGGCCTGTCACTACTGTCGGAGGAAAACTAGGGCATCGGATATTTTGGGTTTCTATTCATTGATTTGGAAGAGTGAGTACATTGGTAAACTCGCCTTGAGAAGGCACATCTATCTGTCCAATAAGAAGTTTCAAATTCCAAGTTTGAAAAATTAGGGTTGAAATCTGACAAACCCTAGGGCCAGCCAGCTCCAGAACCAGTTTGAGAATCTAAAAGTGGTAAGACCTAAAAGCTTTGTTATTTCCATTTGAAGTTATCATTAAATATGTCTCACCACACCAAGCTTGAGGATAAGCTTGAAGGAGCTGATAACTTCCAAGCATGAAAGTATAGGATTGCACTTGTTCTTGAGGAGAATGAATTAGACAAGTTTGTGAATGAAGAGGTTCCAGCACCAACGGGAGATGAGGCTAAAGCCTTACACAAGAAGAACTTGGTTAAGGCTAAGAGAATCATTCCATATTCCATTAAGGATCATCTCATCTTACACGTGTCATATTTGAAGACACCTAAAGGGATGTTTGATGCTTTGAAAAATCTATTTGAAGGGAAGAATATAAATCGGAAGATGGCCTTGAGGAACCAACTCAAGAATGTAAAGATTCAAAATGCAAAGACCATACAATATTACTTTACAAGGGTCTCTCAGATCAAGGAGGAACTTGAAGCTGTGGGAGAAAAGGTAGAAGGAGGAGAAATTGTGATGACCACCTTGAATGGTCTCCCAAGATCACGGGACTCATTCATTCAAGGTATTTGTGCTAGAAAGAAGTTAATCACATTCAGTAGGCTATGGGAAGAAGGATCACAAGAAGAAGCTCGACTCGTGGCTTGAGAAGAGAAGATGGGAGAAAATGATGGTCAAGCTCTCACAACACACTCCAGAAGGAATAACAACAAGAGGGAGCACCATCACAGTAAGAGGGAGAAACACCACCACCAAATTCAAAGGGATAACTTTAGAAGATCCAGGAGAGATCTATCTAATATTAGATGATTTACTTGTGATGAGAAGGGACACTACTCCAGAAATTGTCCCAGAAATAAAAGTGGCTCCCACAACAAGAAGAGGCACCATGCTCACACCGCAGAAGATGATGAACCTCCAAGGAAGAGAGCCAGAGAAGAAAGTGATGAAGAGTATGCCCTGATATCAGCACTCACGAGAACTATCACAAATGGAAGTAATGATTGGCTTGTAGATAGTGGAGCTTCCAGCATATGACAGGATATAAAGAATCCTTCACAAATCTATTTGAACATGAGTCACCTCAGAAGGTAAAACTTGGGGATGATTACCAATACCCCATAAAAGGAAATGGAGAATCTTCATACAAGCTAGACTCTGGAAAATCTCTGAAGATGAAGGATGTCCTATATGTTCCAGGACTAAAGAAGAACCTTCTCTCCATATCAACACTAGATTCTAAAGGTACGAGGGTTGCATTTGTTGATGGCCAAGTCCTAATGTGGCCAAAGGGAAAAACTATAGATGATGCAATTGTGATTGGAGAGCAAGAAGGAGGTTTGTACAAATTGAAGGGCCAACCTAAACAAGCCTTGGTTCATGAATCCATGGAGCCAAGTGAATTATGGCATAGAAGGATTGCACATGTGCACTATAGAGCACTACCTATTGCAAGCAAAGTAGTTGAAGGACTTCCATAAATCCAGTCGAAGCATGAAGGCGTTTGCAAAGGATGTGTGAAGGGAAAGAACATAAAGAAGACATTAATTTCCAAGTAGTGAAAGCAAAGTGAAAGGAATATTGGAGATCATCCACTCCGATGTATGCAAACCTATATCATCCAGTTCATTGAGTGGGTATGTATATTATGTTTCATTCATTGATAACTTTTCCCGTAAAGATTGGAGATATTTTTTGAAAAGTAAAGATGAAGTATTCAGCAAGTTCAAGGAATTCAAAGCCTTGATCAAGAACCACACCGAGAAAAGGATAAAGACCTTTCGATAAAATAATGGCAGAGAATTCACCTTGGAATATTTCAAGAACCTATGCAGAGAATCTGGGATTAAGAGGGAGTTGACCACTCCATACAATCCACAACAGAATGACATTGCATAAAAAAAGAATAGAACGATAATGGAAGCAGCAAGAGCAATGTTTCATGACCAAGATATTCTGATGCACCTATGGGCTGAAGATGCGAGGACACCGATGTAGGTACAAAACCGTACTCCTCATCGAGTACTAGACAACAAACATCCAAAAGAAGTGTTCTTCGGTGAGAAACCAGGAGTCAGCCATCTCAGGATATTTGGCTGCCCAATGTACATACACATTCCGAAGGAGAAGGGGACAAAGCTAGATCCTTCTAGAAAGAAGGGTATATTCGTAGGATATAGTGAAAGTTCAAAGGTCTACCAAATATACTTCCCAAGATTCAAGAAGATCGAAATCAACAGAGATGTGACATTTGACGAAGACTCAACCTACAACAAATCCAGAAAGTTACCTATTGAAGACACTGAAGAACCTGAAGTTCCCAGGATTCGAGATGTAGTAATGGAAGAAGCAGTTCCAGAAGATCATGAAGACCAAGAAATGGAAGTACCACAAGAACCTGTAGATCCACCTCGTGAGAAGAAATCCCATAAGAGGAAACCAACATGGGTACGAGAGGCAGTACAAGATGCAGATAGGTATGGAGCTCTAGAGGGGATGCACAGAGAAAGCAAGAGACCTAGGCCATACTCCAGCTATGTAGCCTTGTTGCGTGACATCATTGACAAAGAACCTGCCAAAACTTAAAAATTTAAATGGCATGTGCACGTTATCTTAAATGCACGTACTCATAAATAGCGCGTACGCACTAATAGAGCGTACACGCTATTTAGTAAAATCATACCAAACCATAGCTCAAGCACATATGCATCCATACAAAAATCCTATTGAATGAATGAAAACATAGGCATAAGAGTGATTGTAGTGTATGCATTTATTAGTATTCACATACACCTACCTAGTTAGAGGTACTAGGGTGTTTCCTACTTCAATTTCCTTCATATACATGACCTACCCATTATTAACATTGATATTTTTCTCTCTTCATACAAATATTGTTATGTGCTAGATAAATATCTATTGAGTCACTTTACCTTACCCTATATGCATGAATTCCTTGTGATGTCTAGTGCTTAAGTAGGGTTTGATATTGCCTCCTCTTCAATATTATAACTTTAATCATTAGTTTGACTCTACTAGACCCTTTGGGGAACCCTCCTACTTACTAGGTTTTGTCTTGGGATCCAACTTTGTGATTTGGCCCATGGTTAGTTGGAGTGATTAATTTTGGTTCATCAACAACATAACTCTAGGAATGATTAAAATGGGTCAGTCTAGGTCAAACCTTGATTCCCCCTTCTTGATGATGATGATGATGACGACAATGATGTTGATGATGAAGATGATGATGAAGATGATGATGATGACTAGGATGATGACGATGACGAGGATGATGATGATGATGATGAGGATGATGATGATGATGATCATCATCATATTCGTCATCATAAGCATCATCATCTTCATCTTCGTACTCATATTCATCATCATCCATCATCTTCTTCATCATCATCATCATCATCTTCGTCATCATCATCATTATCAATGATGATGATGAAGAAGATGATGATGATGATGATGAAGATGATGATGATGATGTTGATGACGAAGATGTTGATGATGATGACGATGATGAAGAAGATGATGATGATGACGAGGATGATGAGGATGATGATGAGGATGATGATGAGGATGATGATGAGGATGATGATGATGTTGTTGATGATGATGACAAATATGATGATGATGATGATGATGATGATGATGATGATGATGGTGACGACGATGATGAGGATGACGATGATGTTGATGATGAAGATGATGATGAATATGATGATGATGAGGATGAGGAAGTGGGTGATAACGATGATGATGATGATGATGACGAGGATGATGACGATGATGAGGATGATGATGATGAGGATGATGATGAAAAAGATTATTATGATGATGATTAGGATGAGGATGAGGATGATGATGATGATGACCATATTCGCCATCATCAACATCATCATCTTCATATTCGTAATCATCTTCATCATCATCCATCATCTTCATCATCATCATCATCATCATCATCTTCGTCATCATCATCATTATCAATGATGATGATGAAGAAGATGATGATGATGATGTTGATGATGAAGATGTTGATAATGATGACGATGATGAAGAAGATGATGATGATGAGGATGATGAGGAGGAGGAGGAGGAGGAGGAGGAAGAGGGTGATGACGATGACGACGACAATGACGACAATGATGATGATGATGACGAGGAAGAGGGTGATGACGATGATGAGGATGATGAGGATGATGAGGATGATGAGGAGGATGATGAGGATGATGATGATGAGGATGATGATGATGATGATGATGATGATGAAGATGATCACGATGATGATGAAGATGATCACGATGATGATGAAGATGATGATGATGATGATGATAATGATGATGTTGATAATGAATATGATGACGAAGATGTTGATGATCATGATCATGATGATGATGATGAAGAAGAGTATGATGATGAGGATGAGGATGATGATGAAGATGATGATAGTGATGATGGTGATGACGATTACGATGATGATGATGATGATGATGATGATGAGGATGAGGATGAGGATGAGGATGAGGATGATGATGATGATGATCATCATCTTGTTTAAGGCATGCAATGTAGCCTAATCATGGTATATCTATCCCTCTACATTTGCTAGATATACCCCACAAGGGTTATGTGTGGTGGTTTGAAGATGCATTCAACATCGTATCCTAAGAAGCTTCTTGAGTTGTAGGTGTTGTTCATGGTGCTTGAGCATGAGAAGCTTCATTTAAGGCATGAGAAGCTTCTTGTTGTCCATATACCTTGGTTAGACTTCGAGACCCATATTTGCTTCACAACTAACGTAGTCATGGCACACATAACACAATTGAAGTTGACTAATACCCTATAGATTTCATATGTGGTGGTCCAGAAACTCATTCATTGTGTTTGTGCCTAAGAAGAAAGAGTTAGTGTTGGGGGCTCTTGTTTCCCTCCACTAGCCATGGTTAAGGAGCCAAGATAAATCCTTGATTCCCAAGACATTATAATGGCAGCAATATTCAATTCACATGCGAAAGAATCCTTGTAGATGGATAGTGTCATGGATTCTATGTGCTATTGCTGACGCTTGAGGTCTAGAATTTTCAATTAAGGCTCAAGTGGAATTCATCTGAGCTCAATATGCTTCAATAAGATCTCGAGGAACCTATTTTCATTCTTGAATGATGTTCAATGCTTTGCAACATATCCATGGTCTTGCATGGTAGTTTGGGGATGCATTCATGGCATTTGATCTTTTAAAAATATGTTTTTTGTCAAAATGAACTTCAAATTGCCTCTTTGATGAGTCCTCCCATATTGAATTTCCTTGATGTTGTTAATGGCCTCCTTCCCTTCTGTCTATACCTTATGAGAAATGAGGGTGTGCAACCTTCTATGGATTGGATTTAGAAGAAACCACATCTGAAGAGAACATCTAAAAATGCCCATGCATTTTGAGGGGTAAGTCTTTGGATCCAACTTCGAGTCACGAGTTTATGAGCTCTTCCAAATCTATGTGTTACCCCTCAAAATGCATATTCATTCTGAGGTATTCAGAGACATTCTTTTGAAAATGGTAGTGGCATCTAAATAGGGGAAAGTTCTAGATTTAAGTATTCCTTATTCATACCTTTTTTCCTTAAATATGAAATCCAAGATCATGGCGTTACCATAGAAGTAATTTCCAGGCCTGTTTTGACCCTTAAACAGGCAGCACTATGAGGAACAAACTCGAGGATTTCCATCCAGCATTGTGAGCAGCAAATATAAGGTCACAAGACAAACATAAGTAATGATTCCTTGGTTGCTGGAATCTATGTTTTGAAGAAGGAATGATGGAGATATATGTCATTAAACATAATCAATCCTTCATCTGGAAGTTGTCTACAAGAAGCATAACAACAAGTTCTCAACAGCCTTTGGCAAACTCCACTCCTTTGAGAAATGGATAAGTATCAAAGAATGTGTGATTGTCAAGGATGAAGATCACGTCAAAGAACCATGGGATCCACCTAACCAAGTTGGAAATTTGGAATTTTTAGCCTTATGTACCACAAACAGTTTTGGTTTAGAAATAATAGCTAAAAATCATATTCACTGTATGAAGAAAAAGGCTAAACAATGTTGTATTTGAAGGAGCTATTGATGACTAAGCTCATCGATCTAGTGTTTTTAGGAATTAGTTAGAAATTATGTTTATCTATTTTTAGATTACGGTTATTAGACTTCCATTTTGTCTCAAAGGAAGTCATTTCCTCTTTGTTAATTACTTGTGTGTATTTTTCTAAATATAATACAGTCTAGTTCGTTCTTTTAGGGATTCAAGTTGTAAAAGCCCCTTTTCTGGAAAAGAACTTACAGTCAGTTTATTGAATTTGTACGTAAAGCCAGAAAGCTCCATAACAACGGTGTTTTGAATAAAAATCTCTCCACAGGGATGGTGCTGATGAATAAATATATTTTTTGTATCTGAATATCATAGTTAGGTTTGTTATTTGAGTATTTCAGAGTTGTTTTGTGTAAATATTTTCCAGATTTTGATTGTTTTCATTATTAAGTAAAACATAGAATACTCTTTTTTTAAATATCCCCCTCCAATTGGTATCAAAGCAGGTTTCAAAAAGTATTTTTGTTGATTTAACAGAGGAAAAATGGCAAATGGAAACTTTACCTTGTAGATTTCACAGTTTGCAGGAGAGAATTATGAGTACGGGAGCATTAAAATGAGGATCATGTTGTTGTCTCAAGATATTTGGGAGCTAGTGGATGTAGGGTTTGCTAAGCCTGTAGGTCAAAATGCCTTAAATGCTTTGTCTGTGGATCAAAGAAGTCAATTAAAAGACAACATGAGAAAAGATAATCAAGCTCTCTTTGCCATACAATCTGAATTGGATGTGTATATCTTTCCTTGGATTGTTGGAGTGATAAAATCAAAGGATGCTTGGGACTCCTTGCAATCTGTTTACTGATGTCCAGATAAAGTAAAACTGGTAAGACTTCAAACTTTAAGAAGAGATTTTGAGAGTTTGAAAATGAAAGAAGCCGAATCAATTGAAGTATTTATTAGCAAGGTCAAAGATGTTGTGAATGGATTGAGATCTCAAGGAGAATCTATAATGGAACATAGAATTGTAGAAAATTTTTTGAGGTCTTTTCTTCCAAAATTTGATCCAATAGCCATAGTCATAGAAGACAGTAAATGTATTAGCATGTTGAAAGTGGTTGAGCTGGTAGGTTCTTAGCAGTCACATGAGGAGCATATGTAGCATTCTATTAAGAATTTGGAACAAGCCTTCCAATCTGCTGTTAAAATTGATGATAAATCCTCCTTACTTCCTTCTCAGCAAAATAAAACTTAGGGAGAGCCTTCCACCTACAATAATCATGGAAGAGGCAGAGGTAGAGGAAGAACATATAGTAAAGGAAGAGGCAGGAGTTATGCAGATGGTAGAAATGTTAAATGCAGGTATTGTGAATTCCTTGGACACTGTGAGTCTGAATAAATGAAGAACAAATCTGACTTGAATAGGTTAAGGGCTAACTATACTAAAGAAACAAATGAGCATCCAGAACATTCCACACTTTTCACATGCGGCCTAGAAAAAGAAGATGATAAAGATGTATGGTTTCTAGACAACGACTGCTCAAATCATATGACAGTTAATCGTGATTTGTTTGGCAAGATAAATGAATCAATTCAAAGTGAAGTAAAATTAGGCAATGCTAAAGAAGTTGAACTCATGGAAAAGGTCCCCTTCCCACCAAGACTAAGCAAGGAGAGACAACACATCTATATGATGTTTTGCATGTACAAAAATTGCAACACAATCTTCTAAGTGTAGGGCAACTTCTGGACAAAAATTATAAAGTTCTATTTGATAATAAATGCTGCAAATTTTTTGACAAATTTGATAACTATCGTCTAGTATCCCAAGTTCCAATGACAGGAAACAAGATGTTTCATTTGAAGATTGTATCTGACTCTAAATTTGGTCTTAAATCAACTATAGATGATTCATGGTTATGGCATAGATGATATAGACATTTGGGGTTTAAGGGCTTGAACTTGCTTCATAAAAAGAAAATGGTTAAGGGACTACCTATAATCCAATCAAGAGAAGAAATTTATTCCAACAATGCTCTTGGCAAGCAACACTATGATAGTTTTCCAGTCAACAAGTCATGGAGAGTGAATTTTCCTCTTCAGCTTGTACATGCAGACAATGTATGTGGCACTATGCAGACTCCATCATTGAGTGAAAAAATTTACTTCTTAGATTTTATTGATGATTTCTCCTCTCATACATGGATTTAAATTTATGAATGAAAAACAAAGTGGTTACTATCTCAAAGTCTTCAGAACAGATAGAGGGGTAGAGTTCAATTCAAATGAATCCTCTGATTTTTACAAATATCAAGTTATCAAAAGACAGTTGACTGCTGCCTAAACTAGTAATCCCCCCAGCAAAATGGTGTAGCAAAAAGAAAAAATCGTACTATTATGGACATGGCACAAAGTATGGGAAGAAGCAGTGGCAAAACAATCTCCCCAATAGTTTTTGGGAATAAGCAGTGGCAAAACAATCTCCCCAACAGTTTTTGGGAAGAAGTAGTGGCAACTATAGTGCATATTTTAAATCGTTGCTCCATTAAGTCAATGAGTGAGAGATATCACTCCAAAGGAAGCATGGAGTGGTTATAAACCTTATGTGAGTCATTTTCGAATTTTTGGTTTTGTGGCTTATGTACACAAACCAGAGGAAAAGCAACAAAAGTTAGATGAAAAATATTAGCCTTATATCTTTGTGGGATACTTTGAATAAACTAAAGGTTATAAATTTTAAAATTCTTTAACCATGCAGACTATTTGTAAGTCAAGATGTCTTATTAAATAAAGAGGAAGTATGGAATTGCCACTATGCTAATAGAAGATGATGTAACCTCTACTCCATCTCCTTCCACCAACTCTATTTAAAACTCAACTTCATCTAGCAGCACAAGTTCTGAGAGAGCTCAACTTCAAGTTCAGATCATAGTCCAAGTCCTCCAAGAAAGGTAAGAAGTCTCAGTGATATATATCAAAGAACTTCAAATCAATCTAAAATTTTGCTTTATTTAGTAATATTTCAGTTGAGCCCACTGTTTTTGAAGAAGCAACAAAAGAGAAAGTGTGGGTTGATGCTATGAATACTGAGATGGAATCAATTTTAAAAAATAACACATCGGAGTTAATTGAGCTTCCAAAACACAAACAATCAATTGGTGTCAAATGGATCTGCAAAGTAAAACAACATGGTTCTGTGGATTGGCATAAGGAAAGACTTGTTGCTAAGGGTTTTTCACAAAAACCGAAAGTAGATTATTCAAAAACTTTTGCCCCAGTGGTAAGATTTGACACCATCAAAATTGTTTTGGAAATTGTAGTACAAAACAAGAGGACTGTGTCACAAATGGATTTAAAATCTGCATTTTCAATTGGGTATATTGATAATGAAGTTTATGTAGAACAACCACTAGTCGATGAAATTGAAGGCAAAGAACAAATGGTCTATAAATTAAAAAAGACCCTCTATGGTTTGAACCAGGCCGCTCGTGCTTGGTATGCAAGAATTGATAGTTATTTTTTGAAGACTGGTTTTACGAGAAGTATTACAAAGCCAACCTTATATATCGAACATGTTGAAAATCAAATACTCATTGTTTTCATATATGTTGATGATTTGATTTATAGTAGTAGCAATGGAAGTTTAAGGGAAAAATTCCAAAAGGAGATGAAACATGAATTTGAAATAAATGAATTAGGACAAATGCATTATTTTCTTGGTATGCAAGTGCAACAACTGTTAGAGGGTATATTTATTTCTCAAGCCAAGTATGGAACATGCTTATTGGAAAAATATGGGATGAAAGGATGCAAGGCAATGGCAACCCCATTATCACTTGGTGAAAAATTAACCAAAGAAGATACAAGTTCTAAAGTTGATGCTACTCTCTATAGAAGTCTAATTTATCTTACTACAACAAGACCACATATAATGTATGCAGTGAGTATTGTATCTTGGATCCTCATGAATCCCTTTAGCGTACAAAAAAATAATTTTAAGGTATATCAATGGTGCTTCAAGTTTTGGTATAATGTATTCTCCCACTAACAAATTTGGACTGTTAGGTTATACAGACTCAGATTGAGCAAGTTTCGTGGATGATTGGAAATCAACCTCATATTATGTTTTTTCACTTGGATCTGGAGCCATATCTTGGAGCAGCAAGAAGCAAAGCATTGTGTCTCTCTTCTATAGAAGCTGAATATATGGTTGTTACAGTAGCAAGCACTCAAGCCATTTGACTTAAGAAAATATTGCAAGATTTAAATGTGTAACAAGAAAGTCCAACCATCATCAATTGTGATAATAAGAGCACTATTGCAATGACAAAGAATCCCGTGTTTCATGCTAGAATAAAAACATATTGAACTCCGTTATCATTATATTAAAGACTTGGTGCATAATGGAGAAGTACAATTATAGTTTTGTTCTACAACAGGGCAATTTGCTGATATTTTCACTAAATCCCTTCCAAAAGAATGATTTGCAGAACTACAAAGACAATTAGGAATGATTCCCTTACTCATCAAGGGGGAGAATGGAGTTACTGATGACTAAGCTCATCGATCTATTGTTTTTAGGAATTAGTGAAAAATTATGTTTATCTATTTTTAGATTACCGTTATTACACTTCCGTTTTCTCTCAAAGGAAGCCGTTTCCTCTTTGTTAACTATTTCTTGTATGTATTTTTCTGAATATAATACAATCTATTTTGTTCCTTTTATGCATTCAAATTGTAAAATCCCCTTTTCCGGAAAAGCACTTATAGTAAGTTTATTGAAACTATACAGAAAGCTAGAAAGCTATGTAACAACAGTGTTTTTAATAAAAATCTCTCGAGAGGAATGGTGCTGATGAATACACTATATTTTTTTTAATCAGAATATCAGAGTTAGATTTGTTATTTGAGTATTTCAGAACTTAACTTAATCTTTCAATTGGTTTCTTTATTAATAATGTATCCTAGCCTAATCTTTGAAATATGTCGGTCCTTAGAAACATTATTTAGATGTCATTGTTTTATTATTTTTTAATTGATTAATGATAGGAGCCCACGTGCTGAGTTTCCACCCATCATCCCGATTGATATTGAGAGGCTGTTGCTCAATTTCAATCGTTTCTCTTACTTGTCTTCTTGTGCAATGGTCAATGTTGGCGATGACTTTGGTGTCTTCCATGAGAATGTGATGTTTGGAGGTTATGAGTGCTCTGCTAATGCTGAATTCTTTATCCTTTCATGAATGATGTCCATGCTATTACGGAATGATGTCCACGCTATTAAGACTGACAAATTTGGATTGTTAGGTTACACAGACTCAAATTGAGCAGGTTTCTTGGATGATTGGAAATCAACCTCATATTATGTTTTTTCACTTCGATTTGGAGCCATATCTTGGTATAATGTATTCTCCCACTGACAAATTTGGACGGTTAGGTTACACAGACTCAGATTGAGCAGGTTTCTTCGATGATTGGAAATCAACCTCATCGATCTAATGTTTTTAGCAATTAGTTAGAAATTCTATTTATCTATTTTTAGATTACCGTTATTACACTTCCGTTTTCTCTCAAAGGAAGTCGTTTGCTCTTTTGTTAACTATTTCTTGTATGTATTTTTCTGAATATAATACAATCTGGTTCGTTCTTTTTATGCATTCAAATTGTAATAGCCCCTTTTCCAGAAAAGCACTTATAGTCAGTTTATTGAATCTGTAGAGAAAGCCAGAAAGCTCTGTAACAACAGTCTTTTGAAGAATGTTTTCAAAAGAAGTATTATAGAGCCAACTTTGTATATCGAACATGTTGAAAATCAAACACATTGTTTGTATATATATGTTGATAATCTGATTTATACTAGCAGCAATGCAAGTTTAAAGGAAAAATTCCGAAAGGAGATGAACCAGGAATTGGAAATGACTGATTTAGGACAAATGCATTATTTTTTTGGTATGCAAGTGCAACAGCTGTTAGAGGGTATATTTATTTCTCAAGCCAAGTATGAAATAGGCTTATTGGAAAAACATGGGATGAAAGGATGCAAGGCAATGGCAACCCCATTATCACCGCAAAAAATTAACCAAAGAATATACAAGTCTTAAAGTAGATGTTACTCTCTATACAAGACCAGATATAATGTATGCAGTGAGTATTGTATCTTGGATCCTCATGAATCCCATTAACCCACAACAAAAAGAATTTTAAGGTATATCAATGGTGCTTCAAGTTTTGGTATAATGTATTCTCCCACTGACAAATTTGGACTATTAGGTTACACAGACTCAGATTGAGCAAGTTTCTTGGATGATTGGAAATCAACCGCATATTATGTTTTTTCACTTGGATCTGGAGCCATATCTTGGAGCAGCAAGAAGCAAAGCATTGTGTCTCTCTTCTGCAGAAGCTGAATATATGGGTGTTACAGTAGCAAGCACTCAAGCCATTTGACTTAAGAAAATATTGCAAGATTTAAATCTGTCACAAGAAAGTCCAACCATCATCAATTGTGATAATAAGAGCACTATTGCAATGACAAAGAATCCTGTGTTTCATGCTAGAACAAAACATATTAAACTCCGTTATCATTATATTAAACATATTAAACTCCGTCATCATAGTAGTGTGCGTCATCATAGTAGTTATTAAAAGTTACTGAGTGCATCATCATAGTAGTTCTTGACTAACATAACCAGAAATAGCTCACAAAGGATTACATAAAAAAAAATTGCTTCCACATTCTGTCACATAAAAATCTTAATACTTTCACTGTACTATTCAAATGAAACACTTGAACATTGCTACAGGTTCTTTAGCCTGCTCTCAAGAAAGAAAACCTGATTATACTACGCCATTCTATGCAAGGGTAAGCTGCAAGGGAAGGTCAAGCTCAAGGACAAATGCCAGGCATAAACGTGCTCAGTTCTGTTGCGATTGAATACAACAATGCTTTCATAGATTGCACCAATAATTGTATTTGTTTGGGTGAGGTACAACACCAAAAAATTTACAATGGCGCAAAAATTGCATATTCAAATTGAAGAGAGCCCAGGTTTCTGTTCTGTGCAGGTGATCTAAAGGATATACGACAAGGTAGAATTTGTCAATGGCTATTATCATCTGAAGCTTTTGAACTGCTGCCTTTAACTCTAGCTTGTCGATTATTCACATCTGGCAGGCCGTTTTCCAAAGCCTGAAAAAGATTCTCAAAATAATTACGCGTTACTTTTGTGAGAACTGTAAGCTTAGCACGAAAAGCTTTAAAATCCTTTGCATGGCTTTCACATTCAATATAACCTTGCAACTCTTTCTCGGCACACCGATGAAGTCGTTCTAAACCAGATTCAGCTTCACCTTGCAAGTACTCGAAGAATTGTCTTTTAGCATGCTCATCTTCTGGAAGATAGTATCCAAATGCATATGTCCACTTCAGAACACGTCTACATTCAACTATCTGTAACCATGCTTCAGTAACAAACTTCAGTTGTAAAACAGTTTGACGCTGTACTCTATCACTTAACTTTTCAATCTGCACCGCTTGCATTTGCTGCAGATCTGACAATGCCTTTGCCCTAGACGATTCATTTGTCGCCCATCGCTCATAATAATGGGTGTATCTCTTCAATGACTTTCTGGCCATCTCCCTTGTCCGCTCCGACTCATCATAAACTCCTTCCTGTTTTGCAGCTTCATATCGGTTGCACGCTTGAAAACCACCTGTTCGTTCACCATGCTCTGACCAAGCACCAAGGCACAACCAGCAAAAATGGAAATTACATGGAGGCGTGCACGTCATATGCATGCAGCCATCATTTTTCTCAATTGGCCGTTTACACTTTGGACAAGGCTTTGAATTTGCCAATATCCAGTTCATGTTTTGTGATTCTGCGCCGTTCTTCAAGATCCACTTTTCCACCGTATGACAGTCTACTGGACGGTGAACTTCCTCACAACAATTCCAGCAGAAGTTATATCCACATTTGCACTTAACATCGTAAGGGGGGCCACTTCCCCTAACAAATTCGACACCATACTCGCAGCCAGGAGCTGGACACCACTTGGTCTCTCTATTGTCTTCAACATATGATCTCAAAAGATACCGTGTATACTTTGCTCTATCTTCATCATCAGAGACTAAAGAAAGGACCATATCTTCATCCACGGCAGCAGTGCAGGAAGGGTTTGGGCACCGCAAAGTGAGGCATCCAGGACCACCATTTATCGAAGTATGAATGTAGCCTGTCCAGCACTCATTACAAAAGTGATGGCCACAAGCAGCCGCCTTCATTCTGCTACGGAGGAAAAGATCGAAGCATATCCCACACGTCAACTCCTTTTGATCCGGTCTAACCTCCACAACAGGCTTTTCCAACAACCCCACATCCTTTCTGACCTTCTCCTCGTTTGCAAACCATTCATCATTGACCTTATCGACACTCCACTTGAAGTGACGCAAGAGAATCCCAGCCTCAATTTTAGACAACTGAAGCACTGCAGAAACCGCTGTTATAGCCTCCTTTAGACGTGGAAGAATGTCTTCGTCACTCAAAATAATGTAGCGAGAATCGTCATCGCTTGCGTTTTCGACAATGCCATCTAAATATTGCTCTTTTTCGTCGGTGTCATTTACGTCGTGCATATCGTTCCCTGAATCCATTTCTCCTACCGATTAAAGAATTGAGGGTTTTGCTTGAATTACGTTTCCAATTACAGAAGCTGTTATCGCTCTGTGTCGGGACGCAACAGAAATGGTTAATATTTGCTGTAAAGAACAGAAATCGTTAATATTTTCTATAAAGACGGTCGACTTGGAGCAGAAGATAGATTCAAAGGCGGCACCGCTAAGGTAGTAATTGTGTTGAGAAATCGATCACTTGTATGAGCATTAATATTCAAAATTATATATAAGTATTCTATATATAGATAACTGTATAAATTAATTATGTCGGCGATGCTTTTACATTCCAAACAAATAAGATGTGTTATATGTGTAACATATATCCACTTTTATATTTTATAATTAATATATATATATATATATATATATATATATATATATGTGGGGATAACGTAATAACCCACGCACTAGTACATGAAGTATGGTTTTAAGAGAATTATTTGAGACAGACATTTCATATTGTCTCTAACTTAACAATTTATGACAAAAAAGGAAAGGAAAAGTTATCACGTAGGAAGGAACATTTTGGCAATTCCCCTAAAGCAATTTTCCATCCCTTTCCTTTGATTTTGAGGTGCTTAGATTGAGGATCTAGCTACTCTGAATTGTTGAACGCTTTGTGCAGCAGATAGCAAATTGAGTATCTAGCTCTGATGGGTTGAGGGCTTCGTGCCCCAGATTGCTACAAAGTCTCCACTATAATGGCTTTGGGGCAACCAGGTTGATGTTGCTAGTACATTGTTGCTAAACAGTTTCTGCGTCTCGTGGATGAGCTGGTTGTGGGTAAGGACATGGATGAGCTGGTTGTGGGTAAGGACATAAATCTTCAGTATGAACCCTTCATAGGCAAGCTTGCGATCGGATATCATTATTCCAAGGCGGGAACCCACCAATATGGTTTTTATTGGGCCACGTCTTTCATGGAGTCTCTTCAATTTTCCCTCGATTTCATCCTTGGTGTGTTTGGTCATAGGTTCCTCTGCCACCTTATAGCCATGGGTTTGGAAGTCAAAAGGGTGAATCTCATTAGGGTTCTGTAGAGTCCATCTAACGCTCGATTGTAGGCATTCTCGTCATCCTTCAATTTTCTTGCCCCGGCATAGGGATTCCATGGTTCTATGGTAGATTAGGGGTAGGGGTTTATGATGTTTGAGTTGGGCATTGTAGTGGAGAGTTCTAGGCATTCTAGTCATCCTTCAATTTTCTTGCCAAGGCATAGGGATCCCATGGTTCTATGGTGGATTGGGGGTAACTGGGTTTATGATGTTTGAGTTGGGCATTGTGGTGGAGTGTTCTAACACATAATGTGACTGCTATCTCTCATCATTTTTTTATTATTATGTCCTCGATGGGGGACATCTATAATTCAGTAGGGAGAATCAGTTTTTAATTTTATTTTTTGTGGTGTTCTATGGCTTGAATAAAGTTTTCTTTTTGTAATTTATGTATTTTTGTCTGTTGTTCATTAGCTACCAGGGAGTGACGCCCGCCTCAAGATTCCTTTCCCAGGCATGGGCGGAGAGATCCCGTAAACAAGAATTTAATGTGCTTTGTCTCTATTTAATTGTCCCAATGGAGATAAAGCTCCACATGGGTCGTGATGTTGTTGGGTTATTTATTGTGTTTTGTTTATGGTCTTGTACAATGAGGTTCCTTCCTCTGGTGGGTTGCAATGATGCATTTGTGGTGGATTTAGCAAGCAGGGTTTACACCTTTGGTGGTTTGCGATTTGAGGTTTGTGGAGGGTTGGGCTAGTGTGTTTGGTATCTCTTGTTGGTTATGGTGCAGGGTTTAGGGTGTCTTACAGTGCAGCTTGTATTTATTTCATGGGACTTGGATTTGATGGTGGATTTAGCTGGGTGGATTATGGTACAAGGTGTATGTACTTGGGCATAATGCGATTTAATAGTGAATTTATGTGTTTGGTAACTTGTTTAAGGTATGTTTACCTAGTGCAATGGATCTTGAGCTGGAGGTTTATTATGGTTTGTGCAGTTTTCGAGGGTTGTTAAAATCGGGTTTGAATCATCAGGTGGTTTTGTTATCGACGTTTGTGAGTCGGGGATCATTTGTTCATTTCCCATCATTGGAGTTTGACCCGGAGTCAGTTTCAACGAACTTGGCCTTTTCTGTTGGGAGCCATTTCTCTGGTGTGGGTGTTATTGGGATGGTAACGATGCTCTGTTGTTGTAAATGTAACTTCAGAAGATATTCGTTTCTATATTATTATTATTATATTATTATTGTATTTTTATTGTACCTTCGTCGGAGATGTTTTTCCTCCATTCAGGGATGTCATTGTTGTATTTGGTCGTACTAGAATATCAAGGTAAAACCTCCATTGTAAGTCGAGGCAATAGTTTCCCAAAGGTCAAATGTAAATGGTATTTTTGAGTCTCCCTAGGAGAGGTCGGCCCAGTTAGGTAAGTGAGGTCGGAACCATTCAGGAATTAGGTCACCCACACATAAAGTATAAATAGAGAGAGTCACTCTCTCATTTGGCAAACACACTCACTCAAGCAAGTTCGCACCAAGTGAGAGAGAAGACAAGTTCATTGGAGGAGAAAGAGAGAGAGCTGCAGAAGACATCTTATATTTTGGGTTTTCCAATTTGCTTGATATTGTACTAGTGACGAATCTATCTCTGAAGGAGTTGTGGGGTTTTCTCCTTTATGATTTCCCCGAGGAAAATTCTTGTGTCTTTTGTGTTTTTTCGTTCTTGTCTATATTTCGGTATAAGGATATAACTAAATTGAATTAAATTGCAAACTCTAAAATGGTATCAGATCCAATATGAAAAGAAGGCATCGTGCAACAACGGGAAACTAGGGCTTCCTAGTTCAAGGTCGTCTCTCCACAGATCATCTGAAAAATAAGTCTAGGCTAACTCGTCCTAGGAGGGCGCATCTTTTGGATGAAGCAAAATTCAATTTGAAGAATTTTCATTTTTGACCCAGACACTAGTGCCGGGAGAAAACTAGGGCATCAAAGTTTTGGGGTCTTCCTCCATCAATCCGGACAAAGGAGTACACTGGACAACTCGCCTTGAGGAGGAACATCTTCCTATCCAATCAGAAGTTAAAAATTTCAAGTTTGAAAAATTAGGGTTTCTCTAACAAACCATAGGCCAACCAGCTCCAAAACCAGGTTGGGCACCTCAAATTGGTAAGATCTAAATCCTCACTATTTCAATTTGAGGTTCTCATTTCAAAATGACAAATCACACCAAGCTTGAGGATAAGCTTGAAGGAGCTGACAAATTCTGAGCATGGAAGTATAGAATCTCTCTTATCCTAGAAGAAAATGATTTGGACAAGTATATCAATGCAGAGGTTCCAGAACCGGAGATAGAAGAGGCAAAGGAAATCCACAAAAAGAACTTGGTAAAGGCCAAGAGGATTATTGCAAAATCCATCAAAGATCATCTCATCCCTCACGTGTCATTCTTGAATACTCCCAAGGAGATGTTCGATGCTTTGACGAAGATATTCGAAGGGAAGAACATCAATCAGAAGATAACACTAAGGAAATAGCTCAAGAATGTGAACATCCAACACTCAGAGACCATGCAATCTTACTTCACAAGGGTCTCTCAAATCAAGGAGCAACTTGAAGCGATTGAAGACAAAGTAAACGAAGGATAGATTGTTATGACCACCTTGAATGGTCTTCCAAGATCACAGGACTCATTCATTCAAGGAATATGTGCCAGGAAGAAGTTGATAACCTTCAACAGACTATGGGAAGAATGCACCCAAGAAGAAGCTCGACTAGTAGCAAGAGAAGAGAAGATGGGAACTAATGATGACCAAGCTCTAACTGTTAACACTAAAATAAATCACAACAAGAGGGAAGACCACCATCACAAAAGAAAGGCATCATGGATCTAGGAGGGATCTCTCTAATATCAGATGTTAAACATGTGATGAGAAGGGACATTAATCAAGAAATTGTCCCAGAAATCAAGGATCCTCCAAGAAGACCAAAAGAAGAGGCATCATGCTCATATTGCTGAAGACGATAAACCAACAAGGAAAAGAACCAGAGAAGAAAGGGATGATTCTTCAAGTGATGAAGAATATGGATTAATCTCAGTACTCACAGGCACCATCACACATGGGAGAAATGATTGGCTTATAGATAGTGGAGCATCCAATCATATGACGGGGTACAAGGAATATTTCATCAACCTATCAAAATATGAGTCACCTCACAAGGTGAAATTTGGGGATGATTACCAGCATCCATTCAAAGGAAGTGGAGAATATTCCTACAATCTACATTCCAGCAAATAATTAAAGATGAAAGATGTTCTCTATGTACCAGGATTGAAGAAGAATCTTCTCTCCATCTCAGCATTAGATACTAAAGCAACGCGGGTTGCATTTGTTGATGGCCAAGTTCTAATGTGGCCAAAAGGAAAGACAATAAATGATGCAAGAGTAATTGGCGAACAAGAAGGAGGCTTGTACAAGATGAAAGGTCAACCAAAAGAAGCATTAGTCCATGACTCTATGGAACCAAGTGAATTGTGGCACAGGAGGATTTCATATGTGCACTATAGAGCACTACCTATTGCAAGCAAAGCAGTTTTAGGACCACCAGAAATCCATACAAAAAATGAAGGCATTTGCAAGGGATGTGCGCAAGGAAAGAACGTAAATCAGGCATTTCCTAGCAATGAAATTAAGGAAAAATGAATATTGGAGATATTCCACTTGGATGTATGTGGTCCCATGTCTTCCAGATCATCAAGGGGGTATGCATACTATGTTTCTTTTATAGATGACTTTTCCCGTAAGACATGGATTTATTTCTTAAAAGGAAAAGATGAATTATTTTCAAGGAATTCAAAGCCTTGGTTGAGAATCACACTGAGAAAAATATCAAGACCTTACGATCAGATAATGGCGAAGAATTTGCTTCAGAAGAATTCAAATAAATTTGCAGAGAATCTCGGATTAAGAGGGATTTGAGCACTCCTTACAATCCTCTACAAATCGGCATTGCAGAATGAAAGAACATGACAATAATGGAAGCAGCGAAGGCAATGCTGCATGTGTTAGAACATAAATAGAACAAGGAAAATAATACAATCAATAACATATCAACATAAATAAGAACATAAAGGCAACAAGGAAAAGAATACACCAGATATACGTGGTTCACCTAATTGGGTTACGTCCACGGGAAGATTGTATTCTATTATCTCCAGAAATCTCCTTCAATTTTACAAGAGAGCAACTACAAATAACCCCAATACAATATAGCAGAGAGCTTGTGAGCACAATACAATGTGTTGTAATAGTATGATGGAATGTTATGATGTGATTCCCTTGACCCTACTATATACCAAGAGATGTGGAGGAGTTACTCTCACATATTGCATGTGGTATAATATAACTCTCCATAATAACATCTCTTTATATAACAATGGATATCAAGAGTATACTTTACCATAATGAATATGGGATATAATGTATTACTATTGTACATAAGATTGTGGATAACTTCCAACATAATATAAAGACATTATTACCTTCCAAGGAATATAATATATTCCAAGACCCCCCCATAATAATGGCTGGGAGAAAATCCCTCACTAACACTAAGGAAGGAAGGAGTCATTACTGCTCCCCCTTGATGACAACTTCCCTCATCCCAAGCAAGGAAAAAAGATGCACATAATTCATTGTTGTTAAGGATTTGGTGAAGATATCGGTTTCCTACTACTCGATAGGACAATACTCAAGAGAAAGAATACCATCTACGTCGAAACCTCGAATGTAATGAGCATCAAGGTCGATATGATTTGTATTGGAGTGAATATCGGATTATAAGTAAGCCGAATTGCATCCTGATTGTCACATTTCAACAAAATGGATGATTTTGGAACCAAACCAAGCCCAGTGAGAACATGCCATAACCAAACTGCTTCTTTAGTTGCTTGTTTGGTTGCTCTGTACTCTTCTTCACACGAAGATAAAGAAAGAGTCTTCACCTTCTTGCTGGACCAAGAAATAGGACCTGAACCAAGTTGAAATATATAACCAACAGTTGACCATTGATCAGAACTATCACCTTCCCAGTCAGAATCTGCATATCCAGAAAGTGAAACTGTAGCATTGCTCAAATAAAAGATACCATAGTACAATGTCCCCTATAAATATCTCAGGATTCTCTTGGATTCTTGCCAATGAATTTCATGAGGTTTTTGAATGAACCGAGAAACCATACTAGCGAAAAAAGGGAGATATGGTCTGCTAAGAGTTAAATATATCAAACTGCCCACTAGATGACGATAAAGAGTAGCATCAACAAGAGGAGTAGTACACTCAACAATTAACTTTGCACCGGACTGAAATGGCGTAGGAGCAGGTTTACAATCACTCATCTGGAAACGAGCCAATAAGTCTATAGCATACTTTGGATGAGAGAGAAAAATACCATCTTCCATATGCCAGATTTGAAGACCCAAGAAATAGTGCAATATATAAAGATCAATCATTTCAAACTGCTTTTGAAGTTCACTTTTCATACTTTGAATTAAAACAAGTTGGCTTCCAGTGTTGATAAGATCATCCACATATAACACAATAATGAGGATATGATCACCAAATTTCTTAACATACAGATTTGGATAAGATATACAACGCTTAAAACCATTATTCAAAAATATGTATCCATTTTATCATACCAAGCCCTAGGTGCTTGTTTGAGACCATATAAAGACTTGAGTAATTTGCATACAAAACTTGATGATTCAACATTAATAAAACCAGGAGGTTGTTGCATATAAATGTATTCATTAAGATTACCATTTAAAAAATCACTTTTTGTTAATTTTTGAGCATTAAATCAATATACTCTAGGATCTTTACTAAGAGAATAACATGTACATTATATCAATGCGTATTAATCATAGCAAGCATATCAATCATCACAAGATGCAAACATAAGAGACAATAGACACACAGAGTTTCCGTGGAGAAAACCCTAAGGTGAAAAACCCCACAACTTCCTCAGAGATAGATAGAGTAATGATACAACCAAAGTACAACCCAAGTACACAGAGATAGTCTCCTCCTAGCAGCTGATCCTCCTCCTTACATGCGCGCCACTTTCCGAGTGATGGATAAGTGAGTAATGAAGTGATCAAAATAGAGATCAGGAGATCTCTATTTATACTTGTCTTGACTGCCCAATAAACTTATGGGGCCGACTTGTCTAGCTTAGTACAATAACCCATGGTCAACTTAATCAGGGCCAACCCCACACATGGTGGTCTAATAACCCAAAGGTAAGTTAGGACACTTGCGACACTTGTCAATACAAATGACGACACTTCCTTATAGAGGAATAACACATCTCTATAGGAGTACAATATACATAGATGAAATACATTCCGAAGTTACATATACATCAACACTCCCTCTTAACTAGGGTGGTATTTCTCGACACAGATCTGCTATCACAAGTCTTCTTCTCTGTATCATCATCAGTGAATCATTGTCCTCAAATCATCATCATCGTCACTGCTGCTGCTATCTCAGTCAATCTCTGAATCTACTTGTCATAGGAAGTTCTACAGAGCCAGTCCTTTTTCATACTAGGTGTAGGCCCACCACCTGCAGGTCTTCATCATAACTGGCCATACTGTGGAATCCTCGGGACTTATTACGTGCATCACAAAACCTCGAAAGAGCATCCCAGGCTGTTACAAGTACACAACTCTGACCTATACGATCTCCCAGGATCTTTTACATGTGACAGTCACAAAACCTTAAAAGGGTGTCTTGCCAAGCAAGAACCCTAAAGAGCATCTGAGGCCTTTTTCATCCTGTCCAGATCTCTAGGTCTGATTACATGTGACTTCTACCACAAAACCTTAAAAGAATGTCTTTCCAAGCAAGAACCCTAAAGAGCATCTGAGGCCTTTTTCATCCAGTCCATATCTCTAGGTTTGATTACATGTGGTCATGGCAATGCCTTGAAAGAGCATCTGAGGCCTTTTTCATCCTGTCCATATCTCCCAGGTCTACTTACATGCCATAGGACAATGCCTCAAAAGAGAATCTCAGTCCTTTTTCATCATGTCCAGATCTCCCAGGTCTACTTACATGTCCTCCCAAAGCAATGCCTCGAAAGAGCATCTGAGGCATTTTTCATCCTATCCAGATCTCCCAGGTCTACTTACATGCTCATCTGCACAACCTGTCCATGGCCACAAAGTATCAACCTGATACTCACCATACATCATCCTGATGTATACGTGATCATCCTAATCATAAACACTGCATCATCTCGCTGCATGTCATCTGGAGCAACATCTTGAAGCTTGTCATCAATGATCATCCTGATCATACAATGCATCCACCTGATGCATACACAGTATCTGCCTGATACATATCATCATACATGATCTACCTGATCATACAATGTATCCACCTGATACATCTACAGATACACACACATGATCCAAATTATCATATCCAACATCCAACATGATGCGTACATACATATACATATAAATGATCCAACTGATCATCCAACGCTTATATCCATAGCCATGGGAAGGATCCTCCTCTCACCATGCTTGGAATGGCTCCAGCAAATGTCTCCATCACTTCTTCCTCAAAGTGTCGTCAATCTAAAGAACACCAAGCCTCTCTCTGAAGTACTCGAACTTCACTCTAGCTAGTGGTTTCATTAGCACATCTGCAACCTGCTCATCCGTCGCAATATATAGGAGCTTCACTGCTCCTCTCTACACCATATCCCTGATATAGTGATATTTGATCTCAATGTGTTTCGAGATGTCGTGGAACACTGGGTTCTCAGACAGCTTCACACAACTCTGGTTATCACAAAAGATACTAGTAGCCTCCAGCGGGAGATCAAATAACTCAGACAGTAGCTTCCAGAGCCATACTGCCTCACAACTAGCCGAACATGCTCCAACATACTCTGCCTCGGCTGTACTCAGTGCTACGCAGGATTGCTTCCTGCTAAACCAAGAGATCACACTTGATCCCATATTGAAGCAACACCCAGAAGTGCTCTTCCTATCTGCAACACTGTCTGCTTAGTCCGAATCAACATAACCCTACATGTTAAACTTTTGATTCGCATCATACTTGAGCCCATAGTCAACTGTACCCTTCAGGTACCTCAGAATATGCTTTACATCAACCACGTGAACACCTCTGGGATCCGTCAGGAACTGGCTCAATGTGTTCACCGCAAAGCAAATATCTGGCCTTGTGTTCGTCAGGTACGTCAAGGACCCAATCATCTGACGATGCATAGTGACATCAACCGGATAAGATGAAGCATCATACAGAAGCTTCAGGTTTGATGCCATAGGTGTGGCCATGGCCTTGCAGTCCATCATCCCGAACCACTTCAGGATCTCCACTGCATACTTCTCTTGTCCAAGGAATATTCCATCTGTACTCTGCCACACCTCCATGCCTAGAAAATAGTGCATCATCCCCAAGTCCTCATCTCGAACTCGGTAGCAAGATTCCTCTTGGTATCAGCAATCAAACTATCAATACCTATAACAAACAAGTCATCTACGTACAGGAGCAGTATCACTGGATTGCCTTCCTCAACCTTGTGGTAAAGGTTGGAATTTGCTTTACTCTTGGTAAAGCCCAAGCTGGATAGAAAACTATCCATCCTACCATACCAAGTCCTAGGAGCTTGCTTCAAACCATACAAGGATTTCTTCAATCTGCACACATATGACTTCCTGTCATGTGTCTCAAAACCAAGTGGGTGCTCCACATACACTTCCTCCTCGACTACACCATTCAAGAAAGCAATCTTCACATCCATCTGGTATATCTTCCATTTCATCACTGTAGCCAGAGCAAGTACTAATATGATGGAAGTGTACCTGGCTAAAGGATCAAAAGTTTCTTCATAGTCGATTCCTTCTTTCTGGGAGAAGCCACGAGCTACAAATCTTGCTTTGTATTTCTCTATGCTGCCATCTACAGCATGTTTGATCTTATAGATCCATTTGGAAGTCACAACAGACTTCCCTTCAGGTCTTGGGACTACATCCCAAAAATCATTTTTCATTATTGATTGGTATTCCTCGACCATGGCATCCTTCCATTCTTTCTTTTTCGCTGCCTCTTCATAACTGGAAAGTTCTTTGTTCATGATATCACAGAGTAAAGCAACATAGCTAGTATGTGATCTAGTTCTCTTCTTTGCTCTGTGTTCTTCTTCTGAAATTCCATACCTTTCTGCATCTTGAATGAGTTCTCTAGCCCATGCAGTTTTCCTCTTGTGAGAGTCCTTCTCATGAGGTGGATCTACAGGTTCTTGCGGATCTTCAATTTCACGATCAACATCTAGAATTGCTTCAGTCATAGTAGTGTCTTGAAATCTGGTTTCCTTTGGTTCTTCATGATCTTCAACATGTGTCTTCCTTGATTTGATGAATGTTGAGTTTTCATCAAATGTTACATCCCTGCTGACATCAATCTTCTTGAACCTTGGAAATTATATTCTGTAAGCCTTCGAGCTTTCACTGTAACCCACAAAGATACCCTTCTTTCCCGAAGGATCTAGTTTTGTCCTCTTTTCCTTTGAAACATGTGTATATAATGGACAACCAAATATCCTGAGATGGTTGACTTCAGGTCTCTTACCAGAGAAGACCTCTTCTGATGTCTTGTTGTCCAATATCTTGTGGGGTGTTCTGTTTTGCACATACACAGCTGTCCTAGCTGCTTCTGCCCATAGATGCATGGGTAGATCCTGGTCATGCAACATTGCCCATGCTACTTCCATGATTTTTCTATTCTTCCTTTCTGCAACTCCATTTTGTTGTGGATTGTAGGGAGTAGTCAACTCCCTCTTAATCCCCGAATCACTGCATAGTTTCTTGAAATCACCTGAAGTGAATTCACCGCCATTGTTGGATCTGAATGTCTTGATCTTCTTCTCAGTTTGATTTTCCATCAAGGTTTTGAATTCCTTGAACTTATCAAATACTTCATCTTTGTTTTTTAAGAAGTAGACCCAAGTCTTCCTGGAGAAATCATCAATGAAAGAGATATAGTAAACATACCCACTCAGAGAACTGGATGACATCGAACCGCATACATAAGAGTGGATGATTTCCAAGATTCTTTTTTCCTTGCTTTCACTGCTTGGAAATGCCTTCTTTATGTTCTTTCCTTTTGCACATCCTTTGCAAATACCTTCATGTTTGGTCTTGATTTTAGGAAGAACGTCTACAACTTTGCTTGCAATTGGTAGTGTTCTATAGTGCACATGAGCAAGCCTTCTATGCCAAAGTTCACTTGGCTCCATGGATTCATGTACCATGGCATGTTCAGGTTGTCCCTTCAATTTATACAGTCCTCCCTCTTGCTCTCCAATCACCACTGCATCATCAATAATTTTACCTTTTGGCCACATTAGGACTTGGCCATCTACAAATGCAACCCTCATGCCCTTTGCATCTAATGCAGAGATGGAGAGTAGGTTCTTCTTGAGCCCAAGTACAAATAACACATCTTTCATCTTCAAAGACTTTCTAGAGTTTAGGTTGTAGGAGGATTCCCCACTTCCTTTGATAGGGTATTGATAATCATCCCCAAGTTTCACCTTATGGGGTGATTCATGTTCAGATAAATTTACAAAAGATTCTTTAAACCCAATCATGTGTTTAGAAGCCCCACTGTCAATTAACCAATCATTACAACCATGAGAAATAGTACCTGTGAGAGCATAGATTAGAACATACTCTTCTTCACTTGATGAGTCATCATCATCACTTTTTGCTCTAGCCTTCTTTTTGGGAGGTTCATCATCCTCACCAGCATGAGCATGCTATCTCTTCTTGTTTCCCTTCTTGTTGCTGTTGTTGGAACCCTTTTTGTTCTTGGGACAATCTATAACAAAGTGCCCCTTCTCATTACAGGTGAAGCATCTTAGATCCTTCTTACCCTTTTGGTGATGGTAGTTAGAAGGTCTTATGTTATGACATGGCTCCTTCTTGAACTTACCTTTCTTGGTATATGCTGTGAGATCTTGATCTTCATTTCCCATCTTTTCTTCTCGGGCCACGAGCCTAGCTTTATTTTGAGAACATTCTTCCAGTGGTATGTTGAAGGAGATCAACTTCCTTCTTGCACAAATTCCTTGAATAAAGGAATCCCATGACCTGGGTCGGCCATTCGGAGTCACTCTCTCATTTGGCAAACACACTCACTCAAGCAAGTTCGCACCAAGTGAGAGAGAAGACAAGTTCATTGGAGGAGAAAGAGAGAGAGCTGCAGAAGACATCTTATATTTTGGGTTTTCCAATTTGCTTGATATTGTACTAGTGACAAATCTATCTCTGAAGGAGTTGTGGGGTTTTCTCCTTTATGATTTCCCTGAGGAAAATTCTTGTGTCTTTTGTGTTTTTTCGTTCTTGTCTATATTTCGGTATAAGGATATAACTAAATTGCATTAAGTTGCAAACTCTAAAATGGTATCAGATGTCTTTTGTGTTTTTTCGTTCTCATAAAGAAGGCATCGTGCAACAGCGGGAAACTAGGGCTTCCTAGTTCAAGGTCGTCTCTCCACAGATCATCTGAAAAATAAGGCTAGGTTAACTCGTCCTAGGAGGGCACATCTTTTGGATGAAGCAAAATTCAATTTGAAGAATTTTTATTTTTGACCGAGACACTAGTGCCGGGAGAAAACTAGGGCATCAAAGTTTTGGGGTCTTCCTCCATCAATCCGGACAAAGGAGTACACTGGACAACTCGCCTTGAGGAGGAACATCTTCCTATCCAATCAGAAGTTAAAAATTTCAAGTTTGAAAAATCAGGGTTTCTCTAACAAACCCTAGGCCAACCAGCTGCAAAACCAGGTTGGGCACCTCAAATTGGTAAGATCTAAATCCTTACTATTTCCATTTGAGGTTCTCATTTCAAAATGACAAATCACACCAAGCTTGAGGATAAGCTTGAAGGAGCTGACAAATTCCGAGCATGGAAGTATAGAATCTCTCTTATCCTAGAAGAAAATGATTTGGACAAGTATATCAATGCGGAGGTTCCAGAACCGGAGAGAGAAGAGGCAAAGGAAATCCACAAAAAGAACTTGGTAAAGGCCAAGAGGATTATTGCAATATCCATCAAAGATCATCTCATCCCTCATGTTCCATCCTTGAATACTCCCAAGGAGATGTTCGATGCTTTGACATGTAGGACATCACGAAATGCATCACATAGGCATTCTAAAATCATCAAAACATTGCATCCACGTGCATAAGATATGCCTCCACGGGCATACAAAAAATCAAAACATTGCATCCACGTGCATAACATATGCCTCCACGGGCATACAAAATCATAACTTTGCATCCACGTGCATCAAACATGCCTCCACGAGAAAACAAACAAACTACAATTACATCCACGTGCAACAAAATGTAAACGAAAAGACAAGATGTGCATCCATGTGCATACACAACTATATACCAAAACATATATATATATATATATATCATCATAAGAGTCATAATGTCAGGAGTGCCCTCAGCACCCAAATATACAAAAGGTACACTAGCCATACAAAAATGTGTATCAACAAAATACATACCCATATGCTCATCAACATTTGGGGGTCGGTATAATATCACCTAATCATCATGATCACCGAGATCCTCTGGCTCCTCCTCCTCTGGATCCTCTGGATCATACTAATCCCAATCCCTCCTCTCGGCCATCACCACAGCTACTCTCAGCAGGATCAACCACCACTCACGGGGAGCATCGAAACAACGCTCGATAGTAGGCCGGTCTAGATCCCTCCAACCCTCCTCTGGTGTACCCACTAGAAGCCCCTCTAAGGTGTCGCGTACGTCCTCTAGAGCATCATCCCGCGGGTGCACAAATCCTCAGACACGAGGCAACGGTGCTGCTACCGGTGGAGGTGCCACCACCATCATCTGTCCTTGACGTCCTATATGATCCACTGGTGGCCTCGGACCAACATCTGCAAAAAACCCACAGTGAATCAAGTCACTATCATACAAAACATCTCTAGCTATACTCATAACAAAAATATCTAAACATGATATAATAGAGAAACAAAAAACAAAGACATACCGTCTAACCCCCAAGCTTGTCCCTGAGCTCGAGGCATTTCAGGGTCTCCCCGAAAGTCCATACCAGCATACGGATAATCATCAATACCAATGGGAACCTACTCCCATTGGTCATACATCTCCGACGAGAAGCATTGTCGGATACCACCACCACCCCGGGGCATCATCTCCCCCCACTGCACCATCCACGGCTCACTCCTCAACCCATCCCGAACCTGCACACGCGGCCGCAATGTAGGTACCCCGCTCAAAAAAAAAACAATAGAGGAAAGAAGCATAGTTGAACTCTCCTCCCTCTCGACTAACCTTGTTTAGCTCTCGCCGAACACAGGCCAAAAACATCTGCCTTCAAGCAAAATAGGTCCCCCTCAGGACATTGTCTACCATCATCGTTTTCCCCCGAGACAAACGATGGGGTTCCTGTACACCAAGAACCCGCAAATCACAAGCCGCCACCGCTTGCATCTCTGGCTCTCGCAGATTAGAGACACTAAATGCGCTGTTTTGCGTACGGTCCGCTGGAACACAGAATCTCTCCAGTAGATCCTCAATGTCCATACTAGCTGGAATCCTTGGCTGCAACTCCCCTATCTCACCCAGACGAGGCAAGCCAGTAAGAAAGTACACATCGGTTAATGTGATCTCCATTCATTCACCTTGCACCATGAAAGCCACTTCCTTCGGGACCCAGAAGTCAACCAACTTGTTCAGCAGATCTTTGAATGAACGCATAATAGGACCTGAGCACACTTTAGTAGTTCGCCCATAGCCAAGGCTGCCTGCACATTTGGGTCATCCCGAATCCTTCCCATCAGCTCCAGATCAATCTCTCTCTCCCGCCATGACACCAATGGCCTCCTCAGCATCTTGCCAAAACGCAAAGGAAAATTTTTTAGAAACAATTTTTTTTCCCAAAAACCCCATCGCAACTTTCGGGCTCTTAGCCGCGATGAACATCGCGACTTTCAACTTCACAGACGTGATGAACATCGTGGGTATCAACCCCACAGTCGTGATGGGCATTGCGACTATCAACCCCACAACCGCGATGAACACGCGACTGTCGGCCCCCACAGCCGAGATGCACATCACGACTATCAAGCCCATACCCACGATGTGCATCGTGGAAAATCAGCCGAAACCCGCGATATTCCACGTTGGGAAGCCAACATGGAATTATGCAGCCTTCGGGGCCTCGACGCTAACCAGAAAAGAAATAATTTGAAAGGCTAAGGCACATAGGCTTACCTGAAACTCGCAGAATGAAAAACCAACAGTCGAATCTCCCACAAATCAAGAAAATGCTCTGACCAACTCAATTACTCTGTGAAACTCAACGGTGAAAATGACACTTGTCACATTAGGCCCACTTGCTATTTATAGAAATTTGACCATTTTCAATCAACCATTTCGGCATCATACGACGTCTGTTTTTCAAACCGTTGGTACCATTGGAATCAGCACAACGATAAGTTCATGATAGTCCACTCCTTTTCCCTATTCCACAAGGTCCCTTTTTCGGGCATTTTTTCCCATGCCCCTCGTCACCTCGATTTGCGTGCCAGATCGGCCGTGGTCCATTTTTGACGAGTTTTATATCGCTGGATTAAATTTTTCGTGCTCGTGATGATGCTTGAGATCATTTCTCACTCTCACCACCAGATTTTTTGAGCATTTTTTCCCATGCCCCTCGTTGCCTCAATTTGCGTGCCACATCGTTCGTGGTCTGTTTTTGACGAGTTTTATATCGTCGGATTCAGTTTTCCGCACTCATGATTATGCCTAAGATCATTTCTCTCTCTCACCAACATATTTTTTGGGCATTTTTTCCCATGCCCCTCGTCACCTCGATTTGCGTGCCACATCGGTCGTGGTCCCTTTTTGACGAGTTTTATATCGCCGGTTTCAATTTTACACGCTCGTGATGATGCTTGAGATCATTTCTCGCTCTCACCAATAGATTTTTTGGGCATTTTTTTCCCATGCCCCTCGTCACCTCTATTTGCGTGCCACATCGGCAGTGGTCCATTTTTTACGAGTCTTATATCGCCGGATTCAGTTTTCTGTGCTCATGACGATGCTCGAGATCATTTGTCGCTCTCACCAATAACCTTTTTGTTCGGTATAATTTTATCCCTTTTTCGGGCTGAGCAATTCTTTTACGAAAAAGACACTTTCTTTTACGAAAAAGACACTTAGGGAGTTTTTGTTAAGCTCTTTTCTGACTCCTAAAACAATGAAAATATTGCCGAGCAACCTTGCTTCCTTTCATGCTCGCTAAAAGTATCAGAAAGGGCATCTACCTGGTATAAGTTTACCCCTTTTTCGGACCTTGTAGACTAATTACGAAAAAGGAATACTCTAGTCACATTGGCTAGAAGAGTTCTCCATCTGCATCATTTTATACTTTTTCGGGCCTTGGAGACTCACATACGAAAAAGAACACCAATGGAGTCTACTTACCACTTTCAAACTCTCCAAAATTGAAAGAAACCATGAGCAATCACAGTCTTGGGGTCGTATAAATCGACAGGATGGTACTCCATAGGATGGTGCTCCACCACCAATGTAGAGTCTTCTTATCGTTTTCAGACTCCTTAAAACTGAAAGCACTCACGAGCATGAACAATCCTGGGCTCGCAAAATCCACAGGACAATACCATTTCAGAGCAAAATTTTATCCCTTCTTAGAGCTCATTAAAACCATGAAGAAGGATCCAACGGTACTTTTCAGTACCACAACAGATCATCTTTATTCATACGACAACTTCCCTAGTATGGTCACCTTTGTTCGGAGCATTCTGCAATATGTCACCCTGAGAGCCTCCCAATAGCATCCATCAACTTGTCCCCCAGAGTCACTCCAGTTTGCAATACATACCTCTGATCCCTTAAAGCTATGATCCTCACACCTAAAAGTTAGTTTCCTATGCTGCTAGGTCAACCATGTCATCATGCTATGAACAAAGGAAGTTTGAGTCCACCCACTCTATGACCCCAGTTTTTTCCACATCCCCACAGTATGTCAATCCTACCATCAGTATTCTTACAGTTTCATTGTACACCAAGTGATCCTATCAAGGAAACATCATTTCCTTGATAGTTGCTGGTCTCCCTCTATCGACTCCAACCAAATCTATTCCAGAGGATAGACCCAGAGGTCCCTATGCCTTGGACTCATCACCATTTGTGATGAGTTCCTACGGATCATTTCGAAAGGAGTCCTTAGTGCCTCTCCAAATGATTGTTTCTCACATGCTCGACTTAAACACCTTGATCGCATCGTTGAGACTCATACAGGGTATCGGTCCTTTTAGTTATTTGTTGAAGACCCCAAATATCACCTGACTCTACCACATTGGAGAGCCTAATTGAGGAAACAACCAGTTTCATTTTCCTATGGATATTCGGGTTGTGCTTGGCGACAATTTTCAGATATACCGCAGCTCTATACTCCCTTGAGTATACAGTTACAAATACTCCTAAGAAGTTGACTCATTTACTGACTCTACCACATTTTAGAGTCTAATTGAGTCCCTACAGATGTTGGACACCTTCAGTTTCAGCAATTCATCAACCCTTCTGATACCTTATTCAGAACGGTTGTTGCTTTTTCCAGTGTATCAGTTATTGAGATCAGTCATGGTACGACCATGAGTATGTCCCAGCATTGTGTCCCCTTTGGACCATTATGATGTACCAGTATATTTTTATGTATTTTTCAGGTCCCCCTTCGTGGGTCTAATTGTTATGTATATTTCTTGATACGAGCATGGGTATGCCCGCCTCATCCATTATCAAAGATTATTCCTAATTCATTTTGAGGCCATGTATTTTTTTAGTTTTGCAGCGTCCAAGGGGCCATTGTTCTAGTCTCCAATCAGCCTCTTCTCTTCTCCAAGCACCAGGAAAAAGACAAAATAATTATGATGTCTATCGGCCATACGATGAACTCCTACCCTCACACATCAGGGGGCAATCTGTTAACACCCAAAAAGTGCTCACTAGCTCATTCCCTTATTCACATGACCCATTTGTTCACTTTTTCCACCATTTGAGCCTCTAAAACCTTCAAAAGGTCACCAAAAAGACCATAATACCCCTTTCCCCCAAAAAAATATGTATTTTTCCTCAAAAAACCCTCAAAAAGGGTCCAAAATTTCCAAAAAATATTAAAAGGGAATAAAAATATTCAAAATATTCAAAAAAAGAAAAAGGAGGAAAAAGAGACCTAAACCATGTTGGTTAATACCATTGGTTTCCTTAAAACCATAATGGTATTACCCATCACCAAAAACTATAAAAAGGTGATAGGGGCTCCTCACTTTACATCCACATTTCATCCTATCCTTATGCTTCCAAATTCCCTTTGAGAGCAATTGCCTCCCATTTCGAGTTTGAAGATCCCCATTGAAGCTTTGGAGAAGAAGAGGCCATTGGATATTGGAGCTTCTCAACCTTGGAGTTGCTCAACACCCATCATCCTCACCATTTGAGGTAATACAAAATCAAATATTTTTCAAGTTATTGTTCTTCCATAGATCTTATTGCTTATGTTCTTAAATTTAGTTTTTTATTTCTTTTACACATGTTAATGTTAGATATGATTATATTAGTTTATTCATAGTTGTTTTTGTTTTATATTGAAACTGCTATTACAAGTTAATAGGTGCATCCTAGCACATGCTTGGTTGAAAATCCAAGCAACAAGTTTCTATCAAGTCCGATAGATGTTTGATGACGTTGTTCTAGTTGCAAATCAACAAAGCATATAAAGATATTTTCCTGCAAGTGCAAGAACAACTTGCATATGATGATCCACCATTTTATTTGTTCAAAAACATTGTTAGAAATGGATCTAAAGGAGTTCACTTGATACAAACCTCAACAACTACATTTATTGATTCTTTGAACGATGAGTATGCAATTAAGGACTTGTTACCAATGTCCGAGTCGAAAACACAGGTTTGTTAACAACATTGTATTCTTCCTTTGTTTCCCTATTATATAAAATTGTGAATGCATCAAACAACATTCAACAATTAATGACAGACAAAGACTTTGTTCCCCATCATTCCACTTCATTGCAAAAAACAACAATAGTTTGTAAATTTTCTTGTATCTAATTTTTTTTACTAATTCAATTTAACAGATACATGGAGTGCTTTAAGCAAAAAGTTCCTTCACTCATTTGTTTCAAACAAAATACTTTGAGCTTGTACACTTTGTCGCAATAAATATGATTGATGTGTCCACATTTTTCATGTTTGCATTTAAAATACCGCTCTTTTATGTTTTGCCTGTCTAATAATTATATTGGGACAAATGAGTTTCAGGTAAGTAACAACAAAAATATTGGTGAAATCAAGTACACCATGCATACATACTATTTGAAATCAATTTTCCAATTTCTCCTTCATATTTTTATTTTGATCTCCCACTGAATACATACAGAGTTTGTGAACTTTCTTGCTTACATAACTATTGCATGTGCACGAGTTTTTTTCATCCTCTATAAGACCCAAACGCTTCTCCTCTACAAGTGCAACTCTTTGACACATTGTTCCATATGATCCCTATCCTTATCTTCATGTAACATCCAATGTAAAAGAGAATGCACCATCCTCTCATGCACAACAATCCTTCATTGTTTCTCTTCCTCAAGAACAACCATCATGTTTATCTCTAGCTGTTGCACACAGGATTCAACTTTTTATTCCAATTCCTCTTGCTCCCTTTCAGCACATAGTTGCACTTCCATTTTAGCAGGTTGTCGAAGCTCATCTAACTTGGATAAGCGCACTTGTAGCTGTGCCAAAAGGTGAAACCTATCAAGATCACGATGTATTATAGTTAATGCTGATAACATTTTTGTATATAGACATATTTTAAGGAATGCATGAAGAGGTATTTTGTTACAATTTTTTAATCTTTGAATACCAAACACATGTTTGCAAAAAATAGCTTCTTTCCTTGTTGCACAATATATCCATTTCCTATGTTCTTATCATAAGTGCATGATAATTTGAGTTGCATATCTACTTGTCAATCATATATATGATAGATTGCATGGACTTTGTGTTTGGCTATTAGATAGTGTGGAAGACAACCAAAATGCCAGCATTCTATTCTATTCTACGACCTATGAAACACAATAACACAAAAATAGAGCCACTGCAAGTGTCCACGCTCTTTGAACAATGACCACATGTTTCTCTTTGATGTCCCATCCTTGCTTATATCATTGTAATTGCAAAAAATAACTTTTCTCCTTCTTGCAAAATATTTCCATTAGATATGTACTTATCATAGCTATATGTTAATTTGCATTGTCTCTCTTCTTACTAGTCATATTTATGATAAATTGGATGACCTCTAAGGCTAGAAATTATATCATGTGGCAAGAAACAAGAATCACAACCACCCTTTCTGCAAATAGACATTGTTAAAATACAATTGTATCAAATCATGTTTTTTTCCTAATGTTAACATGCGCATTGAGTTATGACTTCCACAGAGACCATGCAATAATTTATTTTATAATTATTTCTTTACTTTGTGGACTTATTTGGTGAGCATGCATGGATTGCTCACACCATTTTGATAGATAGGATGGTTTCCTTGATGCAAAACAGTAAAATAACTTATTATACTTTTTGTGGTTCTAGAGTCCTTATCTAAAAATAAAACATTTCCTTGCAAATTGTGCTTCTTTGAAAACATTATAGAAACTTGATAAATTTATTTTGTTCCTTTATTTTACTATTGCATTCGTCTTAATAGGCATTGTAAACAAACAACACCACTTTGTGCATCTTCTAGCATATATGCACTATTGAAACTTTGCTAATTGCTATGATTGTAGACTTGTGCAATGTGCAGGAGCAGTTACATTGATTCAGATATAACAAAAACTAGATAGCAATAGAAAATGGAGCCTCCTTCACATAAAAAAAAACAACATTTTCCAACACTTGCTGCTTTTTGTTCTTTTGAGTTGTGCTATAAGCGAATTTTGATAATGTGTACTATCCAACAGACATTTCTACAAATGCAAAAAAAAATTGAATAGGCTAGATAATTTTTTATTTTTCCCTTGGCCTGATAACAATCTAGCTATATCAACAAATAGAACTAGACAATCTAGACTGTTCATAGAGATATTGATTACATATATGGAATCAATTTTGATCCAACTTTGAAGCTCTAGTTGTTGTTTGCAGCCATCAATACAAAATTATAGCTTATGCAATTTACAATACAATTACCGTCTTTTGTCTTTAACAACTCCAGTCCAATATATTATATGTATTTGTTGCTTTTCCTAATTCCATAAGCATAGAAATAACAATTATAAAACATCGTATACATATATGTTCTTGTTTTCTTGATTCAAAATATTTGTTTCATCCACAATTTCAATGGTGTATCCAATCCATATGTTAATTAGAATCTGTCTCTTTGCTTTTAAAAATAGGGAATATTTTTTGCCCAACATATTTTTGGTGTCTTCTAGATTTTTGGTGTGTGCCAAAGATCCTCAGAGTAACATGTCAGAGAAGTGATAAAAATATAAGTTGTCTAGCGCCCCCCCCCCCGCAAAAAAAAGAATGTTGTTAAAAAAACATTGTAATTGTTACAATGTTGCAACTATGTTTTATATTTTGTTAATTTTCTCAATTTGCTCTCTACAAGTTTCAACTAGGAAAATAATATTGATGAAGATTAAATATATAAAAGTATGTGATTAATAAAAATATCAGTTTTATTTTTTATTTTTTATGGTAGGTGGCAATGAAATTAATATGAATGTTAATGAATTTAGTTTTTGTATTGAAACTCGACGGGTACAATACACATTTCAACAAATACAAGTGTGTGAATGTGAATATGTTTAAGTATTTTTGTCTTTAATACTCATGTTTGACTATGCCAATGATATTGAATGGTAACAACTTTGTAAATTTTCTAGGAATTTTTACAATTTTTTTTTAATATGAAATACAATATTTGACTATATAAATAATATTAATAGAGTATTTTGATAAGATATACAATATAATTATATATATATATATATATATATATATATATATATTAATAATTATATTTAATTAGAAAAATAATATCTATAAAATTTTGTAACTATTTTGATAAGTTGTTATTTAGTAATTTGTCATTTTATTAATTATAAAATTTAATTGTGTTAATATTATTCGAAATTTAATCAAGTTAATGTTGAATATTGATGCAATTTGATAACAATATTGACATGATTGAAGAAATTTTGTAATTGATCACATAGATGCTTATAATTTGATCACATAGATGCTTACAATATAAACGAGATGTATTGACCATGCTAATGGATTTCACTTAAAAAAGATGTTAAAAAAGAATGTTGTTAATTCACTTTAGTATAATATCAATTCTATTGATAGATAGCAACCATATACAAGTACATATTTTAGATGTGGCCATGGAATGACATTTCACTTAAACGGAAAACCACATTTTTCTATCTTTGTTCTTTTTTTAGGTTTTTGTGGCCTTTGCAACTACTTTTTATATTGAGAATTGTTAGACTAACAATTATCATTATTATTTTCTTTCATTTATTAAAGACAAGCAATTGCATCCTCTTCTTTGATCTTGAATAATATGTTTTTTCACTCAACATAGAAAGTCACATTGTTTCTATCTTTATTTTGTTTTTAGATTTTTATAATTTTTCCATCACCTCTTTATATTGAGCACTATTCAAGAACCAATTATCACTATTGTATTTCTTTGTTTACAAAAGAAAACGACTTGGATCCCTTTTATGTTTTGAATAATGTGATCCATATGTGCTCTAGTTTCTTCTTCCAAACAAACTGTTGTTTCTAGGAATCAACAAGAAGTGCATTGGCTCTTGAGATGTAGTACTAACAATGAATTCTTTCCAACTCTTTGCTACTTAATGAATAACATCCACTAGAGAGGCAAGGACAAAGTGCTAGGAGATGTTCATTGGATCTATTCAATAGTATTATCGTTGCGTGTTCTTCCACCACAAGCACTTTTAATATTTGTCCTTTAGGAACTATGAATGATTTTTGTGTCGTACAAGTCTAGCATCAGTTCCAGTGCTTACCTTATTTGTTTACTAGAATTTTCATATTTTAAATAGTAGATTAAAATGGCATTCAGATTTGCTTTATATTCTAATATTCAATGCTCTAAAAATCTATAGCCTCAACTTAAATTTGAATGACACAAAACCTCTAATTAATTTTAGTTTAATCACAAGAGAAAAAGGTGGTACATACCTTCCCTCTAACTCTTTTCAATTTTTTTTAACTCAAATACATTTAACCAAATCATTATTTTACTTTCCTTAATTTTTCATCATTTTTACTCAATTCATGAAATATAACTTTTAATTACTTTCATTAATTTTATTTTATTGTGCCGAGAGGTTCTCTACAACCCAGTATGAGGGAGATCTTCTAACATGTGTGATGTAGCATTACATCTAATAAAACGTAAAAAGTCATAATATGAGGGAGATCTTCTAACATGTGTGATGTAGCGTTACATCTAATAGTAAAAAGTGATAATATGAGGGAGATCTTCTAACGTGTATGATGTAGCGTTACATGTAATAGTAAAAAGTGATAATATGCGGGAGACATTCTAACGTGTGCGATGTAGCGTTACATCTAATAAAACGTAAAAAATAGTAAAAACTAATTAATATTTTGTCGGCCATTAATTAAAAAAGAACGTGTATTTTCGATTGAAAAACACGGTTGAATCAATGCCTATATAAACAAAAAAAACATAAACAAATTCTAAAACATGAGGCAAAGAGAAGCGGGAAAGAGAAGTGTATCAGCGATCAAAGTATTCTCCTGCACTTCCTCCTCCATCCGTCCTCCATTCGCAGACCTCCCCTCGCGTCCCCTCCTCATCCGCATCCCCTGCACCATTCGCCTGCACCTCCTCCTCCGTCCGTCCCCTACTCCTCTGCGTCCCCTGCACCATTCGCCTGAACCTCCTCGTTCGCCCGTCCTCCATTCGCAGACCTCCCCTCGCGTCCCCTCCTTCGCAAACCTCCCCTCGTATTCCCCGCTCATCTACGTCCCCTCCATTCACCGACCTCCCCATCCTCCTACCGTCCTCCTCCCCTCCCGACGTCCATCCTCCTCCCCTCCCGCAGCCGCCTGCAACATTCGCCACCCGCCATCCTCTCGCCATCATCCTCCCCATGTCCTCCTCCCTTCACGGCGTCAATACTCCTCCCCTCCCGTAGTCTCCTGCAACATTCACCGCCCCCATCCTCCTCTGGCCACCATCCATCCATCCTCCTCCCCTCCCACCGCCATCCTCCTCTCCTCCTCCCGCCATCGCCTCCCCCGTCCTCCTCTGGTCACCCTCCCGCCATCCTCCTCCCCTCCTCCCGCCATCGCCTCCCCCATCCTCCTCCGACCACCCTCCCACAACCATCCTCCTTACCTCCCACCGCTGCCTGCAACATTCACCTGCATGAATATATATTTAATTAATATATATTAAACTTAAAATTACAATATATATATTAAATTTAGTTAGGTTTAATATATATTTAGTTTTAGATTTAGATTTAAAAATATTTCGTTTTAGATTTAGATTTAAAATTACAGTATATACATGATATGGCATTTAGATTTATATTTAGTTTAATATATATATGCAATTTAAATTTAAACATAAATTATATTTATATTTATTAAAATTAAATATAATTTTTAACTACATGTTTAAAATTAAATTAACATTTAATTTAAATTTAAATATATATTAATATTTACATAAGTAAATATGTTCTTTACTATGTATAATAAGAACTACTAATTTTTTTTTTTTTAATTTTAACTTATTAAATTAAAATTAGTTAGGCGAAATCAAATCAGGGATACACATATATTGCACAAGTAGGATAAGGAATCATACTTAAGAGTTAAAATGTTAACATTTAACTCTTAAGTAAAAATAACTATGTTAAAAAAATAAAAAATAAAAAATAAAAAAAATTAACTATTTAACTCTTATTTTTACTATGTTAAAAAAAATAAAAAACAATGTTTAAATTGTTCTATTTTGAACTACATGAAATTATATTTAAAAAACAATGTTTAATTTGTTGTATTTTTAACTACATGGAATTATATTTAAAATTAAATTAACATTTAAATTAAATTTAAATTTAAATTTAAATATATATTAATATTTACATATAGGTAAATAAGTTCTTTACTATGTATAATACAAACTGCATGTGGTATAGTGGTAAGGGTGTTGGGACAAGGTGTGAGGTCCAAGGTTCAATCCTCCCAGATCATCTACTTTTTTTTTAAATATAGAATTTCGTAAATATATTGAATTTCATTATAACGTAAAGTGAGTTTTATACTTGCACAAACTTCAGTGTATGGAGTTTTTTTATTGCATATTTTTTAGTGTAGATGTTATTCTATGGACGCATTGATTTCAGTGTATGGACACATAGATTTCAGTGTATGGGGTTTTTTATTGCATATTTTTCAGTGTATATGTTATTCTGTGGACACATTGATTTCAGTGTATGGACACATAGATTACAGTGTATGGACGCATCAATTCCAGTGTATACCATGGACGCATTGATTTTAGTGTAGATTTCTTGGATGCATAAATATTGGTGTCGATTTCATCGATGCATAAATTTCAGTGTATATGTTAATGTTTGACTTTTTTGATAGAGTCTAAACTAGAAATGGAAGATTTGCATGTGGAAGATGCTATGAGACAAACTGACGAAGAACCAAAAATACAGAACGCCGAACATCGTAAAACATATCAAGGAAGAAAATCTTACGAAATGACAACAAAAGAACGAGAAGAAGACTTGAAACGAAAAGCAGAAGAACAAAAAGAATTTCGAAAAAGGAAGTTAGACGAAATGACAATAGAAGAACGGGAAGAAGAAAGAAAACTAAGTGCATCTATCGACAAAAACATTATCAAAAATGAAAGTTAGACGAATTGACAGCAAAAGAACGAACAACACAAAATGCAGTTCAACAAAAAGAAAATTGAAAAAAAAGTTAGGTGAATTGACAGCAGAAGAAGGAGAAGAACAAAGAAAACAAAACGTTTATCGACAAAGAGAGTATCGAGAGAGAAAGTTGAAGAAATTGGAAGAAGAAAAAAAATCAGTTTGTAGAACAACAAATAAATCAAAATGTATGAAATGACGAAATGACGGCCGAAGAAGGAGAAGACCAAACAAAACAAAACGCAGATCAACAAAAAGAGAATCGAAAAAAAAAGTTGGGCATATTTTCTCTATTTTCCAGTTTAACTATTTACTCAATCCTAAATACTTATTACTTACATTATGATAATCCTCATAAATCTATATATGTTTTCAACTTAACCTGTTCCTTATAATGCTGATCAAACTCCAGTTTTGTGTCACTACCCACGACTGAAACCGGCCTAGATCCAAATCTTAGGCTCTATCAAGCACTGAGGGATCAAATCTCCCGAGGTGCAAACCTCTTCTCAAGTATTGCACTCAAGGATCTTTTAGAGGAGAGGTTTGCACCTTGGGAGATTTGATCCCTCTTAGCGCTTGATAGAGCCTAGGATTTGGATCTTTTTAAAATACTTTAACGGTTATCATTAACTCTTTGATAACTCCATCTATGTTTAGTTGATAATTTTTGTGTTCAACTATGAATGTATATATATGTTGTCATTCACATGTTTCCAGCCAATTTTGTTGGAAATTTTATCAAAAGTTTAGAAAAGTTGCTCAACTTGCAATATAGTGGCAAGCAAATCCATATATGCTACTCCATCTACATTCTTGTTCTTATATCTAAGACCTTATATAAAAAGCAACGTTGAGAACATTTCCACCTCGTGGCTAGTGTTAGGTTATATATACTAAATCAACCCCTTGCCCCCGCTCTTAGGCCGATAATTGTCCACAAATTAAAGGTAAAATGGTTTGTTGGGGTCAACTCTAGTCCAATTCGCCCAATCTATCAGCATCATTCTTATGAAAATAACCATTGAGGAAAGATCATAACGCACGAAAGAATCAAAAGATCAAGATCTTGGATGTAAGGTGTGAATCACCTCATTAAGGTAATCCCTTGGCCAACTGTAATGGGTTAGATATTGTCCTTCTCCTCTTGGATTTGTGTTTTAAGATTTTGTTTTTGTTATTTGTGGACTCACTACTGTTTCAGGAGGTCTCAATAAAACTTGTTTGCCAATGAAAGCAAGGGAGGTAATTCCAGCACTCGGGTACTATGTTTAATCGGAGCACACAATGTAGTAACCTAAATTTCTATTTTTAAGAAGAGTGCTTGAATTGTCCTTCAATCCTACCTAGAGTTTCCAAGTGTTGCGTATCATTGTAGTTATATTCTTGTTGGAATTAAATGTAATTTATAAATTTTGGAACTGTACCACGATGTGGTTGTAATTTATTATGGTTGTGATTTTTTGTGGTCATCATTTGATCCAAATTTATACTGTATACATTTAATGCTTTATTAATACGTTTATAATTCATTGGATATTACTATTTAATACATGTTGCATGTGGTTATAGTGAATAATCATGTTGGATTAAAGATTGAATATTTTACAATTCAAGTTGTTGTTTTCACACAAATGATGATTATATTCTAATTGATATAAAGGGCATTTTTATACATTCTACAACTATTTGTTTGTGATATATTTTATAGTAGAATTCTAATCGTTATTTTTATATGAATGTGTTTTATATTTCCACTTGTTTTTTTTCCAAAAAAAAACTCATAATATTTTTATTATTAATAAAAACATTACATTCTTCATATACATCTATTCAACAAACCAAACTAATCACTTTTTAGTTTACAAATTTTGAATTTGCACTCTATAGATCAAAAGATCATTTCTAATTAGCTCCTACTTCCCATCTGGTTACTCTCAAAATAAATAATAATGGATGATTGGTAAAGATCATAACACCTTTACAATTTCATAAAAATGCTTAAAAAAAGATTGAAAACCATCTTCATAATAAACTATAACTGATCACAATTCCAAATTTTCATTTCACTCCCATAAGAGAAATAAGAGTTACATTCTTCAAAAACATTTGAAGCATCAACTTTCAAAATAAAAGATAAAAGTTACATTGAAAACCCCTAAAACCTTTCCTTACTTTCTTGAATTTTCAATCACAGTTGTCAAATCCTCTTCAACTATATCCATCCAGCTATTTTAAAAAAAAAAAAATCCCATTTGAAGTACTTTTAAAAAAAAAAAATCCCATTTAGACCTGGACTTTTATCTTTCTTAAAACTATGCATAACCTTTTTTGATTCAACATTCATAACTTCATTTAGGAGATATCTATTGTCCTCGTTTACAAATATGCATGCAAATTATATTCTAAATTGTTAGAGAGTATTTAATAATTATTATTAAATTCTATATGTATTTGTTATTATTCTTAATTTCTATATTATAATTCCTTTTGTTATTTTATATTTCCAATTGTTATCATGGTATAAATGTAATTTATATTCTATACTGTTCATAAGAGTATTTAATAGTTGTTTAAAATGCATTCGATTATTGTTGTTATACATTCACATATTAATCCCTATTGTTACTTTATATGACTACATCTTAAATTTCATATTGCTAAATGAATGTAAATTATATCATAATGTAATTTCATATTGCTATATGAATGTAAATTATATTCTAATATGATATAAGGAGCATTTTTTAAAATGGTTTATAATTGTATTTTATATTTATTTATTATTAGTATAAATTTGTGTTTAAGATAATTCAAATTTAATTCATTATTAATATATAACTATATTTCAAATTTAATTATTATTGTTATAAAAATGTAAGTGAATGAATTATAATCTCTTAAGTTATATTTTAGGTGGTCATTATATATAGTTGTATTTCAAATTCAATTGTTATTGTCGCTATTATTTAAATGTAATTTATATTTTAGATACTATAAGAGCTATTTTAATGTAAGTGCTATTAATTTTATATAGATGTGATATATACTTTATGTTGTATTATTTGATGAGGATATATAATCTATTTTATTATTATTTATTATCAATATATATACCATTCATGTTTTAGTTGACATGAAAAATATCATATAAATGTAATTTATATTCTAATTTGTTATTATTATTAAATGTGTTGTAATAATATAAGGAAATTATATTTATCTTAAAATAATATTGTGTTCATTAGTTATGTTTGAGAGAAGTGTTATAAGTTTCAAGTTATGTGGAGGTGTTTGTTGTTGGAAATTGAAGAGAGATTTCATGAATTTAAATCCGCGTTTGTAGAATGTGTAATTCTCTTGAAATTTGATTAATTGTTTGTGTAGTAGTTTGTAGGTGAGCGGGAGACTACATCACAAAATTCACAAGAGAGTGTTGTCGAATGGAAACATGAGAAAAAACAATTCTAGGTTCCAAAAGAAAATAAATTAGAGAGAATAAAATAGAGACACTATTCCATGCTACTGCAAGTTACTGTAAATTGAAACGAGATAAATCTTTTGACCTCATAACAATTCCAAGATACAAAGGAAAATACATTAGAGAGAATAAAATAGAGGCAATACTACTGCAAGTTGAAACAACAAAACACAAACTCTAGCGTAAATGGTGAATACACTATTACAGGATGGAAACCCTCTTCGTCGAAACCCTCTTCGCCACAAATCTTGCAATTTTACTGTAAGACAAATGCAACAAGCAACTTCGCAGCCACTAGAATTGGAAAACTATAATAAACTTTTAACACCAGAAGACGCCATATCTTACAAATAAACTGTTGTTCCAAATTTTCATTTACAACCATTAAATGAAGTGAAACAATCGAAACCTCGAAAATGCATAGAAAATCACAGGTTTCTTATGAAACATAAATTAGCTTGTTTTATTGAGGCCTCTCAAGTAGTCGATTATGTGCCTCAATATGATTTTCCAACCTCACCCAGAGTTAGGCAGCAAAAGTTATGACAATTCAATGCACCTCTTGAGTACTAGAACCTTGTACAAGGGAATTTGCCAATAATTTAACCCAAATAAAGCAATTAATATATTGGTACCGTACTTTGGGATCTGACAATCCTTTGTATTGAGTTACACAACAATTGTGTGGAGAAGTAGTCAGAGTCCTTTGCTGAAATGAAAAATTGGTAAAAAATATTGTTTGCAACTAAGTTATAGCAAGTATTTTCTTTTTCAGTAATCCAGTTAATGATAAATTTAGTCAAATCAAAGCTTATGCTCCGATGAAAGTCTATCACATGAAAATAATTTATATATAAAAAAATGGATAACTATTTACTTTCTAGGCTTTAGCCATTTACATATTTTCATTTATGCTTGTTAATGTAATTGTAACTTCGAAGATATTCACTTGTATTTTATATTGTTATTATTATTGTATTTTATTTGTACCTCCGATGGAGATGTTTATTCCTCTGGTAGGGGTTGTCATTATTACATTTGGTCATGTAAAGTCATTGAGGTAAATCCTCCATTGTAATTCGAGGCAATAGTTCCCCCTAGAGTTAGTTGTATTAGGGTTATAGAGTCCCTTAGAGAAGTCGGCCCAGTCAGGTTTGGTTGGGGCCGACCTAGCAAGTGAAAAAGGTCAAGTGAAAGTAAAGTATAAATAGAGAGCTTGGATCTCTCATTTAAACACACGCTCACTCACACAAGTTCACATAAGTGAGAGAGAGAAAACAAGTTCGCATAGGAGAAAGAGAGAGGAGTTGCAGAAGACCATCTTTGTTTTGGGGTTTTACTTTTGTGATATTGCATTGGTGACGATTCTATCTCTGAGGAAGTTGTGGGGTTTTCTCCTTTATGGTTTCCCCGAGGAAAATATTTCTGTCTATTGTGTTATGTTGTGCATGTTATTCTTTCAGTTAATATCCTAGATAATATTGATTAAAAGTAGAAAATCTAACATGGGATCAGAGCTAACCTAAAAAGAAGACATTGTGCAACTATGGGAAGTTAGGGATTCTTAATTTTGGGTCTTCTCTCCATAGATAATCAACGAAAAGAGGCTAGGATAACTCACCCTAGGAGGGAACATATTTCTGTCAAAGAAGAACTTGATTCCGAGAATTTTCATTTTTTGGCCTGTCACTACTGTCGAAGGAAAACTAGGGCATTGGATATTTTGGGTTTCTATTCATTGATTTGGAAGAGTGAGTACATTGGTAAACTCACCTTGAGAAGGCACATCTATCTGTCCAATAAGAAGTTTCAAATTCCAAGTTTGAAAAATTAGGGTTGAAATCTGACAAACCCTAGGGCCAGCCAGCTCCAGAACCAGTTTGAGAATCTAAAAGTGGTAAGACCTAAAAGCTTTGTTATTTCCATTTGAAGTTATCATTAAATATGTCTCACCACACCAAGCTTGAGGATAAGCTTGAAGGAGCTGATAACTTCCAAGCATGGAAGTATAGGATTGCACTTGTTCTTGAAGAGAATGAATTAGACAAGTTTGTGAATGAAGAGGTTCCAGCACCAACGGGAGATGAGGCTAAAGCCTTACACAAGAAGAACTTGGTTAAGGCTAAGAGAATCATTCCAGATTCCATTAAGGATCATCTCATCTTACATGTGTCATATTTGAAGACACCTAAAGGGATGTTTGATGCTTTGAAAAATCTATTTGAAGGGAAGAATATAAATCGGAAGATGGCTTTGAGGAACCAACTCAAGAATGTAAAGATTCAAAATACAGAGACCATACAATCTTACTTTACAAGGGTCTCTCAGATCAAGGAGGAACTTGAAGTTGTGGGAGAAAAGGTAGAAGGAGGAGAAATTGTGATGACCACCTTGAATGGTCTCCCAAGATCATGGGACTCATTGATTCAAGGGATTTGTGCTAGAAAGAAGTTAATCACATTCAGTAGGCAATGGGAAGAAGGCTCACAAGAAGAAGCTCGACTCGTGGCTTGAGAAGAGAAGATGGGAGAAAATGATGGTCAAGCTCTCACAACACACTCCAGAAGGAATAACAACAAGAGGGAGCACCATCACAGTAAGAGGGAGAAACACCACCACCAAAGTTAGAGGGATAACTTTAGAAGGTCCAGGAGAGATCTATCTAATATTAGATGCTTTACTTGTGATGAGAAGGGACACTACTCCAGAAATTGTCCCAGAAATAAAAGTGGCTCCCACAACAAGAACAGGCACCATGCTCACACCGCAGAAGATGATGAACCTCCAAGGAAGAGAGCTAGAGAAGAAAGTGATGAAGAGTATGCCCTGATATCAGCACTCACAAGAACTGTCACACATGGAAGTAATGATTGGATTGTAGATAGTGGAGCTTCCAGCATATGATAGGATATAAAGAATCCTTCACAAATCTATTTGAACATGAGTCACCTCAGAAGGTAAAAATTGGGGATGATTACCAATACCCCATAAAAGGAAATGGAGAATCTTCATACAAGCTAGACTCTGGAAAATCTTTGAAGATGAAGGATGTCCTATATGTTCTAGGACTAAAGAAGAACCTTCTCTCCATATCAACACTAGATTCTAAAGGTACGAGGGTTGCATTTGTTGATGGCCAAGTCCTAATGCGGCCAAAGGGAAAAACTATAGATGATGCAATTGTGATTGGAAAGCAAGAAGGAGGTTTGTACAAATTGAAGGGCCAACCTAAACAAGCCTTGGTTCATGAATCCGTGGAGCCAAGTGAATTATGGCATAGAAGGATTGCACATGTGCACTATAGAGCACTACCTATTGCAAGCAAAGTAGTTGAAGGACTTCCATAAATCCAGTCGAAGCATGAAGGCGTTTGCAAAGGTTGTGTGAAGGGAAAGAACATAAAGAAGACATTAATTTCCAAGTAGTGAAAGAAAAGTGAAAGGAATATTGGAGATCATCCACTCCGATGTATGCAGACCTATATCATCCAGTTCATTGAGTGGGTATGTATATTATGTTTCATTCATTGATAACTTTTCCCGTAAATATTGGAGATATTTTTTGAAAAGTAAAGATGAAGTATTCAGCAATTTCAAGGAATTCAAAGCCTTGATCGAGAACCACACCGAGAAAAGGATAAAGACCTTTCGATCAAATAGTGGCAGAGAATTCACCTTGGAATATTTCAAGAACCTATGCAGAGAATCTGGGATTAAGAGGGAGTTGACCACTCCATACAATCCACAACAGAATGGCATTGCATAAAGAAAGAATAGAACGATAATGGAAGCAACAAGAGCAATGTTTCATGACCAAGATATTCTGATGCACCTATGGGTTGAAGATGCGAGGACACTGATGTAGGTACAAAACCGTACTCCTCATCGAGTACTAGACAACAAACATCCAAAAGAAGTGTTCTTCGGTGAGAAACTAGAAGTTAGCCATCTCACGATATTTGGATGCCCAGTGTACATACACATTCCAAAGGAGAAGGGGACAAAGCTAGATCCTTCTGGAAAGAAGGGTATATTCGTAGGATATAGTGAAAGTTCAAAGGTCTACCAAATATACTTCCCAAGATTCAAGAAGATCAAAATCAACAGAGATGTGACATTTGACGAAGACTCAGCCTACAACAAATCTAGAAAGTTACCTACTGAAGACACTGAAGAACCTGAAGTTCCCAGGATTCAAGATGTAGTAATGGAAGAAGCAGTTCCAGAAGATCATGAAGACCAAGAAATGGAAGTACCACAAGAAACTGTAGATCCACCTCGTGAGAAGAACTCCCACAAGAGGAAACCAACATGGGTACGAGAGGCAATACAAGATGCAGATATGTATGGAGCTCTAGAGGGGATGCACAGAGAAAGCAAGAGACCTAGGCCATACTCTAGCTATGTAGCCTTGTCACGTGACATCATTGACAAAGAACTTGCCAAAACTTAAAAATTTAAATGGCGCGTGTGCGTTATTTTAAATGCACGTACTCATAAATAGCGCATACGCACTAATAGAGCGTACACGCTATTTAGTAAAATCATACCAAACCATAGCTCAAGCACATATGCATCCATACAAAAATCCTATTGAATGAATGAAAACATAGGCATAAGAGTGATTGTAGCGTATGCATTTATTAGTATTCACATACACTTACCTAGTTAGAGGTACTAGGGTGTTTCCTACTTCCATTTCCTTCATATACATGACCTACCCACTATTAACATTGATATTTTTCTCTCTTCATACAAATATTGTTATGTGCTAGATAAATATCTATTGAGTCACTTTACCTTACCCTATATGCATTAATTCCTTGTGATGTCTAGTGCTTAAGTAGGGTTTGATATTTCCTCCTCTTCAATATTATAACTTTAATCATTAGTTTGACTCTACTAGACCCTTTGGGGAACCCTCCTACTTACTAAGTTTTGTCTTGGGATCCAACCTTGTGATTTGGCCCATGGTTAGTTGGAGTGATTAATTTTGGTTCATCAACAACATAACTCTAGGAATGATTAAAAGGGGTCAGTCTAGGTCAAACCTTGATTCCCCCTTCTTGATGATGATGATGATGACGACGATGATGTTGATGATGAAGATGATGATGAAGATGATGATGATGACGAGGATGATGACGATGACGAGGATGATGATGATGATGATTAGGATGATGATGATGATCATCATATTCGTCATCATCAGCATCATCATCTTCATCTTCGTACTCATCTTCATCATCATCCATCATCTTCATCATCATCATCATCATCTTCGTCATCATCATCATTATCAATGATGATGATGAAGAAGATGATGATGATGATGAAGATGATGATGATGATGATGATGTTGATGACGAAGATGTTGATGATGATGACGATGTTGAAGAAGATGATGATGATGAGGAGGATGATGAGGATGATGATGAGGATGATGATGATGTTGTTGATGATGATGACAAATATGATGATGATGATGATGATGATGATGATGATGGTGATGACGATGATGAGGATGACGATGATGTTGATGATGAAGATGATGATGAAGATGATGACCAAGATGATGATGATGATGAAGATGATGACCAAGATGATGATGATGATGATGAGGAAGTGGGTGATAACGATGATGATGATGATGAAGATGATGATGATGACGAGGATGATGACGATGATGAGGATGATGATGACGAAGATTATTATGATGATGATGAGGATGATGATGATGATGATGATGATCATATTCGTCATCATCAACATCATCATCTTCATCTTTGTACTCACCTTCATCATCATCCATCATCTTCATCATCATCATCATCATCATCATCTTTGTCATCATCATCATTATCAATGATGATGATGAAGAAGATGATGATGATGATGAAGATGATGTTGATGATGAAGATGTTGATAATGATGACGATGATGAAGAAGATGATGATGATGAGGATGATGATGAGGAGGAGGAGGAGGAGGAAGAGGGTGATGATGATGATGATGATGACGACGATGACGACGACGATGATGATGATGATGATGAGGAGGAGGAGGAGGAAGAGGGTGATGACGATGATGATGACAACGACGATGATGATGATGATGATGATGATGAGGAGGAGGAGGAGGAGGAGGATGATGATTACGATGCTGATGATGATGATGACGAGGAAGCACGGGGGGGTCACTCAGTGAACTTGTTACATAACACGATCATTCACATGATATTAAAGAATTAATGTCCCTAATTTCACTAAATATTGGTAAATGCCTCCTAAAATTATATTATTGAACCCCCCTCCCAATATGACTTTCTAATTAAGAAAACCCCTAGCTTCACCATATATTGTAGCTATCCATTTTTATCAACCCATTTTTAATACCCCCTTTATATCATATTATCAAGTTGTAACAAATAGGATCCCTAACACATCTTAGTATAAGCAAACATGATGCTAAATAAAATAATAGTATAATGCTAATAATAATCCCATCAGGATTGCAGGGGCGACTAATCAATTTGTAGCGTTGGATAGTGGAAGACCCAACAAAATAGTACTGGGGAAGGAAAAATGTGTAAAAGGAAACCCAGTCAAGAGATCAACATAAAAATGAATGTAAAATACTGATAGTCCAATAGTTAGTGCAATGCTTAGAAAAGATGAGAATTGCATATGTTTCACACCACAGCCTACCAATCTACCAATTTTATATCATGTAAATACAAGTATAGCCATATAGAGCTCATGTTTTCTATAAGCTTAATAAATTAAACTCTTTAAAAATGCAAAATTGAAACCCTTTTGTGGATAGACTCCCTTACCATCCTAGCAAAACAAATATCATTAATGCTTGAACCCAATTGAACATAGAAAAATTCCTCTTACTTTCCAATAACACCATATGATCATGTGCATAGCTTAGATTTGGGTCATTCACAGGATGCAATGGATTGCCTCCACTTCCTCTACATTTATTCTTACAATCAAGGGAATTAAAAACATTTAGTTACCTTTTCTTGGGTTAAATATCTTTACAGGAGAGGGAAGGATATACATTGTTAGGTTTCAAGAATGAAATAGTTATAAAGATACACATATGGTGAAACTTATAAAATACAATTTCATGGTAACGATAACACATAGGGTATGTAAATAAGGATTTAGATTTTCACCTATGTTCAAGTCAGTTCCAATACAATATTAAGATGGATTCCTTGCATATAAAAATTTAAATTACAATTATGAATGTTCCAAATATAACTCAATCTAATAACTATTCCTAACTGGCAATGTGAAAATGTTAAAGAAGAATACAAAAATTTGAAAGAAATAATTAGTCAGGAAATATTGATCTAACTTTTCTGGGTTCAAGTGAGCCAAGAAAGATTGATCTCACTTTTCTTGGTTGTTGTGGAGCAAGGTTTGATTAAATCTCAATACCCACCTAAACCCCAACCTAAAAAATGACTAGTTAGATCTTTTACTCTAATGCCTACAAAAAAAACAATACAATTGTTCAACTCTGGAACTCCCGATTATCCACGTCTCTTAAATTAAAGATGAAAAAAAATATAACATCAATTCAAACCAAGCCTAAATAAGCTATTAAATGAGGATTTCTCAAGGCCAATAATGAAAATATACTTCCATCGATATTATCATTGGTACACTATTATCATATTTATGCAGAACTTAGTATCATAAGCAATATCAAATAAAAATGGAGGGTCCTTAAGTTTTAGGTGGGTATGAATTGAGCCCATGATTTGGAGGTATGAATCCATCCCAAAAATTGGAGGTTATTACTCAACCCACCCAAATAAAATAACCCCCAATATTTATATTACTATGTCAAATTAAAAGCCCCCCTTGACCCCTTAATATGAGGCAATATATTGTTTTGGTTTTTAAGAGTATTCAAACCCCCAATATGAATGGACGTGATATGATATTGCCTCGCTAGTGAATCCCTCGTGCGAGGAAGAGGGTGAGGACGATGATGAGGATGATGAGGAGGATGAGGAGGATGATGAGGATGATGAGGATGATGATGACGAGGATGGTGGTGATGATGATGATGATGATGATGAATCATGCTGATGATGACGAATATGATGATGATGATGAAGATGATGATGATGAAGAAGATGATGATGATGTTGATGATGAAGATGATGATGATGATGATGATGATGATGATGATGATGATGATGATGAGGAAGAGGGTGATGACGACGATGATGATGACGAGGATGATGATGATGATGAGGATGATGAGGATGATGAGGATGACGAAGATGATGATGATGATGATGATGATGATGATGATGAAGATGATGATGATGATGATGATGATGGGGATGATGATGATCATAATCATCATCGTCATCATCATCATATTCATCTTCGTACTCATCTTCATCATCATCATCATCATCATCATCATCATCTTCGTCATCATCATCATCATCAATGATGATGATGAAGATGATCATGATGATGATGAAGATGATGATGATGATGATGATAATGATGATGTTGATGATGAATATGATGACGAAGATGTTGATGATCATGATCATGATCATGATGATGAAGAAGAGGATGATGATGAGGATGAGGATGATGATGATGACGAAGATGATGTTGATGATGAAGATGATGATGGTGACGACGATTACGATGATGATGAGGATGAGGATGAGGATGATGATGATGATGATCATCATCTTGTTTAAGGCATGCAATGTAGCCTAATCATGGTATATCTATCCCTCTACATTTGCTAGATATACCCCACAAGGGTTTTGTGTGGTGGTTTGAAGATGCATTCAACATCGTATCCTAAGAAGCTTCTTGAGTTGTAGGTGTTGTTCATGGTGCTTGAGCCTGAGAAGCTTCATTTAAGGCATGAGAAGCTTCTTGTTGTCCATATACCTTGGTCAGACCTCGAGACCCATTTTTGGTTCACAACTAACCTAGTCATGGCACACATAACACACTTGAAGTTGACTAATACCCTATAGATTTCATATGTGGTGGTCCAGGGACTCATTCATTGTGTTTGTGCCTAAGAAGAAAGAGTTAGTGTTGGGGGCTCTTGTTTCCCTCCACTAGCCATGGTTAAGGATCCAAGATAAATCCTTGATTCCCAAGACATTATAATGGAAGTAATATTCAATTCACATGCGAAAGAATCCTTGTAGATGGATAGTGTCATGGATTCTATGTGCTATTGATGACGCTCGAGGTCTAGAATTTTCAATTAAGGATCAAGTGGAATTCATCTGAGCTCAATATGCTTCAATAAGATCTCGAGGAACCTGTTTTCATTCTTGAATTATTTTCAATGCTTTGCAACATATCCATGGTCTTGCATGGTAGTCTGAGGATGCATTCATGGCATTTGATCTTTAAAAAATATGTTTTTTGTCAAAATGAAATTCAAATTGCCTCTTTGACGAGTCCTCCCATATTGAATTTCCTTGATGTTGTTAATGGCCTCCTTCCCTTCTGTCTATACCTTATGAGAAATGAGGGTGTGCAACCTTCTATGGATTGAATTTAGAAGAAACCACATATGAAGAGAACATCTAAAAATGCCCATGCATTTTGAGGGGTAAGTCTTTGGATCCAACTTCGAGTCATGAGTTTATGAGCTCTTCCAAATCTGTGTTACCCCTCAAAATGCATATGCATTCTGAGGTATTCAGAGACATTCTTTTGAAAATGGTAGTGGCATCTAAACAGGGGAAAGTTCTAGATTTAAGTATTCCTTATTCAGACCTCTTTTCCTTAAATGTGAAATCCAAGATCATGGCGTTACCATAGAAGTCATTTCCAAGCCTGTTTTGACACTTAAACAGGCAGAACTATGAGGAGAAAACTCCAGGATTTCCATCCAGCATTGCGAGCAACAAATATAAGGTCACAAGACAAACATAAGTAATGATTCCTTGGTTGCTGGAATCTATGTTTTGAAGAAGGAATGATGGGGATATATGTCATTAAACATAATCAATCCTTCATCTGGAAGTTGTGTACAAGAAGCATAACAACAAGTTCTCAACAGCCTTTGGAAAACTCCACTCCTTTGAGAAATGGATAAGTATCAAAGAATGTGTGACTGTCAAGGATGAAGATCACATCAAAGAACCATGGGATCCACCTAACCAAGTTGGAAATTTGGAATTTTTAGCCTTATGTACCACAAACAGTTTTGGTTTAGAAATAATAGCTAAAAATCATATTCACTATATGAAGAAAAAGGATAAACAATGTTGTATTTGAAGGAGCTATTGATGACTAAGCTCATTGATCTAGTGTTTTTAGGAATTAGTTAGAAATTATGTTTATCTATTTTTAGATTACGGTTATTAGAATTCCATTTTGTCTCAAAGGAAGTCATTTCCTCTTTGTTAACTACTTGTGTGTATTTTTCTAAATATAATACAATCTAGTTCGTTCTTTTAGGGATTCAAGTTGTAAAAGCCCCTTTTCTGGAAAAGAACTTACAGTCAGTTTATTGAATTTGTACGTAAAGCCAGAAAGCTCCATAACAACAGTATTTTGAATAAAAATCTCTCCACAGGGATGGTGCTGATGAATAAATATTTTTTTTTTGTATCTGAATATCATAGTTAGGTTTGTTATTTGAGTATTTCAGAGTTGTTTTGTGTAAATATTTTCTAGATTTTGATTGTTTTCATTATTAAGTAAAACATAGAATACTCTTTTTTTTAATATCCCCCTCCAATTGGTATCAAAGCAGGTTTCAAAAAGTATTTTTGTTGATTTAGCAGAGGAAAAATGGCAAATGGAAACTTTACCTTGTAGATTTCACAGTTTGCAGGAGAGAATTATGAGTACGGGAGCATTAAAATGAGGATCATGTTGTTGTCTCAAGATATTTGGGAGCTAGTGGATGCAGGGTTTGCTAAGCCTGCAGGTCAAAATGCCTTAAATGCTTTGTCTGCGGATCAAAGAAGTCAATTAAAAGACAACATGAGAAAAGATAATCAAGCTCTCTTTGCCATACAATCTGAATTGGATGTGTATATCTTTCCTTGGATTGTTGGAGTGATAAAATCAAAGGATGCTTGGGACTCCTTGCAATCTGTCTACTGATGTTCATATAAAGTAAAACTGGTAAGAATTCAAACTTTAAGAAGATATTTTGAGAGTTTGAAAATGAAAGAAGCCGAATCAATTCAAGTATTTATTAGCAAGGTCAAAGATGTTGTGAATGGATTGAGGTCTCACGGAGAATCTATAATGGAACAGAGAATTGTAGAAATTTTTTTGAGGTCTCTTCTTCCAAAATTTGATCCAATAGCCATAGCCATAGAAGACAGTAAATGTATTAGCATGTTGAAAGTGGTTGAGCAGGTAGGTTCTTAGCAGTCACATGAGGAGCATATGTAGCATTCTATTAAGAATTTGGAACAAGCCTTCCAATCTGCTGTTAAAATTGATGATAAATCCTCCTTACTTCCTTCTCAGCAAAATAAAACTTAGGGAGAGCCTTCCACCTACAATAATCATGGAAGAGGCAGAGGTAGAGGAAGAACATATAGTAAAGGAAGAGGCAAGAGTTATGCAGATTGTAGAAATGTTAAATGTGGGTATTGTGAATTCCTTGGACACTATGAGTCTGAATACATGAAGAACAAATATGACTTGAATAGGTTAAGGGCTAACTATACTAAGGAACCAAATGAGCATCCAGAACATTCCACACTTTTCACATGCGACCTAGAAAAAGAAGATGATAAAGATGTATGGTTTCTAGACAACGACTGCTCAAACCATATGACAGCTAATCGTGATTTGTTTGGCAAGATAAATGAATCAATTGAAAGTGAAGTAAAATTAGGCAATGATAAAGAAGTTGAAGTCATGGACAAGGTTCCCTTCCCACCAAGACTAAGAAAGGAGAGACAAAACATCTACATGATATTTTGCATGTACAAAAATTGCAACACAATCTTCTAAGTGTAGGACAACTTCTTGACAAAAATTATAAAGTTCTATTTGATAATAAATGCTGCAAAATTTTTGACAAATTTGATAACTATCGTCTAGTATCCCAAGTTCCAATGACAGGAAACAAGATGTTTCCTTTGAAGATTGTATCTGACTCTAAATTTGGTCTTAAAGCAACTATAGATGATTCATGGTTATGGCATAGATGATATAGACATTTGGGGTTTAAGGGCTTGAACTTGCTTCATAAAAAGAAAATGGTTAAGGGACTACCTATAATCCAATCAAGAGAAGAAATTTATTCCAACAGTGCTCTTGGCAAGCAACACTATGATAGTTTTCTAGTCAACAAGTCATGGAGAGTGAATTTTCCTCTTCAGCTTGTACATGCAGACAATGTATGTGGCACTATGCAGACTCCATCATTGAGTAAAAAAATTTACTTCTTAGCTTTTATTGATGATTTATCCTCTCATACATGAATTTATTTTTTACAACAAAAATCAGAAGCCTTTAGCTGTTTTCAACATTTTAAAATTATGAATGAAAAACAAAGTGGTTACTATCTCAAAGTCTCTGGAACAGATAGAGGGTTAGAGTTGAATTCAAATGAATTCTCTGATTTTTCTAAATCTCAAGTTATCAAAAGACAGTTGACTACTGCCTAAACTAGTAAACCCCCCAGCAAAATGGTGTAGCAAAAAGAAAAAATCGTACTATTATGGACATGGCACAAAGTATGGGAAGAAGTAGTGGCAAAACAATCTCCCCAACAATTTTTGGAAAGAAGCAGTGGCAACTATGTAGTGCATATTTTAAATCATTGCTCCATTAAGTCAATGAGGAAGCATGGAGTGGTTATAAACCTTATGTGGGTCATTTTCGAATTTTTGGTTTTGTGGCTTATGTACACATCCCAGATGAAAAGCAACAAAAGTTAGATGAAAAATATTATCCTTATATCCTTGTGGGATACTTTGAATAAACTAAAGGTTATAAATTTTAAAATCCCTTAACCATGCAGACTATTTGTAAGTCGAGATGTCTTATTTAATGAAGAGGAAGTATGGCATTGCCACTATGCTAATAGAAGATGATGTAACCTCTTCTCCATCTCCTTCCACCAACTCTATTCAAAACTCAACTTTATCTAGTAGCACAAGTTCTGAGAGAGCTCAACTTCAAGTTCAGATCATAGTCTAAGTCCTCCAAGAAAGGTAAGAAGTCTCAGTGATATATATCAAAGAACTTCAAATCAATCTAAAATTTTGCTTTATTTAGTAATATTTTTAGTTGAGCCCACTATTTTTGAAGAAGCAACAAAAGAGAAAGTGTGGGTTGATGCTATGAATACTGAGATGGAATCAATTTGAAAAAATAACACATCGGAGTTAATTGAGCTTCCAAAACACAAGCAAGCAATTGGTGTCAAATGGATCTGCAAAGTAAAACAACATGGTTCTATGGATTCGCATAAGGAAAGACTTGTTGCCAAGGGTTTTTCACAAAAACAGAGAGTAGATTATTCAAAAACTTTTGCCCCATTGGTAAAATTTGACACCATCAAAACTGTTTTGGCAATTGTAGTACAAAACAAGAGGACTGTGTCACAAATGGATGTAAAATTTGCGTTTTCAAATGGGTATATAGATAAGGAAGTTTATGTAAAACAACCAGCAGTAGATGAAATTGAAGGCAAAGAACAAATGGTCTATAAATTAATGAAAGAATTGATAGTTATTTTTTGAAGAATGGTTTCAATAGAAGTATTATAGAGCCAACCTTGTATAACGAACATTTTGAAAATCAAACTCATTGTTTTCATATATGTTGATGATCTGATTTATACTAGCAGCAATCGAAGTTTAAAGGAAAAATTCCAAGAAAAGATGAAACAGGAATTTGAAATGACTGATTTAGGACAAATGTATTATTTTCTTGGTATGCAAGTGCAACAACTGTTAGAGGGTATATTTATTTCTCAAGCCAAGTATGGAACAGGCTTATTGGAAAAACATGGGATGAAAGGATGCAAGGCAATGGCAACCCCATTATCACGGTGAAAAATTAACCAAAGATACAAGTCCTAAAGTAGATGCTACTCTTTATAGAAGTCTAATTGGGAGTCTAATTTATCTTACTACAAGAAGACCAGATATAATGTATGGAGTGAGTATTGTCTCTTGGATCCTCATGAATCCCATTAGCGCACAACAAAAAGAATTTTAAGGTATATCAATGGTGCTTCAAGTTTTGGTATAATGTATTCTCCCACTGACAAATTTGGACTGTTAGGTTACACAGACTCAGATCGAGCAAGTTTCCTGGATGATTGGAAATCAACCTCATATTATGTTTTTTCACTTGGATCTGGAGCCATATCTTATAGCAGCAAGAAGCAAAGCATTGTGTCTCTCTTCTGCAGAAGCTGAATATATGGGTGTTACAGCAGCAAGCACTCAAGCCATTTGACTTAAGAAAATCTTGCAAGATTTAAATCTGTCACAAGAAAGTCCAATCATCATCAATTGTGATAATAAGAGCACTATTGCAATGACAAAGAATCCTGTGTTTCATGCTAGAACAAAACATATTAAACTCCGTTATCATTATATTAGAGACTTGGTGCAGAATGGAGAAGTACAATCACAGTTTTGTTCTACAATAGAGCAAGTTGCTGATATTTTCACTAAAGCCCTTCCAAAAGAATGATTTGCAGAACTACAAAGACAATTAGGAATGATTCCCTTGCTCATCAAGGGGGAGAATGGAGTTACTGATAACTAAGCTCATCGATATATTGTTTTTAGGAATTAGTTAGAAATTCTCTTTATCTATTTTTAGATTACCGTTATTACACTTCGGTTCTCTCAAACGAAGCTGTTTCCACTTTGTTAACTATTTCTTGTATGTATTTTTCTGAATATAAAAGCCCCTTTTCCGGAAAAGCACTTATAGTCAATTTATTGTATCTGCACAGAAAGCCAGAAAGCTCTGTAACAGCAGTGTTTTTAATAAAAATCTCTCGAGAGGAATGGTGCTGATGAATACACTGTAGTTTTTGTATCAGAATATCAGAGTTTCCAGATTTTGATTGTTTCCATTATGAAGTAAAATAAAGAATACTCTGTCTGTTAATCTCTTCCTCCTTCGGTATTCTTGTAAAAATTGTTGTATATTATGATCTGTCCGATTATTCAATCCTTAAAACCTGTTTGAAGTTCGCAATTTGTAGATCATTTGTGGAGGATGAGCATTTTGTGGGGGTACATTCCAGTATTCCTTGAAATTTGCCTATGCATGTTCTTCAAAGAGCCAGATTTTAGATTTTATATTTGTTGTTTATGTGGCAATCTGGGGAAGATATTATTCAATCTGCAAAGCATGTGACACAGCTTCCATGATCTGATATTAAGAACAATTAACAATGTAGTAGCTAGTCAAAGCAACCAGATCTATCACAAAGATGGAAATAGGTGCTTGATAGTTAAGGGAATGGGGAGCTACAATTCTGATAACACATATCATTAATAAACATTTTAATATTTAATTCTTTTCTCCACTAAAAAAAATATTTTTATTCCAGTTAAATTGAAAAATCACAATCCACATATGCTACTATACTACTAGCACTTTCCAAAATAGATCCTGAATCCAAAAGTATAACTGACTGCATCATCATAGTAGTGTGCGTCATCATAGTAGTTATTAAAAGTTACTGAGTGCATCATCATAGTAGTTCTTGACTAACATAACCAGAAATAGCTCACAAAGGATTACATAAAAAAAAATTGCTTCCACATTCTGTCACATAAAAATGTTAATTCAAATGAAACACTTGAACATTGCTACAGGTTCTTTAGCCTGCTCTCAAGAAAGAAAACCTGATTATACTACGCCATTCTATGCAAGGGTAAGCTGCAAGGGAAGGTCAAGCTCAAGGACAAATGCCAGGCATAAACGTGCTCAGTTCTGTTGCAATTGAATACAACAATGCTTTCATAGATTGCACCAATAATTGTATTTGTTTGGGTGAGGTACAACACCAAAAAATTTACAATGGCGCAAAAATTGCATATTCAAATTGAAGAGAGCCCAGGTTGCTGTTCTGTGCAGGTGATCTAAAGGATATACGACAAGGTAGAATTTGTCAATGGCTATTATCATCTGAAGCTTTTGAACTGCTGCCTTTAACTCTAGCTTGTCGATTATTCACATCTGACAGGCCGTTTTCCAAAGCCTGAACAAGATTCTCAAAATAATTACGCGTTACTTTTGTGAGAACTGTAAGCTTAGCACGAAAAGCTTTAAAATCCTTTGCATGGCTTTCACATTCAATATAACCTTGCAACTCTTTCTCGGCACACCGATGAAGTCGTTCTAAACCAGATTCAGCTTCACCTTGCAAGTACTCGAAGAATTGTCTTTTAGCATGCTCATCTTCTGGAAGATAGTATCCATATGCATATGTCCACTTCAGAACACGTCTACATTCAACTATCTGTAACCATGCTTCAGTAGCAAACTTCAGTTGTAAAACAGTTTGACGCTGTACTCTATCACTTAGCTTTTCAATCTGCACCGCTTGCATTTGCTGCAGATCTGACAATGCCTTTGCCCTAGATGATTCATTTGTCGCCCATCGCTCATAATAATGGGTGTATCTCTTCAATGACTTTCTGGCCATCTCCCTTCTCCGCTCCGACTCATCATAAACTCCTTCCTGTTTTGCAGCTTCATATCGGTTGCACGCTTGAAAACCACCTGTTCGTTCACCATGCTCTGACCAAGCACCAAGGCACAACCAGCAAAAATGGAAATTACATGGAGGCGTGCACGTCATATGCATGCAGCCATCATTTTTCTCAATTGGCCGTTTACACTTTGGACAAGGCTTTGAATTTGCCAATATCCAGTTCATGTTTTGTGATTCTGCGCTGTTCTTCAAGATCCACTTTTCCACCGTATGACAGTCTACTGGACGGTGAACTTCCTCACAACAATTCCAGCAGAAGTTATATGCACATTTGCACTTAACATCGTAAGGGGGGCCACTTCCCATAACAAATTCGACACCATACTCGCAGCCAGGAGCTGGACACCACTTGGTCTCTCTATTGTCTTCAACATATGATCTCAAAAGATACCGTGTATACTTTGCTCTATCTTCATCATCAGAGACTAAAGAAAGGACCATATCTTCATCCACGGCAGCAGTGCATGAAGTATGAATGTTTGGGCACCGCAAAGTGAGGCATCCAGGACCACCATTTATCGAAGTATGAATGTAGCCTGTCCAGCACTCATTACAAAAGTGATGGCCACAAGCAGCCGCCTTCATTCTGCTACGGAGGAAAAGATCGAAGCATATCCCACACGTCAACTCCTTTTGATCCGGTCTAACCTCCACAACAGGCTTTTCCAACAACCCCACATCCTTTCTGACCTTCTCCTCGTTTGCAAACCATTCATCATTGACCTTATCGACACTCCACTTGAAGTGACGCAAGAGAATCCCAGCCTCAATTTTAGACAACCGAAGCACTGCAGAAACCGCTGTTATAGCCTCCTTTAGACGTGGAAGAATGTCTTCGTCACTCAAAATAGTGTAGCGAGAATCGTCATCGCTGGCGTTTTCGACAATGCCATCTAAATATTGCTCTTTTTCGTCGGTGTCATTTACGTCGTGCATATCGTTCCCTGAATCCATTTCTCCTACCGATTAAAGAATTGAGGGTTTTGCTTGAATTACGTTTCCAATAACAGAAGCTGTTATCGCTCTGTGTCGGGACGCAACAGAAATGGTTAATATTTGCTGTAAAGAACAGAAATCGTTAATATTTTCTATAAAGACGGTCGACTTGGAGCAGAAGATAGATTCAAAGAAGGCACCGCTACGGTAGTAATTGTGTTGAGAAATCGATCACTTGTATGAGCATTAATATTCAAAATTATATATAAGTATTCTATATATAGATAACTGTATGAATTAATTATGTCGGCGATGCTTTTACATTCCAAACAAATAAGATGTGTTATATGTGTAACATATATCCACTTTTATATTTTATAATTAATATATATATATGGGGATAACGTAATAACCCACGCACTAGTACATGAAGTATGGTTTTAAGAGAATTATTTGAGACAAACATTTCATATTGTCTCTAACTTAACAATTTATGACAAAAAAGGAAAGGAAAAGTTATCACGTAGGAAGGAACATTTTGGCAATTCCCCTAAAGCAATTTTCCATCCCTTTCCTTTGATTTTGAGGTGCTTAGATTGAAGATCTAGCTACTCTGAACTGTTGAACGCTTTGTGCAGCAGATAGCAGATTGAGTATCTAGCTCTGATGGGTTGAGGGCTTTGTGCCGAGATTGCTACAAAGTCTCCACTATAATGGCTTTGGGGCAACCAGGTTGATGTTGCTAGTACATTGTTGCTAAACAGTTTCTGCGTCTCGTGGATGAGCTGGTTGTGGGTAAGAACATAAATCTTCAGTATGAACCCTTCATAGGCAAGCTTGCGATCCGATATCATTATTCCAAGGCGGGAACCCACCAATATGGTTTTTATTGGGCCACATCTTTCATGGAGTCTCTTCAATTTTCCCTCGATTTCATCCTTGGTGTGTTTGGTCACAGGTTCCTCTGCCACCTGATAGCCATGGGTTTGGAAGTCAAAAGGGTGAATCTCATTAGGGTTCTATAGAGTCCATCTAACGCTCGATTGTAGGCATTCTCGTCATCCTTCAATTTTCTTGCCTCGACATAGGGATTCCATGGTTCTATGGTGGATTAGGGGTAGGGGTTTATGATGTTTGAGTTGGGGATTATAGTGGAGAGTTCTAGGCATTCTAGTCATCCTTCAATCTTCTTGCCAAGGCATAGGGATCCCATGGTTCTATGGTGGATTGGGGGTAATTGGGTTTATGATGTTTGAGTTGGGCATTGTGGTGGAGTGTTCTAGCACATAATGCGACCTCTATCTCTCATCATTTTTTTATTATTATGTCCTCGATGGGGGACATCTATAATTCAGTAGGGAGAATTAGTTTTTAATTTTGTTTTTTGTGGTGTTCTATGGCTTGAATAAAGTTTTCTTTTTGTATTAATTGATTTTTTGTAATTTATGTATTTTTGTCTGTTGTTCATTAGCTACTAGGGAGTGAAGCCCGCCTCAAGATTCCTTTCCTAGGCATGGGTGGAGGGATCCCATAAACAAGAATTTAATGTGCTTTGTCTCTATTTAATTGTCCCAATGGAGATAAAGCTCCACATGGGTCGTGATGTTGTTGGGTTATTTATTGTGTTTTGTTTATGGTCTTGTACAATGAGGTTCCTTCCTCTGGTGGGTTGCAATGATGCATTTGTGGTGGATTTAGCGAGCAGGGTTTACACCTTTGGTGGTTTGCGATTTGAGGTTTGTGGAGGGTTGGGCTAGTGTGTTTGGTATCTCTTGTTGGTTATGGTGCAGGGTTTAGGGTGTCTTACAGTGCAGCTTGTATTTATTTCATGGGACTTGGATTTGACGGTGGATTTAGCTGGGTGGATTATGGTACAAGGTGTATGTACTTGGGCATAATGCAATTTAATAGTGAATTTATGTGTTTGGTAACTTGTTTAGGGTATCTTTACCTAGTGCAATGGATCTTGAGCTGGAGGTTTATTATGGTTTGTGCAGTTTTCAAGGGTTGTTAAAGTCGGGTTTGAATCATCAGGTGGTTTTGTTATCGATGTTTGTGAGTCGGGGTTCATTTGTTCATTTCACGTCATTGTAGTTTGACCCGAAGTCGGTTTCAACGAACTTGGCCTTTTCTGTTGGGATCCATTTCTCTCGTGTGGGTGTTATTGGGATGGTAACGATGCTCTGTTGTTGTAAATGTAACTTCTGAAGATATTAATTTCTATATTATTATTATATTATTATTGTATTTTTATTGTACCTCCGTCGGAGATGTTTTTCCTCCGTTCAGGGATGTCATTGTTGTACTTGATCATACTAGAATATCAAGGTAAAACCTCCATTGTAAGTCGAGGCAATAGTTTCCCAAAGGTCAAATGTAAATTGTATTTTTGAGTCTCCTTAGGAGAGGTCGGCCCAGTTAGGTAAGTGAGGTCGGAACCATTGAGGAATTAGGTCACCCACACATAAAGTATAAATAGAGAGATTCACTCTCTCATTTGGCAAACACACTCACTCAAGCAAGTTCGCATCAAGTGAGAGAGAAGACAAGTTCATTGGAAGAGAAATAGAGAGAGCTGCAGAAGACATCTTATATTTTGGGTTTTCCAATTTGCTTGATATTGTACTAGTGACGAATCTATCTTTGAAGGAGTTGTGGGGTTTTCTACTTTATGATTTCCCTGAGGAAAATTCTTGTGTCTTTTGTGTTTTTTCGTTCTTGTCTATATTTCGGTATAAGGATATAACTAAATTGAATTAAATTGCAAACTCTAAAATGGTATCAGATCCAATATGAAAAGAAGGCATCGTGCAACAACGGGAAACTAGGGCTTCTTAGTTCAAGGTCGTCTCTCCACAGATCATCTGAAAAATAAGGCTAGGCTAACTCGTCCTAGGAGGGCGCATCTTTTGGATGAAGCAAAATTCAATTTGAAGAATTTTCATTTTTGACCCAGACACTAGTGCCGGGAGAAAACTAGGGCATCAAAGTTTTGGGGTCTTCCTCCATCAATCCGGACAAAGGAGTACACTAGACAACTCGCCTAGAGGAGGAACATCTTCCTATCCAATCAGAAGTTAAAAATTTCAAGTTTGAAAAATTAGGGTTTCTCTAACAAACCCTAGGCCAACCAGCTCCAAAACCAGGTTGGGCACCTCAAATTGGTAAGATCTAAATCCTTACTATTTCCATTTGAGGTTCTCATTTCAAAATGACAAATCACACCAAGCTTGAGGATAAGCTTGAAGGAGCTGACAAATTCCGAGCATGGAAGTATAGAATCTCTCTTATCCTAGAAGAAAATGATTTGGACAAGTATATCAATGCGGAGGTTCCTGAACCGGAGAGAGAAGAGGCAAAGGAAATCCACAAAAAGAACTTGGGAAAGGCCAAGAGGATTATTGCAAAATCCATCAAAGATCATCTCATCCCTCATGTGTCATTCTTGAATACTCCCAAGGAGATGTTCGATGCTTTGACGAAGATATTCGAAGGGAATACCATCAATAAGAAGATAACACTAAGGAAATAGCTCAAGAATGTGAACATCCAACACTCAGAGACCATGCAATCTTACTTCACAAGGGTCTCTCAAATCAAGGAGCAAATTGAAGCGATTGAAGACAAAGTAGACGAAGGATAGATTGATATGACCACCTTGAATGGTCTTCCAAGATCACAAGACTCATTCATTCAAGGAATATGGGCCAGGAAGAAGTTGATAACCTTCAACAGACTATTTTAAGAATGCACCCAAGAAGAAGCTCGACTAGTAGCAAGAGAAGAGAAGATGGGAACTAATGATGACCAAGCTCTAACTGTTAACACTAAAATAAATCACAACAAGAGGGAAGACCACCATCACAAAAGATCTAGAAGGCATCATGTATCTAGGAGGGATCTCTCTAATATCAGATGCTAAACATGTGATGAGAAGGGACATTAATCAAGAAATTTTCCCAGAAATCATGGATCCTCCAAGAAGACCAAAAGAAGAGGCATCATGCTCATATTGCTGAAGATGATAAACCAACAAGGAAAAGAACCAGAGAAGAAAGGGACGATTCTTCAAGTGATGAAGAATATGGATTAATCTCAGTACTCACAGGCACCATCACACATGGGAGAAATGATTGGCTTATAGATAGTGGAGCATCCAATCATATGACGGGGTACAAGGAATCTTTCATCAACCTATCAAAATATGAGTCACCTCACAAGGTGAAATTTGGGGATGATTACTAGCATCCCATCAAAGGAAGTGGAGAATATTCCTACAATCTACATTCCAGCAAATAATTAAAGATGAAAGATGTTCTCTATGTACCAGTATTGAAGAAGAATCTTCTCTCCATCTCAGCATTAGATGCTAAAGCAATGCAGGTTGCATTTTTTGATGGCCAAGTTCTAATGTGGCCAAAAGGAAAGACAATAAATGATGCAAGAGTAATTGGCGAATAAGAAGGAGGCTTGTACAAGTTGAAAGGTCAACCAAAAGAAGCATTAGTCCATGAATCTATGGAACCAAGTGAATTGTGGCACAGAAGGATTTCATATGTGCATTATAGAGCACTACCTATTGCAAGCAAAGCAGTTTTAGGACCACCGGAAATCCATACAAAACATGAAGGCATTTGCAAGGGATGTGCGCAAGGAAAGAACGTAAAGAAGGCATTTCCTAGCAATGAAATCAAGGAAAAATGAATATTGGAGATATTCCACTTGGATGTATGTGGTCCCATGTCTTCCAGATCATGAAGGGGGTATGCATACTATGTTTCTTTTATAGATGACTTTTCCCGTAAGACATGGATTTATTTCTTAAAAGGAAAAGATGAATTATTTTCAAGGAATTCAAAGCCTTGGTTGAAAATCACACTGAGAAGAATATCAAGACCTTACGATCAGATAATGATGAAGAATTTGCTTCAGAAGAATTCAAATAAATTTGCAGAGAATCTGGGATTAAGAGGGATTTGAGCAGTCCTTACAATCCTCAACAAATCAGCATTGCAGAATGAAAGAACATGACAATAATGGAAGCAGCGAAGGCAATGCTACATGTGTTAGAACATAAAGAGAACAAGGAAAATAATACAATCAATAACATATCAACATAAATAAGAACATAAAGGAAACAAGGAAAAGAATACACCAGATATACGTGGTTCACCCAATTGGGTTACGTCCACGCGAAGATTGTATTCTATTATCTCTAGAAATCTCCTTCAATGTTACAAGAGAGCAACTACAAATAACTCCAATACAATATAGCAGAGAGCTTGTGAGCACAATACAATGTGTTGTAATAGTATGATGGAATGTTATGATGTGATTCCCTTGACCCTACTATATACCAAGAGATGTGGAGGAGTTACTCTCACATATTGCATGTGGTATAATATAACTCTCCATAATAACATCTCTTTATATAACAATGGATATCAAGAGTATACTTTACCATAATGAATATGGGATATAATGTATTACTATTGTACATAAGATTGTGGATAACTTCCAACATAATTTAAAGACATTATTACCTTCCAAGGAATATAATATATTCCAAGACCCCCCCATAATAATGGCTGGGAGAAAATCCCTCACAAACACTAAGGAAGGAAGGAGTCATTACTGCTCCCCCTTGATGACAACTTCCCTCATCGCAAGCAAGGAACAAAGATGCACATAATTCGTTGTTGTTAAGGATTTGGTGAAGATATCGGTTTCCTACTTCTCGATAGGACAATACTCAAGAGAAAGAATACCATCTACGTCGAAAAATCAAATGTAATGAGCATCAAGGTCGATATGATTTGTATTGGAGTGAATATCGGATTATAAGTAAGCCGAATTGCATCCTGATTGTAACATTTCAACAAAATGGACGATTTTGGAACCAGACCAAGCCCAGTGAGAACATGCCGTAACCAAACTGCTTCTTTAGTTGCTTCTTTGGTTGCTCTATACTCTTCTTCACATGAAGATAAAGAAAGAGTCTTCACCTTCTTGCTGGACCAAGAAATAGGACCTGAACCAAGTTGAAATATATAACCAACAGTTGACCATTGATCAGAACTATCACCTTCCCAGTCAGAATCTGCATATCCAGAAAGTGAAACTGTAGCATTGCTCAAATAAAAGATACCATAGTACAATGTCCCCTGTAAATATCTCAGGATTCTCTTGGATTCTTGCCAATGAATTTCATGAGGTTTTTGAATGAACCGAGAAACCATACTAGCGAAAAAAGGGAGATATGGTCTGCTAAGAGTTAAATATATCAAACTGCCCACTAGATGACGATAAATAGTATTAGCATCAACAAGAGGAGTAGTACACTCAACAATTAACTTTGCACTGGACTGAAATGGCGTAGGAGCAGGTTTACAATCACTCATATGGAAACGAGCCAATAAGTCTGTAGCATACCTTGGATGAGAGAGAAAAATACCATCTTCCATATGCCAGATTTGAAGACCCAAGAAATAGTGCAATATATGAAGATCAATCATTTCAAACTGCTTTTGAAGTTCACTTTTCATACTTTGAATTAAAACAAGTTGGATTCCAGTGTTGATAAGATCATCCACATATAACACAATAATGAGGATATGATCACCAAATTTCTTAACATACAGATTTGGATAATATATACAACGCTTAAAACCATTATTCAAAAATATGTATCCATTTTATCATACCAAGCCCTAGGTGCTTGTTTGAGACCATATAAAGACTTGTGTAATTTGCATACAAAACTTGATGATTCAACATTAATAAAACCAGGAGGTTGTTGCATATAAATGTATTCATTAAGATTACCATTTAAAAAATCACTTTTTGTTAATTTTTGAGCATTAAATAAATATACTCTAGGATCTTTACTAAGAGAATAACATGTACAGTATTTCAATGCATATTAATCATAGCAAGCATATCAATCATCACAAGATGCAAACATAAGGGACAATAGACACACATAGTTTCCGTGGGGAAAACCCTAAGGTGAAAAACCCCACAACTTCCTCAGAGATAGATAGAGCAATGATACAACCAAAGTACAACCCAAGTACACAGAGATAGTCTCCTCCTAGCAGCTGATCCTCCTCCTTACATGTGCGCCACTTTCCGAGTGATGGATAAGTGAGTAATGAAGTGATCAAAATAGAGATCAGGAGATCTCTATTTCTACTTGTCTTGACTGCCCAATAAACTTATGGGGCCGACTTGTCTAGCTTAGTACAATAACCCATGGTTAACTTAATCAGGGCCGACCCCACACATGGTGGTATAATAACCCATTGGTAAGTTATGACACTTGCGACACTTGTCAATACAAATGACGACACTTCCTTATAGAAGAATAAAACATCTCTATAGGAGTACAATATACATAGATGAAATACACCCTCTTAACTAGGGTGGTATTTCTCGACACAGATCTGCTAGTACAAGTCTTCTTCTCTGGATCATCATCAGTGAATCATTGTCCTCAAATCATCATCATCGTCACTGCTGCTACTATCTCAGTAAATCTCTGAATATACTCGTCATAGGAAGTTCTATAGAGCCAGTCCTTTTTCATACTGGGTGTAGGCCCACCACCTGCAGGTCTTCATCATCACTGGCCATACTGTGGAATCCTCGGGACTTATTACGTGCGTCACAAAACCTCGAAAGAGTATCCCAGGTTGTTACAGGTACACAACTCTGACCTATACGATCTCCCAGGATCTTTTACATGTGACAGTCACAAAACCTTAAAAGGGTGTCTTTCCAAGCAAGAACCCTAAAGAGCATCTGAGGCCTTTTTCATCCTGTCCAGATCTCCGAGTCTGATTACATGTGACTTCTACCGCAAAACCTTAAAAGGGTGTCTTTCCAAGCAATAACCCTAAAGAGCATCTGAGGCCTTTTTCATCCAGTCCATATCTCTAGGTTTGATTACATGTGGTCATGGCAATGCCTCGAAAGAGCATCTGAGGCCTTTTTCATCCTGTCCAGATCTCCTAGGTCTACTTACATGCCATAGGACAATGCCTCGAAAGAGCATCTCAGTCCTTTTTCATCATGTCCAGATCTCCCAGGTCTACTTACATGTCCTCCCAAAGCAATGCCTCGAAAGAACATTTGAGGCATTTTTCATCCTATCTAGATCTCCCAGGTCTACTTACATGCTCATCTGCACAACCTGTCCATTGCCACAAAGTATCAACCTTATACTCACCATACATCATCCTGATGTATACATGATCATCCTAATCATCAACACTGCATCATCTTGGTGCATGTCATCTGGAGCAACATCTTGAAGCTTGTCATCCATGATCATCCTGATCATACAATGCATCCACCTGATGCATACACAGTATCTGCCTGATACATATCATCATACATGATCTACCTGATCATACAATGTATCCACCTGATACATCTACAGATACATACACATGATCCAACTGATGATATCCAACATCCAACATGATGCGTACATACACATACATATAAATGATCTAACTGATCATCCAACGCTTATATCCAAAGCCATGGGAAGGATCCTCCTCTCACCATGCTTGGAATGGCTTCAGGAAATGTCTCCATCACTTCTTCCTCAAAGTGTCGTCAATCTAAAGAACATCAAGCCTCTCTCTGAAGTACTTGAACTTCACACTGGCTAGTGGTTTCATCAGCACATCTGCAACCTGCTCATCCGTCGCAATATATAGGAGCTTCAGTGCTCCTCTCTACACCATATCCCTGATATAGTGATATTTGATCTCAATGTGTTTCGAGATGTCGTGGAACACTGGGTTCTCAGACAGCTTCACACAACTCTGGTTATCACAAAAGATACCAGTAGCCTCCAGCGGGAGATCAAATAACTCAGACAGTAGCTTCCAGATCCATACTGCCTCACAACTAGCCGAACATGCTCCAACATACTCTGCCTCGGCTGTACTCAGTGCTACGCAGGACTGCTTCCTGCTAAACCAAGATATCACACTTGATCCCATATTGAAGCAACACCCAGAAGTGCTCTTCCTATCTGCAGCACTGCCTGCCTAGTACGAATCAACATAAACCTACATGTTAGACTTTTGATTCGCATCATACTTGAGCCCATAGTCAACTATACCCTTCAGGTATCTCAGAATATGCTTTACATCAACCACGTGAACACCTATGGGATCCATCAGGAACTGGCTCAATGTGTTCACCGCAAAGCAAATATCTGGCCTTGTGTTCGTCAGGTACGTCAAGGACCCAATCATCTGACAATGCATAGTGACATCAACCGGATCAGATGAAGCATCATACAGAAGCTTCAGGTTTGATGCCATAGGTGTGGCCATGGCTTTGCAGTCCATCATCCCGAACCACTTCAGGATCTCCACTGCATACTTCTCTTGTCCAAGGCATATTCCATCTGTACTCTGCCACACCTCCATGCCTAGAAAATAGTGCATCATCCCCAAGTCCTCATCTCGAACTCGGTAGCAAGATTCCTCTTGGTATTAGCAATCAAACTATCAATACCTGTAACAAACAAGTCATCTACGTACAGGAGTAGTATCACAGGATTTCCTTCCTCAACCTTGTGGTAAAGGTTAGAATTTGCTTTACTCTTGGTAAAGCCCAAGCTGGATAGAAAACTATCCATCCTACCATACCAAGTCCTCGGATCTTGCTTCAAACCATACAAGGATTTCTTCAATCTGCACACATATGACTTCCTGTCATTTGTCTCAAAACCAAGTGGCTGCTCCACATACAGTTCCTCCTCAACTACACCATTCAAGAAAGCAATCTTGACATCCATCTGGTATATCTTCCATTTCATCACTGTATCCAGAGCAAGTACTGATATGATGGAAGTGTACCTGGCTAAAGGATCAAAAGTTTCTTCATAGTCGATTCCTTCTTTTTGGGAGAAGCCACGAGCTACAAATCTCGCTTTGTATTTCTCTATGCTGCCATCTACAACATGCTTGATATTATAGATCCATTTTGAAGTCACAACAGAATTCCCTTCAGGTCTTGGGACTACATCCCAAAAATCATTTTTCATTATTGATTGGTATTCCTCGACCATGGCATCCTTCCATTCTTTCTTTTCCACTGCCTCTTCATAACTGGAAAGTTCTTTGTTCATGATATCACAGAGTAAAGCAACATAGCTAGTATGTGATCTAGTTCTCTTCTTTGCTCCGTGTTCTTCTTCTGGAATTCCATACCTTTCTGCATCTTGAATGAGTTCTCTAGCCCATGCAGGTTTCCTCTTGTGAGAGTCCTTCTCATGAGGTGGATCTACAGGCTCTTGCGGATCTTCAATTTCACGATCAACATCTAGAATTGCTTCAGTCATAGTAGTGTCTTGAAATCTGGTTTCCTTTGGTTCTTCATGATCTTCAACATGTGTCTTCCTTTATTTGATGAATGTTGAGTTTTCATCAAATGTTACATCCCTGCTGACATCAATCTTCTTGAACCTTGGAAAGTATATTCTGTAAGCCTTCGAGCTTTCACTGTAACCCACAAAGATACCCTTCTTTCCCGAAGTATCTAGTTTTGTCCTCTTTTCCTTTGGAACATGTGTATATAATGGACAACCAAATATCTTGAGATGGCTGACTTCAGGGCTCTTACCAGAGAAGACCTCTTCTGGTGTCTTGTTGTCCAATATCTTGTAGGGTGTTCTGTTCTGCACATTCACAGCTGTCCTAGCTGCTTCTGCCCATAGATGCATGGGTAGATCCTGGTCATGCAACATTGCCCATGCTACTTCCATGATTTTTCTATTCTTCCTTTCTGCAACTCCATTTTGTTGTGGATTGTAGGGAGTAGTCAACTCCCTCTTAATCCCCGAATCACTGCATAGTTTCTTGAAATCACCTGAAGTGAATTCACCGCCATTGTCGGATCTGAATGTCTTGATCTTCTTGTCAGTTTGATTTTCCATCAAGGTTTTGAATTCCTTGAACTTATGAAATACTTCGTCTTTGTTTTTTAAGAAGTAGACCCAAGCCTTCCTGGAGAAGTCATCAATGAAAGAGACATAGTAAACATACCCACTCAGAGAACTGGATGACATCGAACCGCATACATCAGAGAGGATGATTTCCAAGATTCCTTTTGCCTTGCTTTCACTGCTTGGAAATGCCTTCTTTATGTTCTTTCCTTTTGCACATCCTTTGCAAATACCTTCATGTTTGGTCTTGATTTCAGGAAGACCCTCTACAAATTTGCTTGCAATTGGTAGTGTTCTATAGTGCACATGAGCAAGCCTTCTATGCCAAAGTTCACTTGGCTCCATGGATTAATGTACCATGGCATGTTCAGGTTGTCCCTTCAATTTATACAATCCTCCCTCTTGCTCTCCAATCACCACTGCATCATCAATAATTTTACCTTTTGGCCACATTAGGACTTGGCCATCTACAAATGCAACCCTCATGCCCTTTGCATTTAATGCACAGATGGAGAGTAGGTTCTTCTTGAGCCCAGGTACAAATAACACATCTTTCATCTTCAAAGACTTTCTAGAGTCTAGGTTGTAGGAGGATTCCCCACTTCCTTTGATAGGGTAGTGATAATCATCCCCAAGTTTCACCTTATGGGGTGATTCATGTTCATATAAATTTACAAAAGATTCTTTAAACCCAATCATGTGTTTAGAAGCCCCACTGTCAATTAAACAATCGTTACAACCATGAGAAATAGTACCTGTGAGAGCAGAGATTAGAACATACTCTTCTTCACTTGATGAGTCATCATCATCACTTTCTGCTCTAGCCTTCTTCTTGGGACGCTCATCATCCTCACCAGCATGAGCATGATATCTCTTCTTGCTTCCCTTCTTGTTGTTGTTGTTGTTGGAACCCTTGTTGTTCTTGGGACAATCTATAACAAAGTGCCCCTTCTCATTACAGGTGAAGCATCTTAGATCCTTCTTACCCTTTTGGTGATGGTAGTTAGAAGGTCTTATGTTATGACATGGCTCCTTCTTGAACTTACCTTTCTTGGTATGTGCTGTGAGATGTTGATCTTCATTTCCCATATTTTCTTCTCGGGACACGAGCCTAGCTTTATTTTGAGAACATTCTTCCAGCGGTATGTTGAAGGAGATCAACTTCCTTCTTGCACAAATCCCTTTAATAAAGGAATCCCATGACCTGGGTCGACCATTCAGAGTCACTCTCTCATTTGGCAAACACACTCACTCAAGCAAGTTCGCACCAAGTGAGAGAGAAGACAAGTTCATTGGAGGAGAAAGAGAGAGAGCTGCAGAAGACATCTTATCATGAGTTTTCCAATTTGCTTGATATTGTACTAGTGACGAATCTATCTCTGAAGGAGTTGTGGGGTTTTCTCCTTTATGATTTCCCCGAGGAAAATTCTTGTGTCTTTTGTGTTTTTTCGTTCTTGTCTATATTTCGGTATAAGGATATAACTAAATTGAATTAAATTGCAAACTCTAAAATGGTATCAAATCCAATATGAAAAGAAGGCATCGTGCAACAGCGGGAAACTAGGGCTTCCTAGTTCAAGGTCGTCTCTCCACAAATCATCTGAAAAATAAGGCTAGGTTAACTCGTCCTAGGAGGGCGCATCTTTTGGATGAAGCAAAATTCAATTTGAAGAATTTTCATTTTTGACCCAGACACTAGTGGCGGGAGAAAACTAGGGCATCAAAGTTTTGGGGTCTTCCTCCATCAATCCGGACAAAGGAGTACACTGGAAAACTCGCCTTGAGGAGGAACATATTCCTATCCAATCAGAAGTTAAAAATTTCAAGTTCAAAAAATTAGGGTTTCTCTAACAAACCCTAGGCCAACCAGCTCCAAAACCAGGTTGGGCACGTCAAATTGGTAAGATCTAAATCCTTACTATTTCCATTTGAGGTTCTCATTTCAAAATGACAAATCACACCAAGCTTGAGGATAAGCTTGAAGGAGCTTGCAAATTCCGAGCATGGAAGTATAGAATCTCTCTTATCCTAGAAGAAAATGATTTGGACAAGTATATCAATGCGGAGGTTCCAGAACCGGAGAGAGAAGAGGCAAAGGAAATCCACAAAAAGAACTTGGTAAAGGCCAAGAGGATTATTGCAATATCCATCAAAGATCATCTCATCCCTCATGTGTCATCCTTGAATACTCCCAAGGAGATGTTCGATGCTTTGACATGTAGGACATCACGAAATGCATCACATAGGCATTATAAAATCATTAAAACATTGCATCCACGTGCATAAGATATGCCTCCATGGGCATACAAAAAATCAAAACATTGCATCCACGGGCGTACAAAATCATAACTTTGCATCCACGTGCATCAAACATGCCTCCATGGGAAAACAAACAAACTACAATTGCATCCACGTGCAACAAAATGTAAACGAAAAGACAAGATGTGCATCCATGTGCATACACAACTATAGAACAAAACATATATATATATATATATATATATATATATATATATATATATATATCATCATAAGAGTCATAATGTCATTAGTGCCCTCAACACCCAAATATACAAAAGGTACACTAGCCATACAAAAATGTGTATCAACAAAATACATACCCATATGCTCATCAGCATTTGGGGGTAGGTATAAGATCACCTAATCATCATGATCACCGAGATCCTCTGGCTCCTCCGGATCATACTAATCCCAATCCCTCCTTTTGGCCATCACCACAGCTACTCTCAGCAGGATCAACCGCCACTCACGGGGAGCATCGAAACAATGCTCGATAGTAGGCCGATCTGGATCCCTCCAACCCTCCTCTGGTGTACCCACTAGAAGCCCCTATAAGGTGTCGCGTACGTCCTCTAGAGAATGATCCCGCGAGTGCACAACTCCTCAGACACGAGGCAGCGGTGCTGCTACCGGTGGAGGTGCCACCACCATCATCCATACTTGACGTCCTATATGATCCACTGGTGGCCTCGGACCAACATCTGCAAAAAACCCACAGTGAATCAAGTCAGTATCATACAAAACATCTCTAGCTATACTCATAACAAAAACATCTAAACATGATATAATAGAGAAACAAAAAACAAAGATGTACCGTCTAACCCCCAAGCTTGTCCCTAAGCTCGAGGCATTTCAGGATCTCCCCGGAAGTCCATACCAACATATGGATAATCATCAATACCAATGGGCACCTACTCCGATTGGTCATACATCTCCGACGAGAAGAATTGTCGGATACCACCACCACCCCGGGGCATTCATCTCCCCCCACTGCACCATCCACGGCTCACTCCTCAACCCATCCCGAACCGGCACACGCAGCCGCAAAGTAGGTACCTGCTCAAAAAAAAAACAATAGAGGAAAGAAGCATAGTTGAACTCTCCTCCCTCCCGACTAACCTTGTTCAACTCTCGCCAAACACAGGCCAAAACATCTGCCTTCAAGCGAAATAGGTCCCCCTCAGGACACTGTCTACCATCATCATTTTCCCCCTAGACAAACGATGGGGTGGATGTACACCAAGAACCCGCAAATCACAAGCCGCCACCGCTTGCATCTCTGGCTCTCGCAGATTAGAGACACTAAATGCGTTGTTCTGCGTACGTGACCTTGGAACACAGAATCTCTGCAGTAGATCCTCAATGTCCATACCAGCCGGAATCCTCGGCTGCAACTCCCCTATCTCACCCAGACGAGGCAAGCCAGTAAAAAAGTACACATCGATTAATGTGATCTCCATTCGTTCACCTTGCACCATGAAAGCCACCTCCTTCGGGACACAGAAGTCAACCAACTTGTTCAACAGATCTTTGAATGAACACATAATAGGAACCTGAGCACACTTTAGTAGTTCGCCCACAACCAAGGCTACTTGCACATTTGGGTCATCCCGAATCCTTCCCATCAACTCCAGATCAATCTCTCTCTCCTGCCATGACACCAATGGCCTCCTCAGCATCCTGTCAAAACACAAAGGAAAATTTTTTAGAAACAAATTTTTTTCCCAAAAACCCCATCGCGACTTTCGGGCTCTTAGCCGCGATGAACATTGCGACTTTCAACTTCACAGCCGTGATGAACATCGTGGGTATCAACCCCACAGTCGTGATGGGCATTGCGACTATCAACCCCACAGCCGCGATGAACATCGCGACTGTCGGCCCCCACAGCTGCGATGCACATCACGACTATCAAGCCCATACCCACGATGTGCATCGTGGAAAATGATCCGAAGCCCGCGATATTCCATGTTGGGAAGCCAACATGGAATTATGCAGCCTTCGGGGCCCCGACGCTAACCAGAAAGGAAATAATTTGAAAGGCTAAGGCACATAGGCTTACCTGAAACTCGCAGAATGAAAAACCAACCGTCGAATCTCCCACAAATCAAGAAAATGCTCTGACCAACTCAATTACTCTGTGAAACTCAACGGTGAAAATGACACTTGTCACATTAGGCCTACTTTCTATTTATAGAAATTTGACCATTTTCAATCAACCATTTCGGCATCATACGACGTCTGTTTTTCAAACCGTTGGTACCATTGGAATCAGCACAACGATAAGTTTATGATAGTCCACTCCTTTTCCTAATTCCACAAGGTCCCTTTTTCGGGCATTTTTTTCCCATGCCCTTCGTCACCTCGATTTGCATGCCACATCGGCCGTGGTCCATTTTTGATGAGTTTTATATCGCTGGATTCAGTTTTTCGTCCTCGTGATGATGCTTGAGATCATTTCTCACTCTCACCACTATATTTTTCGAGCATTTTTTCCCATGCCCCTCGTTGCCTCAATTTGCGTGCCACATCGTCCGTGGTCTGTTTTTGACGAGTTTTATATCGTCGGATTCAGGTTTTCGCGCTCGTGATTATGCCTGAGATCATTTCTTGCTCTCACCAACATATTTTTTGGGCATTTTTTCCCATGCCCGTCGTCACCTCGATTTGCGTGCCACATCGATCGTGGTCCCTTTTTGACGAGTTTTATATCGACGGTTTCAATTTTCCACGCTCGTGATGATGCTTGAGATCATTTCTCGCTCTCACCAATAGATTTTTCAAGCATTTTTTCCCATGCCCCTCGTCACCTCTATTTGCGTGCCACATCGGCAGTGGTCCATTTTTTACGAGTCTTATATCGCCGGATTCAATTTTTCGTGCTCATGACGATGCTCGAGATCATTCGTTGCTCTCACCAATAACCTTTTTGTTCGGTATAATTTTATCCCTTTTTCGGGCTGAGCAATTCTTTTACGAAAAAGGCACTTAGGGAGTTTTTGTTAAGTTCTTTTCTGACTCCTAAAACAATGAAAAGATTGCCGATCAACCTTCCTTCCTTTCATGCTCGCTAAAAGTATCAGAAAGGGCATCTACCTGGTATAAGTTTACTCCTTTTCCGGACCTTGTAGACTAATTACGAAAAAGGAATACTCTAGTCACATTCGCTAGAAGAGTTCTCCATGTGCATCATTTTATACTTTTTCGGGCCTTGGAGACTAACATACGAAAAAGAACACCAATGGAGTCTACTTACCATTTTCAAACTCTCCAAAATTGAAAGCAACCATGAGCAATCACAGTCTTGGGGTCGTATAAATCGACAGGACGGTACTCCATAGGATGGTGCTCCACCACCAATGTAGAGTCTTCTTATCGTTTTCAGACTCCTTAAAAATGAAAGCACTCACGAGCATGAACAATCTTGGGCTCGCAAAATCCACAGGACAGTACCATTTCAGAGCAAACTTTTATCCCTTCTTGGAGCTCATTAAAACCATGAAGAAGGATCCAACGGTACTTTTCAGTACCACAACAGATCATCTTTATTCATACGGAAACTTCCCCAGTATGGTCGCCTTTGCTCGGAGCATTCTGCAATATGTCACCCTGAGAGCCTCCCAATAGCATCCATCAACTTGTCCCCCATAGTCACTCCAGTCTGTAATACATACCCCCGATCCCTTAAAGCTATGATCCTCACACATAAAATTTAGTTTCCTATGCTGCTAGGTCAACCGTGTCATCATGCTCTGAACAAAGGAAGTTTGAGTCCACCCACTCTATGACCCCATTTTTTTCCACATCCCCACAGTATGTCAATCCTACCATCAGTACTCTTACAGTTTCGTTGTACACCTCGGGCTCCTATCAAGGAAACATCATTACCTTGATAGTTGCTGGTCTCCCTCTATCCACTCCAACCAAATCTATTCCAGAGGATAGACCCAGAGGTCCCTATGCCTTGGACTCATCACCATTTGTGATGAGTTCCTACGGATCATTTCGAAAGGAGTCCTTAGTGCCTCTCCAGATGATTGTTTCTCACATGCTCGACTTAAACACCTTGATCGCATCGTTGATACTCGTACAGGGTATCGGTCCTTTCAGTTATTTGTTGAAGACCCCAAATATCACCTGACTCTACCACATTGGAGAGCCTAATTGAGGAAACAACCAGTTTCATTTTCCTATGGATATTCGGGTTGTGCTTGGCGACAATTTTTAGATATACCGCAGCTCTATACTCCCTTGAGTATACAGTTACAAATACTCCTAAGAAGTTGACTCATTTACTGACTCTACCACATTTTAGAGTCTAATTGAGTCCCTACAGATGTTGGACACCTTCGGTTTCAGCAATTCATCAAACCTTCTGATACCTTATTCAGAACGGTTGTTGCTTTTTCCAGTGTATCAGTTATTGAGATCAGTCATGGTACGACCATGAGTATGTCCCAACATTGTGTCCCCTTTGGACCATTATGATGTACCAGTATATTTTTATGTATTTTTCAGGTCCCCCTTTGTGGGTCTAATTGTTATCTATATTTCTTGATACGAGCATGGGTATGCCCGCCTCGTCCATTATCAAAGATTATTCCTCATTCATTTTGGGGCCATGTATTTTTTCAGTTTTTGCAGCTTCCAAGTGGCCGTTTTTCCAGTATCCAATCGGTCTCTTCTCTTCTCCAAGCAACAGGAAAAAGACAAAAGAACTATGATGTCTATCGGCCATATGATGAACTCCTGCCCTCACACATCAGGGGGCAATCTGTTAACACCCAAAAAGTGCTCACTAGCTCATTCCCTTATTCACATGACCCATTTCTTCACTTTTTCCACCATTTGAGCCTCTAAAACCTTCAAAAGGTCACCAAAAAGACCATAATACCCCTTCCCCCCCAAAAAATATGTACTTTTCCTCAAAAAACCCTCAAAAAGGGTCCAAAATTCCCACAAAATATTAAAAGGGAATAAAAATATTCATAATATTCAAAAAAGGAAAAAGGAGGAAAAAGAGACCTAAACCATGTTGGTTAATACCATTGGTTTCCTTAAAACCATAATGGTATTACCCATCACCAAAAACTATAAAAAGGTGATAGGGGCTCCTCACTTTACATCCACATTTCATCCTATCCTTATGCTTCCAAATTCCCTTTGAGAGCAATTGCCTCCCATTTCGAGTTTGAAGATCCCCATTGAAGCTTTAGAGAAGAAGAGGCCATTGGATATTGGAGCTTCTCAACCTTGGAGTTGCTCAACACCCATCATCCTCACCATTTGAGGTAATACAAAATCAAATATTTTTCAAGTTATTGTTCTTCCATAGATCTTATTGCTTACGTTCTTAAATTCAGTTTTTTATTTCTTTTACACATGTTAATGTTAGATATGATTATATTAGTTTATTCATAGTTGTTTTTGTTTTATATTGAAACTGCTATTACAAGTTAATAGGTGCATCCTAGCACATGCTTGGTTGAAAAACCAAGCAACAAGTTTCTATTAAGTCCGATAGATGTTTGATGACATTGTTCTAGTTGCAAATCAACAAAGCATATAAAGATATTTTCCTACAAGTGCAAGAACAACTTGCATATGATGATCCACCATTTTATTTGTTCAAAAACATTGTTAGAAATGGATCTAAAGGAGTTCACTTGATACAAACCTCAACAACTACATTTATTGATTCTTTGAACGATGAGTATGCAATTCAAGACTTGCTACCATTGTCCGAGTCGAAAACACAGGTTTGTTAACAACATTGTATTCTTCCTTTGTTTCCCTGTTATATAAAATTGTGAATGCATCAAACAACATTCAACAATTAATGACAGACAAAGACTTTGTTCCCCATCATTCCACTTCATTGCAAAAAACAACAATAGTCTGTAAATTTTCTTGTATCTAATTTTTTTTACTAATTCACTTTAACAGATTCATGGAGTGCTTTAAGCAAAAAGTTCCTTCACTCATTTGTTTCAAACAAAATACTTTGAGCTTGTACACTTTGTCGCAATAAATATGATTGATGAGTCCACATTTTTCATGTTTGCATTTAAAATACTGCTCTTTTATGTTTTGCCTGTCTAATAATTATATTGGGAAAAATGAGTTTCAGGCAAGTAACAACAAAAATATTGGTGAAATCAAGTACACCATGCATACATACTATTTGAAATCAATTTTCCAAGTTCTCCTTCATATTTTTATTTTGATTTCCCACTGAATACATACAGAGTTTGTGAACTTTCTTGCTTACATAACTATTGCATGTGCACGAGTTTTTTTCATCCTCTATAAGACCCAAACGCTTCTCCTCTACAAGTGCAACTCTTTGACACATTGTTCCATATGATCCCTATCCTTATCTTCTTGTAACATCCAATGCAAAAGAGAATGCACCATCGTCTCATGCACAACAATCCTTCATTGTTTCTCTTCCTCAAGAACAACCATCATGTTTATCTCTAGCTGTTGCACACAAGATTCAACTTTTTATTCCAGTTCCTCTTGGTCCCTTTCAGCACATAGTTGCACTTCCATTTTAGCAGGTTGTCGAAGCTCATCTAACTTGGATAAGCGCACTTGTAGGTGTGCCAAAAGGTGAAACCTATCAAGATCACGATGTATTATAGTTAATGCTGATAACATTTTTGTATATAAACTTATTTTAAGGAATGCATGAAGAGGTATTTTGTTACAATTTTTTAATCTTTGAATACCAAACACATGTTTGCAAAAAATAGCTTCTTTCCTTGTTACACAATATATCCATTTCCTATGTTCTTATCATAAGTGCATGATAATTTGAATTGCATATCTACTTGTCAATCATATATATGATAGATTGCATGGACTTTGTGTTTGGCTATTAGAACATGTGGAAGACAACCAAAATGCCATCATTCTATTCTATTCTACGACCTATGAAACACAATAACACAAAAATAGAGCCACTGCAAGTGTCCACTCTCTTTGAACAATGACCACATGTTTCTCTTTGATGTCCCATCCTTGCTTATATCATTGTAATTGCAAAAAATAACTTGTCTCCTTCTTGCAAAATATTTCCATTAGATACGTACTTATCATAGCTATATGTTAATTTGCATTGTCTCTCTTCTTACTAGTCATATTTATGATAAATTGGATGACCTATAAGGCTAGCAATTATATCATGTGGCAAGAAACAAGAATCACAACCGCCCTTTCTGCAAATAGACATTGTTAAAATACAATTGTATCAAATCATGTTTTTTTCCTAATGTTAACATGCGCATTGAGTTATGACTTCCACAGAGACCATGCAATAATTTATTTTATAATGATTTCTTTACTTTGTGGACTTATTTGGTGAGCATGCGTGGATTGCTCACACCATTTTCATAGATAGGATGGTTTCCTTGATGCAAAACAGTAAAATAACTTATTATACTTTTTTGTGGTTCTAGAGTCCTTATCTAAAAATAAAACAATTCCTTGCAAATTGTGCTTCTTTGAAAACATTATAGAAACTTGATAAATTTATTTTGTTCCTTTATTTTACTATTGCATTCATATTAATAGGCATTGTAAACAAACAACACCACTTTGTGCATCTTCTAGCATATATGCACTATTGAAACTTCGCTAATTGCTATGATTGTAGACTTGTGCAATGTGCAGGAGCAGTTACATTGATTCAGATATAACAAAAACTAGATAGCAATAGAAAATGGAGCCTCCTTCACATAAAAAAAAACAACATTTTCCAACACTTGCTGCTTTTTGTTCTTTTGAGTTGTGCTATATGCGAATTTTGATAATGTGTACTATCCAACAGACATTTCCACAAATGAAAAAAAAATTGAATAGGCTAGATAATTTTTTATTTTTCCCTTGGCCTGATAACAATCTAGCTATATCGACAAATAGAACTAGACAATCTAGATTGTTCATAGAGATATTGATTGCATATATGGAATCAATTTTGATCCAACTTTGAAGCTCTAGTTGTTGTTTGCAGCCATCAATACAAAATTATAGCTTATGCAATTTACAATACAATTACCGTCTTTTGTCTTTAACAACTCGAGTCCAATATATTATATGTATTTGTTGCTTTTCCTAATTCCATAAGCAGAGAAATAACAATTATAAAACATCGTATACATATATGTTCTTGTTTTCTTGATTCAAAATATCTGTTTCATCCACAATTACAATGGTGTATCCAATCCATATGTTAATTAGAATCTGTCTCTTTGCTTTTAAAAATAGGGAATATTTTTTGCCCAACATATTTTTGGTGTCTTCCAGATTTTTGGTGTCTGACAAAGATCCTCAGAGTAACATGTCAGAGAAGTGATAAAAATATAAGTTGTTTAGCGCCCCCCCCCACAAAAAAAAGAATGTTGTTAAAAAAACATTGTAATTGTTACAATGTTGCAACTATGTTTTATATTTTGTTAATTTTCTCAATTTGCTCTCTACAAGTTTCAACTAGGAAAATAATATTGATGAAGATTAAATATATAAAAGTATGTGATTAATAAAAACATCAGTTTTTTTTTTTTTTTTTTATGGTAGGTGGCAATGAAATTAATATGAATGTTAATGAATTTAGTTTTTGTATTGAAACTCGATGGGTACAATACACATTTCAACAAATACAAGTGTGTGAATGTGAATATGTTTAAGTATTTTTTTCTTTAATACTCATGTTTGACTATGCCAATGATATTGAATGGTAGCAACTTTGTAAATTTTCTAGGAATGTTTACAATTTTTTTTAATATGAAATACAATTTTTGACTATATAAATAATATTAATAGAGTATTTTGATAAGATATACAATAAATATATATATATATATATATATATATATTAATAATTATATTTAATTAGAAAAATAATATCTATAAAATTTTGTAACTATTTTGATAAGTTGTTATTTAGTAATTTGTCATTTTATTAATTATAAAATTTAATTGTGTTAATATTATTTGGCATTTAATCAAGTTAATGTTGAATATTGATGCAATTTGATAACAATATTGACATGATTGAAGAAATTTTGTAATTGATCACATAGATGCTTATAATTTGATCACATAGATGCTTACAATATAAACGCGATGTATTGACCATGTTAATGGATTTCACTTAAAAAAGATGTTAAAAAAGAATGTTGTTAATTCACTTTAGTATAATATCAATTCTATTGATAGATAGCAACCATATACAAGTACATATTTTAGATGTGGCCATGGAATGACATTTCACTTAAACGGAAAACCACATTTTTCTATCTTTGTTCTTTTTTTTAGGTTTTTGTGGCCTTGCAACTACTTTTTATATTGAGAATTGTTAGACTAACAATTATCATTATTATTTTCTTTCATTTATTAAAGACAAGCAATTGCATCCTCTTCTTTTATCTTGAATAATATGTTTTTTCACTCTACATAGAAAGTCACATTGTTTCTATCTTTATTTTGTTTTTAGATTTTTATAATTTTTCCATCACCTCTTTATATTGAGCACTATTCAAGAACCAATTATCACTATTGTATTCCTTTGTTTAAAAAAGAAAACGACTTGGATCCCTTTTATGTTTTGAATAATGTGATCCATATGTGCTCTAGTTTCTTGGTCCAAACAAACTATTGTTTCTAGGAATCAACAAGAAGTGCATTGGCTCTTGAGATGTAGTACTAATAATGACTTCTTTCCAACTCCTTGCTACTTAAAGAATAACATCCACTAGAGAGGCAAGGACAAAGTGCTAGGAGATGTTCATTGGATCTATTCAATAGTATTATGGTTGCGTGTTCTTCCACCACAATCACTTTCAATATTTTTCCTTTTGGAACTATGAATGATTTTTGTGTCGTACAAGTCTAGCATCAGTTCCAGTGCTTACCTTATTTGTTTACTAGAATTTTCATATTTTAAATAGTAGATTAAAATGGCATTCAGATTTGCTTTATATTCTAATATTCAATGCTCTAAAAATCTATAGCCTCAACTTAAATTTGAATGACACAAAACCTCTACTTACTTTTAGTTTAAACACAAGAGAAAAAGGTGGTACATACCTTCCCTCTAACTCTTTTCAATTTTTTATAACTCAAATACATTTAACCAAATCATTATTTTACTTAATTTTTCATCATTTTTACTCGATTGATGAAATATAACTTTTAATTACTTTCATTAATTTTATTTTATTGTGCCGAGAGGTGCTCTACAGCCCAATATGAGGGAGATCTTCTAACATGTGTGATGTAGCGTTACATCTAATAAAATGTAAAAAGTCATAATATGAGGGAGATCTTCTAACGTGTGTGATGTAGCGTTACATCTAATAGTAAAAAGTGATAATATGAGGAAGATCTTCTAACGTGTATGATGTAGCGTTACATGTAATAGTAAAAAGTGATAATATGCGGGAGACATTCTAATGTGTGCGATGTAGCATTACATCTAATAAAACGTAAAAAATAGTAAAAACTAATTAATATTTTGTCGGCCATTAATTAAAAAAGAACGTGTATTTTCGATTGAAAAACACGGTTGAATCAATGCCTATATAAACAAAAAAAACATAAACAAATTCTAAAACATGAGGCAAAGAGAAGCGGGAAAGAGAAGTGTATCAGCGATCAAAGTATTCTCGTGCACTTCCTCATCCATCTGTCCTCCATTCGCAGACCTCCGCTCGCGTCCCCTCCTCATCCGCATCCCCTGCACCATTCGCCTGCACCTCCTCCTCCGTTCGTCCCCTACTCCTCTGCGTCCCCTGCACCATTCTCCTGAACCTCCTCCTTCGCCCGTCCTCCATTCGCAGACCTCCCCTCGCGTCCCCTCCTTCGCAAACCTCCCCTCGTATTCCCTGCTCATCTGCGTCCCCTCCATTCATCGACCTCCTCATCCTCCTACCGTTCTCCTCCCCTCCCGACGTCCATCCTCCTGCCCTCCCGTAGCCGCCTGCAACATTTGCCACCCCCATCCTCTCGCCGTCATCCTCCCCATGTCCTCCTCCCTTCGCGACGTCCATACTCCTCCCCTCCCGCAGTCGCCTGCAACATTCACTGCCCCCATCCTCCTCCGGCCACCCTCCATCCATCCTCCTCCCCTCCCACCGCCATCCTCCTCCCCTCCTCTCGCCATCGCCTCCCCCGTCCTCCTCCAGCCACCCTCCCTCCATCCTCCTCCCCTCCTCTCGCCATCGCCTCCCCCATCCTCCTCCGACCACCCTCCCACAGCCATCCTTCTTACCTCCCACCGCTGCCTGCAACATTCACCTGCACAAATATATATTTAATTAATATATATTAAACTTAAAATTACAATATATATATTAAATTTAGTTAGGTTTAATATATATTTAGTTTTAGATTTAGATTTAAAAATATTTTGTTTTAGATTTAGATTTAAAATTGCAGTATATACATGATATGGCATTTAGATTTATATTTAGTTTAATATATATATGCAATTTAAATTTAAACATAAATTATATTTATATTTATTAAAATTAAATATAATTTTTAACTACATGAACTTATATTTAAAATTAAATTAACATTTAATTTAAATTTAAATATATATTAATATTTACATAAGTAAATATGTTCTTTACTATGTATAATAAGAACTACTATTTAATTTTTTTTTATTTTAACTTATTAAATTAAAATTAGTTAGGCGAAATCAAATCAGGGATACACATATATTGCACAAGTAGGATTAGGAATCATACTTAAGAGTTAAAATGTTAACATTTAAAAATAACACATCGGAGTTAATTGAGCTTCCAAAACACAAACAAGCAATTGGTGTCAAATGGATCTGCAAAGTAAAACAACATGGTTCTATGGATTGGCATAAGGAAAGACTTGTTGCCAAGGGTTTTTCACAAAAACAGAGAGTAGATTATTCAAAAAATTTTGCCCCATTGGTAAGATTTGACACCATCAAAACTGTTTTGGAAATTGTAGTAAAAAACAAGAGGACTGTGTCACAAATGGATGTAAATTCTGCGTTTTCAAATGGGTATATAGATAAGGAAGTTTATGTAAAATAACCAGCAGTCGATGAAATTGAAGGCAAAGAACAAATGGTCTATTAATTAAAAAAGACCCTCTATGGTTTGAAGCAGGCCCCTCGTGCTTGGTATGCAAGAATTGATAGTTATTTTTTGAAGAATGGTTTCAATAGAAGTATTACAGAGCCAACCTTGTATATCGAACATGTTGAAAATCAAACTCATTGTTTTCATATATGTTGATGATCTGATTTATACTAGCAGCAATCGAAGTTTAAAGGAAAAATTCCAAGAGGAAATGAAACAGGAATTTGAAATGACTGATTTAAGACAAATGCATTATTTTCTTGGTATGCAAGTGCAACAACTGTTAGAGGGTATATTTATTTCTCAAGCCAAGTATGGAACAGGCTTATTGGAAAAACATGGGATGAAAGGATGCAAGGCAATGGCAACCCCATTATCACGGTGAAAAATTAACCAAAGAAGATACAAGTCCTAAAGTAGATGCTACTCTTTATAGAAGTCTAATTGGGAGTCTAATTTATCTTACTACAACAAGACCAGATATAATGTATGGAGTGAGTATTGTCTCTTGGATCCTCATGAATCCCATTAGCGCACAACAAAAAGAATTTTAAGGTATATCAATGGTGCTTCAAGTTTTGGTATAATGTATTCTCCCACTAACAAATTTGGACTGTTAGTTTACACAGAATCAGATCGAGCAAGTTTCTTGGATGATTGGAAATCAACCTCATATTATGTTTTTTCAATTGGATTTGGAGCCATATCTTGGAGCAGCAAGAAGCAAAGCATTGTGTCTCTCTTCTGCAGAAGCTGAATATATGGGTGTTACAGCAGCAAGCACTCAAGCCATTTGACTTAAGAAAATATTGCAAGATTTAAATCTGTCACAAGAAAGTCCAACCATCATCAATTGTGCTAAAAAGAGCACTATTTCAATGACAAAGAATCCTATGTTTCATGCTAGAACAAAACATATTAAACTCCGTTATCATTATATTAGAGACTTGGTGCAGAATGGAGAAGTACAATCACAGTTTTGTTCTACAACAGAGCAAGTTGCAGATATTTTCACTAAAGCCCTTCCAAAAGAATGATTTGCAGAACTACAAAGACAAGTAGGAATGATTCCCTTGCTCATCAAGGGGGAAAATGGAGTTACTGATAACTAAGCTCATCGATATATTGTTTTTAGGAATTAGTTAGAAATTCTCTTTATCTATTTTTAGATTACCAATTATCAATCATCACACCATTCAAGAAAGCAATCTTGACATCCATCTGGTATATCTTCCATTTCATCACTGTAGCCAGAGCAAGTACTGATATGATGGAAGTGTACCTGGCTAAAGGATCAAAAGTTTCTTCATAGTCGATTCCTTCTTTCTGGGAGAAGCCACGAGCTACAAATCTCGCTTTGTATTTCTTTATGCTGCCATCTACAACATGCTTGATATTATAGATCCATTTGGAAGTCACAACAGACTTCCCTTCAGGTCTTGGGACTACATCCCAAAAATAATTTTTCATTATTGATTGGTATTCCTCGACCATGGCATCCTTCCATTCTTTCTTTTCCGCTGCCTCTTCATAACTGGAAAGTTCTTTGTTCATGATATCACAGAGTAAAGCAACATAGCTAGTATGTGATCTAGTTCTCTTCTTTGCTCTGTGTTCTTCTTCTGGAATTCCATACCTTTCTTCATCTTGAATGAGTTCTCTAGCCAATGCAGGTTTCCTCTTGTGAGAGTCCTTCTCATGAGGTGGATCTACAGGTTCTTGCGGATCTTCAATTTCACGATCAACATCTAGAATTGCTTCAGTCATAGTAGTGTCTTGAAATCTGGTTTCCTTTGGTTCTTCATGATATTCAACATGTGTCTTCCTTGATTTGATGAATGTTGAGTTTTCATCAAATGTTACATCCCTGCTGACATCAATCTTCTTGAACCTTGGAAAGTATATTCTGTAAGCCTTCAAGCTTTCACTGTAACCCACAAAGATACCATTCTTTCCCGAAGTATCTAGTTTTGTCCTCTTTTCCTTTGGAACATGTGTATATAATGGAGAACCAAATATCCTGAGATGGATGACTTCAGGTCTCTTACCAGAGAAGACCTCTTCTGGTGTCTTGTTGTCCAATATCTTGTGGGGTGTTCTGTTCTGCACATTCACAGCTGTCCTAGCTGCTTCTGCCCATAGATGCATGGGTAGATCCTGGTCATGCAGCATTGCCCATGCTACTTCCATGCTTTTTCTATTCTTCCTTTCTGCAACTCCATTTTGTTGTGGATTGTAGGGAGTAGTCAACTCCCTCTTAATCCCCGAATCACTGCATAGTTTCTTGAAATCACCTGAAGTGAATTCACCGCCATTGTCGGATCTGAATGTCTTGATCTTCTTGTCAGTTTGATTTTCCATCAAGGTTTTGAATTCCTTGAACTTATCAAATACTTCATCTTTGTTTTTTAAGAAGTAGACCCAAGCCTTCCTGGAGAAGTCATCAATGAAAGAGACATAGTAAACATACCCACTCAGAGAACTGGATGACATCGAATCGCATACATCAGAGTGGATGATTTCCAAGATTCCTTTTGCCTTGCTTTCACTGCTTGGAAATTCCTTCTTTATGTTCTTTCCTTTTTCACATCCTTTGCAAATACCTTCATGTTTCGTCTTGATTTCAGGAAGACCCTCTACAACTTTGCTTGCAATTGGTAGTGTTCTATAGTGCACATGAGCAAGCCTTCTATGCCAAAGTTCACTTGGCTCCATGGATTCATGTACCATGGCATGTTCAGGCTGTCCCTTCAATTTATACAATCCTCCCTCTTGCTCTCCAATCACCACTGCATCATCAATAATTTTACCTTTTGGCCACATTAGGACTTGGCCATCTACAAATGCAACCCTCATGCCCTTTGCATCTAATGCAGAGATGGAGAGTAGGTTCTTCTTGAGCCTAGGTACAAATAACACATCTTTCATCTTCAAAGACTTTCTAGAGTCTAGGTTGTAGGAGGATTCCCCACTTCCTTTGATAGGGTATTGATAATCATCACCAAGTTTCACCTTATGGGGTGATTCATGTTCATATAAATTTACAAAAGATTCTTTAAACCCAATCATGTGTTTATATGCCCCACTGTCAATTAACCAATCATTACAACCATGAGAAATAGTACCTGTGAGAGCAGAGATTAGAACCTACTCTTCTTCACTTGATGAGTCATCATCATCACTTTCTGCTCTAGCCTTCTTCTTGGGAGGTTCATCATCCTCACCAGCATGAGCATGAGATCTCTTCTTGTTTCCCTTCTTGTTGTTGTTGTTGGAACCCTTGTTGTTCTTTGGACAATCTATAACAAAGTGCCCCATCTCATTACAGGTGAAGCATCTTAGATCCTTCTTACCCTTTTGGTGATGGTAGTTAGAAGGTCTTATGTTATGACATGGCTCCTTCTTGAACTTACCTTTCTTGGTATGTGCTGTGAGATCTTGATCTTCATTTCCCATCTTTTCTTCTCGGGCCACGAGCCTAGCTTTATTTTGAGAACGTTCTTCCAGCGGTATGTTGAAGGAGATCAACTTCCTTCTTGCACAAATTCCTTGAATAAAGGAATCCCATGACCTGGGTCGACCATTCGGAGTCACTCTCTCATTTGGAAAACACACTCACTCAAGCAAGTTCGCACCAAGTGAGAGAGAAGACAAGTTCATTGGAGGAGAAAGAGAGAGAGTTGCAGAAGACATCTTATATTTTGGGTTTTCCAATTTGCTTGATATTGTACTAGTGACGAATCTATCTCTGAAGGAGTTGCGGGGTTTTCTCCTTTATAATTTCCCCGAGGAAAATTCTTGTGTCTTTTGTGTTTTTCCGTTCTTGTCTATATTTCGGTATAAGGATATAACTAAATTGAATTAAATTGGAAACTCTAAAATGGTATCAGATCCAATATGAAAAGAAGGCATCGTGCAACAGCGGGAAACTAGGGCTTCCTAGTTCAAGGTCTTCTCTCCACAGATCATCTGAAAAATAAGGCTAGGTTAACTCGTCCTAGGAGGGCGCATCTTTTGGATGAAGCAAAATTCAATTTGAAGAATTTTCATTTTTGACCCAGACACTAGTGCCGGGAGAAAACTAGGGCATCAAAGTTTTGGGGTCTTCCTCCATCAATCCGAACAAAGGAGTACACTGGAAAACTCACCTTGAGGAGGAACATCTTCCTATCCAATCAAAAGTTAAAAATTTCAAGTTTGAAAAATTAGGGTTTCTCTAACAAACTCTAGGCCAACCAGCTCCAAAACCAGGTTGGGCACGTCAAATTGGTAAGATCTAAATCCTTACTATTTCCATTTGAGGTTCTCATTTCAAAATGACAAGTCACACCAAGCTTGAGGATAAGCTTGAAGGAGCTGACAAATTCCGAGCATGGAAGTATAGAATCTCTCTTATCCTAGAAGAAAATGATTTGGACAAGTATATCAATGCGGAGGTTCCAGAACCGGAGATAGAAGAGGCAAAGGAAATCCACAAAAAGAACTTGGTAAAGGCCAAGAGGATTATTGCAATATCCATCAAAGATCATCTCATCCCTCATGTGTCATCCTTGAATACTCCCAAGGAGATGTTCGATGCTTTGACATGTAGGACATCACGAAATGCATCACATAGGCATTATAAAATCATTAAAACATTGCATCCACGTGCATAAGATATGCCTCCATGGGCATACAAAAAATCAAAACATTGCATCTAGGTGCATAACATATGCCTCCACGGGCGTACAAAATCATAACTTTGCATCCACGTGCATCAAACATGCCTCCATGAGAAAACAAACAAACTACAATTGCATCCACCTGCAACAAAATGTAAACGAAAAGACAAGATGTGCATCCATGTGCATACACAACTATATACCAAAACATATATATATATATATATCATAAGAGTAATAATGTCAGGAGTGCTCTCAGCACCCAAATATATATATATATATATCATCATAAGAGTAATAATGTCAGGAGTGCCCTCAGCACCCAAATATACAAAAGGTACACTAGCCATACAAAAATGTGTATCAACAAAATACATACCCATATGCTCATCAACATTTGGGGGCAGGTATAAGATCACCTAATCATCATGATCACCGAGATCCTCTGGCTCCTCCAGATCATACTAATCCCAATCCCTCCTCTCGGCCATCACCACAGCTACTCTCAGCAGGATCAACCGCCACTCACGGGGAGCATCGAAACAACACTCGATAGTAGGCTGGTCTAGATCCCTCCAACCCTCCTCTGGTGTACCCACTAGAAGCCCCTCTAAGGTGTCGCGTACGTCCTCTAGAGAATCATCCCGCGGGTGCAAAACTCCTCAGACACGAGGCAACGGTGCTGCTACCGGTGGAGGTGCCACCATCATCATCCATCCTTGACGTCCTATATGATCCACTGGTGGCCTTGGACCAACATCTGGAAAAAACCCACAGTGAATCAAGTCAGTATCATACAAAACATCTCTAGCTATACCCATAACAAAAACATATAAACATGATATAATAGAGAAACAAAAAACAAAGACGTACCGTCTAACCCCCAAGCTTGTCCCTGAGCTCGAGGCATTTCAGGGTCTCCCCGGAAGTCCATACCAACATACGGATAATCATCAATACCAACGGGCACCTACTCCCATTGGTCATACATCTCCAACGAGAAGAATTGTCGGATACCACCACCACCCTGGGGCATTCATCTCCCCCCACTGCACCATCCACGGCTCACTCCTCAACCCATCCCGAACCGGCACACGCGGCCGCAAAGTAGGTACCCACTCAAAAAAAAAACAATAGAGGAAAGAAGAATAGTTGAACTCTCCTCCCTCCCGACTAACCTTGTTCAGCTCTCACCGAACACAGGCCAAAAACATCTGCCTTCAAGCGAAATAGGTCCCCCTTAGGACACTATCTACCATCATCGTTTTCCCCGCAGACAAACGATGGGGTGCCTGTACACCAAGAACCCGCAAATCACAAGCCGCCACCGCTTGCATCTCCGACTCTCGCAGATTACAGACACTAAATGCGCTGTTCTGCGTACGAGCCCTTGGAACACAGAATCTCTCCAGTAGATCCTCAGTGTCCATACCAGCCCGAATCCTCGACTTCAACTGCCCTATCTCACCCAGACGAGGCAAGCCAGTAAAAAAGTACACATCGGTTAATGTGATCTCCATTCGTTCACCTTGCACCATGAAATCCACCTCCTTCGGGACCCAGAAGTCAACCAACTTGTTCAACAGATCTTTGAATGAACACATAATAGGAACCTGAGCACACTTTAGTAATTCGCCCACAGCCAAGGCTACCTGCACATTTGGGTCATCTCGAATCCTTCCCATCAGCTCCAGATCAATCTCTCTCTCCCGCCATGACACCAATGGCCTCCTCAGCATCCTGCCAAAACACAAAGGAAAATTTTTTAGAAACAAATTTTTTTCCCAAAAACCCCATCGCGACTTTCGGGCTCTTAGCCGCGATGAACATCGCGACTTTCAACTTCACAGCCGTGATGAACATCGTGGGTATCAACCCCACAATCGTGATGGGCATTGCAACTATCAACCCCACAACCGCGATGAACATCGCGACTGTCGGCCCCCACAGCCGCAATGCACATCACGACTATCAAGCCCATACCCACAATGTGCATCGCGGAAAATGAGCTGAAGCCCGCGATATTCCACGTTGGGAAGCCAACATGAAATTATGCAGCCTCCGGGGCCTCGACGCTAACCAGAAAGGAAATAATTTGAAAGGCTAAGGCACATAGGCTTACCTGAAACTCGCAGAATGAAAAACCAACAGTCGAATCTCCCACAAATCAAGAAAATGCTCTGACCAACTCAATTACTCTGTGAAACTCAACGGTGAAAATGACACTTGTCACATTAGGCCCACTTTCTATTTATAGAAATTTGACCATTTTCAATCAACCATTTCGACATCATACGACGTCTATTTTTCAAACCATTGTTACCATTGGAATCAGCACAACGATAAGTTCATGATAGTCCACAAGGTCCCTTTTTCGGGCATTTTTTTCCCATGCCCTTCGTCACCTCGATTTGCGTGCCACATCAGCCGTGGTCCATTTTTGACGAGTTTTATATCGTTGGATTCAGTTTTTTGTGCTCATGATGATGCTTGAGATCATTTCTCACTCTCACCACCAGATTTTTCGAGCATTTTTTCCCATGCCCCTCGTTGCCTCAATTTGCGTGCCACATCGTCCATGGTCTGTTTTTGACGAGTTTTATATTGTCGGATTCAGTTTTCTGCGCTTGTGATTATGCCTGAGATCATTTCTCGCTCTCACCAACAAATTTTTTGGGCATTTTTTCCCATGCCCCTCGTCACCTCGATTTGCGTGCCACATCGATCGTGGTCCCTTTATGACGAGTTTTATATCATTGGTTTCAATTTTCCACGCTCATAATGATGCTTGAGATCATTGCTCGCTCTCACCAATAGATTTTTTGGGCATTTTTTCCCATGCCCCTCGTCACCTCTATTTGCGTGCCACATCGGCAGTGGTCCGTTTTTTACGAGTCTTATATCGCCGGATTCAGTTTTCCGTGCTCATGACGATGCTCGAGATCATTCGTCGCTCTCACCAATAACCTTTTTGTTCGGTATAATTTTATCCCTTTTTCGGGCTGAGCAATTCTTTTACGAAAAAGGCACTTAGGGAGTGTTTGTTAAGCTCTTTTCTGAGTCCTAAAACAATGAAAAGATTGCCGAGCAACCTTGCTTCCTTTCATGCTTGCTAAAAGTATTAGAAAGGGCATCTACCTGGTATAAGTTTACCCCTTTTCCGGACCTTGTAGACTAATTACGAAAAAGGAATACTCTAGTCACATTGGCTAGAAGAGTTCTCCATCTGCATCATTTTATACTTTTTCGGGCCTTGGAGACTAACATACGAAAAAGAACACCAATGGAGTCTACTTACCACTTTCAAACTCTCCAAAATTGAAAGCAACCATGAGCAATAACAGTCTTGGGGTCATATAAATCGACAGGACGGTACTCCATAGGATGGTGCTCCACCACCAATGTAGAGTCTTCTTATCGTTTTCAGACTCCTTAAAAATGAAAGCACTCACGAGCATGAACAATCCTGGGCTCGCAAAATCCACAGGACAGTATCATTTCAGAGCAAACTTTTATCCCTTCTTGGAGCTCATTAAAACCATGAAGAAGGATCAAACGGTACTTTTCAGTACCACATCAGATCATCTTTATTCATACGGAAACTTCCCCAGTATGGTCGCCTTTGTTGGGAGCATTCTGCAATATGTCACCCTGAGAGCCTCCCAATAGCATCCATCAACTTGTCCCCCAGAGTCACTCCAGTCTGTAATACATACCCCTGATCCCTTAAAGCTATGATCCTCACACTTAAAAGTTAGTTTCCTATGCTGCTAGGTCAACCATGTCATCATGCTCTGAACAAAGGAAGTTTGAGTCCACCCACTCTATGACCCCAGTTTTTTCCACATCCCCACAGTATGTCAATCCTACATCAGTACTCTTATAGTTTCGTTGTACACCTCGTGCTCCTATCAAGGAAACATCATTACCTTGATAGTTGCTGGTCTCCCTCTATCGATTCCAACCAAATCTATTCCAAAGGATAGACCTAGAGGTCCCTATGCCTTGGACTCATCACCATTTGTGATGAGTTCCTACGGATCATTTCGAAGGAGTCCTTAGTGCCTCTCCAAATGATTGTTTCTCACATGCTCGACTTAAACACCTTGATCGCATCATTGAGACTCGTATAGGGTATCGGTCCTTTCAGTTATTTGTTGAGGACCCCAAATATCACCTGACTCTACCACATTGGAGAGCCTAATTGAGGAAACAACCAGTTTCATTTTCCTATGGATATTCGGGTTGTGCTTGGCGACAATTTTCAGATATACTGCAGCTCTATAGTCCCTTGAGTATACAGTTACAAATAATCCTAAGAAGTTGACTCATTTACTGACTCTACCACATTTTAGAGTCTAATTGAGTCCCTACAGATGTTGGACACCTTCGGTTTCAGCAATTCATCAACCCTTCTGATACCTTATTCAGAACGGTTGTTGCTTTTTCCAGTGTATCAGTTATTGAGATCAGTCATGGTACGTCCATGAGTATGTCCCAACATTGTGTCCCCTTTGGACCATTATGATGTACCAGTAGATTTTTATGTATTGTTCAGGTCCCCCTTCGTGGGTCTAATTGTTATGTATATTTCTTGATACAAGCATGGGTATGCCCGCCTCGTCCATTATCAAAGATTATTCCTCATTCATTTTGAGGCCATGTATTTTTTCAGTTTTTGCAGCTTCCAAGGTGCCGTTGTTCCAGTATCCAATCGATCTCTTCTCTTCTCCAAGCACCAGGAAAAAGACAAAAGAACTATGATGTCTATCGGCCATACGATGAACTCCTGCCCTCACACATCAGGGGGCAATCTGTTAACACCCAAAAAGTGCTCACTAGCTCATTCCCTTATTCACATGATGCATTTGTTCACTTTTCCCACCATTTGAGCCTCTAAAACCTTCAAAAGGTCACCAAAAAGACCATAATACCCCTTTCCCCCCCAAAAAATGTATTTTTCCTCAAAAAACCCTCAAAAAGGGTCCAAAATTCCCACAAAATATTAAAAGGGAATAAAAATATTCAAAATATTCAAAAAAGGAAAAAGGAGGAAAAAGAGACCTAAACCATGTTGGTTAATACCATTGGTTTCCTTAAAACCATAATGGTATTACCCATCACCAAAAACTATAAAAAGGTGATAGGGGCTCCTCACTTTACATCCACATTTCATCCTATCCTTATGCTGCCAAATTCCCTATGAGAGCAATTGCCTCCCATTTCGAGTTTGAAGATCCCCATTGAAGCTTTGGAGAAGAAGAGGCCATTGGATATTGGAGCTTCTCAACCTTGGAGTTTCTCAACACCCATCATCCTCACCATTTGAGGTAATACAAAATCAAATATTTTTCAAGTTATTGTTCTTCCATAGATCTTATTGCTTATGTTCTTAAATTCAGTTTTTTATTTCTTTTACACATGTTAATGTTAGATATGATTATATTAGTTTATTCATAGTTGTTTTTGTTTTATATTGAAACTGCTATTACAAGTTAATAGGTGCATCCTAGCACATGCTTGGTTGAAAAACCAAGCAACAAGTTTCTATGAAGTTCGATAGATGTTTGATGACGTTGTTCTAGTTGCAAATCAACAAAGCATATAAAGATATTTTCCTGCAAGTGCAAGAAAAAATTGCATATGATGATCCACCATTTTATTTGTTCAAAAACATTGTTAGAAATGGATCTAAAGGAGTTCACTTGATACAAACCTCAACAACTACATTTATTGATTCTTTGAACGATGAGTATGCAATTCAAGACTTGCTACCAGTGTCCGAGTCGAAAACACAGGTTTGTTAACAACATTGTATTCTTCCTTTGTTTCCCTATTATATAAAATTGTGAATGCATCAAACAACATTCAACAATTAATGACAGACAAAGACTTTGTTCCCCATCATTCCACTTCATTGCAAAAAACAAAAATAGTCTGTAAATTTTCTTGTATCTAATTTTTTTTACTAATTCACTTTAACAGATACATGGAGTGCTTTAAGCAAAAAGTTCCTTCACTCATTTGTTTCGAACAAAATACTTTGAGCTTGTACACTTTGTCGCAATAAATATGATTGATGTGTCCACATTTTTCATGTTTGCATTTAATATACTGCTCTTTTATGTTTTGCCTGTCAAATAATTATATTGGGACAAATGAGTTTAAGGCAAGTAACAACAAAAATATTGGTGAAATCAAGTACAACATGCATACATACTATTTGAAATCAATTTTCCAAGTTCTCCTTCATATTTTTATTTTGATCTCCCACTGAATACATACAGAGTTTGTGAACTTTCTTGCTTACATAACTATTGCATGCGCACGAGTTTTTTTCATCCTCTATAAGACCCAAACGCTTCTCCTCTACAAGTGCAACTCTTTGACACATTGTTCCATATGATCCCTATCCTTATCTTCTTGTAACATCCAATGCAAAAGAGAATGCACCATCCTCTCATGCACAAAAATCCTTCAATTTTTCTCTTCCTCAAGAACAACCATCATGTTTATCTCTAGCTGTTGCACACAGGATTCAACTTTTTATTCCAGTTCCTCTTGCTCCCTTTCAGCACATAGTTGCACTTCCATTTTAGCAGGTTGTCGAAGCTCATCTAACTCTGATAAGCACACTTGTAGTTGTGCCAAAAGGTGAAACCTATCAAGATCACGATGTATTATAGTTAATGCTGATAACATTTTTGTATATAGACACATTTTAAGGAATGCATGAAGAGGTATTTTGTTACAATTTTTTAATCTTTGAATACCAAACACATGTTTGCAAAAAATAGCTTCTTTCCTTGTTGCACAATATATCCATTTCCTATGTTCTTATCATAAGTGCATGATAATTTGAATTGCATATCTACTTGTCAATCATATATATGATAGATTGCATGGAATTTGTGTTTGGCTATTAGATCATGTGGAAGACAACCAAAATGCCAGCATTCTATTCTATTCTACAACCTATGAAACACAATAACACAAAAATAGAGCCACTGCAAGTGTCCACTCTCTTTGAACAATGACCACATGTTTCTCTTTGATGTCCCATCCTTGCTTATATCATTGTAATTGCAAAAAATAACTTGTCTCCTTCTTGCAAAATATTTCCATTAGATATGTACTTATCATAGCTATATGTTAATTTGCATTGTCTCTCTTCTTACTAGTCATATTTATGATAAATTGGATGACCTCTAAGGCTAGCAATTATTTCATGTGGCAAGAAACAAGAATCACAACCACCCTTTCCGCAAATAGACATTGTTAAAATACAATTGTATCAAATCATGTTTTTTTCCTAATGTTAACATGCGCATTGAGTTATGACTTCCACAGAGACCATGCAATAATTTATTTTATAATGATTTCTTTACTTTGTGGACTTATTTGGTGAGCATGCGTGGATTGATCACACCATTTTCATAGATAGGATGGTTTCCTTGATGCAAAACAGTAAAATAACTTATTATACTTTTTTGTGGTTCTAGAGTCCTTATCTAAAAATAAAACAATTCCTTGCAAATTGTGCTTCTTTGAAAACATTATAGAAACTTGATAAATTTATTTTGTTCCTTTATTTTACTATTGCATTCGTATTAATAGGCATTGTAAACAAACAACACCACTTTGTGCATCTTCTAGCATATATGCACTATTGAAACTTCGCTAATTGCTATGATTGTAGACTTGTGCAATGTGCAGGAGCAGTTACATTGATTCAGATATAACAAAAACTAGATAGCAATAGAAAATGGAGCCTCCTTCACATAAAAAAAAACAACATTTTCCAACACTTGCTGCTTTTTGTTCTTTTGAGTTGTGCTATATGCGAATTTTGATAATGTGTACTATCCAACAGACATTTCTACAAATGCAAAAAAAATTGAATAGGCTAGATAATTTTTTATTTTTCCCTTGGCCTGATAACAATCTAGCTATATGAACAAATAGAACTAGACAATCTAGACTGTTCATAGAGATATTGAGTACATATATGGAATCAATTTTGATCCAACTTTGAAGCTCTAGTTGTTGTTTGTAGCCATCGATACACAATTATAGCTTATGCAATTTACAATACAATTACCGTCTTTTGTGTTTAACAACTCTAGTCCAATATATTATATGTATTTGTTGCTTTTCCTAATTCCATAAGCAGAGAAATAACAATTATAAAACATCGTATACATATATGTTCTTATTTTCTTGATTCAAAATATCTGTTTCATCCACAATTACAATGGTGTATCCAATCCATATGTTAATTAGAATCTGTCTCTTTGCTTTTAAAAATAGGGAATATTTTTTTCCCAACATATTTTTGGTGTCTGCCAAAGATCCTCAGAGTAACATGTCAGAGAAGTGATAAAAATATAAGTTGTTTAGCGCCCCCCCCCGCAAAAAAAAGAATGTTGTTAAAAAAACATTGTAATTGTTACAATGTTGCAACTATGTTTTATATTTTGTTAATTTTCTCAATTTGCTCTCTACAAGTTTCAACTAGGAAAATAATATTGATGAAGATTAAATATATAAAAGTATGTGATTAATAAAAACATCAGTTTTTATTTTTATTTTTATGGTAGGTGGCAATGAAATTAATATGAATGTTAATGAATTTAGTTTTTGTATTGAAATTCGATGGGTACAATACACATTTCAACAAATACAAGTGTGTGGATGTGAATATGTTTAAGTATTTTTTTCTTTAATACTCATGTTTGACTATGCCAATGATATTGAATGGTAGCAACTTTGTAAATTTTCTAGGAATTTTTACAAATTTTTTTTAATATGAAATACAATATTTGACTATATAAATAATATTAATAGAGTATTTTGATAAGATATACTATATATATATATAATTAGAAAAATAATATCTATAAAATTATATATATATATATATATATATAATTAGAAAAATAATATCTATAAAATTTTGTAACTATTTTGATAAGTTGTTATTTAGTAATTTGTCATTTTATTAATTATAAAATTTAATTGTGTAAATATTATTCGGAATTTAATCAAGTTAATGTTGAATATTGATGCAATTTGATAACAATATTGACATGATTGAAGAAATTTTGTAATTGATCACATAGATGCTTATAATTTGATCACATAGATGCTTACAATATAAACGAGATGTATTGACCATGTTAATGGATTTCACTTAAAAAAGATGTTAAAAAAGAATGTTGTTAATTCACTTTAGTATAATATCAATTCTATTGATAGATAGCAACCATATACAAGTACATATTTTAGATGTGGCCATGGAATGACATTTCACTTAAACGGAAAACCACATTTTTCTATCTTTGTTCTTTTTTTTAGATTTTTGGGCCTTTGCAACTACTTTTTATATTGAGAATTGTTAGACTAACAATTATCATTATTATTTTCTTTCATTTATTAAAGACAAGCAATTGCATCCTCTTCTTTTATCTTGAATAATATGTTTTTTCACTCAACATAGAAAGTCACATTGTTTCTATCTTTATTTTGTTTTTAGATTTTTATAATTTTTCCATCACCTCTTTATATTGAGCACTATTCAAGAACCAATTATCACTATTGTATTCCTTTGTTTACAAAAGAAAACGACTTGGATCCCTTTTATGTTTTGAATAATGTGATCAATATGTGCTCTAGTTTCTTGGTCCAAACAAACTGTTGTTTCTAGGAATCAACAAGAAGTGCATTGGCTCTTGAGATGTAGTACTAATAATGACTTCTTTCCAACTCTTTGCTACTTAATGAATAACATCTACTAGAGAGGCAAGGACAAAGTGCTAGGAGATGTTCATTGGATCTATTCAATAGTATTATGGTTGCGTGTTCTTCGACCACAAGCACTTTCAATATTTTTCCTTTTGGAACTATGAATGATTTTTGTGTCGTACAAGTCTAGCATCAGTTCCAGTGATTACCTTATTTGATTACTAGAATTTTCATATTTTAAATAGTAAATTAAAATGGCATTCGGATTTGCTTTATATTCTAATATTCAATGCTCTAAAAATCTATAGCCTCAACTTAAATTTGAATGACACAAAACCTCTAATTACTTTTAGTTTAATCACAAGAGAAAAAGGTGGTACATACCTTCCCTCTAACTCTTTTCAATTTTGTATAACTCAAATACATTTAACCAAATCATTATTTTACTTTCCTTAATTTTTCATCATTTTTACTCGATTGATGAAATATACCTTTTAATTACTTTCATTAATTTTATTTTATTGTGCCGAGAGGTGCTCTATAGCCCAGTATGAGGGAGATCTTCTAACATGTGTGATGTAGCGTTACATCTAATAAAATGTAAAAAGTCATAATATGAGGGAGATCTTCTAACGTGTGTGATGTGGCGTTACATCTAATAGTAAAAAGTGATAATATGAGGCAGATCTTCTAACGTGTATGATGTAGCGTTACATGTAATAGTAAAAAGTGATAATATGCGGGAGACATTCTAACGTGTGCGATGTAGCATTACATCTAATAAAACGTAAAAAATAGTAAAAACTAATTAATATTTTGTCGGCCATTAATTAAAAAAGAACGTGTATTTTCGATTGAAAAACACGATTGAATCAATGCCTATATAAACACAAAAAACATAAAAAAATTCTAAAACATGAGGCAAAGAGAAGCGGGAAAGAGAAGTGTATCAGCGATCAAAGTATTCTCGTGCACTTCCTCCTCCATCCGTCCTCCATCTGTCCTCCATTCGTAGACCTCCCCCTCGCGTCCCCTCCTCATCCGCATCCCCTGCACCCGCCTACACCTCCTCCTCCATTCGTCCCCTACTCCTTTGCGTCCCCTGCGCCATTCGCCTAAACCTCCTCCTTCGCCCATCCTCCATTCGCAGACCTCCCCTCGCGTCCCCTCCTTCACAAACCTCCCCTCGTATTCCCTGCTCACCTGCGTCCCCTCCATTCATCGACCTCCCCATCCTCCTACCGTCCTCCTCCCCTCCCGACGTCCATCCTCCTCCCCTCCCGCAGCCGCCTGCAACATTCGCCACCCCCCATCCTCTCGTCGTTATCCTCCCCATGTCCTCCTCCCTTCACGGCGTCCATACTCCTCCGCTCCCGCAGTTGCCTGCAACATTCACTGCCCCCATCCTCCTCCGGCCATCCTCCATCCATCCTCCTCCCCTCCCACCGCCATCCTCCTCCCCTCCTCCCGCCATCGCCTCCCCCGTCCTCCTTCGGCCACCCTCCCGCCATCCTCCTCCCCTCCTCCCACCATCGCCTCCCCCATCCTCCACCGACCACCCTCCCACAACCATCCTCCTTACCTCCCACCGTTGCCTGCAACATTGACCTGCACGAATATATATTTAATTAATATATATTAAACTTAAAATTACAATATATATATTAAATTTAGTTAGGTTTAATATATATTTAGTTTTAGATTTAGATTTAAAAATATTTCGTTTTAGATTTAGATTTAAAATTACAGTATATACATGATATGGCATTTAGATTTATATTTAGTTTAATATATATATATGCAATTTAAATTTAAACATAAATTATATTTATATTTATTAAAATTAAATATAATTTTTAACTACATGAAATTATATTTAAAATTAAATTAACATTTAATTTAAATTTAAATATATATTAATATTTACATAAGTAAATATGTTCTTTACTATGTATAATAAGAACTACTAATTAATTTTTTTTAATTTTAACTTATTAAATTAAAATTAGTTAGGCGAAATCAAATGAGGATACACATATATTGCACAAGTAGGATTAGGAATCAGGATTAGGAATCATACTTAAGAGTTAAAATGTTAACATTTAACTCTTAAGTAAAAATAACTATGTTAAGAAAAAAAAAAAAAAAAAATTAACTATTTAACTCTTATTTTACTATGTTAAAAAAAATAAAAAACAATGTTTAAATTGTTCTATTTTGAACTACATGAAATTATATTTAAAAAACAATGTTTAATTTGTTGTATTTTTAACTACATGGAATTATATTTAAAATTAAATTAACATTTAAATTAAATTTAAATTTAAATTTAAATATATATTAATATTTAGATATAAGTAAATAAGTTCTTTACTATGTATAATACAAACTGCATGTGGTATAGTGGTAAGGGTGTTGGGATAAGGTGTGGGGTCCAAGGTTCAATCCTCCGAGATCATCTACTTTTTTTTTAAATATAGAATTTCATAAATATATTGAATTTCATTATAATGTAAAGTGAGTTTTATACTTGCACAAACTTCAGTGTATGGAGTTTTTTTATTGCATATTTTTCAGTGTAGATGTTATTCTATGGACGCATTGATTTCAGTGTATGGACGCATGGATTTCAGTGTATGGGGTTTTTTATTGCATATTTTTCAGTGTAGATGTTATTCTGTGGACACATTGATTTCAGTGTATGGACACATAGATTACAATGTATGGACGCATTGATTACAGTGTATACCATGGACGCATTGATTTTAGTGTAGATTTCTTGGATGCATAAATATTAGTGTGGATTTCATCGATGCATAAATTTCAGTGTATATGTTAATGTTTGACTTTTTTGATAGAGTCTAAACTAGAAATGGAAGATTTGCATGTGCAAGATGCTATGAGACAAACTGGCGAAGAACCAAAAATACAGAACGCCGAACATCGTAAAACATATCAAGGAAAAAAATATTACGAAATGAAAACAAAAAAACGAGAAGAAGACATGAAACGAAAAACAGAAGAACAAAAAGAATTTCGAAAAAGGAAGTTGGACGAAATGACAATAGAAGAACGAGAAGAAGAAAGAAAACTAAATGCATCTATCGACAAAAACAATATCGAAAAAGAAAGTTAGACAAATTGATAGCAAAAGAACGAACAAAACAAAACGCAGTTCAACAAAAAGAAAATCGAAAAAAAAGTTAGGTGAATTGACAGCAGAAGAAGGAGAAGAACAAAGAAAACAAAACGTTTATTGACAGAGAGAGTATCGAGAGAGAAAGTTGAAGAAATTGGAAGAAGAAAAAAAATTAGTTTGCAGAACAACAAATAAATAAAAATGTATGAAATGACAAAATGACGGTAGAAGAAGGAGAAGAACAAACAAAACAAAACGCAGATCAACAAAAAGAGAATCGAAAAAAAAAGTTGGGCAAATTTTCTCTATTTTCCAGTTTAACTATTTAATCAATCCTAAATACTTATTACTTACATTATGATAATCCTCATAAATCTATCTATGTTTTCAACTTAACTTGTTCCTTATAATGCTGATCAAACTCCAGTTTTGTGTCACTGCCCACGACTGAAACCAGCCTAGATCCAAATATTAGGCTCTATCAAGCACTGAGGGATCAAATCTCCCGAGGTACAAACCTCTTCTCAGGTATTGCACTCAAGGATCTTTTAGAGGAGAGGTTTGCACCTTGGGAGATTTGATCTCTCTTAGCACTTGATAGAGCCTATGATTTGGATCTTTTTAAAATACTTTCATGGTTATCATTAACTCTTTGATAACTCCATCTATGTTTAGTTGATAATTTTTGTGTTCAACTATGAACGTATATATATGTTGTCATTCACATGTTTCCAGCCAATTTTGTTGGAAATTTTGTCAAAAGTTTAGAAAAGTTGCTCAACTTGCAATAAAGTGGTAAGCAAATCCATATTTGCTACTCCATCTACATTCTTGTTCTTATATCTAAGACCTTATATAAAAAGCAACGTTGAGGACATTGGCACCTCGTGGCTAGTGTTAGGTTATATATACTAAATCAACCCCTTGCCCCCGCTCTTAGGCCGATAATTGTCCACAAATTAAAGGTAAAATGGTTTGTTGGGGTCAGCTCTAGTCCAATTCGCCCAATCTATTAGCATCATTCTTATGAAAATAACCATTGAGTAAATATCATAACACACGAAAGAATCAAAAGATCAAGATGTTGGATGTAAGGTGTGAACCACCTCATTAAGGTAATCCCTTAGCCAACTGTAATGGGTTAGATATTGTCCTTCTCCTCTTGGATTTGTGTTTTAAGATTTTGTTTTTGTTTTTTGTGGACTCACTACTGTTTCAGGAGGTCTCAATAAAACTTGGTTGTCAATGAAAGCAATAAAGGTAATTCCAGCACTCGGGTACTATGTTTAATCGGAGCACACAATGTAGTAACCTAAATTTCTATTTTTAAGAAGAGTGCTTGAATTGTCCTTCAATCCTACTTAGAGTTTCCAAGTGTTGCGTATCATTGTAGTTATATTCTTGTTGGAATTAAATGTAATTTATAAATTTTGGAACTGTACCACGATGTGGTTGTAATTTATTATGGTTGTGATTTTTTGTGGTCATCATTTGATCCAAATTTATACTGTATACATTTAATGCTTTATTAATACGTTTATAATTCATTGGATATTACTATGTAATACATGTTGCATGTGGTTATAGTGAATAATCATGTTGGATTAAAGATTGAATATTTTACAATTCAAGTTGTTGTTTTCACACAAATGATGATTATATTCTAATTGATATAAAGGGCATTTTTATACATTCTACAACTATTTGTTTGTGATATATTTTATAGTAGAATTCTAATCGTTATTTTTATATGAATGTGTTTTATATTTCAACTTGTTTTTTTTCCACAAAAAACTTATAATATTTTTATTATTAATAAAAACATTACATTCTTCATATGCATCTATTCAACAAACCAAACTAATCACTTTTTAGTTTACAAATTTTGAATTTGCACTCTATAGATCAAAAGTTAATTTCTAATTAGCTCCTACTTCCCATCTAGTTACTCTCAAAATAAATAATAATGGATGATTGGTAAAGATCATAACACCCTTACAATTTCATAAAAATGCTTCAAAAAAAGATTGAAAACCATCTTCATAATAAACTATAACTCATCACAATTCCAAATTTTCATTTCACTCCCATAAGAGAAATAAGAGTTACATTCATCAAAAACATTTGGAGCATCAACTTTCAGAATAAGAGATAAAAGTTACATTAAAAACCCCTAAAACCTTTCCTTACTTTCTTGAATTTTCAATCACAGTTGTCAAATCCTTTTCAACTATATCCATCCAGCTATTTTTTCTTTTTTTAAAATCCGATTTGAAATAATTAAAAAAAAAAAAAAATCCCATTTAGACCTCGACTTCTATCTTTCTTAAAACTATGCATAACCTCTTTTGATTCAACATTCATAACTTCATTTAGGAGATATGTATTGTCCTCCTTTACAAATATGCATGCAAATTATATTCTAAATTGTTAGAGAGTATTTAATAATTGTTATTAAATTCTATATGCATTTGTTATTATTCTTAATTTCTATATTATAATTCCTTTTGTTATTTTATATTTCCAATTGTTATCATTGTATAAATGTAATTTATATTCTATATTGTTCATAAGAGTATTTAATAGTTGTTTAAAATGCATTCTATTATTGTTGTTATACATTCACATATTAATCCCTATTGTTACTTTATATGACTCCATCTTAAATTTCATATTGCTACATGAATGTAAATTATATTATAATGTAATTTCATATTGCTATATGAATGTAAATTATATTCTAATGTGATATAAGGAGCATTTTTTAAAATTGTTTATAATTGTATTTTATATTTATTTATTATTAGTATAAATTTGGGTTTAAGATAATTCAAATTTAATTCATTATTAATATATTATTAATATATAAGTGTATTTCAAATTTAATTATTATTGTTATAAAAATGTAAGTGAATGAATTATAATCTCTTAAGTTATATTTTAGGTGGTCATTATATATAGTTGTATTTCAAATTCAATTGTTATTGTCGCTATTATTTAAATGTAATTTATATTTTAGATACTATAAAAGCTAGTTTAATGTAAGTGCTATTAAGCTAGTTTAATGTAAGTGCTATTAATTTTATATAGATGTGATATATACTTTATGTTGTATTATTTGATGAGGATATACAATCTATTTTTATTTATTTATTATCAATATATATACCATTCATGTTTTAGTTGTCGTGAAAAATATCATATAAATATAATTTATATTCTAATTTTTTATTATTCTTAAATGTGTTGTAATAATATAAGGAAATTATATTTATTTTAAAATAATATTGTGTTCATTAGTTATGTTTGAGAGAAGTGTTATAAGTTTCAAGTTATGTGGAGGTGTTTGTTGTTGGAAATTGAAGAGAGATTTTATGAATTCAAACCCGCGTTTGTAGAATGTGTAATTCACTTGAAATTTGATTAATTGTTTGTCTAGTAGTTTGTAGGTGAGCGAGAGACTACATCACAAAATTCACAAGAGAGTGTTGTCGAATGGAAACACAAGAAAAACAATTCTAATTTCCAAAAGAAAATAAATTAGAGAGAATAAAATAGAGACACCATTCCATGCTATTGCAAGTTATTGTAAATTGAAACGAGATAAATCTTTTGACCTCATAACAATTCCAAGATACAAAGGAAAATACATTAGAGAGAATAAAATAGAGGCACTACTACTGCAAGTCACTGTAAGTTGAAAGAACAAAACACAAACTCTAGCGTAATTGGTGAATACACTATTACAGGATGGAAACCCTCTTCGTAGAAACCCTCTTCGCCACAAATCTTGCAATTTTACTGTAAGACAAATGCAACAAGCAACTTTGCAGCCACTAGAATTGGAAAACTATAATAAACTTTTAACACCAGAAGACGCCATATCTTACAAATAAACTGTTGTTCCAAATTTTCATTTACAACCATTAAATGAAGGGAAACAATCGAAACCTCGAAAATGCATAGAAAATCACAGGTTTCTTATGAAACATAAATTAGCTTGTTTTATTGAGGCCTCTCAAGTAGTCGATTATGTGCATCAATATGCTTTTCCAACCTCACCCAGAGTTAGGCAGCAAAAGTTATGACAATTCAATGCACCTCTTGAGTACTAGAACCTTGTACAAGGGAATTTGCCAATAATTTAACCCAAATAAAGCAGTTAATATATTGGTACCCTACTTTGGGATCTGACAATCCTTTGTATTGAGTTACACAACAATTGTGTGGAGAAGTAGTTAGAGTCCTTTGCTGAAATGAAAAATTGGTAAAAAATATTGTTTGCAACTAAGTTGTAGCAAGTATTTTCTTTTTCAGTAATTCAGTTAATGATAAATTTAGTCAAATCAAAGCTTATGCTCCGATGAAATTCTATCACATGAAAATAATTTATATATAAAAAAATGGATAACTATTTACTTTCTAGGCTTTAGCCATTTACATATTTTCATTTATGCTTGTTAATGTAATTGTAACTTCGAAGATATTCACTTGTATTTTATATTGTTATTATTATTGTATTTTATTTGTACCTCCGATGGAGATGTTTATTCCTTTGGTAGGGGTTGTCATTATTACATTTGGTCATGTAAAGTCATTGAGGTAAATCCTCCATTGTAATTCGAGGCAATAGTTCCCCCTAGAGTTAGTTGTATTAGGGTTATAGAGTCCCCTAGAGAAGTCGGCCCAGTCAGGTTTGGTTGGGGCCGACCTAGCAAGTGAAAAAGGTCAAGTGAAAGTAAAGTATAAATAGAGAGCTTGGATCTCTCATTTAAACACACGCTCACTCACACAAGTTCACATAAGTGAGAGAGAGAAAACAAGTTCGCATAGGAGAAAGAGAGAGGAGCTGCAGAAGACCATCTTTGTTTTGGGGTTTTACTTTTGTGATATTGCATTGGTGACGATTCTATCTCTGAGGAAGTTGTGGGGTTTTCTCCTTTATGGTTTCCCCGAGGAAAATATTTCTGTCTATTGAGTTATGTTGTGCATGTTATTCTTTCAATTAATATCCTAGATAATATTGATTAAAAGTAGAAAATCTAACATGGGATTAGAGCTAACCTGAAAAGAAGACATTGTGCAACTATGGGAAGTTAGGGATTCTTAATTTTGGGTCTTCTCTCCACAGATCATCAACGAAAAGAGGCTAGGATAACTCACCCTAGGAGGGAACATATTTATGTCAAAGAAGAACTTGATTCCGAGAATTTTCATTTTTTGGCCTGTCACTACTGTCAGAGGAAAACTAGGGCATCGGATATTTTGGGTTTCTATTCATTGATTTGGAAGAGTGAGTACATTGGTAAAATTGCCTTGAGAAGGCACATCTATCTGTCCAATAAGAAGTTTCAAATTCCAAGTTTGAAAAATTAGGGTTGAAATCTGACAAACCCTAGGGCCAGCCAGCTCCAGAACCAGTTTGAGAATCTAAAAGTGGTAAGACCTAAAAGCTTTGTTATTTCCATTTGAAGTTATCATTAAATATGTCTCACCACACCAAGCTTGAGGATAAGCTTGAAGGAGCTGATAACTTCCAAGCATGGAAGTATAGGATTGCACTTGTTCTTGAAGAGAATGAATTAGACAAGTTTGTGAATGAAGAGGTTCCAGCACCAAGGGGAGATGAGGCTAAAGCCTTACACAAGAAGAACTTGGTTAAGGCTAAGAGAATCATTCCAGATTCCATTAAGGATCATCTCATCTTACACGTGTCATATTTGAAGACACCTAAAGGGATGTTTTATGCTTTGAAAAATCTATTTGAAGGGAAGAATATAAATCGGAAGATGGCCTTGAGGAACCAACTCAAGAATGTAAAGATTCAAAATACAGAGACCATACAATCTTACTTTACAAGGGTCTCTCAGATCAAGGAGGAACTTGAAGCTGTGGGAGAAAAGGTAGAAGGAGGAGAAATTGTGATGACCACCTTGAATGGTCTCCCAAGATCACGGGACTCATTCATTCAAGGGATTTGTGCTACAAAGAAGTTAATCACATTCAGTAGGCTATGGGAAGAAGGCTCACAAGAAGAAGCTCGACTCGTGGCTTGAGAAGAGAAGATGGGAGAAAATGATGGTCAAGCTATGACAACACACTCCAGAAGGAATAACAACAAGAGGGAGCACCATCACAGTAAGAGGGAGAAACACCACCACCAAAGTCAGAGGGATAACTTAGAAGATCCCGGAGAGATCTATCTAATATTAGATGCTTTACTTGTGATGAGAAGGGACACTACTCCAGAAATTGTCCCAGAAATAAAAGTGGCTCCCACAACATGAAAAGGCACCATGCTCACACCGCAGAAGGTGATGAACCTCCAAGGAAGAGAGCCAGAGAAGAAAGTGATGAAGAGTATGCCCTGATATCAGCACTCACGAGAACTGTCACACATGGAAGTAATGATTGGCTTCTATATAGTGGAGCTTCCAGCATATGACAGGATATAAAGAATCCTTCACAAATCTATTTGAACATGAGTCACCTCAGAAGGTAAAACTTGGGGATGATTACCAATACCCCATAAAAGGAAATGGAGAATCTTCATACAAGCTAGACTCTGGAAAATCTCTGAAGATGAAAGATGTCCTATATGTTCTAGGACTAAAGAAGAACCTTCTCTCCATATCAACACTATATTCTAAAGGTACGAGGGTTGCATTTGTTGATGGCCAAGTCCTAATGTGGCCAAAGGGAAAAACTATAGATGATGCAATTGTGATTGGAAAGCAAGAAGGAGGTTTGTACAAATTGAAGGGCCAACCTAAACAAGCCTTGGTTCATGAATCCATGGAGCCAAGTGAATTATGGCATAGAAGGATTGCACATGTGCAATATAGAGCACTACCTATTGCAAGCAAAGTAGTTGAAGGACTTCCATAAATCCAGTCGAAGCATGAAGGCGTTTTCAAAGTATGTGTGAAGGGAAAGAACATAAAGAAGACATTAATTTCCAAGTAGTGAAAGCAAAGTGAAAGGAATATTGGAGATCATCCACTCCGATGTATGCAAACCTATATCATCCAGTTCATTGAGTGGGTATGTATATTATGTTTCATTCATTGATAACTTTTCCCGTAAATATTGGAGATATTTTTTGAAAAGTAAATATGAAGTATTCAGCAATTTCAAGGAATTTAAAGCCTTGATCGAGAACCACACCGAGAAAAGGATAAAGAACTTTCGATCAAATAATGGCAGAGAATTCACCTTGGAATATTTCAAGAACCTATGCAGAGAATCCGGGATTAAGAGGGAGTTGACCACTCCATACGATCCACAACAGAATGGCATTGCATAAAGAAAGAATAGAACGATAATGGAAGCAACAAGAGCAATGTTTCATGACCAAGATCTCCTGATGCACCTATGGGATGAAGATGCGAGGACACCAATGTAGGTACAAAACCGTACTCCTCATCGAGTACTAGACAACAAACATCCAAAAGAAGTGTTCTTTGGTGAGAAACTAGAAGTTATCCATCTCAGGCTATTTGGCTGCGCAGTGTACATACATATTCTGAAGGAGAAGGGGACAAAGCTAGATCCTTCTGGAAAGAAGGGTATATTCGTAGGATATAGTGAAAGTTCAAAGGTCTACCAAATATACTTCTGAAGATTCAAGAAGATCAAAATCAATAGAGATGTGACATTTGACGAAGACTCAGCCTACAACAAATCTAGAAAGTTACCTATTGAAGACACTGAAGAACCTGAAGTTCCCAGGATTCAAGATGTAGTAATGGAAGAAGCAGTTCCAGAAGATCATGAAGGCCAAGAAATGGAAGTACCACAAGAACCTGTAGATCCACCTCGTGAGAAGAACTCCCACAAGAGGAAACCAACATGGGTACGAGAGGCAATACAAGATGCAGATAGGTATGGAGCTCTAGAGGGGATGCACAGAGAAAGCAAGAGACCTAGGCCATACTCCAGCTATGTAGCCTTGTTGCGTGACATCATTGACAAAGAACCTGCCAAAACTTAAAATTTAAATGACGCATGTGCGTTATTTTAAATGCACGTACGTACTAATAGAGCATACGTGCTATTTAGTAAAATCATACCAAACCATAGCTCAAGCACATATGCATCCATACAAAAATCCTATTGAATGAATGAAAACATAGGCATAAGAGTGATTGTAGCGTATGCATTTATTAGTATTCACATACACCTACCTAGTTAGAGGTACTAGGGTGTTTCCTACTTCCATTTCCTTCATATACATGACATACCCATTATTAACATTGATATTTTCTCTCTTCATACAAATATTGTTATGTGCTAGATAGATATCTATTGAGTCACTTTACCTTACCCTATATGCATGAATTCCTTGTGATGTCTAGTGCTTAAGTAGGGTTTGATATTGCCTCCTCTTCAATATTATAACTTTAATCATTAGTTTGACTCTACTAGACCCTTTGGGGAACCCTCCTACTTAATAGGTTTTGTCTTGGGATCCAACCTTGTGATTTGGCGCATGGTTAGTTGGAGTGATTAATTTTGGTTCATCAACAACATAACTCTAGGAATGATTAAAAGGGGTCAGTCTAGGTCAAACCTTGATTCCCCCTTCTTGATGATGATGATGATGACGACGATGATGTTGATGATGAAGATGATGATGAAGATGATGATGATGACGAGGATGATGATGATGACGAGGATGATGATGATGATGATGATCATCATATTCGTCATCATCAGCATCATCATCTTCATCTTCGTACTCATCTTCATCATCATCCATCATCTTCATCATCATCATCATCATCATCATCATCATCATCATCATCATCTTCGTCATCATCATCATTGTCAATGATGATGATGAAGAAGATGATGATGATGATGAAGATGATGATGATGATGATGTTGATGACGAAGATGTTGATGATGATGACGATGACGAAGAAGATGATGATGATGAGGAGGATGATGAGGATGATGATGAGGATGATGATGATGTTGTTGATGATGATGACAAATATGATGATGATGATGATGATGATGATGATGATGGTGATGACGATGATGAGGATGACGATGATGTTGATGATGAAGATGATGACCAAGATGATGATGATGATGAGGAGGAAGTGGGTGATAACGATGATGATGATGATGAAGATGATGATGATGACGAGGATGATGGCGATGACGAGGATGATGATGACGAAGATTATTATGATGATGATGAGGATTAGGATGATGATGATGATGATCATATTCGTCATCATCAACATCATCATCTTCATCTTTGTACTCATCTTCATAATCATCCATCATCTTCATCATCATCATCATCATCATCATCTTCGTCATCATCATCATTATCAGTGATGATGATGAAAAAGATGACGATGATGATGAAGAAGATGATGATGATGTTGATGATGAAGATGTTGATAATGATGACGATGATGAAGAAGATGATGATGATGAGTATGATGAGGAGGAGGAGTAGGAGGAGGAAGAGGGTGATGACGATGATGACGACGACGACTCTGATGATGATGATGAGGAGGAGGAGGAGGAGGAGGAGGAGGAGGAGGAGGAGGAGGAAGAGGGTGATGACGATGACGACTACGACGATGATGATGATGATGATGAGGAGGAGGAGGAGGAGGAGGAGGAGGAGGAGGATGATGATTACGATGCTGATGATGATGATCACGATGATGATGATGATGATGAGGATGGTGATGATGATGATGATGACGACGATGATGATGATGATGAATTATGCTGATGATGACGAATATGATGATGATGATGGAGATGATGATGATGATGAAGATGATGATGATGTTGATGATGAAGATGATGACCAAGATGATGATGATGAGGAAGGGGGTGATGATGACGATGATGATGACGAGGATGATGATGATGATGAGGATGATGATGATGACGAAGATGATTATGATGATGATGATGATGATGATGATGATGATGATGAGGATGATGATGATGAGGATGATGATGGGGATTATGATGATCATATTCATCATCATCATCATCATCTTCATCTTCTTACTCATCTTCATCATGATCATCATGATCATCATGATCATCATCATCATCATCATCATCTTCTTCATCATCATCATCATCAATGATGATGAGGAATGATGATGATGAAGATGATCACGATGATGATGAAGATGATCACGATGATGATGAAGAAGAAGATGATGATGATGATAGTGATGATGTTGATGATGAATATGATGACGACGATGTTGATGATCATGATCATGATGATGATGATGAAGAAGAGGATGATGATGAGGATGAGGATGATGATGATGACGAAGATGATGTTGATGATGAAGATGATGATGGTGACGACGATTACGATGATGATGATGAGGATGAGGATGATGATGATGATCATCATCATCTTGTTTAAGGCATGCAATGTAGCCTAATCATGGTATATCTATCCCTCTACATTTGCTAGATATACCCCACAAGGGTTATGTGTGGTGGTTTGAAGATGCATTCAACATCGTATCCTAAGAAGCTTCTTGAGTTGTAGGTGTTGTTCATGGTGCTTGAGCCTGAGAAGCTTCATTTAAGGCATGCGAAGCTTCTTGTTGTCCATGAACCTTGGTCAGACCTCGAGACCCATTTTTGGTTCACAACTAACCTAGTCATGGCACACATAACACACTTGAAGTTGACTAATACCCTATAGATTTCATATGTGGTGGTCCAGGGACTCATTCATTGTGTTTGTGCCTAAGAAGAAAGAGTTAGTGTTGGGGGCTCTCGTTTCCCTTTACTAGCCATGGTTAAGGAGCCAAGATAAATCCTTGATTCCCAAGACATTATAATGGAAGCAATATTCAATTCACATGCAAAAGAATACTTGTAGATGGATAGTGTCATGGATTCTATGTGCTATTGATGACGCTTGAGGTCTAGAATTTTCAATTAAGGATCAAGTGGAATTCATCTGAGCTCAATATGCTTCAATAAGATCTCGAGGAACCTATTTTCATTCTTGAATGATTTTCAATGCTTTGCAACATATCCATGGTCTTGCATGGTAGTCTGAGGATGCATTCATGGCATTTGATCTTTAAAAAATATGTTTTTTGTCAAAATGAAATTCAAATTGCCTCTTTGATGAGTCCTCCCATATTGAATTTCCTTGATGTTGTTAATGGCCTCCTTCCCTTCTGTCTATACCTTATGAGAAATGAGGGTGTGCAACCTTCTATGGATTGAATTTAGAAGAAACCACATATGAAGAGAACATCTAAAAATGCCCATGCATTTTGAGGGGTAAGTCTTTGGATCCAAATTCGAGTCATGAGTTTATGAGCTCTTCCAAATCTGCATTACCCCTCAAAATGCATATGCATTCTGAGGTATTCAGAGACATTCTTTTGAAAATGGTAGTGGCATATAAACAGGGGAATGTTCTAGATTTAAGTATTCCTTATTCAGACCTCTTTTCCTTAAATGTGAAATCCAAGATCATGGCGTTACCATAGAAGTCATTCCCAAGCCTGTTTTGACACTTAAATAGGCAGAACTATGAGGAACAAACTCCAGGATTTCCATCCAGCATTGCGAGCAACAAATATAAGGTCACAAGACAAACATAAGTAATGATTCCTTGGTTGTTGGAATCTATGTTTTGAAGAAGGAATGATGGGGATATATGTCATTAAACATAATCAATCCTTCATCTGGAAGTTGTCTACAAGAAGCATAACAACAAGTTCTCAACAGCCTTTGGAAAAGTCCACTCCTTTGAGAAATGGATAAGTATCAAAGAATGTGTGACTGTCAAGGATGAAGATCACGTCAAAGAACCATGGGATCCACCTAACCAAGTTGGAAATTTGGAATTTTTAGCCTTATGTACCACAAACAGTTTTGGTTTAGAAATAATAGCTAAAAATCATATTCACTGTATGAAGAAAAAGGCTAAACAATGTTGTATTTGAAGGAGCTATTGATGACTAAGCTCATCAATCTAGTGTTTTTAGGAATTAGTTAGAAATTATGTTTATCTATTTTTAGATTACGGTTATTAGAATTCCATTTTGTCTCAAAGGAAGTCATTTCCTCTTTGTTAACTACTTGTGTGTAATTTTCTAAATATAATACAGTCTAGTTCGTTCTTTTAGGGATTCAAGTTGTAAAAGCCCCTTTTCTGGAAAAGAACTTACAGTCAGTTTATTGAATTTGTACGTAAAGCCAGAAAGCTCCATAACAACATTGTTTTGAATAAAAATCTCTCCACAGGGATGGTGCTGATGAATAAATATATTTTTTTGTATCTGAATATCATAGTTAGGTTTGTTATTTGAGTATTTCAGAGTTGTTTTGTGTAAATATTTTCCAGATTTTGATTGTTTTCATTATTAAGTAAAACATAGAATACTCTTTTTTTTAATATCCCCCTCCAATTGGTATCAAAGCAGGTTCCAAAAAGTATTTTTGTTGATTTAGCAAAGGAAAAATCGCAAATGGAAACTTTACCTTGTAGATTTCACAGTTTGCAGGAGAGAATTATGAGTACGGGAGCATTAAAATGAGGATCATGTTGTTGTCTCAAGATATTTGGGAGCTACTGGATGCAGGGTTTGCTAAGCCTGCAGGTCAAAATGCCTTAAATGCTTTGTTTGTGGATCAAAGAAGTCAATTAAAAGACAACATGAGAAAAGATAATCAAGCTCTCTTTGCCATACAATCTGAATTGGATGTGTATATCTTTCCTTGGATTGTTGGAGTGATAAAATCAAAGGATGCTTGGGACTCCTTGCAATCTGTTTACTGATGTTCATATAAAGTAAAACTGGTAAGACTTCAAACTTTAAGAAGAGATTTTGAGAGTTTGAAAATGAAAGAAGCCAAATCAATTCAAGTATTTATTAGCAAGGTCAAAGATGTTGTGAATGGATTGAGGTCTCACAGAGAATCTATAATGGAACAGAGAATTGTAGAAATTTTTTTGAGGTCTCTTCTTCCAAAATTTGATCCAATAACCATAGTCATAGAAGACAATAAATGTATTAGCATGTTGAAAGTGGTTGAGCTGGTAGGATCTTAGCAGTCACATGAGGAGCATATGTAGCATTCTATTAAGAATTTGGAACAAGCCTTCCAATCTACTGTTAAAATTGATGATAAATCCTCCTTACTTCCTTCTCAGCAAAATAAAACATAGGGAGAGCCTTCCACCTACAATAATCATGGAAGAGGCAGAGGTAGAAGAAGAACATATAGTAAAGGAAGAGGCAGGAGTTATGCTGATTGTAGAAATGTTAAATGTGGGTATTGTGAATTCCTTGGACATTATGAGTCTGAATACATGAAGAACAAATCTGACTTGAATAGGTTAAGGGCTAACTATACTAAGGAAACAAATGAGCATCCAGAACATTCCACACTTTTCACATGCGACCTAGAAAAAGAAGATGATAAAGATGTATGGTTTCTAGACAACGACTGCTCAAATCATATGACAGCTAATCGTGATTTGTTTGGCAAGATAAATGAATCAATTCAAAGTGAAGTAAAATTAGGCAAGGATAAAGAAGTTGAAGTCATGGAAAAGGTTCCCTTCCCACCAAGACTAAGCAAGGAGAGACAACACATCTACATGATATTTTGCATGTACAAAAATTGCAACACAATCTTAAAAAATTATAAAGTTCTATTTGATAATAAATGCTGCAAATTTTTTGACAAATTTGATAACTATCGTCTAGTATCCCAAGTTCCAATGACAAGAAATAAGATGTTTCCTTTGAAGATTGCATCTGACTCTAAATTTGGTCTTAAAGCAACTATAGATGATTCATGGTTATGGCATAGATGATATAGACATTTGGGGTTTAAGGGCTTGAACTTGCTTCATAAAAAGAAAATGGTTAAGGGACTACCTATAATCCAATCAAGAGAAGAAATTTATTCCAACAGTGCTCTTGGCAAGCAACACTATGATAGTTTTCTAGTCAACAAGTCATGGAGAGTGAATTTTCCTCTTCAGCTTGTACATGCAGACAATGTATGTGGCACTATGCAGACTCCATCATTGAGTAAAAAAATTTACTTCTTAGCTTTTATTGATGATTTATCCTCTCATACATGAATTTATTTTTTACAACAAAAATCAGAAGCCTTTAACTGTTTTCAACATTTTAAAATTATGAATGAAAAACAAAGTGGTTACTATCTCAAAGTATCCGGAATAGATAGAGGGGTAGAGTTCAATTCAAATGAATTCTCTGATTTTTCTAAATCTCAAGTTATCAAAATACAATTGACTACTACCTAAACTAGTAAACCCCCCAGCAAAATGGTGTAGCAAAAAGAAAAAATCGTACTATTATGGACATGGCACAAAGTATGGGAAGAAGTAGTGGCAAAACAATCTCCCCAACAATTTTTGGAAAGAAGCAGTGGCAACTATGTAGTGCGTATTTTAAATCATTGCTCCATTAAGTCAATGAGGAAGCATGGAGTGGTTATAAACCTTATGTGGGTCATTTTCGAATTTTTGGTTTTGTGGCTTATGTACACATCCCAGATGAAAAACAACAAAAATTAGATGAAAAATATTATCCTTATATCCTTGTGGGATACTTTGAATAAACTAAAGATTATAAATTTTAAAATCCCTTAACCATGTAGACTATTTGTAAGTCGAGATGTCTTATTTAATGAAGAGGAAGTATGGCATTGCCACTATGCTAATAGAAGATGATGTAACCTCTACTCCATCTCCTTCCACCAACTCTATCCAAAACTCAACTTCATTTAGCAGCACTTGAGTTCTGAGAGAGCTCAACTTCAAGTTCAGATCATAGTGCAAGTCCTCCAAGAAAGGTAAGAAGTCTCAGTGATATATATCAAAGAACTTCAAATCAATCTAAAATTTTGATTTATTTAGTAATATTTTAGTTGAGCCCACTATTTTTGAAGAAGCAACAAAAGAGAAAGTGTGGGTTGATGCTATGAATATTGAGATGGAATCAATTTGAAAAAATAACACATCGGAGTTAATTGAGCTTCCAAAACACAAACAAGCAATTGGTGTCAAATGGATCTGCAAAGTAAAACAACATGGTTCTATGGATTGGCATAAGGAAAGACTTGTTGCCAAGGGTTTTTCACAAAAACAGAGAGTAGATTATTCAAAAACTTTTGCCCCATTGGTAAGATTTGACACCATCAAAACTGTTTTGGCAATTGTAGTACAAAACAAGAGGATTGTGTCACAAATGGATGTAAAATCTGCATTTTCAAATGGGTATATAGATAAGGAAGTTTATGTAAAACAACCAGCAGTCGATGAAATTGAAGGCAAAGAACAAATGGTCTATAAATTAAAAAAGACCCTCTATGGTTTGAAGCAGGCCCCTCGTGCTTGGTATGCAAGAATTGATAGTTATTTTTTGAAGAATGGTTTCAATAGAAGTATTACAGAGCCAACCTTGTATATCGAACATGTTGAAAATCAAACTCATTGTTTTCATATATGTTGATGATCTAATTTATACTAGCAGCAATCGAAGTTTAAAGGAAAAATTCCAAGAGGAGATGAAACAGGAATTTGAAATAACTGATTTAGGACAAATGCATTATTTTCTTGGTATGCAAGTGCAACAACTGTTAGAGGGTATATTTATTTCTCAAGCCAAGTATGGAACAGGCTTATTGGAAAAACATGGGATGAAAGGATGCAAGGCAATGGCAACCCCATTATCACGGCGAAAAATTAACCAAAGAAGATACAAGTCCTAAAGTAGATGCTACTCTTTATAGAAGTCTAATTGGGAGTCTAATTTATCTTACTACAACAAGACCATATATAATGTATGGAGTGAGTATTGTCTCTTGGATCCTCATGAATCCCATTAGCGCACAACAAAAAGAATTTTAAGGTATATCGATGGTGCTTCAAGTTTTGGTATAATGTATTCTCCCACTGACAAATTTGGACTGTTAGGTAACACAGACTCAGACCGAGCAAGGTTCTTGGATGATTGGAAATCAACCTCATATTATGTTTTTTCACTTGGATCTGGATCCATATCTTGGAGTAGCAAGAAGCAAAGCATTGTGTCTCTCTTCTGCAGAAGCTGAATATATGGGTGTTACAGCAGCAAGCACTCAAGCCATTTGACTTAAGAAAATCTTGCAAGATTTAAATCTGTCACAAGAAAGTCCAACCATCATCAATTGTGATAAAAAGAGCACTATTGCAATGACAAAGAATCCTGTGTTTCATGCTAACAAAACATATTAAACTCCGTTATCATTATATTAGAGACTTGGTGCAGAATGGAGAAGTACAATCACAGTTTTGTTCTACAACAGAGCAAGTTGCTGATATTTTCACCAAAGCCCTTCCAAAAGAATGATTTGCAGAATTACAAAGACAATTAGGAATGATTCCCTTGCTCATCAAGGGGGAGAATGGAGTTACTGATAACTAAGCTCATCGATATATTGTTTTTAGGAATTAGTTAGAAATTCTCTTTATCTATTTTTAGATTACCGTTATTACACTTCGGTTTTCTCTCAAACGAAGCTGTTTCCTCTTTGTTAACTATTTCTTGTATGTATTTTTCTGAATATAAAAGCCCCTTTTCCGGAAAAGCACTTATAGTCAATTTATTGTATCTGAACAGAAAGCCAGAAAGCCTGTAACAGCAGTGTTTTTAATAAAAATCTCTTGAGAGGAATGGTGCTGATGAATACACTGTAGTTTTTGTATCAGAATATCAGAGTTTCCAGATTTTGATTGTTTCCATTATGAAGTAAAATAGAGAATACTCTGTCTTTTAATCTCTTCCTCCTTCGGTATTCTTGTAAAAATTGTTGTATATTATGATCTGTCCGATTATTCAATCCTTAAAACCTGTTTGAAGCTCGCAATTTGTAGATCATTTGTGGAGGATGAGCATTTTGTGGGGTACATTCCAGTATTCCTTGAAATTTGCCTATACATGTTCTTCAAAGAGCCAGATTTTAGATTTTATATTTGTTGTTTATGTGCCAATCTGGGGAAGATATTATTCAATCTGCAAAGCATGTGACACAGCTTCCATGATCTGATATTAAGAACAATTAACAATGTAGTAGCTAGTCAAAGCAACCAGATCTATCACAAAGATGGAGGGAAAGGGGAGCTACAATTCTGATAACACATATCATTAATAAACATTTTAATATTTAATTCTTTTCTCCACTAAAAAAATATTTTTATTCCAGTTAAATTGAAAAATCACAATCCACATATGCTACTATACTACTAGCACTTTCCAAAATAGATCCTGAATCCAAAAGTATAACTGACTAAGTGCGTCATCATAGTAGTTATTAAAAGTTACTGAGTGCATCATCATAGTAGTGTGCGTCATCATAGTAGTTGTTAAAAGTTACTGAGTGCATCATCATAGTAGTTCTTGACTAACATAACCAGAAATAGCTCACAAAGGATTACATAAAAAAAAATTGCTTCCACATTCTGTCACATAAAAATGTTAATTCAAATGAAACACTTGAACATTGCTACAGGTTCTTTAGCCTGCTCTCAAGAAAGAAAACCTGATTATACAAGCAGCCGCCTTCATTCTGCTACGGAGGAAAAGATCGAAGCATATCCCACACGTCAACTCCTTTTGATCCGGTCTAACCTCCACAACAGGCTTTTCCAACAACCCCACATCCTTTCTGACCTTCTCCTCGTTTGCAAACCATTCATCATTGACCTTATCGACACTCCACTTGAAGTGACGCAAGAGAATCCCAGCCTCAATTTTAGACAACTGAAGCACTGCAGAAACCGCTGTTATAGCCTCCTTTAGACGTGGAAGAATGTCTTCGTCACTCAAAATAGTGTAGCGAGGATCGTCATCGCTGGCGTTTTCGACAATGCCATCTAAATATTGCTCTTTTTCGTCGGTGTCATTTACGTCGTGCATATCGTTCCCTGAATCCATTTCTCCTACCAATTAAAGAATTGAGGGTTTTGCTTGAATTACGTTTCCAATAATTATAGAAGCTGTTATCGCTCTGTGTCGGGACGCAACAGAAATGGTTAATATTTGCTGTAAAGAACAGAAATGGTTAATATTTTCTATAAAGACGGTCGACTTGGAGCAGAAGATAGATTCAAAGAAGGCACCGCTAAGGTAGTAATTGTGTTGAGAAATCGATCACTTGTATGAGCATTAATATTCAAAATTATATATAAGTATTCTATATATAGATAACTGTATGAATTAATTGTGTCGGCGATGCTTTTACATTCCAAACAAATAAGATATGTTATATGTGTAACATATATCCACTTTTATATTTTATAATTAATATATATATATATATGTATGTGGGGATAACGTAATAACCCACGCACTAGTACATGAAGTATGGTTTTAAGAGAATTATTTGAGACAAACATTTCATATTGTCTCTAACTTAACAATTTATGACAAAAAAGGAAAGGAAAAGTTATCACGTAGGAAGGAACATTTTGGCAATTCCCCTAAATCAAATTTCCATCCCTTTCCTTTGATTTTAAGGTGCTAAGATTGAGGATCTAGCTACTCTGAACTGTTGAACGCTTTGTGCAGCAGATAGCAGATTGAGTATCTAGCTCTGATGGGTTGAGGGCTTTGTGCCCCAGATTGCTACAAAGTCTCCACTATAATGGCTTTGGGGCAACCAGGTTGATGTTGCTAAACAGTTTCTGCGTCTCGTGGATGAGCTGGTTGTGGGTAAGGACATAAATCTTCAGTATGAACCCTTCATAGGCAAGATTGCGATCCACTATCATTATTCCAAGGCGGGAACGCACCAATATGGTTTTTATTGGGCCACATCTTTCATGGAGTCTCTTCAATTTTCCCTCGATTTCATCCTTGGTGTGTCTGGTCACAGGTTCCTTTGCCACCTGATAACCATGGGTTTGGAAGTCAAAAGGGTGAATCTAATTAGGGTTCTATAGAGTCCATCTAACGCTCGATTGTAGCCATTCTCGTCATCCTTCAATTCTCTTGCCCCGGCATAGGGATTCCATGGTTCTATGGTAGATTAGGGGTAGGGGTTTATGATGTTTGAGTTGGGCACTGTAGTGGAGAGTTCTAGGCATTCTGGTCATCTTTCAATTTTCTTGCCAAGGCATAGGGATTCCATGGTTCTATGGTGGATTGGGGGTAACTGGGTTTATGATGTTTGAGTTGGGAATTGTGGTGGAGTGTTCTAGCACATAATGCGACCGCTATCTCTCATCATTTTTTTATTATTATGTCCTCGATGGGGGACATCTATAATTCAGTAGGGAGAATTAGTTTTTATTTTTATTTTTTGTGGTGTTCTATGGCTTGAATAAAGTTTTCTTTTTGTATTAATTGATTTTTTGTAATTTATGTATTTTTGTCTGTTGTTCATTAGCTACCAGGGAGTGACGCCCGCCTCAAGATTCCTTTCCCAGGCATGGGTGGAGGGATCCCGTAAACAAGAATTTAATGTGATTTGTCTCTATTTAATTGTCCCAATGGAGATAAAGCTCCACATGGGTCGTGATCTTGTTGGGTTATTTATTGTGTTTTGTTTATGGTCTTGTACAATGAGGTTCCTTCCTCTGGTGGGTTGCAATGATGCATTTGTGGTGTATTTAGCGAGCAGGGTTTACACCTTTGGTGGTTTGCGATTTGAGGTTTGTGGAGGGTTGGGCTAGTGTGTTTGGTATCTCTTGTTGGTTATGGTGCAGGGTTTAGGGTGTCTTACAGTGCAGCTTGTATTTATTTCATGGGACTTGGATTTGACGGTGGATTTAGCTGGGTGGATTATGGTACAAGGTGTATGTACTTGGGCATAATGCGATTTAATAGTGAATTTATGTGTTTGGTAACTTGTTTAAGGTATCTTTACCTAGTGCAATGGATCTTGAGCTGGAGGTTTATTATGGTTTGTGCAGTTTTCGAGGGTTGTTAAAGTCGGGTTTGAATCATCAGGTGGTTTTGTTATCGATGTTTGTGAGTCGGGGTTCATTTGTTCATTTCTCGTCATTGTAGTTTGACCCAGAGTCGGTTTCAACGAACTTGGCCTTTTCTGTTGGGAGCCATTTCTCTGGTGTGGGTGTTATTGGGATGGTAACGATGCTCTGTTGTTGTAAATGTAACTTCAGAAGATATTCATTTCTATATTATTATTATATTATTATTGTATTTTTATTGTACCTCCGTCGGAGATGTTTTTCCTCCGTTCAGGGATGTCATTGTTGTATTTGGTCATACTAGAATATCAAGGTAAAACCTCCATTGTAAGTCGAGGCAATAGTTTCCCAAAGGTCAAATGTAAATTGTATTTTTGAGTCTCCCTAGGAGAGGTCAGCTCAGTTAGGTAAGTGAGGTCGGAACCATTGAGGAATTAGGTCACCCACACATAAAGTATAAATAGAGAGAGTCACTCTCTCATTTGGCAAACACACTCACTCAAGCAAGTTCGCACCAAGTGAGAGAGAAGACAAGTTCATTGGAGGAGAAAGAGAGAGAGCTGCAGAAGACATCTTATATTTTGGGTTTTCCAATTTGCTTGATATTGTACTAGTGACGAATCTATCTCTGAAGAAGTTGTGGGGTTTTCTCCTTTATGATTTCCCTGAGGAAAATTCTTGTGTCTTTTGTGTTTTTTCATTCTTGTCTATATTTCGGTATAAGGATATAACTAAATTGAATTAAATTGCAAACTCTAAAATGGTATCATATCCAATATGAAAAGAAGGCATCGTGCAACAGCGGGAAACTAGGGCTTCCTAGTTCAAGGTCGTCTCTCCACAGATCATCTGAAAAATAAGGCTAGGTTAACTCGTCCTAGGAGGGCGCATCTTTTGGATGAAGAAAAATTCAATTTGAAGAATTTTCATTTTTAACCCAGACACTAGTGCCGGGAGAAAACTAGGGCATCAAAGTTTTGGGGTCTTCCTCCATCAATCCGGACAAAGGAGTACACTGGAAAACTCGCCTTGAGGAGGAACATCTTGCTATCCAATCAGAAGTTAGAAATTTCAAGTTTGAAAAATTAGGGTTTCTCTAACAAACCCTAGGCCAACCGGCTCCAAAACCAGGTTGGGCACGTCAAATTTGTAAGATCTAAATCCTTACTATTTCCATTTGAGGTTCTCATTTCAAAATGACAAATCACACCAAGCTTGAGGATAAGCTTGAAGGAGCTGACAAATTCCGAGCATGGAAGTATAGAATCTCTCTTATCCTAGAAGAAAATGATTTGGACAAGTATATCAATGCGGAGGTTCCAGAACCGGAGAGAGAAGAGGCAAAGGAAATCCACAAAAAGAACTTGGTAAAGGCCAAGAGGATTATTGCAATATCCATCAAAGATCATCTCATCCCTCATGTGTCATCCTTGAATACTCCCAAGGAGATGTTCGATGCTTTGACATGTAGGACATCACGAAATGCATCACATAGGCATTATAAAATCATTAAAACATTGCATCCACGTGCATAAGATATGCCTCCATGGGCATACAAAAAATCAAAATATTGCATCCACGTGCATAACATATGCCTCCACGGGCGTACAAAATCATAACTTTGCATCCACGTGCATCAAACATGCCTCCACGGGAAAACAAACAAACTACAATTGCATCCATGTGCAACAAAATGTAAACGAAAAGACAAGATGTGCATCCATTTGCATAAACAACTATATACCAAAACATATATATATATATATATATATATATATATATATCATCATAAGAGTCATAATGTCAGGAGTGCCCTCAGCACCCAAATATACAAAAGGTACACTAGCCATACAAAAATGTGTATCAACAAAATACATACCCATATGCTCATCAGCATTTGGGGGCAGGTATAAGATCACCTAATCATCATGATCACCGAGATCCTCTGGCTCCTCCTCCTGTGGCTCCTCCGGATCATACTAATCCCAATCCCTCATCTTGTCCATCACCACAGCTACTCTCAGCAGGATCAACCGCCACTCACGGGGAGCATCGAAACAACGCTCGATAGTAGGCTGGTCTAGATCCCTCCAACCCTCCTCTGGTGTACCCACTAGAAGCCCCTCTAAGGTGTCGTGTACGTCCTCTAGAGCATCATCCCGCGGGTGCACAACTCCTCAGACACGAGGTAGTGGTGCTGCTACCGGTGGAGGTGTCACCACCATCATCCGTCCTTGACGTCCTATATGATCCACTGGTGGCCTCGGACCAACATCTGCAAAAAACCCACAGTGAATCAAGTCAGTATCATACAAAACATCTCTAGCTATACTCATAACAAAAAACATCTAAACATGATATAATAGAGAAACAAAAAACAAAGACGTACCGTCTAACCCCCAAGCTTGTCCCTGAGCTCGAGGCATTTCAGGGTCTCCCCGGAAGTCCATACCAACATACGGATAATCATCAATACCAACGGGCACCTACTCGCATTGGCCATACATCTCCGAGGAGAAGAATTGTCAGATACCACCACCACCCCGGGGCATTCATCTCCCCCCACTGCACCATCCATGGCTCACTCCTCAACCCATCCCGAACCGGCACACGCAGCCGCAAAGTAGGTACCCGCTAAAAAAAAAACAATAGAGGAAAGAAGCATAGTTGAACTGTCCTCCCTCCCGACTAACCTTGTTCAGCTCTCGCTGAACACAGGCCAAAAACATCTGCCTTCAAGTGAAATAGGTCCCCCTCAGGACACTGTCTACCATCATCGTTTTCCCCCCAGACAAACGATGGGGTGCCTGTACACCAAGAACCTGCAAATCACAAGCCGCCACCGCTTGCATCTCTGACTCTCGCAGATTAGAGACACTAAATGCGTTGTTCTGCGTACGGGCCCCTGGAACACAGAATCTCTCCAGTAGATCCTCAATGTCCATACCAGCCGGAATCCTCGGCTGCAACTCCCCTATCTCACCCAGACGAGGCAAGCCAGTAAAAACGTACACATCGGTTAATGTGATCTCCATTCGTCCACCTTGCACCATGAAAGCCACCTCCTTCAGGACCCAGAAGTCAACCAACTTGTTTAGCAGATCTTTGAATGAACACATAATAGGAACCTGAGCACACTTTAGTAGTTCGCCCACAGCCAAGGCTACCTGCACATTTGGGTCATCCCGAATCCTTCCCATCAGCTCCAGATCAATCTCTCTCTCCCGCCATGACACCAATGGCCTCCTTAGCATCCTGCCAAAACACAAAGGAAATTTTTTTAGAATTTTTTTTTTTTCCCAAAAACCCCATCGCGACTTTCAGGCTCTTAGCCGCGATGAACATCGCGACTTTCAGGCTCTTAGCCGCGATGAACATCGCGACTTTCAACTTCACAGCCGTGATGAAAATCATGGGTATCAACCCCACAGTCGTGATGGGCATTGCGACTATCAACCCCACAGCCGCGATGAACATCGCGACTGTCGGCCCCCACAGCCGCGATGCACATCACGACTATCAAGCCCATACCCACGATGTGCATCGCGGAAAATGAGCTGAAGCCCGCGATATTCCACGTTGGGAAGCCAACATGGAATTATGCAGCCTCCGGGGCCCCGACGCTAACCAGAAAGGAAATAATTTGAAAGGCTAAGGCACATAGGCTTACCTGAAACTCGCAGAATGAAAAACCAACAGTCGAATCTCCCACAAATCAAGAAAATGCTCTGACCAACTCAATTACTCTGTGAAACTCAACGGTGAAAATGACACTTGTCACATTAGGCCCACTTTCTATTTATAGAAATTTGACTATTTTCAATCAACCATTTCGGCATCATACGATGTCTGTTTTTCAAACCGTTGGTACCCAGCGGAATCAACACAACGATAAGTTCATGATAGTCCACTCCTTTTCCTGATTCCACAAGGTCCCTTTTTTGGGCATTTTTTTCCCATTCCCTTCGTCACCTCGATTTGTGTGCCACATCGGTTGTGGTCCATTTTTGATGAGTTTTATATCGCTGGATTCAGTTTTTCATGCTCGTGATGATGCTTGAGATCATTTCTCACTGTCACAACCAGATTTTTTGAGCACTTTTTCCCATGCCACTCGTTTCCTCAATTTGCGTGCCACATCGTCCATGTTCTATTTTTGACGAGTTTTATATCGTCGGATTCAGTTTTCCGCGCTCGTGATTATGCCTGAGATCATTTCTCGCTCTCACCAACAGATTTTTTGGGCATTTTTTCCCATGCCCCTCGTCACCTCGATTTGCATGCCACATCGATCGTGGTCCCTTTTTGACGAGTTTTATATCGCCGGTTTCAATTTTCCACGCTCGTGATGATGCTTGAGATCATTTCTCTCTCTCACCAATAGATTTTCCGGGCATTTTTTCTCATGCCCCTCGTCACCTTTATTTGCGTGCCACATCGGCAGTGGTCCATTTTTTACGAGTCTTATATCGCCGGATTCAGTTTTCCGTTGTCATGACGATGCTTGAGATCATTCGTCGCTCTCACCAATAACCTTTTTGTTCGGTATAATTTTATCCCTTTTTCGGGCTGAGCAATTCTTTTACGAAAAAGGCACTTAGGGAGTTTTTGTTAAGCTCTTTTCTGATTCCTAAAACAATGAGAAGATTTCCGAGCAACCTTGCTTCCTTTCATGCTCGCTAAAAGTATCAGAAAGGGCATCTACCTAGTATAAGTTTACCCCTTTTCCGGACCTTGTAGTCTACTTACGAAAAAGGAATACTCTAGTCACATTGGCTAGAAGAGTTCTCCATTTGCATCATTTTATACTTTTTTGGGCCTTGGAGACTAACATACAAAAAAGAACACCAATGGAGTCTATTTACCACTTTCAAACTCTCCAAAATTGAAAGCAACCATGAGCAATCACAGTCTTGGGATCGTATAAATCGACAGGACGGTACTCCATAGGATGGTGCTCCACCACCAATGTAGAGTCTTCTTATCGTTTTCAGACTCCTTAAAAATGAAAGCAGTCACGAGCATGCACAATCCTGGGCTTGCAAAATCCACAAGAAAGTACCATTTCAGAGCAAACTTTTATTCCTTCTTGGAGCTCATTAAAACTATGAAGAAGGATCCAACGGTTCTTTTCAGTACCACAACAGATCATCTTTATTCATACGGAAACTTCCCCAGTATAGTCTCCTTTGTTCGGAGCATTCTGCAATATGTCACCCCGAGAGCCGCCCAATAGCATCCATCAACTTGTCCCCCAGAGTCACTCTAGTCTGTAATACATACCCCTGATCCCTTAAAGCTATGATCCTCACACCTAAAAGTTAGTTTCCTATGCTTCTAGGTCAACCATGTCATCATGCTCTTAACAAAGGAAGTTTGAGTCCACCCACTCTATGACCCCAGTTTTTTCCACATGCCCACAATATGTCAATCCTACCATCAATACTCTTATAGTTTCGTTGTACACCTCGTGCTCCTATCAAGGAAACATCATTACCTTGATAGTTGCTGGTCTCCCTCTATCGAATCCAACCAAATCTATTCCAGAGGATAGACCCAGAGGTCCCTATGCCTTGGACTCATCACCATTTGTGATGAGTTCCTACGGATCATTTCGAAAGGAGTCCTTAGTGCCTCTCCAAATGATTGTTTCTCACATGCTCGACTTAAACACCTTTATCGCATCATTGAGACTCGTACAGGGTATCGTTCCTTTCAGTTATTTGTTGAAGAACCCAAATATCACCTGACTCTACCACATTGGAGAGCCTAATTGAGGAAACAACCAGTTTCATTTTCCTATGGATATTTGGGTTGTGCTTGGCGACAATTTTCAGATATACCGCAGCTCTATACTCCCTTGAGTATACAGTTACAAATACTCCTAAGAAGTTGACTCATTTACTGACTCTACCACATTTTAGAGTCTAATTGAGTCCCTACAGATGTTGGACACCTTCGGTTTCAGCAATTCATCAACCCTTCTGATACCTTATTCAGAACGGTTGTTGCTTTTTCCAGTGTATCAATTATTGAGATTAGTCATGGTACGACGATGAGTATGTCCCAGCATTGTGTCCCCTTTGGACCATTATGATGTACCAATAGATTTTTATGTATTCTTCAGGTCCCCCTTCGTGGGTCTAATTGTTATGTATATTTCTTGACACGAGCATGGGTATGCTCGCCTCGTCCATTATCAAAGATTATTCCTCATTCATTTTGAGGCCATGTATTTTTTCAGTTTTTGCAGCTTCCAAGGGGCCGTTGTTCCAGTATCCAATTGGTCTCTTCTCTTCTCCAAGCACCAGGAAAAAGACAAAAGAACTATGATGTCTATCGGCCATACGATGAACTCCTGCCCTCACACATCAGGGGGCAATCTGTTAACACCCAAAAAGTGCTCACTAGCTCATTCCCTTATTCACATGACGCATTTGTTCACTTTTTCCACCATTTGAGCCTCTAAAACCTTCAAAAGGTCACCAAAAAGTGCTCACTAGCTCATTCCCTTATTCACATGACGCATTTGTTCACTTTTTCCACCATTTGAGCCTCTAAAACCTTCAAAAGGTCACCAAAAAGACCATAATACCCCTTTCCCCCCAAAAAATATGTATTTTTCCTCAAAAAACCCTCAAAAAGGGTCCAAAATTCCCACAAAATATTAAAAGGGAATAAAAATATTCAAAATATTCAAAAAAGGAAAAAGGAGGAAAAAGAGACCTAAACCATGTTGGTTAATACCATTGGTTTCCTTAAAACCATAATGGTATTACCCATCACCAAAAACTATAAAAAGGTGATAGGGGCTCCTCACTTTATATCCACATTTCATCCTATCCTTATGCTGCCAAATTCCCTTTGAGAGCAATTGCCTCCCATTTCGAGTTTGAAGATCCCCATTGAAGCTTTGGAGAAGAAGAGGCCATTGGATATTGGAGCTTCTCAACCTTGGAGTTTCTCAACACCCATCATCCTCACCATTTGAGGTAATACAAAATCAAATATTTTTCAAGTTATTGTTCTTCCATAGATCTTATTGCTTACGTTCTTAAATTCAGTTTTTTATTTCTTTTACACATGTTAATGTTAGATATGATTATATTAGTTTATTCATAGTTGTTTTTGTTTTATATTGAAACTGCTATTACAAGTTAATAGGTGCATCCTAGCACATGCTTGGTTGAAAAACCAAGCAACAAGTTTCTATCAAGTCCGATAGATGTTTGATGACGTTGTTCTAGTTGCAAATCAACAAAGCATATAAAGATATTTTCCTGCAAGTGCAAGAAAAACTTGCATATGATGATCCACCATTTTATTTGTTCAAAAACATTGTTAGAAATGGATTTAAAGGAGTTCACTTGATACAAACCTCAACAGCTACATTTATTGATTCTTTGAAGGATGAGTATGCAATTAAAGACTTGCTACCAGTGTCCGAGTCGAAAACACAGGTTTGTTAACAACATTGTATTCTTCCTTTGTTTCCCTGTTATATAAAATTGTGAATGCATCAAACAACATTCAACAATTAATGACAGACAAAGACTTTGTTCCCCATCATTCCACTTCATTGCAAAAAACAACAATAGTCTGTAAATTTTCTTGTATCTAATTTTTTTTACTAATTCACTTTAACAGATACATGGAGTGCTTTAGCAAAAAGTTCCTTCACTGATTTGTTTCAAACAAAATACTTTGAGCTTGTACACTTTGTCGCAATGAATATGATTGATGTGTCCACATTTTCATGTTTGCATTTAAAATACTGCTCTTTTATGTTTTGCCTGTCTAATAATTATATTGGGACAAATGAGTTTCAGGCAAGTAACAACAAAAATATTGGTGAAATCAAGTACACCATGCATACATACTATTTGAAATCAATTTTCCAAGTTCTCCTTCATATTTTTATTTTGATCTCCCACTGAATACATACAGAGTTTGTGAACTTTCTTGCTTACATAACTATTGCATGTCCACGATTTTTTTTCATCCTCTATAAGACCCAAACGCTTCTCCTCTACACGTGCAACTCTTTGACACGTTGTTCCATATGATCCCTATCCTTATCTTCTTGTAACATCCAATGCAAAAGAGAATGCACCATCCTCTCATGCACAACAATCCTTCATTGTTTCTCTTCCTCAAGAACAACCATCATGTTTATCTCTAGTTGTTGCACACAGGATTCAACTTTTTATTCCAGTTCCTCTTGCTCCCTTTCAGCACATAGTTGCACTTCCATTTTAGCAGGTTGTCGAAGCTCATCTAACTTGGATAAGCGCACTTGTAGCTGTGCCAAAAGGTGAAACCTATCAAGATCACGATGTATTATAGTTAATGCTGATAACATTTTTGTATATAGACATATTTTAAGGAATGCATGAAGAGGTATTTTGTTACAATTTTTTAATCTTTGAATAACAAACACATGTTTGCAAAAAATAGCTTCTTTCCTTGTTTCACAATATATCCATTTCCTATGTTGTTATCATAAGTGCATGATAATTTGAATTGCATATCTACTTGTCAATCATATATATGATAGATTGCATGGACTTTGTGTTTGGCTATTAGATCATGTGGAAGACAACCAAAATGCCAGCATTCTATTCTATTCTACGACCTATGAAACACAATAACACAAAAATAGAGCCATTGCAAGTGTCCACTCTCTTTGAACAATGACCACATGTTTCTCTTTGATGTCCCATCCTTGCTTATATCATTGTAATTGCAAAAAATAACTTGTCTCCTTGCAAAATATTTCCATTAGATATGTACTTATCATAGCTATATGTTAATTTGTATTGTCTCTCTTCTTACTAGTCATATTTATGATAAATTGGATGACCTCTAAGGCTAGCAATTATATCATGTGGCAAGAAACAAGAATCACAACCACCCTTTCTGCAAATAGACATTGTTAAAATACAATTGTATCAAATCATGTTTTTTTCCTAATGTTAATATGCACATTGACTTATGATTTCCATAGAGACCATGCAATAATTTATTTTATAATGATTTCTTTACTTTGTGGACTTATTTGGTGAGGATGCATGGATTGCTCACACCATTTTCATAGATAGGATGGTTTCCTTGATGCAAAACACTAAAATAACTTATTATACTTTTTTGTGGTTCTAGAGTCCTTATCTAAAAATAAAACAATTCCTTGCAAATTGTGCTTCTTTGAAAGCATTATAGAAACTTGATAAATTTATTTTGTTCCTTTATTTTACTATTGCATTCGTCTTAATAGGCATTGTAAACAAACAACACCACTTTGTGCATCTTCTAGCATATATGCACTATTGAAACTTTGCTAATTGCTATGATTGTAGACTTGTGCAATGTGCAGGAGCAGTTACATTTATTTAGATATAACAAAAACTAGATAGCAATAGAAAATGGAGCCTCCTTCACATAAAAAAAAACAACATTTTCCAACACTTGCTGCTTTTTGTTCTTTTGAGTTGTGCTATATGCAAATTTTGATAATGTGTACTATCCAACAGACATTTCTACAAATGCAAAAAAAATTGAATAGGCTAGATAATTTTTTATTTTTCCCTTGGCCTGATAACAATCTAGCTATATCAACAAATAGAACTAGACAATCTATACTGTTCATAGAGTTATTGATTACATATATGGAATCAATTTTGATCCAACTTTGAATCTCTAGTTGTTGTTTGCAACCATCAATACAAAATTATATCTTATGCAATTTACAATACAATTACCGTCTTTTGTCTTTAACAACTCCAGTCCAATATATTATATGTATTTGTTGCTTTTCCTAATTCCATAAGCAGAGAAATAACAATTATAAAAGATCGTATACATATATGTTCTTGTTTTCTTGATTCAAAAGATCTGTTTCATCCACAATTACAATGGTGTATCCAATCCATATGTTAATTAGAATCTGTCTCTTTGCTTTTAAAAATAGTGTTAACACCCAAAAAGTGTTCACTACATCATCTACCCCATTACATGGCTCATTTGTCCATTTTCCTACCATATTTCCCTTAAAAACCCTAAAAATCCCACTAAAAAGCCTCCAAAAGGCCACAAAACCATCAAAAAAGCCTCAAAAAGGCTAAAAAAACCCCTTTTTCCTCCAAAAATATCCAAAATTCCTCTAAAATAGCAAAATCCCTCTAAAAAGGGAATAAAAAATATAAAATAATGAGGAAAAGGAGGAAAAAACCCTATACAGCTGCCCTAAACCATATGGTTCCCAAAACCATGGGCCAGCACTCCACCACCAAAAAAACTATAAATAGGTGATGGAGATCCCTCATTTCACATCCACAGTCATAAGCACCCTTACTCTGCCAAAATCTCTCTTGAAACCCTAGAGAGCCCCTTTTGGCCCATTCCCACCATTGGAGAAAGAGAAGGAGCAAGTTGGAGCTTGGAGCAACCCTCTTGGACATTGCAAGAGCTTCACCAACCTTCACATTGGAGGTAATATTAATACAAAAGCCATTCTTTATATCTTTGTCTTATGTTTCATGCACATGTTTTAGAGTAGTTTACATTTCTGTTTTAGCATAATAATTTTCATTTACTGAACTGCTACTAAGGAGTCCACTCTCCTTAGTAGGTGCTCATTCGCATAAGCTAGGGGTAAAACCCTAGCTACAGTTTTGGCGACTCCCCTAGGTTTGAATTTCTGGTTTCCGTTTAATTTTTTTTTAGTTTTTTGCAATAATTTCCCATTTTTTTCCTTTCGGCCGCCGTACACCGCGTCTTTTCCCTCTGCAGTCGCGTCCCGACCGCGTCTTTCAGGCCTTTACCTGCGACCCGACCGCGGCTCTCAGACTGTTTCCGACGCCCTGCCGGCGGATTCAAGTCTGTTACCTACGATCCGACCGCGGCTAATCAGCCTGTTTGCTGCGATCTGACTACGCCTGTCGGCCATTTTCCCGCATCCCAACTGCGGCTTTCAGCCCCTTTCCGGCATACCGACTGTGTCTGTCAGCCTTTTTCCCGCGTCCCGACTGCGGCTTTCAGCCCCTTTTCGGCGTCCCGACTGCGTCTGTCAGCCTTTTTCCCACGACCTGACTGCGTCTTTTTCCCTGTTTCCTGCGGCCCGACTGCCTCTGTCGGCCCAAAAGCCGCGACCTGTCCGCGTCTGTTTCCCTTAAACCCGCAGTCCGCCTGCTTAGATTCGCCACAGACCCGCGGTCTGATTTCTTCATTTTTTCCCTGTTTTTGAACTCAGCCCCTTCGCTGGAATATTTTCTGCATCTGCACAGCTATCTGTCCTACCTGCAGCCCTACTTCCCTACAGCCTTTTCTGCAACATAATTTCTGTTCCCTTTACAGAATCTTTTTAAAATTTCAGCATTTTTAATTCAGAAAATTTTGCAAGTTAAAGTTTTGAATTCAGTATTATTGTTAGTTAGAAAGTTGCCCCCCTTGTGGCACTTCTATTTTGGGATCATCACCTCACGAGCACACACTCTGTCACATAATTCAAGTGAGCCTTAAAAACTACTTAACTCAACCAATATTCTAACCCCACTTGGGGAACACAAAATAATCTTTGTAGTTAGGTAGGATTGGGGGGATAGGCTTCCAATAACACCCCTCGGTTACTTACACTTGAGACATAGTTGTTGTCCAACTAGGGAACCAAAATCCCCTAATACTTTTTGGCATGGTCATGACTAGTTTACCAGAGGGCCTCTCCCCTAGGAGGGTTGAAGTCGCGAGACTGGTTTCGGAGGCCTGAGTGGAATACCACACTCCATTCAGTAACCGAAGGGCTACCTTTCGCAGTTCTCGGGATATCCCTGTATTGGGGTATTGCGGTAAAAGGACCAAACGGCAGATTCACCTTTCTGGACGTGTCATGAACAAGGTATCTTAGTTGCCATTCTTCTAGGATTGACTACCCGGTGTCCCTTCCGGTAGGGGGATATCTCAGCCACTTGGCTTTCCTATTCATATTGTCTGACTTGGATTTCATCACCTTGCAGAGGATATGTCTAGTTGAGTTAGAATACTTTTTAGTTAGGTGTTTGCATGCTCCCTTACTTCCTTTTGGTCTAGTGAGTCCACCATTTTTTATTTTTCTAGGAAACCTGCTGCATGTTGGTATTTTGACCATCTTTGTTGATACTCCACTTATTGTAGCACAGCTGTTACAGTAGGTGTTTTGAGGTTGTTGTTGGCCTAAGTGCCTTGTTTTTTGAGCTCTCCTTCTGCACACTCGGTTGCATTAGGATTCTTGAGCTGTTTGTTACTCACCTCAACCCACAGAGATTTGACACCATCTGTCACCATTGAGTCCCCAAGACATTCTCGGTGCCTCAGGGGCGAGCCCCCACAGCACGGTTCACTTGACACCACCCGTCATCACCACAGATCATCATCACTTGATACTACTTCTCATCGATCATGAGCCTTGTCCCTTGACTCCACTCGTCAGCGGCATAGGACTCCATCACCAGATATTGACGCCCCTTACTTTACCTCTGATTCTGAGACAGAGTCTGAGAACCCCATTTACACTGCCCCTACTAGCCCCATGGCTGGCACGACTTCCACTCCTTTTGGTGTAGGGACCATTGGTGGCACATCCACCACTACACCAGTTACCACACCTGTTTTGGGTATGCCCTCGATGGGGGCCACGTCCACCATTCCGGTCACCATACCCATTCCAGTACCTGGCATACCTACCACTACTCCACCAGTGACTCACACCACCCATGGTGGTGCGGGACCCTCTTATACCATAGTTCCCCCACTTGGGGGCAACATCCCAAATCCTGCCCCTCCACTTGGGGGCATTGGCCCCAACTTGGTCCAACCCACTACTGTGTCACATCCTTCTTCCAGTTTGCCATTCATGGCTAGCCTCAACCTGCCTGATCTAGCCAGATTGACCAACGACCCTATTCGACACGACCTTGCGTGGCCTCACATGCCCACCAAGCTCCCCTTTGACATCCCTAAGTTCGAGGGAAAGGCCGGTGAGGACCCACAGAACCACATCATGTCCTTCCATCTATGGTGTTCCTCCAACTCCATAATGGATGACTCTATTCGCCTTCTTCTGTTACAACGCACCTTCACTGGCTCTACAGCCAAGTGGTATATCGAGAAACCCCACGGGACCCATGCCACCTTTGCTTCCCTTGCCTCGACCTTCCTGCAGTTCTTCCAGTTACCTCTCCGCTATGACGCGGGCGTTGAGATCCTTCTGTCCTGCAGACAAAACATGGCTACCCACATCACGGACCACATTCATGAGTGGTGTCGACGCCGTAGCTTATGCAAGATCAAATTAGACGACCGTATCTTCCTAGATTGGTTCCTCAAGTCCCTTCTCCCTGTCATTGCTAAGGATGTGGCATCAGAAAGACCCCAGTCTGAAGAAGAGGCCATCCTTAAGGCCCAACAGTTCGACCTCATTTACGCCCAGTCGGGTTACCTTTATACCATTATACCTGACGCCCCTCGCAGAGAATCCTCCCAGCACGATGCGCCGGGGGAATCCCATGCTGCAGACGGCATCATTGGCCGTGTTTCTTCGCATCCCCAACCCTTTTCCATAACACGTCCTACCCCTGGCCCTGACCTTTCGTGGGATACCTCATAGTCTGGAGCAACCAACTCGTATGCTCCCATGACACATCACCACCATTCCCATGGACCCTCATGTCCACCTCAGTGCTTCGGTCATGCGACTCCTGCTTACACCCCCCGGTCGCACCTCAGCCCTACTACCACCAACAGGATGCACCAGCTCTTGCACCTTCACAAGCCCACCCCGCTTATTACCTGCCACAGGCAGCCCCTGCGGCAAACCCACAACCCGCTCCGCAGCCATATCAGCAACCCCCTCAAGTTGCTGCACCTGCTCATCCTCCACCTGCATATCATCCCCCGCAGCCTTCTCCAGCACCTGTGCAACCTCAGAATGCACCTGCTGCCCAAGGGAAAGTTTACGCCCAACAAAACCCATAGCAAAACCAGAACAACCAACGCAACCAGGGCCAACAAAACAACGACAAGGGCTGTAATCGTGGGAACAACCAACCTATAGACCAAGTTGGTCAACCGGCTAATCCCCCCGACAATAATAATGCGGCCCCTGCTACCCAAAACCCCGATCGTCCGCCCAAGCAGGCTAAGAACCCCAATTTGCGAACAAACCATCCTTGTTCTATTTGCGGGGTCTATGGCCACTACACGCATGCTTTCCCACACTTGGAGCGAGCACGACAACTTTGGGTTGATGATGCCCATCGCCAAGGGCATGCAGCTCCTCAGGTGCCACCTAACCCCCCTCAATGTCAGCAGCCACCTTTGGTGCTGCAAAACCCCTTACCAACCCAAGGCGTAGTGAACACTCGGCCGTTGGCTCCCCCTCAAGCCAACGCACCCCCCCAACAGCAAATCACATATGCTGCTCCCGATCAACCCATGTTTGACTCAGGAACCCACCACTTGTTGATGATGTGATCCGCTGACGTCAACCTCCAGACTCGTCGGAACCAATATGGCTCCACCACTGAAGCCCCTCCTGCTGAGAAAATCCCTAGCACTCATCCCACCGATCAAGCGTTACGCATACCCCCACCTCCACTAGAGGGCGCTCCCAAAGCACCTCGTTTCCTGCTTTGCCGTATCAACAATAACCCCAATGCGCAGGCTGCGTCAAACTACAATATTGTCGATGACTTAGCCCAATCTCCCGCAGCCATGTCTGCATTAGAAGTCTTTTAACACTGCCCTTCCCACCGCAAGACTTTACTCTCCGCCATTGGGGCGATTGACCCACATGATTCAAATTTGATGGCATTTGATTTGGACCAATCCGAACCACGCCTGCCTTCCTCCTTAGCATTCCAAGTTTCTGTTTCTGTTCGGAATCTTGTCATCCATCGATGCATCATCGATGAAGGTGCCTTCACATGCGTTATGTCTACATTCGTATGGCAGAAGTTGGGATCCCCTACTCTCCAGCAGTCCACCACTGCATTACGCGCCTACGAAGGTCGGTCAGCCTAGCCCCAAGGCCTCTTACCCAATGTCCCCGTCCAGTTAGGTGGTAAAACCGTACTTATCGACATCGAGGTAATCAATGCCCAATTCGATTATAACCTTTTACTTGGCCACAGTTACATGTATGCCATGCGGGCGGTTGCCTCTTCCGTTTTTTGCACCATGATGTTCCCCCATGAGGGATGCATGGTCAAGGTTGACCAGCTCACCTACTATGATCCCGGTGCTCCCGCGGCACCCGAAAATGTTCTCCCCATGGTTGAACAACCTATTTCTCGTGCCACCACCTCGTTTGTTTCCTCTACGGGGCTTGGAGTTTACTCAGACGCGCCGATGACCTCCACCTTTCAATCTATTCCTCCCCCGTCATCTACGCCCAAAGTGTCTGACTTATGTACCTTGTCCCACGATAACCAAACACCTAACAATCAACCACCCTTGTTGCCTAAACCACCATTGGTACCTAGCCACATTGGTGTTACACCTATCCATACAATCCCCTTCCTAGTCCCTCCATCGGGAGTAGTAAGCGCCCCGGTTATGGCTACCCTTAGCCTCCCTGGGTTAACCTTAGGATTACCCGTCTGGTACCTTTCACCTCCCATTCCCCCGTCGACCCCAAGCGTCATCCTCCAACCGGTGCAACCAATGGCTACTACCACTCAGCCACCCCCCGGTGTCTCTACCCCGTCGTCCTCCACGAATCCCCTTCCTCCTCTTACCAAGCCCACTGGGGGCAGAGTTCCACAACCTTACACTGCTGTGCCACCTCCCAAGACAGTCAAAAACCCCCCCGTGTTTCGTGCTCCTCCCAAATGCTCGTTGTGCAATGAGTTAGGCCATGCGACTCACCAATGTCCACAATTACCGGCATTACAGGAACACATGCAGATGCTTGACGATGACCCCAGTTTCCCGGTTGTCAAACTAGATCCCACTCCTAAGCCTCGCGACAAATCATTGCGCACTAACCACCCCTGTGCCATATGCGGTATTTACGGGCATTACTCACATCACTGTCCCGATCTCCCCAATTACAGAGCAACTCTCTATGAGATGAAAAATATGGATCTTGAGACGGCACCAACCACCATTGAAGAGATTCACCCCCCGATCTCACCCCCATCAGGGGAGGTCAACACCATTTACATGATCTCTTCAAATACCATCCCCTCGTCAACCGATTTGACGACCCAAACTTTCCGTACTGATGAGGAGATTCTTGAGGCACTCACTGCTACGGAGTATCCCTGGGATGACATGCACCATCGTTTGTATTTCCTCCCAAAAGCATCTTCCTCTAGCACCGCTACACAATTTGCGGTTGAATCCAAAGATTTTCTTCCTACCAAGGTCGACTGGTTTAAGGACCCTATTCCTGCTCCGGATGCCTTTGAGGAAGGAAACATGGCATATATTTCACCCGTCGTCCACATAGATATCTCTGACCCACCTGGCGTCAATGAATGCATTGCCTTAGGAGCCTCCTGCAGTGAACAAGAGATTGAGGAGTACAAAAAACTCTTCCAAGAATCCCGTGATGTCTTTGCCTCGTCCTATACGGAAATGCCCGGTCTTGACCCCGCCATCATAGAGCACCACCTTGACACCTCTGAGTCAAGGGGAATAATAGATTCCCTCGACCCTGGGATAGGGGGCATGATCAATCATTGTGAACCTTCCCCATCACATCTATCTCAGCACGTCAATGAACCCATTGTTCAAACCCACACATATGTGATCCATAATCACAAACCCCATGCACATAGCATGGGGGCAAGTCATTAACCCTGCTCAATTTTTCACACTTGTGATCTCAACCATTTTTGAGGTCACATATCACTTGTAGATTTGATTTGATTTGATACACCTAGTATTCTTCCCCCGCCGGTCATCATTTTTCCCCACCACTGCATCCTTGGCTTGGTGGGCTCACCTTTATTTGCAACCATTTTTTAACCTAGTTAGTTCCTTTGACCATTCCGGAGTCCTGATGACCTCCGTTTTTCACACCATTTGCACTGCCAGATTCATATTTCCGTGCTCATGATGATGCTTGAGATCATTTCTCGCTCTCACCCCCCGAGTTTTTGGGTATTTTTCCAAGACACCACTAGTTGCCTTGGTTTGCGTGCCACATCGGCCGTTCTCCGTTTTTCGCATATTTTATATCATTGGATTCATTTTTCTGAGCCAGTGATGATGCTTGAGATAATTTCTCGCTCTCACCCCCAGATTTTTTGGGTCTTTTTTCCAAAACGCCCCCACCTCGGTTTGCGTGCCACATCGGCCGTTCTCCATTTTTAACACTCTTTATATCATCGGATTCAATTTTCCGAGCTCGTCATGATGCTTGTGATCATTTCTCGCTCTCACTTGGTACAGTTTAAACATTGTGTCCCGACACCTTGCTGCCTCAGTTTGCGCGCCACATCGGCTGCCATCGGATTGTTCCACATGCTTACATGAGCCATTCACTCCTGTCATACTGCAAATGTTTCGTTATTTCACCACCATTTCATTCACCCCGCAAGGAGGCCCACCAGTGTTCCCCCCCACCCTTGTTCTTGGTCATCATACATGTTCCTTGATTGAACACTTCCTCCTTGCCTGGCCATTCCTTTTGTTCGGTATAATTTTATTCCTTTTTCGGGACGGATAAGTCCTTTACGAAAAAGGCACTTAGGGAGTTTCTGTTAAGCTCTTTTCTGACTCCTAAAACAATGAAAAGATCGCCGAGCAATCTTGCTTCCTTTCATGCTCATTAAAGTACCTGAAAGGGCGCCTATCTGGTATAAGTTTACCCCTTTTCCTGACCTGGTAGACTAATTACGAAAAAGGAATACTCTAGTCACACCGGCTAGAAGAGTTCTTCATTGCATCCTTTTATGCTTCTTTGGGCCTTGGAGACTAACACACGAAAAAACAACCCCCTGGAGTCTTCTTATTTGCTTTCAGACTCTCTAAAATTGAAAGCAACCATGAGCATCAACTGTCCTGGGCTTGTAAAATTCACACGACAGTGCCATTCCATCATTTCAGAGTCTTCTTATCGCTTTCAGACTCCTTAAAATTGAAAGCACTCACGAGCATGAACTGTCCTGGGCTCGTTTAAATCCACACGACAGTACCATTGTTACACACACTTATTCTAGTTCTTTAACCCATGAAGAAGTCATCCCATGCCTCTCAGCATTATGATCGATCATCTCGACAGCACCCCCAATCAGGTCGCCTTTGTTCAGAGTAGTCTGCAGTCTCCTGCCATTTTACCCCAGCTTGAGTCTCCCTTAGCCCAGACCCCCTCCCAAATCCAATACATCTATGATCCCTTTCCCCTCAGTCAGTTTCATATGCTGCCCGATCATCCCCATTATCATACTCTGAACAAAGGAAGTTTGAGTCCACCCACTCTACTTGCCCAGTTATCCCCCCACAGTTTGTCAGTCCTGCCATCAGTACTCTCACATTTTGGTTCTCCACCTCGCGCTCCTGTCAAGGAAACATCATTGCCCTTATAGTTGCAGGTCTCCCTCTGTCGACGACAACCCCTCTATTCCAGAGGATAGACCCAGAGGCCCCTGCGCCTTGGACCCATCACCATTTGTGGTGAGTGCCTAAGGACCCTTTTGGGAGGAGTCATCATTGCCTCTCCGAATGGTTGTTTCTCACATGCTCGACTTCAACACCTTGATCGCATCGCTGAGAATCGCGCAGGATTTACATTCCTACCATTATTTGTCGAAGACCCCGGATTTCCCCCGACTCTAGCACATTGGTGAGTCACTTCGGAACACCCAGTTATATGTTCCCGTGGACGTCCGGGTTGCGTTGGCGATTGTATTTGGAAGCTATCCAGTTACATGCTTCCTTGAGTACCCAGTTCAGTCCCTTATCAGTTCCAGTTCAGTGTACCATTGCGAGTGTACCCCTTGTCACTCTGATCCAGCAGCTCATCAGTTCCTTTGGTACCACACTGAGTAGCACTGTTGATATTCCAGTGCACCAGTTCTTCAGTTCACACATGGTCAGCCCAGCAGTATGTCCCAGATTTGTGTCCTCTCTGTGCCATTATGATGTACACAGTGGTTCTCTATGTATCTTACAGGTCCCCCTTTTTCGGGCCTCACAGTTCTGTTTATGTATCTTGATACGAGCATGGGTATGCCCACCTCGTCCATATATTGAGATTCTTCCTCATTCAGTTTTTGAGGTCATGTATATTTCAGGTCCCCATTTTTTGGACCCCATTGTTATTATTATGTTATATCCTGATACGAGCATGGGAATGCCCGCCTCGTCCATATGATCAGATGATTCCTCACCCATTATTGAGGTTATGTACTTTTAGTTCTTGTAGTTTGTTCAGGATCGTTGTTCCGGGCTTCAGTTTGTTTCTTCTCTTCTCCATACCCCAGGAAAACCATACATGACTTATGATGTCCATCGGCCATACGATGAGCTCCTGCCCTCGCACATCAGGGGGCAATCTGTTAACACCCAAAAAGTGTTCACTACATCATCTACCACATTACATGGCTCATTTTTCCATTTTCCTACCATATTTCCCTTAAAAACCCTAAAAATCCCACTAAAAAGCCTCCAAAAGGCCACAAAACCATCAAAAAAGCCTCAAAAAGGTTAAAAAACCCCTTTTTCCTCCAAAAATATCCAAAATTCCTCTAAAATAGCAAAATCCCTCTAAAAAGAGAATAAAAAATATAAAATAATGAGAAAAAGGAGGAAAAAACCCTATACAGCTGCCCTAAACCATATGGTTCCCAAAACCATGTGCCAACACTCCACCACCAAAAAACTATAAATAGGTGATGGAGATCCCTCATTTCACATCCACAGTCATACGCACCCTTACTCTGCCAAAATCTCTCTTGAAACCCTAGCTCACCCTTGAGCTACTTTCACCTAGAGAGCCCCTTTTGGCCCATTCCCACCATTGGAGAAAGAGAAGGAGCAAGTTGGAGCTTGGAGCAATCCTCTTGGACATTGCAAGAGCTTCACCAACCTTCAAATTGGAGGTAATATTAATACAAAATCCATTCTTTATATCTTTGTCTTATGTTTCATGCACATGTTTTAGAGTAGTTTACATTTTTGTTTTAGCATAATAATTTCCATTTACTGAACTGCTACTAAGGAGTCCATTCTCCTTAGTAGGTGCTCATTCGCACAAGCTAGGGGTAAAACCCTAGCTACAAATAGGGAATATTTTTTGCCCAACATATTTTTGGTGTCTTCTAGATTTTTGGTGTCTGCCAAAGATCCTCAGAGTAACATGTCAGAGAAGTGATAAAAATATAAGTTGTTTAGCGCCCCCCCCCTGCAAAAAAAGAATGTTGTTAAAAAAACATTGTAATTGTTACAATGTTGCAACTATGTTTTATATTTTGTTAATTTTCTCAATTTGCTCTCTACAAGTTTCAACTAGGAAAATAATATTGATGAAGATTAAAGATATAAAAGTATGTGATTAATAAAAACATCAGTTTGTTTTTTTTTTATGGTAGGTGGCAATGAAATTAATATGAATGTTAATGAATTTAGTTTTTGTATTGAAACTCGATGGGTACAATACACATTTCAACAAATACAAGTGTGTGAATGTGAATATGTTTAAGTATTTTTGTCTTTAATACTCATGTTTGACTATGCCAATGATATTGAATGGTATTAACTTTGTAAATTTTCTAGAAATTTTTACAATTTTTTTTTAATATGAAATACAATATTTGACTATATAAATAATATTAATAAAGTATTTTGATAAAATATAATATATATATATATATATATATATATATATATATATATATATATATATTTAATTAGAAAAATAATATCTATAAAACTTTGTAACTATTTTGATAAGTTGTTATTTAGTAATTTGTCATTTTATTAATTATAAAATTTAATTGTGTTAATATTATTCGGAATTTGATCAAGTTAATGTTGAATATTTATGCAATTTGATAACAATATTGACATGATTGAAGAAATTTTGTAATTGATCACATAGATGCTTATAATTTGATCACATAGATGCTTACAATATAAACGAGATGTATTGACCATGTTAATGGATTTCACTTAAAAAATAATGTTGTTAATTCACTTTAGTATAATATCAATTCTATTGATAGATAGCAACCATATACAAGTAAATATTTTAGATGTGGCCATGGAATGACATTTCACTTAAACGGAAAACCACATTTTTCTATCTTTGTTATTTTTTTTAGGTTTTTGTGGCCTTTGCAACTACTTTTTATATTGAGAATTGTTAGACTAACAATTATCATTATTATTTTCTTTCATTTATTAGAGACAAGCAATTGCATCCTCTTCTTTTATCTTGAATAATATGTTTTTTCACTCCACATAGAAAGTCACATTGTTTATATCTTTATTTTGTTTTTAGATTTTTATAATTTTTCCATTACCTCTTTATATTGAGCACTATTCAAGAACCAATTATCACTATTGTATTCCTTTGTTTACAAAAGAAAACGACTTGGATCCCTTTTATGTTTTGAATAATGTGATCCATATGTGCTCTAGTTTCTTGGTCCAAACAAACTGTTGTTTCTAGGAATCAACAAGAAGTGCATTGGCTCTTGAGATGTAGTACTAATAATGACTTCTTTCCAACTCTTTGCTACTTAATGAATAACATCCACTAGAGAGGCAAGGACAAAGTACTAGGAGATGTTCATTGGATCTATTCAATAGTATTATGGTTGCGTGTTCTTCCACCACAAGCACTTTCAATATTTTTCCTTTTGGAACTATGAATGATTTTTGTGTCGTACAAGTCTAGCATCAGTTCCAGTGCTTACCTTATTTGTTTACTAGAATTTTCATATTTTAAATAGTAGATTAAAATGGCATTCGGATTTGCTTTATATTCTAATATTCAATGCTCTAAAAATCTATAGCCTCAACTTAAATTTGAATGACACAAAACCTCTAATTACTTTTAGTTTAATCACAAGAGAAAAAGGTGGTACATACCTTTCCTCTAACTCTTTTCAATTTTTTATAACTCAAATACATTTAACCAAATCATTATTTTACTTTCCTTAATTTTTCATCATTTTTACTCAATTGATGAAATATAACTTTTAATTACTTTCATTAATTTTATTTTATTGTGCCGAGAGGAGCTCTACATCCCAGTATGAGGGAGATCTTCTAACATGTGTGATGTAGCGTTACATCTAATAAAATGTAAAAAGTCATAATATGAGGGAGATCTTCTAACATGTGTGATGTAGCGTTACATCTAATAGTAAAAAGTGATAATATGAGGGAGATCTTCTAACGTGTATGATGTAGCGTTACATGTAATAATAAAAAGTGATAATATGCGGGAGACATTCTAACGTGTGTGATGTAGCATTACATCTAATAAAACGTAAAAAATAGTAAAAACTAATTAATATTTTGTCGGCCATTAATTAAAAAAGAACGTGTATTTTCGATTGAAAAACATGGTTGAATCAATGCCTATATAAACACAAAAAACATAAACAAATTCTAAAACATGAGGCAAAGAGAAGCGGGAAAGAGAAGTGTATCAGCGATCAAAGTATTCTCGTGCACTTCCTCCTCCATCCGTCCTCCATTCGCAGACCTCCCCTCGTGTCCCCTCCTCATCCGCATCCCCTCCACCATTCGCCTGCACCTCCTCCTCTGTACGTCCCCTACTCCTCTGCGTCCCCTGCACCATTCACCTGAACCTCCTCCTTCGCTCGTCCTCCATTCGCAGACCTCCCCTCACATCCCCTCCTTCGCAAACCTTCCCTCGTATTCCCTGCTCATCTGCGTCCCCTCCATTCACCGACCTCCCCATCCTCCTACTGTCCTCCTCCCCTCCCGACGTCCATCCTCATCCCCTCCCGCAGCCACCTGCAACATTCGCTACCCCCATCCTCTCGCTGTCATCCTCCCCATGTCCTCCTCCCTTCACGGCGTCCATACTCCTCCCCTCCCGCAGTCGCCTGCAACATTCATGACCCCCATCCTCCTCCGGCCACCCTCCATCCATCCTCCTACCCTCCCACCGCCATCCTCCTCCCCTCCTCCCGCCATCGCCTCCACCGTCCTCCTCTGGCCACCCTCCCGCCATCCTCCTCCCCTCCTCCCATCATCGCCTCGCCCATCCTCCTCCGACCACCCTCCCACAGCCATCCTCCTTACCTCCCACCGCTGCCTACAACATTCACCTGCACGAATATATATTTAATTAATATATATTAAACTTAAAATTACAATATATATATTAAATTTAGTTAGGTTTAATATATATTTAGTTTTAGATTTAGATTTAAAAATATTTCGTTTTAGATTTAGATTTAAAATTACAGTATATACATGATATGGCATTTAGATTTATATTTAGTTTAATATAGATATGCAATTTAAATTTAAACATAAATTATATTTATATTTATTAAAATTAAATATAATTTTTAACTACATGAAATTATATTTAAAATTAAATTAACATTTAATTTAAATTTAAATATATATTAATATTTACATAAGTAAATATGTTCTTTACTATGTATAATAAGAACTACTAATTATTTTTTTTTAATTTTAACTTATTAAATTAAAATTAGTTAGGCGAAATCAAATCAAGGATACACATATATTGCACAAGTAGGATTAGGAATCATACTTAAGAGTTAAAATGTTAACATTTAACTCTTAAGTAAAAATAACTATGTTAAAAAAATAAAAGATAAAAAAAAAAAAAAAAAATTAAAAAAAAAAAATAAAATAAAAAAATTAACTATTTAACTCTTATTTTACTATGTTAAAAAAAATAAAAAACAATGTTTAAATTGTTCTATTTTGAACTACATGAAATTATATTTAAAAAACAATGTTTAATTTGTTGTATTTTTAACTACATGGAATTATTTTTTTTCCAGAGAAAAAAAGACTACTATTGATATTCATATTTGAATCAAATAGTACAAAAAGTGTTCCTGATCCAAACAGTTGGATCCTTCCGAGAAAACTAAAGATGATATCTTCAAAGTTCTCTCATGCATGGAATGAGTCTATCCCCTAAAGGATATATCAATTCAGAACATACTCAACAGTCTTAACCAAGCACAGAGCTTATTACATCCAAAAACATAAACCAAAATGTAGACCCATCAGAAACATTAAATACATAGATAGACAGGTACTCCGTCCTCAGATCAGTCATAGAAATAAATAGATCCACAATCCAGAATACTGCCCTCACACCATTCCTCCCAGATCAAGTGTCCTTCACATCCTTCAAGAGCTTGCTTGGATAGCTTGTCCGCCATACAGTTGTGTTCACGATAAATATGTTCAAATATGATGTTCTGCTGTTTATGTATTTCAAATAGTGTCCTGGTGGCCCAGTGTCTCAGATTTAAGACATTGAGCTTGAATTTACCTTCAGCCCATTTGATGGTGACCCGAGAGTCACCATATACCTTTATGTTACTCAATCCAAAGGTGTTGGCAACCTTTAGAACACACCAAAGTGCAATTAATTCCGCCTTCATATTTGATCCCTTTCCACAGTTGAGCTTGATGGTATAAAAATGCGAGTCATTCAGATAAATAACTCCTCCTATAGCACAGATACCTGCTTGTGAAGCACCATCAAAGAACAGTACAGGTCGGTCCACATTGAGATTAAAAATACTAATTCTGTCAGTTTTCAACATCACCTCATCCACCTTGCAAGAGTTATACATTTTAAGTGCTGTCAAGCAACATTGGATGTGATCAGGTGGAGTGTTTCGAAATATGGCACAATTTCTAACATGCCAAATTGCCCAGGGAATGCATACAGCCAGAAAAAAGTGCTTTTTGCAATGTCTGTACCAATGTAAGAAACACATATTAAAATCCCCAATTGCCCAGCATTGAGTAATTTTTAAATTTATAGAAATCACTTCCCAGACTTTGCGAGAGAAAGAACACTGAACAAAAAGGTGCAATCGAGATTCAGCATCATCTTTGCATAGAACACAATAGCTTGGGCCTGTCCAACCTCGCTTGCAGAGATTATCCCAAGTCTTTAACTTATCTTGTAAAATTAACCAGGAAAAACATTTTAATTTGACTGGAATGTGCCACTGCCAAATCTTCAAATACCACCAGTCCGGCGGGAAAATAAACTTATGCTGAAGAATTCTTTTGTATGCTGCTTTTGCCGTGACAGTGCCAGATTCTGTGTTACCACTCCAAACCAGCTTGTCATCAGAGTTGTATAAACGGACACCAGCAGAGTTCAATGAATTTGTATAATTATCCCAAATTCGAGCAAGATACCTAGATAGTCCAATCTCCTGTGCCGATAACCACTTCGAGCTTCCAGCAATGCCATTGTTCTGTTGATGTATCATGTTTAATGTGGACAAACCTATGACTTGTAAATATTGAGGAATAATAGGAGGAAGGCCCTGTTCATGATCAAGCCCAATAATAGGATCAATCCCAACCCTGATCTGAGATCCGGAACCAACTTGCCAAAACAGGTCACTTTTAATCCAGTGGAAAACTTTCATGAACCCCCTCCAAATAGGTGAGAAATCCCAGTTAGTCAATTTTGGATTCCTGAACCAGGTATTGACATCTGTCTTAATGTATTTTATATGAAGAATTTTAGACCAGAGGGAGTTTCCATGAATGCCACGCCAAAAACTTTTTAACCTGAGTGCTATATTAAACACCTCCAAATCTTTTATTCCCCAGCCGCCAAATTTGTATGGTCTTGCAAGAGTTTCAGCTGCTACCATAGGAATCTTACCACTGAATGCAGTCCCATTCCACAGGAAATTGAAAAAATATCTCTTAATAGTTTTGGTGATGGAAATTGGAACTTCCAACATAGAGAACCAGTACACAGGTATGCTGGAAAGCACCGACTGCACCAGAATAAGCTTTCCACCGGTTGATAAAAGTCTATAGGCCATTGTGCAATTCTATCCTCTATTTTTTTCAATAGCCAATGCCAATCTCGGATCAGATAATTATTTGGTTTAAGGATATAACCCAGATATTTAAAACCCTGCTCAAAAGTAGAACATTTATATGGCATGACAGATCTAATGTCTCTTATCTGATCTTCTTGAAGAGAATGATCAAAAAGGCTGGATTTGGCCGCACTGACTAGCATGCCTGTGGCATTGCTGAAAGTAGAAATGATGTTTTTGTACATCATCCATTCTTCCACGGAGTCATTACCCCCTACAAGAACATCATCTGCAAACATCAAATGTGTAAAAACACACTCTTTTGTGAATTTGATACCCTTGATTTGTCCACCCAACAATGCCTTGTTCACCAGTCTGCTAAAACCATCCATTATCAAAATGAACAGGAGAGGGAATAAGGGGCAACCTTGTCTTAAACCCCTGGAACAACTGAAAAATTCAGTTGGACTACCATTCATTAAAACGGATATATTCATGGATCTAATGCAAGCCATAATCCACTTAATGATTAAAGAGGGCAATCCAATCCTGATGAGGATCAATCTGATGAATGACCAATTAGCCCTATCATAAGCTTTGACTAAATCCATCTTAAGCAGCATAGCTTTCTTTTTATGTAACTTGATGCTGTGAATCAATTCTTGAGTAATGCCTATTGCATCGTGAATCTGTCTACCCTCTAAGAAGCCAAATTGCTCCTAAGAGATGTGAGCAGAGAGGACCTTCTTCATTCTGTCTGCAATAATTTTTGAAATAAGCTTGTATAACAAATTGCATAGAGCAATTGGACGAAAGTCACCGAAAGATGCAGGCTTATCTTTCTTTGGTATGAGAGTAACAAATGTGGAATTGAGTCCTCCTGGAATGTAACCATTTGTCATGGAATAATTAACCAGCTCCAATAATTCATCACCCATTAACTCAAAGAAATGAATATAGAGCTCCACTGGCCATCCATCCGGCCCAGGAGCTTTGTCTTTTGCAAAATGTTTTAATGTCTGCTCTATTTCGTCCTTTGTGACCTCTCTTTTTATGTTGTCTGAAGCTTGCTCATCAAAAAACCTAGGGTATAGAGATGCCACTTCAATCTGAGCACTTTGGCATACTTCCTCAGGATCAGAGTATATAGCATTGAAAAAAGTATAAGCTTCAGATTTAAGGTTGTCAATACCTGTGCACTGTATCCCATTGTCATCCTGAATTTCCCAAATATACTTAGACCGCCGCCTAGCAGATGCAAATGAATGAAAGAACTTAGTGTTTTTATCACCAAGTGAAATCCAGACTGCACGACTCTTTAATCTCCAAGCTTTTTCTTCCTGCAAGATTAATTCTTCTTTTTTCAACTCCAGCTTCTTCAATATCTCAAAAGCTTCCAGAGAAAGGGAATTATTAATATTTGCAGCAATGGCATCCTGTAATTGAGATTCTAACTGAAGTAATTCAACTTTATCTGCCTGCTTCTTTTCTCTGATCCATTTTATGGCAACCTCTTTTAATTTTCTCAGCTTGTAACAAAATTTCAGTACTGGGTTTGGTTCATATACCTCACATCGAACCCAGAAATTTCTAACCATGTGACAGAAAGAATTATCATCGAGCCACGTAGCATTGAATTTGAAGGGTATTAAATTAAAATGCTCAAATTGTTCCATCTGCAGAACAATGGGCCAGTGGTCCGAGAATTTGACTGAGTGAACCCAAGACCTGTGCTTCGGAAAATATGCCAGCAGGGTCGACTTAACTAGGAATCTGTCAAGTCGCTTGTGGACACCTTCTCCACCAAATCTACCATTTGACCAAGTAGGGGATAGCTTATGTGGCATAACATCAACAAGATTTTTCTCCAAGAGCAAATTTAAGAAAAAATCCCCCAAATCATCCATCCTGGCTGAGATGCCCCAAATTTTAGATGCTTGATAAGTGAAGTTTAAATCGCCTGCCAAGATTAAATCAGGTGAATCCATAAGCCCCGAATCTCTCAAATCTGTCCAGAAAGATTGCCTATCTCTGTATGGGGCATAACAATTGAGCATGGAGATAGATTTCTGACAACTACAAAAAGAACCTTTTAAATAGATGCCCCAAGGGGTAAGATAGGCCTTTAAGTCAAAAAAATTTGGATTCCAAGCTACAGCAAGACCCCCGGAGTGACCACTTGAGCTGATGGCCGAAACCTCCCAATCCGGAAGAATATTACAAAGCTTGTGAATGGCTATAAAATCCTCGCACATAGTCTCCTGTAGGAAAATGATTGCAGGGCCAGTATCTTTAATCAGACTGGACAAGGCCTGAGCCCGAGTCACCTTGCCCAATCCCCTAACATTTAATGACAGCAAAGACATCAAGAAACATTCCTAGTGGGGGTCACTGCTCTAAGCCCCAGGGGTTCAGACTTATCAAGCTTTTCAGCTTCCTCCAGCCTCCTAGATATAGGTGTATAAGAGTCAGGAATGTTCGAGGTAGATTTCTTCTTCTTGCCTCTTCTTATGGTAACATTTTGTTTGTTAAGGGAAAGTAAAGGGTTTGCATCAGACTCTCTGTTAGGATTCTTAGTGTAAACCTGAAGAGGAGGGAATTCCTCCCCATAAGTCGACATGAGATATCCACTGTTGGATAAAATATTCAAATCAGATGGATTGGAAAAATTTTCAGAAGTATTTGCACCTTTATCACCCTTCAGAATAAGCCCCTCATTTTGATGAGGTTCACTATGTGAGTCCCCAGATGCAGCAGGTAATGTTCCAATGGAACGTATGAGCTGTTTCCCTGGCTGAAATTCTAAAATGTCACTATCATAGGTAGGGTTCGACGAAGAGTCCACAATGTGTTGTCTTTCTGGGTGAATATCTAACAAAGCAGAATCTGGGTTAGGGTTTGACAATGAGTCCACAACAGGAGACGTTACTGTGAGACCCATTTTCAATGCAACAGGTTTCATGTCCTCAAATAAATTACGGCTCACAATTGAATCAGAAGAACATAAAGCCTTTTTGGAAACAGGTAACCCAGTCACAATATCATGCCGTAAGTGGACTTCCCCTTTTGAAATACGGGTAGATAAGTTATGTTCTGAAGATTCAATGAAAGCCAATTCTTCATTTGAAAAATCTGGAAATTTTAAAGAAGGGTCTTTAAAATACTTACCAGCTTCTTGAAATGCAGGAAATTGCAGATCTTTTCTGGGCGATGAGAATTCAGACGAACTCTGAGAGCATTCACGAACAGAGGGGCACGACGCTTTTACATGACCAGTCTTTCGGCAAAGGAAACATCTAAAAGGAATCTTATAGAAGTCCAGAACTTGGTGCCAAACCCTAGTTCCCCAAGTAATTAAAATTTCTGCTGGTAGGCCACCTTTCAGATCTATTTCTACCATCACCTTTGCAAAACGTCGGTCCATTCCAAACAGGTTTTGTTTGTCAAAACGGATAAACCGTCCCACTGAATTTGCAATTCCTTTTATCACATCCTCAGTCCAAATTTCAATAGGCAGTCCTGGAATGATCATCCACAGATGACGCAGTGACTGAAATTCTTTGACAGGATCAAAATTTAAGTGCCAACGCTTAATAAACAATGAACCCTTCTTAAATTCCCAGAAATTTGACAGAATTAAGTCAAGGTGGGATGCCTCTGGAAAAGTGAACAGCATCCATCGATTTGGGAGCAAATTGATGCGGGGAGCCAAACCAGTGAGGGGAACCCAAACCCTATTAACCCATTCCGCGATTTCCATCTTGTTGCCTGAAGCGTACTCAAAACGGCCGACCAACGCACGCTCAGTAAAAATTCGAATCTTGTCAAGGTTATGATCAGCGTCGATGTCAAACCTGCAAATCTCATTGCGGGCTTTAATAGTCTTCAACAATCGCCGATGTTTAGCCTTCACACCCCGAATGCGGCCCCCATGAGATTCAATGCCGTTGTCATAACCAGGCCGCACACCCGGACCAGATTGTTCAGCCGACAAAGGAGGGTTTGTGAGTTGTGTTGCATCCCCCAACAAAGACATTATGCTTCACGCAACAATCAACCTGCAGCTGTCGGTCAACAGACAGATATTCCAGGACACCTGTCGCACAGGGCAAATATAGCGGCTCCTCCACCGATGGAGAAGAAGCCTCCAAATCAGTCACTACTATTACTAGATCCAAAAATGGAATGAATCCCAACTTGAAACCTGGCACCAAAATATTAGAAAATAACCCTTTTTGCAGGAAACCCGAAAACTCTAGCAGAAATGAAGAGATGGAACCTCCAGCTAAAAACAATCACTTCCCACTTTTTTTCCTTGGCTGGTACTAAGCTGATTCATCGAATCAACGGACTCCAAGTCGCCGAAGGTCCCCAAATCATCAAATCAACTGTCATAATCAGAGATTCCTGCAGAAAAAACATGAAACCCTAGGGACAGCTCCATCCCAATCCCTCAAAGTGGTATCATTGCAAACCTAACTACATGGAATTATATTTAAAATTAAATTAACATTTAAATTAAATTTAAATATATATTAATATTTACATATAAGTAAATAAGTTCTTTACTATGTATAATACAAACTGCATGTGGTATAGTGGTAAGGGTGTTGGGACAAGGTGTGACGTCCAAGGTTCAATCCTCCCAGATCATCTACTTTTTTTTTAAATATAGAATTTCGTAAATATATTGAATTTCATTATAATGTAAAGTGAGTTTTATACTTGCACAAACCTCAGTGTATGGAGTTTTTTTATTGCATATTTTTCAGTGTAGATGTTATTCTATGGACGCATTGATTTCAGTGTATGGACGCATAGATTTCAGTGTATGGGGTTTTTTATGGCATATTTTTCAGTGTAGATGTTATTCTATGGACACATTGATTTCAGTGTATGGACACATAGATTACAATGTATGGACGCATCGATTCCAGTGTATACCATGGACGCATTGATTTTAGTGTAGATTCTTGGATGCATAAATATTAGTGTGGATTTCATCGATGCATAAATTTCAGTGTATATGTTAATGTTTGACTTTTTTGATAGAGTCTAAACTAGAAATGGAAGATTTGCATGTGGAAGATGCTATGAGACAAACTGGCGAAGAAACAAAAATACAGAATGTCGAACATCGTAAAACATATCAAGGAAGAAAATCTTACGAAATGACAACAAAAGAACGAGAAGAAGACTTGAAACGGAAAGCAGAAGAACAAAAAGAATTTCGAAAAAGGAAGTTGGACGAAATGACAATAGAAGAACGAGAAGAAGAAAGAAAACTAAATGCATCTATCGACAAAAACAATATCGAAAAACAAAGTTAGACGAATTGATAGCAAAAGAACGAACAAAACAAAACGCAGTTCAACAAAAAGAAAATCGAAAAAAAAGTTAGGTGAATTGACAGCAGAAGAAGGCGAAGAACAAAGAAAACAAAATGTTTATAGACAAAGAGAGTATCGAGAGAGAAAGTTGAAGAAATTGGAAGAAGAAAAAAATCAGTTTGCAGAACAACAAATAAATCAAAATGTATGAAATGACGAAATGACGGCAAAAGAAGGAGAAGAACAAACAAAACAAAACGTAGATCAACAAAAAGAGAATCGAAAAAAAAAGTTCGGCAAATTTTCTCTATTTTCCAGTTTAACTATTTAATCAATCCTAAATACTTATTACTTACATTATGATAATCCTCATAAATCTATCTATGTTATCAACTTAACCTGTTCCTTATAATGCTGATCAAACTCCAGTTTTGTGTCACTGCCCACGACTGAAACCAGCCTAGATCCAAATATTAGGCTCTATCAAGCATTGAGGGATCAAATCTCCCGAGGTGCAAACCTCTTCTCAGGTATTGCACTCAAGGATATTTTAGAGGAGAGGTTTGCACCTTGGGAGATTTGATCCCTCTTAGCACTTGATAGAGCCTAGGATTTGGATCTTTTTAAAATACTTTCACGGTTATCATTAACTCTTTGATAACTCCATCTATGTTTAGTTGATAATTTTTGTGTTCAACTATGAACGTATATATATGTTGTCATTCACATGTTTCCAGCCAATTTTGTTGGAAATTTTGTCAAAAGTTTAGAAAAGTTGCTCAACTTGCAATATAGTGGCAAGCAAATCCATATATGCTACTCCATCTACATTCTTGTTCTAATATCTAAGACCTTATATAAAAAGCAACGTTGAGGACATTGCCACCTCGTGGCTAGTGTTAGGTTATATATACTTAATCAACCCCTTTCCCCCGCTCTTAGTCCGATAATTGTCCACAAATTAAAGGTAAAATGGTTTGTTGGGGTCAACTCTAGTCCAATTCGCCCAATCTATCAGCATCATTCTTATGAAAATAACCATTGAGGAAAGATCATAACACACGAAAGAATCAAAAGATCAAGATCTTGGATGTAAGGTGTGAACCACCTCATTAAGGTAATCCCTTAGCCAACTGTAATGGGTTAGATATTGTCCTTCTCCTCTTGGATTTGTGTTTTTGTTTTTTGTGGACTCACTACTGTTTCAGGAGGTCTCAATAAAACTTGGTTGTCAATGAAAGCAAGGGAGGTAATTCCAGCACTCGGGTACTATGTTTAATCGGAGCACACAATGTAGTAACCTAAATTTATATTTTTAAGAAGAGTGCTTGAATTGTCCTTCAATCCTACCTAGAGTTTCCAAGTGTTGCGTATCATTGTAGTTATATTCTTGTTGGAATTAAATGTAATTTATAAATTTTGGAACTGTACCACGATGTGGTTGTAATTTATTATGGTTGTGATTTTTTGTGGTCATCATTTGATCCAAATTTATACTGTATACATTTAATGCTTTATTAATACGTTTATAATTCATTGGATATTACTATGTAATACATGTTGCATGTGGTTATAGTGAATAATCATGTTGGATTAAAGATTGAATATTTTACAATTCAAGTTGTTGTTTTCACACAAATGATGATTATATTCTAATTGATATAAACGGCATTTTTATACATTCTACAACTATTTGTTTGTGATATATTTTATAGTAGAATTCTAATAGTTATTTTTATATGAATGTGTTTTATATTTCCACTTGTTTTTTTTCCACAAAAAACTCATAATATTTTTATTATTAATAAAAACATTACATTCTTCATATGCATCTATTCAACAAACCAAACTAATCACTTTTTAGTTTACAAATTTTGAATTTGCACTCTATAGATCAAAAGATAATTTTTAATTAGCTCCTACTTCCCATCTAGTTACTCTCAAAATAAATAATAATGGATGATTGGTAAAGATCATAACACCCTTACAATTTCATAAAAATGCTTCAAAAAAATATTGAAAACCATCTTCATAATAAACTATAACTAATCACAATTGCAAATTTTCATTTCACTCCCATAAGAGAAATAAGAGTTACATTCATCAAAAACATTTGGAGCATCAACTTTCAAAATAAGAGATAAAAGTTACATTGAAAACCCCTAAAACCTTTCCTTACTTTCTTGATTTTTCAATCACAGTTGTCAAATCCTCTTCAACTATATCCATCCAGCTATTTTTTTTTTTTTTAAATCCCATTTGAAGTAATTTAAAAAAAAAAAATCCCATTTAGACCTGGACTTCTATCTTTCTTATAACTATGCATAACCTCTTTTGATTCAACATTCATAACTTCATTTAGGAGATATCTATTGTCCTCCTTTACAAATATGCATGCAAATTATATTCTAAGTTGTTAGAGAGTATTTAATAATTGTTATTAAATTCTATATGCATTTGTTATTATTCTTAATTTCTATATTATAATTCCCTTTGTTATTTTATATTTCCAATTGTTATGATTGTATAAATGTAATTTATATTCTATATTGTTCATAAGAGTATTTAATAGTTGTTTAAAATGCATTCTATTATTGTTGTTATACATTCACATATTAATCCCTATTGTTACTTAATATGACTACATCTTAAATTTCATATTGCTACATGAATGTAAATTATATTATAATGTAATTTATATTGCTATATGAATGTAAATTATATTCTAATGTGATATAAGGAGCATTTTTTAAAATGGTTTATAATTGTATTTTATATTTATTTATTATTAATATAAATTTGTGTTTAAGATAATTCAAATTTAATTCATTATTAATTATAACTATATTTCAAATTTAATTATTATTGTTATAAAAATGTAAGTGAATGAATTATAATCTGCTAAGTTATATTTTAGGTGGTCATTATATATAGTTGTATTTCAAATTCAATTGTTATTGTCGCTATTATTTAAATGTAATTTATATTTTAGATACTATAAGAGCTATTTTAATGTAAGTGCTATTAATTTTATATAGATGTGATATATACTTTATGTTGTATTATTTGATGAGGATATATAATCTATTTTATTTATTTATTATCAATATATATATCATTCATGTTTTAGTTGTCATGAAAAATATCATATAAATATAATTTATATTCTAATTTGTTATTATTATTAAATGTGTTGTAATAATATAAGGAAATTATATTTATTTTAAAATAATATTGTGTTTATTAGTTATGTTTGAGAGAAGTGTTATAAGTTTCAAGTTATGTGGAGGTGTTTGTTGTTGGAAATTGAAGAGAGATTTCATGAATTAAAATCCGCGTTTGTAGAATGTGTAATTCACTTGAAATTTGATTAATTGTTTGTCTAGTAGTTTGTAGGTGAGCGGGAGACTACATCACAAAATTCACAAGAGAGTGTTGTCGAATGGAAACACGAGAAAAAACAATTCTAGGTTCCAAAAGAAAATAAATTAGAGAGAATAAAATAGAGACACCATTCCATGCTACTACAAGTTACTGTAAATTGAAATGAGATAAATCTTTTGAACTCATAACAATTCCAAGATACAAAGGAAAATACATTAGAGAGAATAAAATAGAGGCACTACTACTGCAAGTCACTGTAAGTTGAAACAAGAAAACACAAACTCTAGCGTAATTGGTGAATACACTATTACAGGATGGAAACCCTCTTCGTAGAAACCCTCTTCGCCACAACTCTTGCAATTTTACTGTAAGACAAATGCAACAAGCAACTTTGCAGCCACTAGAATTGGAAAACTATAATAAACTTTTAACACCAGAAGACGCCATATCTTACAAATAAGCTGTTCTTCCAAATTTTCATTTACAACCATTAAATGAAGTGAAACAATCGAAACCTCGAAAATCCATAGAAAATCACAGGTTTCTTATGAAACATAAATTAGCCTGTTTTATTGAGGCCTCTCAAGTAGTCGATTATGTGCCTCAATATGCTTTTCCAACCTCACCCAGAGTTAGGCAGCAAAAGTTATGATAATTCAATGCACCTCTTGAGTACTAGAACCTTGTACAAGGGAATTTGCCAATAATTTAACCCAAATAAAGCAGTTAATAAATTGGTACCCTACTTTGGGATCTGACAATCCTTGTATTGAGTTACACAACAATTGTGTGGAGAGGTAGTCAGAGTCCTTTGCTGAAATGAAAAATTGGTAAAAAATATTGTTTGCAACTAAGTTGTAGCAAGTATTTTCTTTTTCAGTAATCCAGTTAATGATAAATTTAGTCAAATCAAAGCTTATTCTTTGATGAAAGTCTATCACATGAAAATAATTTATATATAAAAAAATGGATAACTATTTACTTTCTAGGCTTTATCCATTTACATATTTTCATTTATGCTTGTTAATGTAATTGTAACTTCAAAGATATTCACTTGTATTTTATATTGTTATTATTATTGTATTTTATTTGTACCTTCGATGGAGATGTTTATTCCTCTGGTAGGGGTTGTCATTATTACATTTGGTCATGTAAAGTCATTGAGGTAAATCCTCCATTGTAATTCGAGGCAATAGTTCCCCCTAGAGTTAGTTGTATTAGGGTTATAGAGTCCCCTAGAGAAGTTGGCCCAGTCAGGTTTGGTTGGGGCCAACCTAGCAAGTGAAAAAGGTCAAGTGAAAGTAAAGTATAAATAGAGAACTTGGATCTCTCATTTAAACACACGCTCACTCACACAAGTTCACATAAATGAGAGAGAGAAAACAAGTTCGCATAGGAGAAAGAGAGAGGAGCTGCAGAAGACCATCTTTGTTTTGGGGTTTTACTTTTGTGATATTGCATTAGTGACGATTCTATCTCTGAGGAATTTGTGTCTATTGTGTTATGTTGTGCATGTTATTATTTCAGTTAATATCCTAGATAATATTGATTAAAAGTAGAAAATCTAACATGGGATCAGAGCTAACCTAAAAAGAAGACATTGTGCAACTACGACAAGTTAGGGATTCTTAATTTTGGGTCTTCTCTCCACAGATCATCAACGAAAAGAGGCTAGGATAACTCACCCTAGGAGGGAACATATTTCTGTCAAAGAAGAACTTGATTCCGAGCATTTTCATTTTTTGGCCTGTCACTACTGTCGGAGGAAAACTAGGGCATCAGATATTTTGGGTTTCTATTCATTGATTTGGAAGAGTGAGTACATTGGTAAACTTGCATTGAGAAGGCACATCTATCTGTCCAATAAGAATTTTCAAATTCCAAGTTTGAAAAATCAGGGTTGAAATCTGATAAACCCTAGGGCAAGCCAGCTCCAGAACCAGTTTGAGAATCTAAAAGTGGTAAGACCTAAAAGCTTTGTTATTTCCATTTGAAGTTATCATTAAATATGTCTCACCACACCAATATTGAGGATAAGCTTGAAGGAGCTGATAACTTCCAAGCATGGAAGTATAGGATTGCACTTGTTCTTGAAGAGAATGAATTAGACAAGTTTGTGAATGAAGAGGTTCCAGCACCAACGGGAGATGAGGCTAAAGCCTTACACAAGAAGAACTTGGTTAAGGATAAGATAATCATTCCAGATTCCATTAAGGATCATCTCATCTTACACGTGTCATATTTGAAGACACCTAAAGGGATGTTTGATGCTTTGAAAAATCTATTTGAAGGGAAGAATATAAATCGGAAGATGGCCTTGAGGAACCAACTCAAGAATGTAAAGATTCAAAATACAGAGACCATAAAATATTACTTTACAAGGGTCTCTCAGATCAAGGAGGAACTTGAAGCTGTGGGAGAAAAGGTAGAAGGAGGAGAAATTATGATGACCACCTTGAATGGTCTCCCAAGATCACAGGACTCATTCATTCAAGGGATTTGTGCTAGAAAGAAGTTAATCACATTCAGTAGGCTATGGGAATAAGGCTCACAAGAAGAAGCTTGACTCATGGCTTGAGAGGAGAAGATGGGAGAAAATGATGGTCAAGCTCTCACAACACACTCCAGAAGGAATAACAACAAGAGGGAGCACCATCACAGTAAGAGGGAGAAACACCACCACCAAAGTCAGAGGGATAACTTTAGAAGATCCAGGAGAGATCTATCTAATATTAGATGCTTTACTTGTGATCAGAAGGGACACTACTCCAGAAATTGTCCCAGAAATAAAAGTGGCTCCCACAACAAGAAAAGGCACCATGCTCACACCGCAGAAGATGATGAACCTCCAAGGAAGAGATCCAAGGAAGAAAGTGATGAAGAGTATGCCCTGATATCAGCACTCACGAGAACTGTCACACATGGAAGTAATGATTGGCTTGTAGATAGTGGAGCTTCCAACATATGACAGGATATAAAGAATCTTTCACAAATCTATTTGAACATGAGTCACCTCAGAAGGTAAAACTTGGGGATGATTACCAATACCCCATAAAAGGAAATGGAGAATCTTCATACAATCTAGACTTTGGAAAATATCTGAAGATGAAGGATGTCCTATATGTTCTAGGACTAAAGAAGAACCTTCTCTTCATATCAACACTAGATTCTAAAGGTACGAGGGTTGCATTTGTTGATGGCCAAGTCCTAATGTGGCCAAAGGGAAAAACTATAGATGATGCAATTGTGATTGGAAAGCAAGAAGAAGGTTTGTACAAATTGAAGGGCCAACCTAAACAAGCCTTGGTGCATGAATCCATGGAGCCAAGTGAATTATGGCATAGAAGGATTGCACATGTGCACTATAGAGCACTACCTATTGCAAGCAAAGTAGTTGAAGGACTTCCATAAATCCAGTCGAAGCATGAAGGCGTTTGCAAAGGATGTGTGAAGGGAAAGAACATAAAGAAGACATTAATTTCCAAGTAGTGATAGCAAAGTGAAAGGAATATTGGAGATTATCTTCTCCAATGTAGGCAGACCTATATCATCTAGTTCATTGAGTGGGTATGTATATTATGTTTCATTCATTGATAACTTTTCCCGTAAATATTGGAGATATTTTTTGAAAAGTAAAGATGAAGTATTCAGCAATTTCAAGGAATTCAAAGCCTTGATCGAGAACCACACCGAGAAAAGGATAAAGACCTTTCGATCAAATAATGGCAGAGAATTCACCTTGGAATATTTCAAGAACCTATGCAGAGAATCTGGGATTAAGAGGGAGTTGACCACTCCATACAATCCACAACAGAATGGCATTGCATAAAAAAATAATAGAACGATAATGGAAGCAACAAGAGCAATGTTTCATGACCAAGATCTTCTGATGCACCTATGGGTTGAAGATGCGAGGACACTGATGTAGGTACAAAACCGTACTCCTCATCGAGTACTAGACAACAAACATCCAAAAGAAGTGTTCTTCCATGAGAAACTAGAAGTTAGCCATCTCAGGATATTTGGCTGCCCAGTGTACATACACATTCTGAAGGAGAAGGGGACAAAGCTAGATCCTTCTGGAAAGAAGGGTATATTCGTAGGATATAGTGAAAGTTCAAAGGTCTACCAAATATACTTCCCAAGATTCAAGAAGATCAAAATTAACAGAGATGTGACATTTGACGAAGACTCAGCCTACAAGAAATCTAGAAAGTTGCCTATTGAAGACACTGAAGAACCTGAAGTTCCCAGGATTCGAAATGTAGTAATGGAAGAAGCAGTTCCAGAAGATCATGAAGACCAAGAAATGGAAGTACCACAAGAACCTGTAGATCCACCTCGTGAGAAGAACTCCCACAAGAGGAAACCAACATGGGTACGAGAGGCAATACAAGATGCAGATAGGTATGGAGCTCTAGAAGGGATGCACAGAGAAAGCAAGAGACCTAGGCCATACTCCAGCTATGTAGCCTTGTTGCGTGACATCATTGACAAAGAACCTGCCAAAACTTAAAAATTTAAATGGCGCGTGTGCGTTATTTTAAATGCACGTACTCATAAATAGCGCGTACGCACTAATAGAGCATACACGCTATTTAGTAAAATCATACCAAACCATAGCTCAAGCACATATGCATCCATACAAAAATCCTATTGAATGAATGAAAACATAGGCGTAAGAGTGATTGTAGCGTATGCATTTATTAGTATTCACATACACCTACCTAGTTAGAGGTACTAGGGTGTTTCCTACTTCCATTTCCTTCATATACATGACCTACCCATTATTAACATTGATATTTTTCTCTCTTCATACAAATATTGTTATGTGCTAGATAAATATCTATTGAGTCACTTTACCTTACCCTATATGCATGAATTCCTTGTGATGTCTAGTGCTTAAGTAGGGTTTGATATTGCCTCCTCTTCAATATTATAACTTTAATCATTAGTTTGACTCTACTAGACCCTTTGGGGAACCCTCCTACTTACTAGGTTTTGTCTTGGGATCCAACCTTGTGATTTGGCCCATGGTTAGTTGGAGTGATTAATTTTGGTTCATCAACAACATAACTCTAGGAATGATTAAAAGGGGTCAGTCTAGGTCAAACCTTGATTCCCCCTTCTTGATGACGATGATGATGATGACGATGATGTTGATGATGAAGATGATGATGAAGATGA